>OU015753.1:7528503-7552023 GCA_907169655.1 Acomys percivali
TAAAGAAAGAGGCTTATCTTTCTCAGTCAAAAGACCCTGGCTAGCACAGGCAGGCAGGACCTTCCGGCTGCCCCACGGGGTGACCACCAACCAGGCCTGTGTCCCAAGAAGAGGGTGGCACGAGACAGCGCCCCCCACTTGGAACTATTGTCTCAGGAGCCTCTGGTGGGAAGACAAGGTTGACATCCTGCTGAACCTCTTCGATAAAGGACCTATGTGAGTCTGGAAGGTTCCAGAAGGGTCTGGCCAAACTGGAAGCAAAGCACCTACAAAATGGCCCAGTGGTTGATGATAAACGTCTCAGGGCCCCAGCTGCTAGGACTGGGGCTCCCAGAGACTCCTGGCCTGACCATCTTTCTCTTGTGCTGTTTTTCAGGCAACAGGTGGCTAACGGGAAACTGAGGCAGAGCCTAGAAGCAGCCTAAGGCTGCCCAGTGAGAGAACCCATCCTTTGCTGATCTCTCAGCCCACACAGGCCTCCTGCCATGGCCTCCACAATCCCACCAGAACCCAGAGCAAGGAGATCGTGCATTTGTCAACCCTCCCATGACCCAGATCTGCACCACAGGCTACCAGAAGGGGCTGCAGTGACGGGTAGCGGCCAGAAGGACTGTCGCAAGAGCTTCTCTTGCACGTGATGCGCTGAACCACTCCAGGGCATCCTCCCTTCCCAGGCAGCACCCTGTCTTGCCTCCACCCGGTGTTAAGCTTGGCACAAGAGACCCGTGGTATGCCCTCTGCTGTGGGGTTGTCTGCTTTGAGCTCAGCCACTGGACACTCTGGCCATGGCCTGTGGTATCATAGCTGGACCACACCCCCTCCTTATGAGCACCTATGGGTTTTCCCGCCCTGTCCCACTGGCATCAGACAGCTTCTAGCTCCCATCTACAGGAGCCCTGTGGCTGTGGGTCCTGTCCTTCTGCCTTGGAGGTGGGTGGGTGGTTAGGCTTCCTTCCCCAGGCCCCACAATCTGCCTGCTTTCTAGTCTAACCAACTCATTTTATGGATCATCCCTGAGAGTCTCGGAGACAGAGACAGCCCAGTCTGTAGTCACACAGCAACACTGGTCTTCAGACCCTAAACCTATCTATCCACTGTTTTCCCTGACCATAGCCAAGAGAGCCTCTGTGGCCTGTGAACTGCACCACCACCTTGGAGATTAGAATGCATATTTCCTGGTCACACTTCAGACCACCAGAACCCATACAGTTGTGACGGGGCCTTGGAATCCGCACTTTAGCTCACACTGAGGGTATTTTCCTTGGCTGCACACTACCAACACTGTGGAGTCTGGAGCAATGTGGGTAATTCCCCTCTCTTCTCACTAGGGGGCGCCAGAGCCCCAGAGACCCGGCCCCAGAAGCCCTTGCTTTCAGGTCTACGGGACTTAGCCTGGGAAGGGAGGCTGTACACAACCTGGGTTCCAGCACTGCATTACCTCCACTCTGTCTTCACAGAGCACTCACCTCTCCATGACCCAGGAGTCTCATCTGGAAGGCACAACAGTTACACGGAAGTGGCCTTTGAGCCGGGACCTCAGCGTCCAAGCTTTACAGTATCTATTGTTAGGCAGTGGACACTAGTCTATCATCAGCGAGGGGGCACGGATGGCTTCCGCGTGACACGCTCCACCATCTCTCAGGCTTGTGGAACACAAATCAATGTGTGGCTTCCCTCTAGATGGATCCGTGAGGAGAGATACCCAAGGAGATGTCAGCCCTGTGGCATCCCCCACCATAATGTTGCTAGAACGCATAACCTCAGTGCACACACGCATATGCCACGCACACACACACACACCTTGGAACATCCCATGCTATGAGCTGGAGACCCTCTGGAGGCTCATTTCAGCCGGGCTGGCCCGCCGTGACTTGCAGCTCAAGGTATTCCATCAGCCTTCGATGTATGGTGTCTAAGGAAAGATGCTCTCCAGCTAGAGTCAGACCAGGATGGTGGCTGGTGCCAGAGCTCTGACAGGACGCAGCCTTGCTCTGGGGGTGAAGTGAGAGGCAAGCATAGCATTCCGTCATCTCACTGCAGCATATGCTGTGTGTCTTTTCGGCAGACACCTGTGTTGTTTCTGGTGATTGGTGACTGCTGATAGGCTAAGTGGCTGTGAACCTTTGTGTATGAATCTTGTTGGGGGGGGGCACAAGCACTCCTTTCTGTGAAATAGAACTGCACGATGTGTAATGACTTAACATTTGTCAGGGGATTCCCTGCCTCTTAGTGATGGGGTTTCAGGACCGACCAAAGGACGGCAGCTAGGCTGGCCACAAGCTAGGCATCCTCCTGCCTCAGGGTCTTACTGGGGGTTACTATTGCTGTGATGAAACATCACGAACAAAGCCACTTGGGGAGGAAAAGGATTATTCCGTTTATGGTTCCACATCACTATTCATCCCTGAAGAAAGTTCTCAGGACAGGAACTCACACAGGCCAGGAACCTGTAGGCAGGAGTTGATGCAGAGGCCATGGAGGGGTGGGGGTGGGGCACTTAGTGGCCTGCCCAGACCATGAGGCTGGATGTCTCAGCTGGTCTTATGTATACACAAGAATCCTGAAGAAACAGGCTCTAATATCAGTGAAGGAATGGACTTGCTAGCCAGGTGAGGGCAAGTAGACACAGAGAAAAAGCTTCCTTCTTCCCCGTCTTTATGCAGACTTCCAGCACATGGTGTGGTCCTATTAAAGGCTTTTGCCTTCCCACCTCAAGATCTGGATTAGAAGTGGGTCTTCATACTTCAGATTAAGAAAAAAAAAATCCCTCACTGGTGTGCCCTCCATTTTTGAACTTTAGATATTCCAGATGTTGTAAAGTTGGGTACCAAGAGTAGTCATCACACTGTGCCTCTCAACTGCTAGCTGTACAGCCCAGGGATGTGCACCACCACAACCAGCCACGCGCTTCCACTCCTAGAGCTGGGTGTGGTGCCATACATCTGTACCCTCACGATAGTTCCTGTCTCGGTGCCAGCTGAGCCCATGGAAGACCTCACACAGATGGTCTTGGGCCTCAAACATGAAGAGAAGCAGAGGAAGTGGCAAGGGCAGATGGGGAGGCACAAAGCATGCTGGGATGGTGGCAAATAGGAGGGCACTCGTGCCAGGCTACTGGTCAATTGTAGCACTCTACCATAGTGAGCATAGAGGCAGCCTCAGAGGCTCAGTGAATGGCATCCTGCTTCACTGTGGAACATTCCAGAAACACAGTCACCAGCCAGCAGAAGCTGCCTAAGAAAACAATCTCAGGACTGGAACGTAGAGGGAGTGGGAGAACTGAGATAGGAAGGGCCTGTTTAGTGACAGCCGCCAACAGAGCCAGTCCCTCTCTCTGCCCCCAGCCCGACGATGTCTGTCTAGCGGTCAGGACAGGTTTCTTCTCGCTGTGCCCAGCGACACCCCCCCCCCCAGCCATCGTTTCGTTTCTCTCGCTTGCTGTGTAAAATTAACTCAGCCGTGGGTTTCAGGAACATACACCTGCCGCCGCCTTCAGTGACAAGAAGTAGAAGCTGGCAGGGACTTTCCTGCCAGCCTGGGCGAGTGAGAGGCAGACGGCGTGTAGGGTGGAGGGCTGCATCTCACTATAGGGCAGAAGGAAGGTCACGGGGGCATTTTCCATCCCTTCCCCTCCTCGTTATGTCACATGTGTGCTGTGTTGCTGACCTCTCTGGATCTCTGTGCTTTGTGCTGAAGCACACCACAGGTACCAAAATCAAAACAAAACAAAAAAAAAAACAGATTCTAAGTGCAGCTCAGCAACAGTGCCTTCTGCACACGGTAGGTGGGTGGGGAGCCAGCAGAATAGGTGCCGTCAGCCAAGAGCCCTGAGAAGACCTTTCTGTCACCATCCCAGACCACCAGATCGCAGGCCCCAAGCCATGCCCCCACCATGACTCACAGGCATGGTGTCTTGCACCAAGCTCTCTGCGTGGGAATCGATGACAAGTTTACATATAGATGAGAGTCTATCTCTCCTCTCTTCCATATTCCCATGGCGTGTCACACAGATGATATGAAGTTGCAATTCTGTAGATCACAAGAAAAAAACACAATTTAAACAGTGTTGTCACACCCGACTGGCACATACCCGGCACTGCTATTCCTGCTAGGAGCAGGAACAACACTGTGAGCAGAAGCAGGTGGCTTCTCTGCCCTTGACATTTCTACTGAAAGCTCCTGTGTGCTCCTACCTGTGGCATTGCTACCCTACTGTGTGAGTAAGGTGAGCAGGCCCCCTTGGTGATGACCCACTGGACGTGGAGGTAACAAGGCCCAGTGGCCCAAGTGAGAGTTTCCTGAGGACAGATACCCAAGGACACAACTGTGCGGTCATTTCTTTGTTCTTGAGAGACCTGTGCCCTGTAGTTCCTCTATAGGCCCCAGAGGCTGCACATCCAAGGTTAAGAGACAACCTGGCCGCTGAGGAGGGCTGAGAAAGGAGAGCGCCAGAGGGGCCAGCAGGGGGCACTGCTGCTCTTGGCATCCTTCAGGCCGCAGCTACCCAGAGGCCTCCTAAGGCTCCTGCTCAGGCCACCGTCTTTCCAGTGAGGGACACAGGCTGGGATTGACACAAGCCCTTAGACAGGCTGTTGGTAGTGATAGACGTTGCAGGGAGGAGATCACAAGAATTAGCTGGGCAGAGAAGACGTCTCTGTCCACCCAGCCTCCTCTATGTTCCCAGATGTTTGGCCCCAGGAAAGGAGAATTGGAGGCATGAGTGGACCCTGGGGCCATCCCAGTGCTTGGCATAAGACCATCCCTGAACACTCTGGGCCCAGCCAGTGCAACCTGCAACCCCCCACTCCCCCCACCCCCATCCCCCTATCCCCCCACCCCACCCCCATCAAGCATCTGCCCAGGGCTTGCCCAACCTTTATGGCCTCACCTCAGTTAACATCTGGACTTTGAAACACACTGCCAGGGTCAGAAAGAAAATGAAAACGAAAAAGAAAGTTGGGCTAGATCCTGCCACAGAGGCCAAGGCCAGCCACCCTAGTTAGCTGTCCCTTTATCCAACATGATAAGCACTGATTATGACCAGGCTGGACCTCAAACAGAGGTCAGAAGTTAGGCCTTTCTTCCTTTCCCTTCCCTTCCCTCCCCTCCCCTCCCCTTCCCTCCCTCCCCTCCCTGCCCTTCTCTTCCCATCATGGCAAGGATCTTATCCGATCAGCTGTCACTCAACAGTGGATGAACACATCTGTGTCCAGGGGGCAAGTCAGCCAGGGGACTGACCTCCATAATGCCACAGCCTCAAGCGACGGAATCAACTCGCTGTCATCCATGGTCACTGTAACCCGGCACCCAGTGGGCAACACTGAAGACACTTTAGAGTCCACAGAGCAAGTTTTTCTGGGGGGGAGGCGGGGGTGTCTCTTGGTGTCTTGTTTTGATTTTCAGTTTCGAATAGCAAGCCAGCAGCACTGCCTTGGACAAGGCCCTGACTTTTTGAGGCCCTGCCAGCCCTCATGGTCTCTCCTACTGTCCTCACCCAGTTAATCCTGGGGCATGGCCACGGCCACAGTAACAAGGCCAGGCACCTTTTTCCACCAGAGGAACCTCCACTCCACAAAGGAGAAAGGGAAGTCCCGAAGCTCAGCAGCTCCCCCATGTCACCCAGACAGCTGTCAGGGAGCCTGCTTCTAGAACAAGACACAAGCTAGTGGTTCAGGGTCATGCTCACCGATCCATTCAACCACCTTCAGGACACTAGGCACCCAAGTATGGGAGAAGCTTCTAGAAAATAGAAGTTTTCTCTATTATCCTCCAAGACAACTTAGAAGAGGACAGTACCTGGGCTTTACGGCCCCTTGAAAGTGGGAGCTAAAGGAAGGTGTCCCCCGAGAACAGGGTTTGAGAAGCCACACAGCCCTGGGTGGATGGCCTGATGGCCGGCCTTCCATTTTATTCTCTTTTTATGCTTTGTTTGTTATCCAAATTTGTGTTTTTCTGATTCATCCCCTGTTACACTTGAAGTTTTATCCTCACGGGTAAGCAAATATTTTTCTCACAGTCCTGAGTCAAAGCGAAGAAAGGTCCACATGGCATGGGCCATCAATTTCGCAAAGCCACACTGTACTCAATGCTATCCTGGGCGTGGCCTTGAGGGAAACTGTTCTTTTAAAAGAATTCCTGCATTTCAAAGTAAAAATAAGAGGGACCTGAAGGTATGTGAAGACCTCAGAGACCTGAGCTACCCAGAGCTTCGAAGACCTAAGAATGTCATGCTACCCCCATGGTACAGGGATTGCCCCTGGGCCCCTCCAGTGAGGAAGCTAAGACACACGTGAGTAGTCACGAGTGGACTGGGAGGTGAATTCAGAACACATGTATAAATCCAAGCATCATGATTCACATGTATCCATGTAGAACCATGGTCACATGTGACCACATGGGACCATGTGGCTGGCCAGCTTCAGGATGGGCACATGCAGTGCTGGGGATGGGCATCATTCCTACCCTGCAGTACTGGGGACCGGCATCATTCCCACCCCACAGCCTGAGCTCTAGCAAAGCTTCAGCCTGCACCTTAGGAAGCCAAAGCTAGAGCCACAGAAAATAACTGTGAGCCACCTCCTGTGGGGACACAGAGCAGGAACCTTGCCCTCCCTTTCAGAGATCCAGGGGGCCTGGCTTGTGAGGGCCTCGGTGGGGCAGCCACCCTGAGCGCTGTCCTCTCCAGAGTACAGCGGGAAGGGGCAGACAGGACTGTGGATAGCCATGTGGTGGCCTCCTGGTGGGTGAACTGC
This sequence comes from Acomys percivali, assembly GCA_907169655.1. Taxonomy (NCBI): domain Eukaryota; kingdom Metazoa; phylum Chordata; class Mammalia; order Rodentia; family Muridae; genus Acomys; species Acomys percivali. The sequence continues at coordinate 7,535,256 of OU015753.1, forward strand.
TCTTAGCAGCGTTTGGAGCCTCACGTCCTGTCTTTCTCTCCTACCTTCATTACTCAGTCCAGGAGCTGAGACCCTTCACGGTCTATGCAGGAGAGTGACCGAAAAGATCGGAAGCTCTCATGGGCCAAAGGCAGAAGAGAAAACCATGGGTGGGGAGAAACATGGGCACTGTGCTGCCCTTGGCACTCTGGGGTTGTCCCTGCATCCTTCATCTTCCTTGGGTGCCGTGTGACCTCAGGCAATTTACTCTCCGTCTCCCGAGACAGAATGAACTCGCAGGATGGAGGCTCCTGCACTGCCTCGTGCTGAGAACAGAGCCCGATGTGCAGTGAGAACCTCCCAGTGACCGTTACTCTCTTGCCGCCCCTGTCCCTCCCAACACATGGCCACATGTGCCTCCCTGCACCACACAGCCGCACAGCCCACCACCTCTCCGCAAGTACCAAGCAGAGTGAGTAGGGCAGGCAGCGAGGACAACACCAGGGCAGATTCCTATTGCTTAATTTTAGGGCTATGCTGGGGGCTCAACGGTCAGGACCTGCTGCCAGAGCCCAGGCCTCGCCGCCGGCCTCTGGCGGCCACAGGCTTTTAATATTTTAGAGAAGTTGCCTTCAGCACACTTCCTCTCCCTCAGATTCGTCCTCTGTGGGTGGGTTCTGATCCCCAGTGTTCCCAGCTCCTTAGGGGGCCATGCCAGGTCACAGGGGAAACTGAGGTAGTCAGCCAATGATACCAACCCAACATTGGGGCTCATATCAATGCCCAGGCCTCTTGCTTAGATGAGGCCTTCCTGCAGGCAGGCCTGCACGAGGCCACGGCCAGTGCCCCGCTTCCTTTTTCTGCCTCCTCCATCTTTTCTTTGTGAAATGTCAACCTGACCAGTTGATGACCCAAAGGTCCTTCTACTGGGCAGGTGTCCCCACCACTAGACACATGCAACAGACTGTTCATCACCCATTTGAAGCCACACAGGCAGACCCGTGCTATGGTTTCATCTGCTCATGTCGGGACAAGATAACCTTCTTCTCGAAGCCTCCCACTTCTACACTCAAAAGCCCACTGAGCTGCAGGCCCCACACAGCCTTCTCCAATTTGAGCAGTGGCTTGGGAATGTCTCAGCACAGGGTGGGCCAAGGGCTTAGGGGCTCAGCCACTTGGTGTGCCTGGACATGGCTTAGCCCTTGGGAAGCTCAAGCTGACCACAGTCTCACAGTGAGTCCATCCCTGCTCAGGAGTGAGGCCAGGTATGAAGTAGAGTACGTCAGGGTGGGCAGGAGGGTTCACACTAGAATTCTGTCTTTTCCCTTCTCCTAAATGCATTGGGCCCCTACTGCAGGCACAGCATAGCTCCTTGGCGATAATGCACATGTGTCTTCCCACAGTTCTGAGGATCAGAAACCCCACACACATCTCACTTGTTTCAGATCCAACCGTGAGCAAATGTAGTTGTCTCTGGAACCCGAGGGCAGGGCCACTGGCCTGGTTTCTGTAGCCTGCGCTCCCAGCCTCCACCTTCCAAGCCCATAGCAGGGCATCTTTCAGTCTTTCTCTGGTTGCCTCTGGCCTGCCTGCCTCATGTGAGGACTCTGTAGTCACATGGACCATGGAGATGATCCAGGACAGTCTCCCCTCCCAAGGTCTGCACATCTATCCACATCTATGACATCCTCCTCCATAGCAGGCATCTTTTTATAGAACCATCTTCAGAGGCTGGAGGAGCATTATTCTGCTAACCACACTAACCTCAGGAAACTTACTGGTCCTCTCTAACATCTCCTTTCCTCTAAAGTTTGAGTGGTGGTGACGGAGGTGACAGTAATGCTGATGGTGGTGGTGGTGGTGATGATGGTGATGATGATGGTGACAGCAGTGACACTGATGATGATGGTGATGGTAATAGTGGTGGTGCTTGTGGTGGTGGTGATAGTGAGGATGAGGACGGTAATGATAGTGATGGTAATAGTGGTGGTGACGTTGATGGTAATAGTGATGATGGTGATAGTGGTGATGGTGGTGATGGTGGTGGTCATGGTCATGGTGATGATGGTGGTAGTGGTGGTGGTGATGGTGATGATGGTAGTGATAGTGATGATGGTAGTGATGGTGATGATGGTGGTGGTGGTGATGAGGCCGTCACATACCATCCTTCTAGGATGTATTAGGAGTATTGCATGTACATCTAGTCATACAGCTGACTAGACACATAGCAAAAGTCACACACGTGAGCCTGTTCTATATAAACACGGGAAGGTTCCTTCTGCTAATGTGGGCAGCAGAGTGATCTGTGCATGACGGTCTGTTCAGGAAGAAGCATCTTTTTTAGTTAGTACACTATGCATAGGGAGAGGCAGTTAACTTCAACCATGTCCCTCAGTTGCTTTGGAAACAGGGTCTCTTACTGAACCTGAAACTTGTCAATTAGACCATGAAGCCCCAGGGGTTGTCCTGGCTCTGCCTTGTCAGATCTGGGATTATAAGTGTGGTTCATCACACCCAGCTTTTGTTCATGGGCTTTGGACAGTAAACTCAGGTCTTCACTATTACGTGGTAGTAAACATTTGGCCAGCTGGGGCTGTCCCCCCTCCCCACCCCACCCCCACCTCAGGTCCGGATTCTGAGCCTCCGACAGAGGCAGCATGAAGGTGGCAACAGTTAACAGACACACAGGCCTGACTTGCTCTTCTGCCCTCCCAGGGAGAATAGGTATCTGCACCCCAACCTTTCCAAGAGCACAAGGGACCCTCAGAGCTTACATCAAGTGACTCTCACCAGGGATGCAGGCTAGGCACAGGGCTATGCAGAGCTGTGTCCACAAAGGAGCAGAGACATGGATCTCTAAGGTACACTCCAGTTGGCCAAGAGAGACTCCATGCCAGGGACCAGCTCTAGCCTGACCCCCCATGTCCTGCTGAGCAACACGTCGTGGCTGAGTCTATTTGTACATAGCCTGCATCATTCCTCAAGATTAAAGAGCCATAGCAACTGGGGCAGTGGTGGTCGGCATTGTCTTCCCTTCCTAATTAAAGTGCAGGCTCCTGTAGCTCTAGGGCTGAGGCTAGGAATGGAGAGAAACAGCAGCCCTGGGCTCTGTCCCCCAGAGTGTCCCCAGGATGGCATATGGAGCTAAGTGTTGTGACACCCCAGAGTGGGCAGGGCACACGCCCAGGGGTCAGGTTTGGTTTTTCATGTGACCTTGAAAACACTTGCCTTGGATCCTTTCATAACAGGGCTGGGAACATCCCCACAAACCGTCCCCGGGTATTTTAGGAAACAGCACACTTCTACAACTGTGCAGCTCTTTAAAACACTTTTTTTTTTCAGTTTTAATCTTTGGCAGAATAGCTGTTTTCATTCAGACACAGAAGCAAGCGAACTCTGAGTCACTCTCAATTAGAAGAACTCCTGCTGGTGGCAGGAGGGAGGCAGATGAGGCAGGAGCCCACTGCCAAGGATGGGAGACCACCAGGAAGACTGAGCTCAAAGCAGTCAGGCCACCTTTCCTGTCAGGGTGACAGGCTCAGCACTCAATAGATGGGCGCTCAAACATGCCTGCCCATCTCACGTCCTGTGACAAGAAAGACTCGCCATGGAAAGGGTCCCCACACACAAGGACCCGAACGAGTCCAAGCTCAGGGCTATGCTGGAGCAGGCTGCACTCCAGTCAGCCTCACTGGAGAAGCCCTCGCTATGAAACTAAAGGCCTCTCGGGATGCACAGCCTGAGGTGTGGATGTGAAGGGAAGGAAGCTAGCGTATACACAGCTGGCTCACACCCACGCAAGCTTCTAAAGAGATGCTTGGAAGATTGAGCATGAGGAAAGTGTCCACTTTCCCTTTGCAACTTTAATTTTTTTAAACAATACACTGCCCTCCTTCTGATGTGTGTATGTGCATGAGTGCGTGTGTGTGTGTGTGTGTGTGTGTGTGTGTGTGTGTGTGTGTCTGTCTGTCTGTCTGTCTGTTTGCATGTGGAATATATACAGAGGTCACCTCAAAAGTAATCCCTCGGGAGCCATCCACCTTGTTTTTTCAAGGCAAGATCTCTCACTGGGACCTGCAGCTTACTAAGTAAGGTAGCTTGGCTGGCCAACTAGCTTCAGGGATCCACTTGTCTCTCATTCCACAGCACTGGAATCATAAGGTGCATCAGCTCCAGGTTCAATCAGAGACCTTGTCTCAAATAAGGTAGAGCCAGGCACAATGAATGGTGCATACCTTTAATCCTAGCACTTGAGTGGCAGGGGCAAATGGATCTCTGTGAGTTCAAGGCCAGCTTGGACTACATACTGAGTTCCAGATGGGCCCTGGGTGGGGGCAGGGGAATAGACTTGGTGGTGGCTCCCACATTTAATCCCAGCACTTGGGAGGCAGAGGCAGGTGAATCTCTGTGTTTGAGGCCAGTCTGGTCTACAGAGGGAGTTCCAGGATAGTCAGGGCTACACAGAGAAACAGCATCTTGTAAAACCTTAAAAAGGAGGAAGAGGAGGAGGAGGGAGACAAGGAGGAAAGGAAAAAATGGAAGGAAGGAAGGAAGGAAGGAAGGAAGGAAGGAAGGAAGGAAGGAAGGAAGGAGAGTTTGTGAAACAAATGCCACCTAGTACTTTGGTGTGAGGGTATTCAAGCCCATGCCCTTGGTTTTCTTTGTGACTTCACCTTTATGGACCAGTGTCAGCAATGTGAGTATTGGGGGGAACATATCTGCCTGGCTGTCAAGAAAGTACTTGAGTTTTCTAGGTCAGTGAATCAGGCTTGAAAAATGAGCTTCATGTGTAGCATCCAGGAAGTCAGGTGGTGCACTGCACAGAGGACCAGGCTCTCAAGGAACACTTAGCCACCAGTGGTCACAGCACTTAGCTTGCTGCACTGCTGCCTGCAGAGCGTTACTGTTTAATTTGTCTCCTACCTCCCAAGGCTAGCCCATGAGTCCTTTGTGCTCCTAGACTGGAAGGGCTGTGAGATGGGGGAAGATTCAGAAGCAGACAGAGGCAGTGCTCCTCAGTATAAGGTCAGCAGAGGGAGAGAAACACCGAGGCATGGTGCAATGCAGGGAAGTAAGCCAGGGCTGGGCGGAGAGGGAGAGCCCTCTGCTTTACTGCCCTCAAGTCACAGCTGCCTGGGGCCTTTCACATGGGCACTGGTCACGAGCCCTTCCTAACCCTGACAGGGGCCACCCTGAGGTCTCCACTAGCCCCACCCTTGTGGACACAAGAGTAGCCTCCAATATACACCAAAGCATCTGAACTCCGCTCTCTGAATCCTTCCAGTAGGAACTGGCCAGTTGGTCATGACCCTGAAGGACAGGCCGCAGGGGACTTAAACCACAGCCAAAGACAAACGGTGTGACTGAGGCTCTGAAAATACCAGAGCGTTGGGATGGGGAAAGGGAGGGAAGCAGAGGACGGAGGGGAGAGAGCGGAGAAGGCAGATGGAAGACTTCAGACTCTGCATGAGCTTCCATTCTGCCAGCTCCGGAAACAGGAGCAGGTTTCAACCTCGCAGACAGTGCTCACACAATCAGTGGGGACGGATGGAATAGAGACACTGTCCCCGTCCCTGTCCCGGTCCCCCACAGAGATTGCCACATCATCTCCCAAGTAGCAAAAAGCCAGTGGCTTCTACGGACAGTGTGTGTCTAGCCTTCCAGTGTGCCTGCCGCCTGCTCACAGTCCCTGAGGTTAACCCCGGAGGTGGAGGAAGCAGGGGCCTTCTGTCCTGCTGTAACCACGCTCAGACAAGACATGGTGGAGCTCAGACAGGATGTGTGGACAAGGAGAGACAAGGGGAAGCAGGGGGTGGGACACTCGTGAGGGTGTCACACTACAGGACAGCACCCACCCTACATAAGGCTAATCCCACAGAAAAGGCTACCTCAGCGGGTCTCCCAAAATAAGTTAGAAACAGCCACAGACCCACATCCAGCCACTCTGGCAAGTAAAAAAAATCAGGTAGGAGGCTGCATCATAACAACAGAAACCTGTATGTTTTGATGATTTCTTAAGGAGCAAGGAAATAACTTCAAGCCGTCCCCAGGCCAGCCATGCAAGGTCCGCTGCTCTCACTGTGGTAGGCTTCCTCTCTCCTCAGACGAACTGGCCACCAGCCCCACCCAGTCCCACCCTGCTGAAGGCTACAGCTGGAAGTGCCCGTAGAGGGAAGCTGAAGGCCTCGGGCAATGATCTCGTCCTCAGGCAAGCATGGGGCATATCTAGCCATCCCGTCCTAGGCACAGAGTCACCTCCGTGTGGCTCTGACCATGACTTTCCTTGCTTCCTGTGAGGCAGCCTGTGTTGTTGTGGGAAGCCTCTGAGAGCCGGCTACACCACTTGGAGCTTTTCACTGCAGGCTAGTGGCTTTCGACCTTACCCCCCACACCACGGCAGCCACGCAGCCCTTCACCAGGCAGCCTGCACCAAAGCCCCTCCCTGGCCTGCTGCTCCACTCAGAGGCCAAGCATGGCCAGGGTAAATCCGATCCCCCTACCTCCTGTGCAGGCTAGGCTCCTGGAGGTCAGGGCTGGGTGCTACACTTGGCTCAGTAGTCACAAGGTTTCCTGAGACTGTGAGCTTTGACCCAGAGCAAGCACAGAGCTTGCAGACCAGCACTTCTCCCCAGCTTCACCTGGCTCCACTTTATCTAGCCAGCCCTCACCTCTGCCTTGTTTGCTCTAGCTGGGACATTTGGCCCTTCAGCAGAGCTACCTTCCAGCCTGGGCATTCAAGACTGAGCTACTGTCAGTGTGACTCTAGCCCTACTGAAACCCTAGCCATTGGGGTCGCCTTGAACACTCACTGTGACCTCAGTTGTCAATGTCACCTCTGTCATTCACAGTGGCCTAGGCCCTCAGTGTCACCTCCATCACCCACTGTGACCTCACCCATCAGTGTCACCTCCATCACCCGATACGTCAATTGGTGTCACCTCCATCACCCACTGTGACCTCAGTTGTCAGTGTCACCTCAGGTAGTTGTGACCTTGGTCATCACTGTCAACTCCATCACCCAATGTGATCTAGTTTGCAGAGGTCATTATTGGTATCTGTTCTGCCCTTGCTTTCCTTCTGCCCTGTTCCCCAAGTCTTTTTTATCCCCACATATGCACTAGTTAGAGGTAGTGTGGATCTTTCTTGCCCAATACAGCTAGCTTAATGATCTGAGTACTTCCTTTATTCCTAGCTATCCCATAGCCATTCCTCTTGTGAGTGGCTGCAGCTGTTCCTGGTGTTCAAAACCTGCCTTCTGCCATCTGAGCTTCCTCTTCACAAACGCCTCTTTGCTTCCCTCCACTGGCTAGCTCTGGCCTGTTGTGACCTCTCCTGCACAGACTGTCCTCTAGCCAGGATTTCCCCAATCCCTCAATGCCACAGCGGATTAAGATCAGCCAATGTTCATTGATAGACATGAAGAAAGATAGGTTGGTTGGATGGGTTGATGGATGGCAGATGAATGATAGATAAGTTGACAGAAGGATGAAAAGATGGTTAGAAGAACAGAAAGATATAGATAGATGATATAGATAGATAGATAGATAGATAGATAGATAGATAGATAGTCAATTAGTTGACCCACATAATTCTCAGATCCAAAACACCTAAGTAAAAGTGGCTCAGCCCACAGTGGTATCCACAAAGCTGGCCATGCCTAAAACTGCTGCCTGTGGAGATGTCTAACATCTCAATTCATGACTCTTAGGTACCACTGTTCTGTGGAAGGATGGGCAAAAACTGACCAGCCTCTAATCAGAACCAGTGCTTCCCTCATAGGTCAAGTTCATGGCTGAGATGGTCCATTGGTCAGCTGGAAGCTACTAGTCTGTGGTGATGGATTCACTGTTTAGCAGCCAGCACTGAGGTCCCTGGCCTGAAGAGCCATGAGGGACAGTGGGAGCATGTGGCTGCATCTGTGTGAGTCTGGCTTGTTCATCAAGGGTCTATGTACTGAAAGATTGGTCCCCAGAGTGTCACTGAGGAAGGTGGAGGTGCCTTTAAGGGGCAGTGCCAAGTAGGAAGTCATGGGATCATTGGCTATGCTGTCCCAGAGGGAATTAAGATGCTTTATCTGGGAATCTGGCTACTTCTTGATGTAACGACTCCATATGTGTACACATGTGCACACAGATACTCACAGACATGTGTGTGTGTGTGTGTGTGTGTGTGTGTGTGTGTGTGTGTGTGTGTGCACATCAATGTGCCCTTACAGGATCCAGCACCAGTCCCATGATCCATGGGCTTTCAGTCTCCAAAACCACAAGGTAAGTAATCTCTTTTTCCTTGTAAAGCTTCTGGTATTTTGTTGTAGTAACAACACTGAGATGATAGAAAGCAATGCAAGTCTTTTTTAGGAGGAGGAAATACAAAGCCTCCATGAGATCCTCTAGTCTCTCTCCTTCTCTTGCTACCTCGGCTGGGGAGGCTGTAATGTGCAGACGACAGTGGGGGAGAACCCGCAGGCGGTGGGAGAGAACCTGCAAACAGTGGGGGAGAACCTACAAACAGTTGGAGGGATCCTGCCAGCCTATCCTTGCCATGGGGATGGAGTTTGAGCAGTAAGCAAACTCTTGTCATGTTAAACCTTTGAGATCCGTTACTGTTTTGTAGTTTACCCCCAAGCTAAGGAACAGAAACAACATCAGTTCCATTGCCAGACTCCCTGCTTTGTTCTGGATGCTTCCCACCGATGGCTCCACTCCACTGAGTGAGGAGATCATCAGTCAGTCATCTTTTGTTGATTTAGAAAGCAATGAAAACTCCTGGGCCATCTCCTCCCTGCCTCTCTAAGGGGTTCCTTTCTTTCTCCTCCCAGCACACAGATAGAGAACCACCACCCCCTCCTCCATATAGATCTCTTATTTGCAGGCAGTCCACATCTAAGGTGAGAAGAAATTAGGTGATAGGCTGATCTACTTAAGGTCATTTGCATATATTTGCATTGCAGCTCATCTCTAATCTCCTGTTTCAAATTCCCAAACTCCCAAACTCAAACCAACAGCAAAGCTGGGTCTGAGGCTGAGGCATGACATACAAAGACACAGCACACCCTGCCACTCACTGTTAAGGCTAAACTATTGGATCTCATTTTTTTTTCCTGTGTGTAACAACTTGGATGATGTGTGTCACACCCACCACCTGTGGCTGCCATAAAAATCACCACAAACTCAGCAACTTATAACAGGGATCTAGCCTTTGAGAGTTCTAGAATCCAGAAGTCTGAAGTCAAGCCTCCATCCAGCTTGGGCAGCTCCGTGGGACCCTGCCTCAAAATAAAAGTTATGAAGGGCTGAGCAGTGTGTGCACCTGGGTAGATCTGGGGGTGGGGTGAGATGGGGGACTCACCCTAAATGTAGATGGCACCATTCTCTGAGCTAGGGTCTTAGACTGGCTAAGTGGGAAACTGATGAGCTGGGCCCCATCATTCGCCTCTGCTTCCTGGCTGTGTATACGTGAGCAGCTGCCTCCTGATTCTGAGACTTCCTACCAAGATGGACCACATCCTCAACTGTGGGCCAGAATAAGCCTTGCCTTATGTTGTTTCTGTCTGGTATTTTGTTTCAGCAATGGGAAAGGTGCCTAATGCAAAAGTTAAGTTTGTTGGATCAAAATTAAGGTGCCAGCAGGGCTGGGCTTCCTCTGGAGGCCTGTCAGTAAATCTATCTCCTTCCCTCTTCTGGCTTCTGATGGCCACTAGCTTGGCTTGGCTGGTGACCTTGTCACTCAGCCCTTGCCTCTGCGGTCACCATCATCCCTTTTCTCTGTTTGGAGCCTCTCTGTCTCTTCTCATGAAGCACTTGGGCTGGCATCCTGGCCCTCCCTGCTTTATCCCCCCACCCACATCCATGCCCATACTTCAGGAGGCCCTGAAAAAATTTTTATCCCATGTTTAAAGCACTCTGTAAGAATTCCCCTGAGCCGGGCGTGGTGGAGCATGCCTTTAATCCCAGCACTCAGGAGGCAGAGGCAGGCAGATCGCTGTGAGTTCAAGGCCGGCCTGGTCTACAAAGCGAGTCCAGGATGGCCAAGGCTAAATCAGAGAGACCCTGTCTGAAACAACCCCCCCCCCCCAGAAAAGAATACACCTGGACTCAGGCTTAGGGTGAACTCTCGGAAGGGATCTTTGATGGGTTTTGAACACCACCACAGACGGGTCACCTTGGGCCTGGCATAGGGCATGTGCTCTGCAATTCTAGCGGCTTTCATAACCCTGTGGTTCTACATGGTACCCAAGGCCCTGGGCCACCAGGGAGGAAGAAACCGAGGCCACCACTGTTACCATCGCTGTTGGTTCTGAGAGTACAGAAAGTAGAAAAACGGCATTCACGGGGCCTTTCAAACAGATGTACCCACTGTTTGTCTGCGTGGAACCTTCCTCTGCCATGTGGTCACAGGCCCCACCATGGCCACTTCCCTGAAAGGTGTCATCATGAGCCAGAGGAAGTGCGGCTTTCACACAGCTGGGAGGGACATAGTTAGTGCGTGCTAAGATGGGTCGAGGAGGAGACACGAAATCCCTGCCCCTCAAGCTGTAAGCCACCTGGACATACATTATCCCTGGCCTAGGATGCAACCCTTCTGAAGACACAGTGTTTGAACCACAGGCAGCAGAACCTGGTGTCTGTCCTGCATGTGGTCTGAGAAGGACCTCTGTCTGGGAGTGCTGCAGCCCATTTCCTCTAAGTCAGGTCATTTTGGACCTTAGTAACCCCTCAGAGGCTGGAAGAGTTTAGTTAACCTTCTCCAATAAGATCGCAAGGACAAATACATCCAGAAGAATCATCATTAAAGGGTTGAAAGTAAAAATGATACCAAGGACTGTGGGGATGGCCCACTCAGCCATGAGGACCCCAGTTCAAATCCCCAGAGCCCACTTAATGCCGGGTAGACACTGAAGTGTACATCTGCAAATCCCAGTGCTCCTACAGTGAGTTGGGAGGCTGAGACCAGGAGCTCAAGGGTCAGCTAGGTCAGCATACTCTAACTCCAAAGAAAGAAACCATGCCAGACTGGGCGTGGTAGCACACACCTTTAATCCTATCACTTGGGAGGCAGAGGCAGGCAGATTGATGTGAGTTCAAGGCCAGCCTGGTCTACAAAGTGAGTACAGGACAGCCAAGGCTACACAGAGAAACCCTGTCTTAGAAAACACAGAAAGAAAGAAAGAAAGAAAGAAAGAAAGAAAGAAAGAAAGAAAAGAAAGAAAGAAACTGTGCCTCAAACAAGGTGAAAGGAAAAGACTGACACCTAAGGCTGTCCTCTGACCTATGTGCACCAGGTTGGTGAGCCCCTGCATGCACATACATACATGTACATGAATACACATATATACACATCATACACCCAAAGATGTAAAACCTGCCACTGACTCTCTGCACACTGCCAGCTTTGGGATTGTGGAAGACAAAGTCTCTGTTCTTTGTAGATGCTCCCAGCATCTTTGTATGTGGCCAAACTACATGCCTGACACTCGCCTTCAAGTGGATCCATAAACTCAACACCAAAGATATAGCACAAGGTACCAGCAGCTAAAGGTGGGAAGGAGGCCATCTTGGTGTCAGTCTTTGTAAGTGGAGGCCAGGAGCAAAGAAAGGTGGTGACACAAAGCAGAAAGTTTGGCTGACCCTTACTCAAGACTTCATCTGGTGGTATGGGGTAGCATCCTTGGCTCAGAGGTTCATGGTAGCAAGGACCTGGGTATCCAGGCCAGGGATGGAGCAGAGAGATGAAACAAGAAGGAGACTTGTTGTTGAAGAGCTTTCCCAAAGCTACAGCCAGAGAAGTCGGGGTAACGAAACGGTGTCAGTCACATGTCAGTCACCTGTTGGAGGATGAGCCTCAGCTAAGCCAGTGTTGGCTGCGGAGGCCGTGAGAAGTCAGTTGCAGAGGCACATAACTGAGTTCCTGGAGACTGGAACCCCCAGGGAACCTGCTCTGTATTTGGAGGTCCACACTGCATTACTGAAGGACCAAATTACCCGGACTTATGAAAAAAGCAGCCAAAGATGGGCATCATGCAAGCTCAGATAACCTCTCAGGCCCCAGGCTGAGTTAATTAAGGAATCACAGGCCCTGCAAAATGGCTGGCTCACAAATGGTCATGTAACCCTGTTCTAGCCAGTGTCTGTCTAGCCAGAAATAAAAGACAGGGGGCTTCTGGGAAGATGCCCATAAGAGCTGGTATCTTCTGTCTGTGGATTATGTCATAGGAATGGAACATGGTAGCCACTGCCTCCATCCTAGGGCAAGCCCACAGACACAGGCGATGCCAAGGCTCCAGAGCGGGGATATTGGAAGGACCTGAGACCTGGAGGATGCTTCTGAGTGTGGGGCTGGCTAGCTGCAGCTGCATTGCTGCCTGCCCTGGCCACATTCTGCAGAGCTGCAAGCTTGGCTTCTGTGGCTGGTACAAGCTCAGAAGATGAAGTCATACAGTACTTTGCTCCTTCCTCCAGAGCAGCCAACCTGGGCTCCCCACAATGCAGTCCTGCCCACCTGCAAGGTCCCTTAAAAACATGCAGAGGAAAGTCAAGGCACAGAGAAAGCTGCCCTCTGCTAAGGGTCTGAATCACAGGTCAGTGAGAGATGCCAAGTTTCCTGTGAAATGGCCTCGGGAGACAGATGCATTCAAAGTGGCTCAGAACCTCTGTCCATGGCCCTCAGTGACTTGGGAAATGACGAGGTGACCACAAGGCCCAGAGGATCCAGGTCAGGATGAGGTTCAAGAGCTAGGCACGTAGTTTGGTCTTGAACCCTGGAGTTAGGGAGCAAGGGGCAGCCAGGCACTTGGCTTCTGCCTCCCAGCTGACATGTTTTCTTTTCCTTCCGGGCTGGCATATGCTGCAAGGGCACAAGGGGTCATGGAAAGCCCAACAGAACCTTCAAAGACCCAGGAGTGGGGGGCCAGCTGCCATGGTGATTGTGTTCGCTCCCTGCCTGTCCCAGCCACACGCTTCCACTGAGCCTCCCCAGCTCCCAGCCAGAACCCACAAAGGGGTAGCTCAGCACGGAGATGGAAGACTTGAACTGTGGGCCAGTGGGCTCTAGGCTGCAGGACTGCCTCTGTACCAGCCTGTTTCCAATTGAGTGATCTTCGGCAAGCAATTTCACCTCTCTGGTCCTTCGTCTTGTCCACAGATATGTGAACAACAGAAGGTCCCTCACGGGATTTCTGGTAGGACCAAGACGATGTGTGCCAAGCACACAGGACCTACCCTGACACACAGAGAACACCTACACATATGTGACACCCACTAAAGATCCAAGTATTTGGAGAGTCTTTCTTGGCCACCAAAAGCCCTTCGCCTCTGGCTGAAAGGCAGGGTGGACCCGTTCTGGAACAGCTCAGAGAGTCTTCATGCTGCTCCAGGGCTACAGAACCTGACCTGCTTGGGCTGGTCTGTGGCCCCCCCAGGCTGAGTTTCAACTTTGATACACTCTAGCTGACTTAGACCAGTCACTTCCTCCCTCGGCTCCCAGTTTCCTCATCTAAGAAGTAAAGCCCTGCAACGGTGTCCAGGCCTCTGGGGTCTTCGTGGTCTTGTTGTTAACCCGATGAAACTCTTGCTCCGGTGGCATCTCTGGCCCTGATTGATTGTATTCTGGGTGTTTGCTCAAGCTGGTCTGGTGTTAGGCCTCAGTGGGCACCATCAGTATCTTTCCAGTCCTCGAAATAGGCTGGGCAAATAAGCCACTGTATACTTATTGTACAGATGGGGAAATCTGAGATATAGACATATGCATTCCACAAGACAACCCACAATACAAGCGACATCAACGGGATGGGATTCTACCTCATAGAGGTAAAATTCAACCATCTACCCTGGTGTTGCCTCCACCTAGACCCTCCAGGGGCCTGAGCCAGCTGAGCCCCTTTATAAATGACCAGACTTCCTCATGGGTCAGTCACCTGGGAACTGTGAGGATGGTGATACGGTAAGACAAGGCCCCAGAGTGGATGAGCCCACGTAATCCTGTCATCCCTGGGGTCCCTGTGAGAAGAAGGCCTGATCAATCCTGCTTGAACAGCCATGTAGAGTGCTGTGTGCAGAAGCATCTGCATCAGGTATGTGAGGAGGTGAGGCCTCAGGAGCCAGCCCTGTCCCCAAGATCCTCAGCCATGAGAGAGACACTGAAAAGTCCAGAGAGCACCACTGGGTCTGGGTTTGCACATTGGTTCTTCTTTGTTCTCTTCTTGAACACACACACACACACACACACACACACACACACACACACACACACTAGAACTTCACTGCGGGACTCATGTAACTGCACTCCAGCTTGTGTAGCCCAGAGCTGAACAGACTCCCAAACACAGAGTTGGAACTGCGCTTACCTGGCCCATAAGTAAGAGAATAAGTGGTCGGATGAGCAGGGATCACAAATTCAAAATCCCTTGCTTGCTGCTCTGCAGTCTTGGAGTCACTGTATTGATAGCAATGGCTGTTTACATATGATGGCACTTGACATGTTCTTTCGCAACCCACACAGATTGCCTGCAGCTCAGGACTCCAATTCTGACTCATCCTAACTCCAGGATCCCTTGTGGTCACTACTCCCTTCTCCAGCCTGACTGACCAAATCTGAATGTGTCATGTTCTGCAGAGAAACCTGAGTCCCTGTCCCTGGCTGTCACCCATGTTGTTTGTGTGTTGACCCCTTATGAAAGCCAGCTGAGCCATCTGCTCCAAGCCTTCTGTCACATCACCCATCAGTTTAAGATCAGCTGCATGATGAATTACACCACAGAAACTGGACACCCTTCCCCTCCACCCACCCGGGAGCCCTAGCTGCTAAGCCTCAAACAGTATGAAACTTGAAATGGTCCAGACAACCTTAAAGCATCAGGTTTTATCTTTTAAAAATCCAATGTGTTTTGCATTCGTCCACAGAAATGTTAGTTTCTTTGGGGGATTTGCAGTTTACATATGGGCTGATCTCAAACTCAAAATCCTCCTGCCTCAGCCTTTCCAGTGTTGAGATCACAGGTCTGCATGGCCACATCTGGTTAAAATTATCCTTTACTTTTCTATAGGACATTTTAAAATGGCCTGCCACCTTGTTAACAGTGGTGGGGAGACAGCCCAGTGTTGCCACCAGCAGCCTTGAGGAGTTCCCTCCCCTCTCAGGCACCTCTACCCTCAGAAAGCTGGATCTTCACACAGGAAAGAATTTCAGGATGAGCTAAAGAGAAGGTAGTGGGTTTGTTAGGTGTTTACACGGAGTCACAGAGAAGAACATTGTACATTCGAGACTGGCGTGAATTCCTTGAGGAAGAGTGGCACCGAGGTGTCTTGACAGTGGCTGCACCTAGGACCCTGTGGCTTTCTAAGTGTTCCCTTCAGGGATTTAATTTACACTGAGGTATAAAGCTGCCTTAATTATCTTTCTTAAGGAATTTCTGTTTTGTGTGTCAAACTGTTCGGTGGTTTTATGAAGCTTGCAGCATTGCCTTCAGGTTCAAGAGCAACTGATTCGGTAGAAGTCCCAGATGCAGTTTATCTCTTGTTCTGAACATCTTCGATCAAGCTGTCTTTAGGGAAACACCCTAACTCGGTAGGCGACTTCGGCCCTGTGAGCTGTGTTGGCGTTTCTTGACTCACGGCCACAGATGAGATCCCTGGGTGAGGGGCTTCTTTGCCCTTTGTTTTGTATTCTGCCTCAACATAACTGCCCTGCTTGATCTATTTTTCATGTTCTTGGCCAGTGGCTATGCTCCACGGAGGCTCAATGCCTCTGACTACAGTAGTCAGTGCCCTAAGGGTGGAGGTGCACAGCCAGAGCCCAGAGGCACCAAAATAGTGGACGTGTCCTGCATGGCAAGCAGCAGCACCAAATGCCATTTGCATTTGTTCAGGATCCACCACCAAGATTGCACCCTAGTGTCAGCCAGCAGTGATGATGACATGTCCACACAGACTGGGGACCCCAGTAAGTAGAGTACTCCAGGCAGGATTGTGGAGACATAGTAGGGAGGAGGGTCCAGGGTGTGTGGGAACCCTTTATGTCTCTAACTGTCTTTCTTTGATCCCAAGTGAAGTTTATTTTTAAAAGACCCAGAACACCGCCCAGGCCCCAGGTGTTCCCCCTGGACCCCAGATCCCATCCCTCTGCCTCTTGGCTTTAATTAGCACTAGTGAAAGTGGCCAGTCCTGGGACCGGTTCCTCCTTGGGCTGGGAAGAAGCTGAGGGCTGGCAGGTGCCGCACCCTCACCGGCAGATGTCTTCGCTGTGCGGTCAGGTTTGGGGAAGAAGTGGCTGCCAGCTTCGGGTGGTGGTTCCTCCAGGTGTCTTCAGGCACCTGGGAGATGTCAAGACAGAGCATCGTGTCCTGTATGGGACCTGTTGAGCTAAACTACAAAGGCCAGACCGGAGTCTCTACTCTCTATGGTCCAGCTGCCGATAACAGGTAGAGCTGTCCCCAGAGTGCCAACAGAATGTGGGATGCCTGACTGTGTCCCCCCCAGGTAACTGTGGGGTCACTTCCCACAGCTACTACTTGCTGTGTAACGATGGGCAAGGCCCCAGCTTCTTTGTGCCTCAGTTTCCACGACTGTGACATGGGAAAGATAATGCCTTTGACCTGGGGTCCAGTAACCCTGACAATCCAGGGTCTGAGGATGGCTCAGACACTCATCCTCAATAGACCAATTAAAGAGAGAAAGGCGCAAAGGAAAGGGACAGAGAAAGGAGATTCATTCAATGTGTCCACAATGAGAGGAGGTATAGTGACACCACACACACACACACACACACACACACACACACACACACACACACACAC
>OU015753.1:7560190-7581455 GCA_907169655.1 Acomys percivali
AGACAGACAGACAGACAGACAGACAGACAGACAGACAGACAGACAGAGAATTTGACACCAGACCTAGTTAAAGAACCGGCACGAAAGGAACATTGCATATAGTTCATTACCCCTGCACCAAGGGGCCTTGGGCAAGGCAAACCCCATTCGCTCACAAAAGAGGAAGAAGTGTCTGGTAGGGCAACCTGCACAGGCCCCAGAGGAAGCAGCTTTGTTGCAGAGCCATGAAGGGGAAGACTTGAGGGTAGGAAGGAACGATGCAGTGAGTGGACACGCTCACCTGGGAGCCACACCAAGGTCACTGACAGAAAAGCCGAGGGTGGAAGTGAGGCACTAACTGCACAACAGCTAGATTCTAGAACAGTCTTCTCTTGCTGGTGAGCAGAGCAGGCTAGCTGGGATGCTGCCCCACTCCTTAGCTAATGGTCTGAGTTTTTCAGTTGCCTCCTGGGGCAATTGAGCCACCCAAGCATACGGTCCTAGCTCCAAGTGGAGGGAGTGAGCTAGGAGTTCCTATAGCAGATCAGATCCGTAGGCAAATGTGTATAGGAAACACTGCCTCTGCCTCCATGGCAATGAGCTCCACAGGACATGGCAGTAGCTTGGACCCATCCTAATAGCACAGGCTCCTATCCCCACAGCCTACTTTAGCTGAGATGCAGTAACCGGGCAAGGGGGCAGGCTTTGAGTTGGGGTAAGACATGGAATACAAGGTGCTAGGCCCCCAGAGCAGAGAAGTCCTGGCTATTCCCTGGACAGTTGCAAGTAAGTCCCTTGCCTCACACTACTACTGAAGACACGGGTTTGGATCTTGGAAGGCCAGACCAGTGGTTCTGTGATGAGAGCGGACATGGTCATAAGAAGACATACAAGCCTAATCTGGAGTCACAGGCCTAGAAGAGAGCCCAGAAGAGCCAAGCCCACACAGCGTATACCAGGGCACCTCTGAATCTGGGGGCTCCTCAGGCAAAGCTAATTCTGTGGAGTCCATAGTCCAATGTCATCTGGATGCCCTATGCCTTTGGCTAGTGGCTTTCTCTGGTCACCTGTACACAGCTTGCTGCCTGAGAGAAGAGCCAGCCGTATGGGGAATTCACACCGGGGGCTAGCACGTGAGTGAGCTCCATTCGCTTTCAGGTGGATCTGAGAAACAGGCGTCCCAGAGGAGGAAGCTAGAGCACCCATTACCGAGCTCCTGCCCACAGCTGGAGCAACAGAATCCATTCTTCTCCCTCCATCCCAACCCAGTCACACGCCACCTGGCAGCATCCACAACCACAGTTCTGGCCTCCTGAAAATAGGCCTGCTGTAACCAGCAACCAAAACTCACAGCACCCCTCCGTCTTGCACTGTAGCTCAGAACCCCCTCCACCTTGCACTGCAGCCCAGAACCCCCCACATTGCACTGCAATCCAGAACCCCCTACGCCTTGCACTGCAGCCCAGAACCCCCTCCGCCTTGCACTGCAGCCCAGAACCCCCTCCGCCTTGCACTGCAGCCCAGAACCTCCTCCCCACCTCTCACTGCAGGCCAGGACTGCAATTACTACCTCCTTCCAGCGGGCTCTTCAGTTCACACTTGAGCGAGAAAGAGAGATAGAAAGAAAGAGGGAAGGAAGGAAGGAAGTAAAGCTGTGTTCAAACGTAGCACGAGTTTAGCTACCAAGAACATAAGACACAATTTCCTGTGTTTTTTCTGTTTTTTTTTTTTTTCTTAAGCGTTCCAGAAAGGTTTCCTCTACAAAACTGAGACCAAAATGGTAAAAACATGCAAATGTGGCAGCCTTGCTTTGAGCCATCATCTGCACCCAGCACAGGGCAGCCACAGACACACCGAGGTGTCCGAGGCCTAAGGAGAGTGTTCGAAGTCCTAAGGCCTGAAGATCCATCATGGTCATTCCCTGCACATTTATCAAGACTACAGGCTCTAAGAGGGCAGAGGCTCTCCCTTGATCTGTGTGACAAACCTGTCATTGTGCTTGGCTCAGCAGATGGGTGGGTGGGTAGGGCATAGGTGATGAGATGAATAAATGAATGAATGCACGCATGGATGGATGGGTGGTGGGTGAGTGAATAGGGGGTGGGCATGTAAACAGATGCTAGGTAGATGAGTAAGTGAGTGAATAAATAGGTAGATGGGTCTGTGAATAGGCAATTATGTGGATGTGTGGGTGCATAGGTGGCTGTCTGGGTAAGCAAAAAGGGAAGGGTAGATGGGTAAGTGGTGGGTGAGCAGGCAGATGTTGGGGTAGGTGGATGGATAGGAAGGTGGATGGGTGGATGGATGGATAAGTGGGAGGACAAATGGATGAGAATTAATGATGAATGGATGGACAGTGGGTGTATATGTATGTGAGTGGGTGGATAGGTGAGTAAACGGATGGACGGTCAAGTGGGTAAGTGCTAAGTGAATACGTGAGCAAGTGTCAGGTAGATTGATAGGTGGATAAACTGAGTCACAACATGGTGACGCATGCCTTTAATCCCAGCACTCGGGAGGCAGAGGCAGGCGGATCGCTGTGAGTTCGAGGTTAGCTTGGTCTACAAAATGAGTCCAGAACAGCCAAGGCTACACAGAGAAACCCTGTCTTGAAACTACCCCCCCCAAAAAAAATTGAATCACAAGAGTATCTGGACCCTTTGTAATCTACCTGGCTCTGGGATGCAGGCCCTGAAGACAGAGCAGGGAGTTCAACTGGAGAGAGTCTTCCTGTCCTTGAATGTATAACAGAGGACACTAGGGCCCCCTCCCCACATATGGGTGTCTTTGCCCCAGCTCTGTCTGAGTAAAGGGGGCTGCTCTGTCCTGGGGAGGTAGAGGAAAGCTTTTCCCAAGGTGGCTGTTGACAGTGGAGTCTGAAGGAGGAAGCTCTCAACCAGCCTAGGAGGGAAGGAAGTAGATTCAGGCAGAGGAAGTGGTAGGCACTGGCTCTGAGGTAGCTGGACAGAGATGTGGATCCTGGGAAAAGAGAAAAGAAGCTGTCATGGCTGGAGCCCAGGAGGCAGGAAGGAGATGGTACTCAGGTAGAAAGCAGGCTAGGGCTCTAGGGTGTCACAGGCCACGCCACCAATCACTGGGTCACCATTCGAACCCCAGCTCTGGGTCTTGGTTTCTCTATCTGAATGAGAGATATGCTCTTGAAGTGGGGGGAGATGGGTTGGAGGACACCACCATCTGTCACAGAGGCTTCCTGATCATGACTGAGGACACCTGCCCTGGACATCACTGGGGCATTGAATCTGCCATGCCGGAACGGATCACCATCCCCACCTGGTAGTGTTCCAGTCTAGAAGACACACATGGCATTAGCACCCACCTGGGGAATAATTTCAAGTGAGCATATGGGTCAGACTTAGCAGAAGATGGTGACCATATGTTCTAGAACATTCATTCCAGTGACGTCAGAACCAGCGGCTACTCTCTCACACATCCTCTTCACTCAACAAACACCTCTGGCCTGCTCTGTGGTGAGGAACAAGTGGCAGGCCATTGTCTGAAGCTCTGTCTTTGAGTCACGTGAGCACCATTTGCCTCCTTGGCATTTAAAAAGCAGCTATGTGAAGTGAGACAAATGGTAAAGCCTGCTTTAAAAGCATCATTTTCCTACCACACACCTAAGCCAACCTGCGTCCTATGACGTTATTTACATTTTCCAGTGGCAACCAGCCCTTGAGGTCAAGCTTGAGAAATAGGAGGGAAGAAAATAATTTTTTTTTTAAATAATTTCTTGAGAAGGGCCTGGGCTGCCCGTGGTTTTGAGTGGAAACAAGTTATTGGCCGTGACAACATCGTGGTCGGAGCTCACACCCTGAGAAAGGAAACACCACCTTGAACTTGAGAGCAAGGAAGACCCTAGAACAAAAAGACAGAAACAGGCAGCAATGCCTGAGCCCCAAAACTTCTGCCACAGCCAGGCCAGGAACACTGGGAAAATCTTTCCACGGAGTCCCACCTCTGAGCCAGCCCCAGGGAGTTCAGCAGGACAGAAGAGAGATGCCAGTATGGACAGCGAGCCTGACAGAAGGAAGTGGCTTTTTCAGCCGGCTGCCCCAAGGCAGCTGAGAGCAGAAATCTAACCAAAAAAGAGTGCAGGGCTATTTTCAACCTTGGAGTTTCCACCCCATGTCCCCAAGAACTGGGGGCAGCGTGGCTCCCCTGTGAGAAGGCCAAAGCGCTGACAAAAGAGAAGCAGCTGTGGAGAAGTTGAGTCTGGAAGAAAGGAGTCCGACCCAGCATGAAACGCAGGACTCCTAACACCTATCTCGGGGGTGGGTGGGGTTGGGGTGGGAGGGTGGTCCTGAGCTTCTCCTTTGAACGTCAACATTCAGTGCAACTGTCCTAAGATGTGGGACAAATGTAGTAGTGACTTAAAACAGCACACGCTCGGTCCCTGACAGTCCTTAAGGTCAGAAATACAAGGTTCCTTCTAGAACCTTCTATCTGTTTCCCTTCCATTCTCAGCTTTCAGAGTCCACCTCATTCCTTGCCTCGTGGCCTGGCTTCCGCCTTTCCCCTTCCACAGCGCAACTAAATCATGTTCTGTGGCGTCATGTGTCTCCTCTGGCTCTGGCCCATGCATCCCTGTCCATAGGCTCTGACTTGACACTGAAGCCTTGGCCTTTATGGATAATCGAGAAAGACCTCCCATCATAAGAGTCTTGGCTTATTCACAGCGGCCCTGACAATGGCTGCTTTGTTATGGCCTCAGGATCTCTAACCTGCATTGCTCAATGCCTCGCTCGCTCCAGACAGAGGCAGGCCACTAGAGGAAATTGTGAGACCCCTGCAGAAGCCACAGGCAAGAAGGAAAAGCAGCATCGGAGGCATCTGAGACACTGAATTTTCTCCCCCAAAGCTGGCCAAAGAGCTGCTGTGGGGATCCCTCCTGTGTCCTGTTGGGGGTTCAGGGGAGGTGTTATAGCCACCATGCCTCCTTCAGTGCAAGGGTGTGAACCTTAATGCCAATGGCTTTGAGTTCGGTCCCACTCAGTAACTCAGCTCCAAGCCAGTGTGCCCCCAGAACTCAGTCCTCCACTTCCACCTGCTGCAGGGACCAGAAGGACCCTGCTCACCGGGAAGCATCCACAAAAGCCTATTCCTTCCCCATGTCTCACCCCAGGTGATCCCAGGCCCCAGAGTCTGCCTTTCCTTCCCTCTCCAGCCTCTCTTCCTCCCACCACAGAGGAAAGGCTAAGCAAAAGCACACTGTTTCAACGTTCTCTGTGGGATGCTAACAATGACGCCTGCTGCGGGGTGTGTGTCGGTTTGACCTGGGGAACCACTTCCGTGTTGGGAGATGGCTGGGGAAGGGTCTCATGTCTCTGAGCTGCTTTGAGCCATCCTCAGGCCTCTTCTTCATCACAGGCTCCACGTGGACCACAGGCCCCTCCCACCACCTGCCGAGGGACAATCAGAGCCACCTACCACACAGGCAGTGGGGAGGCTGGGGAAGGAAGGCTCATTTGATCTTCCTTCTAGGAAGTTTGAGGCCAGCCTGGACTACAAACCAAGACTCTCTCAAAGACAAACGAACAAATAATAAAACCGCAGAACTCCAGGCTCTGGGGCAGGAAGCTGGGATGGAAAGACAGTAAGACAGCCTTTCCACCAGGCCAGCACAGACGCACTGTCTAAGTAACTTCATGAGAGAAGTTTAATAATCTCATTCCTCTTTACAATTGCAGCTTTCTGAAATGACCGAATCAGCCTCAGTAAATTCATATACAACAAAGTCAGTGTCCATCATTAAAGGGAACCATATAATTCCACGCACTCATTAACTCCACCATTGTTATTTTGGTTTCAGTGTTTCACTGTGGAGCCCAGGGTAGTCTGGAGCTCACCATCCCCCTGCCTCAGCCTCCCAGGTGCTCGGATCATACAGGAATGCACCACCACACCCCATTAGCGACTACGCTATTGAGGCAGTTAATCAACACATGTACTTATTTAATCATTGGCGCTGTGGTTTCACTAGCAAGAATTATTTAATATTTTCAGCGCAACTATTTAATCACTCATGGCTTAACTATAAATGAGTGAGAAACGGAAACTGGGGTTACTTCTGGTATTTACTAGCAGCAGGCTCTTCTCTAAGTCCCTCATGGTTGTTCATTACATTGTTTGCTCCTTGGTGTGTGACATCGAACCCCTTCCTGATGAGGGGACCGAGAGGCAAAACCATGAGCAGCTGGGGAGCCTTGCGGAAGCCTAGCCCGTCCTGTGGCCATGTGTTCTCCTCTTACGCTACACCAGCCCAACCGAGACCTCACACAGCAGGTGCACCTTGGCCTCGCCCCAGGGCACCCTGCTCTTCCCTGCTTGTCTCCTGAGTCTTATGTGGATGGTACAAGAGGAAACAGAACACTTGCTTCCCCGGGGGAATCTCACAGGCATTGGTGAATTAGGTAGCAAAGCAGAGCCACCATGTTGACACACACCGACTTCCTATGGTCTTTGTATGATCCCAAGAGGGAGTTGATGGCTTTTCCTTGTGAGCCGAACATTTTTCATGCAGAGAAAGCCACTTCCCTTTGAGGACCTACATCACATCCCCAAAGGCCCCCGCCTTCAGAAATTCCAATTTCCCTCCCACACTTCAGGGTGGCAGGATCCATTCTGCATGCAGGAGTTGAACTCTGAGAGACACAAACCAGGGCTGGGTTTACTCTCTCCACATTCAGAGAAGAGCTGCTTATAAACACAATTCCTGGTGGAGTGCTCTGGAACCAATGTGACACACTACAGAAACATCTGCTGTCCCTTGCTCTGGGGTCGGCTGTCCTCTGGGTCAAGGGTCGTGCAGTGGCTCCTAACTGTGCTCCCAGAACACAGATTTGGCTTCACACCAGCCAAGCAGGGGCCTCAGCTTCACTTTCAACATCCATAAGCTGTGACTAACTGGCCCTGTCTCTGGGATCCCATGAAAGCAGAGATGGTATGTGTTGCCTCGGAGGCAGGGTGAGCTAGGCGCATCTACTCACCTGAGCTAGCAGCCCGTGGCCACCTGCAGTGGGGGCTGAGCTCCCAATTGTTACTGGAATGGCCCCTGGACTGGTTGTAGCATGAATAGGTGTGTGTGAATGGGAGGTCATTCCTCATCTCTATGACTGGTGACCAACCCACTAGTGCTTCCAGTGTGCTGTTAGTGCGATCTCCTACCTCCATGCCCTCCCGCACTTCACACAGCCTGAGTTCACCGAAACCCTACAACACCTCTGCTTTACGCCATGTATTGCCCGCTGCACTCTCTAGTGTCTTCTATTCTCCAGACCTTTCTGTCATTGTCTTGAGGGTTGTGGCAGCACACGCCTTTAAACCCAGCACTGAGGAGGCAGAGGCAGGCGAATCTCTGTGAGTTCAAGGCCAAGCCTGATCTACAGAGTAAGTCCAGGACAGCCAGGGCTATCACACTGAGAAACTCTGTCTCAAAAAAAATTTTTTTTTCCTCAAAGCCATAGTGACTCATGTCTATACTCCCATCACTCAGGAGGCTAAGGCAGGAGGATTGCAATGAGTTCAAAGTCTGGGCTACATAGTCAAATCCTGTCTTCATTTTAAAAATAAAAATAAACATAAATACACTGGAATCTAATGAAGATTATATTTCAGAGCAATATTGTAAAACAAGGAACAAACATTACTTTTATGAAAGAGTAACTTCTTTTAATAAAGAATAAGATCAACATTTTAAAAATTGATATAAAAATAAATATTTGAGTTGCATATTTGTGCATTAGCACTCAATGAGGCAGAAGGTGAGTGACATGTGACAAGTGGCCAGCAGACAGGTTGTCATGGTTTCAGAAGAGATGCTCCTGGCTTTGGCTGAGGAGGAGAAGCAAGCTCCTGGGCTACAGTGTCTGCTGAGCCAGCCCACCTTCATCACCTTCACACAATTAGCCATGAAGTTCACAGTGATCCTTGGCTTTCAAGGTGGTAGGGCGGGGCCTGTCTAGCTCCTTGCTGGCTGGAAGCCGTCTTCCAGCCTGTCACATTTCCCCCCACACTTCTCAGAACAACAGTCAACAGGTAAACCTTTCCCTTCCTGCCCTTCACTGTGGAACGCTGAGCACATGAGGAGTGGTCCAGGATGGTTACAAAACAGAACAAGCAGAGAAGGTCTCTTCTGTGGCCAGACATGAGTGGGAGAAGGTATGCTCCCTCCGCCCACATCTGCTCAGCCTCTGTACCTGTTGTGCACTCATAGCCAAACTAAATCCTTGGCGGTGGCTCACTGCTCCAGGTAACGGCTCACTCCTACGGGTAGCGGCCCTGGAGGTGGGCCTGCAGCCCACTGGTTTAAGTCACTTAGATACTAGACTGGACAGCCAGACTGGGGACACAAATGGCCCTCAGCCACCAAGCAGTGCCCTAAGCCCCTGGCCCTGCTTCTGTTCAGCGTGCTACAGGTGGACTCTCTGACCTGCACTGTGTAGGACGTGTACCTTTCACTGGTACGCAGGTGGGCACTGCTAAGCCCAGCGTGTAACCTGGGCATTGCTTTTTACTGCATATTATGACTGGGTGTGGAGCTGGACAACAGAAGGGTGAGATGTCAATGAATGGGTCCTCTACACAGCTTCCGGTCCTGCTGTGCCCCACACAAACTCTGCCAGCTGACATGGAGTGATACACAGTTTCCGGTCCTGCTGTGCCCCACACAAGCTCTGCCAGCTGACATGGAGTGATACACAGTTCCTGGTCCTGCTGTGCCCCACACAAGCTTTGCCAGCCGTCATGGGGTGATATGAATAAATGTGCTACAACCAAAACTTTACGTGAAGCCCATAGGCAGGATCTATCTACACGGACACTGATAATCTACCAGGTTTACAAGAAAGGTCTTAAGTGATTTACAGTATAGCATGTGAAAATACAAATATTGTTTAAAAAGTGAAAACCATTCAGAACAGAGGTTACCTGGAACCACCTCATTTCAGAAGTTCAAAATAATGTTATTTTCTATCAAAAAGAAAGAAAGAAAGAAAGAAAGAAAGAAAGAAAGAAAGAAAGAAAGAAAGGGGGCTCAACAGTGAAAAGATTCTTCCATATACAGTTAAGCAGAAGAAGTCATAAATCTCTCCTCCCAGCCAGAGAAGGACAAAGGCAGGTCTATTGCCACAGGCTGATTTAAACTGTCAAAGTGACAATCACCTCAACATGCAGAAAGAACACCCATTAATGGTAATGGGGACAATGCAGGAAGCAACCGTTTTAATCACAGATTCTGACCACAAGCCCTGCAAGCTTCCAATACTTGGCGTGAGCAGGAGCATGTTCATCTCTGGCTTTCCTGAGGCCCTGTGGAGGACACCCACCCACCCTTGTCAGTGGGGTCCACATCCTTTCAGAATTCCCTAAGTCACAGAGTCATGAAGCTTGAGCCCCAGGCGAGGTGGGGTGCCGGGAGAGAGAGAGAGAGGCTTAGACGGTGATCTGCTGGTTTTCTCTGAAGAAGGGTCTCTGGTGTGGTGTACAGATATCCGGGAACATCCGGAAGGCCTGGTCTGGCTGGGGCTCCTCCAGGGCTGGCATCAGGGAACCAGCACCACAGCTCTTACTCGCTTCCTCCACCAGCTGCCTGGCATATAGCTGCTCCACCTGCAAGGGGAGGCCGTGTACAAAGTCAGAAGAGAGGCAGGAGGAAGGAGAATTGGGGCCTTCCCCTCATTCCTCGCGCGACGGGAGGCAGCCAGCCAGGCTGTATCCCTGCAGATTGCTAAGTGTTGCCTCCAACCTAGCTAAGCCAACGCTTAAAATGCCACCCTTATAACTAGACTGCCACTGCTCTGACCAGAGACAAATAAATCGCGGTCTGCCACTTAGACCTTAGGGCCACTGGACAAGTGGAGCTTTTCTGAAGAGGATGGAACAGAAAGGAGAAAGGGAAAGCAGGAGAAGGGAGGGAGAGAAGGAGGGAGATACACAAATGAAGGGTCCCAACGTGGGAAGACAAGATAGAGATGGCGAGAGCCCTGGGCTGTCTTGTTCGCTCACTTCTGCACCGGTAGCACAGGCCGGTAGGTACCACAGGCTGGTAGGTAGCACAGTGGAATGCTCAATCCTTGCTGTCTCCTCCCACCCTGGGATAAGGTTGGACCCATATAAATGAGGGCTAGGATGCCTGGGCACAGGACGGACGCCGCCAGCTCTCACCTGCACCAGAATGAGTTTGGAGCGCAAGGGCGCTGTGTCCGGAAACTCCTCCCCGAAGCACAGCACCACCCTGCTGTCAGGAAGGCGGCTCTGGGTGGCGTAGAATTGCTGCAGTTCTAGAGGAACACAGAAACCTGTGAGCCTCTGAGCTGTAGTCAAGTCCCAGGGCTACAAGGCAGAGCTTGGAAGGGAGTCTCAGCTCCCCCAAATACCCAAGGAAAAAGTGGTCAGGCCCAGGCCCCCAGGGCCTTGGACACGTGGTCCCTTAGCCAAAACTCAACAAGGACCTGTGGAGTTTGTCACTCCCAAATATTGCTAGACATTTTAGGGAACGGTTTTTGTCTGGATTTGGCTTAGGGAAATGGGGTGTCATTATGTAGTCTAGGCTGGCCTGTAACTCTTGATGATCCTCCTGCTTCAGTCCCTCAAGGCCTGGGATTGTGGGTGAGGACCTCCATACCTATTATCTGGGGTTGCATACTTTGCAGTGGTACAGTTAGTTCCTAGTCCCCAGCCCCTACACTGTGAGCCATAGTCCCTGCCTGCCCTGGGGCGGGGGGTGCATGAGTTCAGGGTGACAGGCCTTCTGGCACCATCTCTTTCAGCCTCCCTAGAGCAGAGACTTGGAGGCTTGTGCTGCAGCTGTGGAGGGCTGTGGCTTTCCTAGCTGCCCAGCTCCAGGGGCCAGCGTGTCAGGGCTGAGTCGGGCAGAGTGTCTCAGCTGCTGTGTTCAGGGTGACACTGCCTGGCTGCGATGCTGACTCCAGCGAGTGGAACCCTGATGCTGCCACACCTGAGCTCATACACCCGCCACTCCTACCCTCCCAGGACCCTCATCGTCCAAGCCACTGGTTCTCAACCTTCCTAACGCTGCAGCCCTTTAATATAGTTCCTCATGATGTGGTGACACCCCCCTCAACCATAAAATTATTTTCGCTGTTACTTCATTACTGTAATTTTGCTACTGTTGTGAATAGTAATGCAGATACCTGAGCTTTCAGGTGGCCTTAGGCAACCCCTGTGAAAAGGTCATCCGACAACCCTCCAAGGGGTCCACCCACAGGTTGAGAACTACCGCTTTTAGAGTTATCAGACCTAACACTAACTCCCGACCAGGCTGGCGAAGGCAAAGGGCAGAAAGCAGAGGGGCACAGAGCATAAGCTGGCACACAGCAGGTGGCTGCTGGTACTGACTCCTTCCTCAGCCTTGGAAGAAACTCAGGCAGGGTGTAAACATCTTCCCCTCTGTGCCAGAAAAGTTAGTGGGTGGCAATGAGGGGACACGGGTCTCGCATAGTGTTAGAGCACCTCAACCAGGGGGCTAACACACGTTTATTTTGTGTAACATTGCAACAAGATGTCATAAAGAATTCACAGTTGAGAACTGTGTGACTGAGTTTTTTAAAAAATAGCAAAAACAAAATCTCATAATGTTTTGCTTTGCTTTTCGAGGCAGAGCTTCTCTGTGTAGCCTTGGCTGTCCTGGACTCGCTTTGTAGACCAGGCTGGCCTCGAACTCACAGCGATCCACTTGCCTCTGCTTCCCGAGTGCTGGGATTAAAGACGTGTACCACCATGTAAGAGCATTCATTATATTGGGCCTCACTCGTAGCTATCCTAGATGGCATGCAGCCCACAGGCTGAAGGCTGGACACACTGAATCGGGCCACCTTCCCAGGGACCATGCCAAAACACAGAAGCTGAGCCTGGGCTGGCTGAGGCATTGGACTCTGCGTCTTTAAGCAGTTCTCAGGCTAGGAAACAACCGTGAGCTTCATTAAGACTGAAGGGAAATCGGGCGGTGGTGGCCCATGTCTTTAATCCCAGCACTTGGGAGGCAGAGGCAGGCGGAGCGCTGTGAGTTTGAGGCCAGCCTGGTCTACAAAGGGAGTCCAGGACAGCCAAGGTTACACAGAGAAACCCTGTCTTGAAGAAAAAAAAAAAAAAAAAAGACTGAAGGGAAAGGCTCCGGCTCTGCAATCCTGACTACCCAGGAGAAACTGAGGCTAGGGAGAACATGCAGGTTGGGCTTCAAAGGTCCCCCGACTATACCATTGCCAAAGCCATGCCATGAGTCAACTTGGTCCACAGTGCAGGTGGCACAGGGCTGGAGGTGGCAGTGAACTCTAAGGCAAGGACGGCAAGATGACTCAATACTGACCTCGGAAGAACTGGTTGGTGTCAAAGACCTGCACCACCTGGTCGCGCTCCAGCTTGTTGGGCCTACCCTTGCACACCACCGCGTTGCCGCTGCAGAACACGCGGCCCTGGCACAGGCGCTTCACGAACACACCCTTGCGGTTGCTGTGCAGGAGCACGCCACGCTCCAGGTGCCCAAACAGCTTCCGGGTCACCTGCCTCTGTCGCTCACTGGGGATGGTGTCAGCCGTCGGGAAGCACACCGGCTCCAACCCATCCGGCCCGTACAGCTTGGGCAGCCCTGGCTGGCTCAGGGATAGACGGCAGCCCTCAGGGCAGGTGGTGGTGGCCTGCCCCACCAGCTTGCCCCCGTAGTAGAAGCTGATCACCATCTGGGAGAAGGCTGTGGGGTGACAAGAGCATAGGGCAGTCAGGGGGCTGGCAGAGGGGGAGTGTCAGTCTCTCCTTCCCAAAGGCTCAGAGTCTATTCCTCCTTCCAAGTGGTGTTTTCACCACCACTCCAGCCCCTGAGAGGCAGAGAAAAATGTCAGTTTTACCTATTCGGTAAGATCGAAGCAAGTGGGAGACCCTGTCTCAAAAATTAAGATAGACTGTGCTCAAGAAATGAGACCTAACTAAGATTGGCCTCTGGCCTCTACATGCACATACATGTGAATATGCATTCATATACACATGCATCTGCATGCATATGAACATACATGTATGAACATGCACACACGCACACACACACACACACACATACACACACACACACACACACCCCACAACTAGAAAGGCCTGGGAACTGCACCAACTGCAAGCCATGCAGGCATCACCTATGCAATTTCTCATGAAGTGCCCTGTGGCTCCTGTTCCCTCGTCACCCTAGACTCAGTGAAGGTATGGGCATCACAGCATCCTCTCCACAAACGGTGGCCTGGGGCTCCCCAGACTCTGACTGAAAGTGTCTGCAAAATCCTGCACACAGCCTATCCTCCAGAAAGACCGGGAAGCACTCTGCCTAGAAGCTACACAGGAGGGAGCTGTGACCGACCGATCGATCAGCTACACCCTCATCATCCCTTCACTCTGTCACCTCAAGAGCTGGGCTGCAGTTCCGAAGGGAAGTGCTGGCCTCACACATGCAAAGCCTGGGTTACGCGCTCAGCTCCACACATGTAAACTAATCAACAAGTAAAACCTTACAAAAGAGAGAAGAGCGTCAGCTTGGCGCCAACAGACCATAATAACCCCAACAATCTTTTTGGAGGGAGACTTGGAACTTGAGCCATGAGGCTGGAAATTTGCCAACTCTGTGTTTTGCTTTTGTTGACTCTTCTGTTGCTTCGACCTCAGGTGGCGTTGCTGTCCTCTCACAGGCAAGGACAGCAGCATTCCAGATAAACTTACAAAGTGAAAGTGATAAGACAAACACAACGCAGAGGGTCCATCTGCCCACCCCACCTCCGACAGCCAGCCTGGGGGTGAGGCTCCCACAACAGGGGCTGGGAAAACCCTGAGATTCTGTAGGAATGAAGAGTCCAGAGCTGTGGGCTGTTGGAGAAGCTCTGTAACTGCTGGAACAGAAATTTCCACCATCAGCAGCCTTATGCATCTTAAGTTTCCCCTGGGCACCTCAGACCAGTCCGGGCTTCCCTCTGGATCACACAAGTTGATAGCTCCCCAAGCCTAAACCTGAGGTGTCCTGGTGTAGTCACCAGCTGCACCACCATCTGAAAGGGCCTGTGCCTGGACTAACATTGCTGCCCATTTGGAAGCCTCAGACCTTTCCATGGGGCTCCGCTCCTATCAGTCAGTCAGAGTACCCACCACTGTCCACAGACTCTGTGGTCCCCTGCTGCAGCTACATAAGGCTCTAAGTCACCTGAGCAAACAGTCCGCTATTTGGCTTCATGTCATCAAGTTCACATTTGGGGAAACTGAGGCCCAAGTCAGCTTGGCTGGCAGTTAAGTGGCAGTACCAGTGTACCTATTCCTCACTCCTTGTACTCCCCACCAGCCACGTGACTGCCCTCTGTGTCTACATCACCAATGAACTCACACATGCCTTCTGCACCCTGGGACAATGTCAGACTTCATTCTAAATGAATGGAGCTCCCAGCACTGCATCTGCCTCTCACACTGTGCCCTGTGTTCACAATATACCATGTACTCACACTGTGCCCTGTGTTCACAATATATCGTGTACCCACACTGTGCCCTGTGTCCACACTGTGCCCAATGCTCACACTATACCCTGTGCTCACACTGTGCCCTGTGCTCACACTATGCCCTGTGCTCACACTGTGCCCTGGGCTCACACTGTGCCCTGGGCTCACACTGTGCCCTGTGTTCACACTGTGCCCTGTACTCATACTGTGCCCTGTGCTCACACTGTGCCCTGTACTCACACTGTGCCCTGTGCTCACACTGTGCCCTGTGCTCACACTAAGCCCTGTACTCACACTGTGCTCTGTGCTCATACTATGTCCTGTACTCACACTATGCCCTGTGCTCACACTGTGCCCTGTACTCACACTATGCCCTGTGCTCACACTGTGCCCTGTTCTCACACTGTGCCCTGTGCTCACACTGTGCCCTGAACTCACACTATGCCCTGTGCTCACAGTATGCCCTGTACTCACACTATGCCCTGTGCTCACACTATGCCCTGTACTCACACTGTGCCCTGTCCTTACCCTTTGCCCTGTGCTCACACTATGCCCTGTGCTCACACTGTGCCCTGTACTCACGCTATGCCCTGTGTTCACACTGTGCCCAGTGCTCACACTGTGCCCTGAGCTCACGCTATACCCTCTGCTTACTCTGAATTGCTAAGAAGCACAAGAAGCCTTGCTGCCTGATCCACTCACTGAATACACACAGGCTGGGAACAAACTGGCAGCCTTGAGAGGGCTCACAGCAGGGCTGACCTGAGAGAGACACGGGGGTAGCTGTCAAATAAAGAGGGGTGTCTTATGCCTCCCAAACTGAAGGCTGAGGCATGAGTGGGATGAGCTCATGACCATCCAGGCTACACATTTCTTATTAGTATCTCAAAAGACAAATAAAATGTAAAAGCCACACCTCTGGATTTTTCTAATAAACAAGAAGTCTATCCTAACTTAATCTGAAGGCACAGACGTTGGGTACCACAGAGAGGCAGCTACCACAGGGCAGCCCTCAAAGCCAAGGCTCTGCCACGGTCTCGCCTGATCCCTTCTGTCCCAGCCACCCACCCATTTCACTCTCTGTGTCATCTCTGTAGGCAGGAAGCCAGGGGTCTGACCTGGGTTCTGGAAGAGGAGCTCAGGGTGCCTGCTCTCAGCAGTGGCTGGGGACTCCTCGCTTTCCTCATTTGAGCTGAGGCAGCTCCATAGGGCTCAACACCACTTCCTCCTTTGAGCCTAACTTTACCTCTCACTCAGAAGGCCACAGCCCTGGGCCCAGCCAGAATACATTGGTCAGCAGACTCCCAGGGGCACAGCCCAGGACTTACAAGGCCAAACGCTCAGCCTATGACCTCAGGCCTCCTGTGAGTGGGCTAAGGAGGCCTTGAGAACAAGCTGGGAGGCAAATACCTGTGGAAGCTTCTACAAGCTCAGGTCTCCATTTACAGCCAGACCTAGAAGGACCCAACACAGACGGGCTGGTACTATAAACAGAGCGTCATTTCCTTCGTATCTTCCTTACTTGGGGAGCACCTACTTCTACCTCCATGATGGTTCATAGGGCATGCTTCTCCCTGAGCGCCACTGAGTCCACCATGAAAGCAGACAATACACAACACAATGGCCCCTGGGACTGAACAGAAATGCCACCTGTTCCACAGCAAGCAACTGTGAGGATGGGACACCAGGGGCAGATTCCCACTCCTATCAGACACACCACGCAGGACCTGTGAAGTGGAAAAGAGCCTATCTCTATAACTTAGAGGAGGTCAAAGGCGTGGCTAGAAAAGAGCCCACAGGAGTATGAATCTTGACTCTGGCCGCCAAAATCGCACCATAAACACCAGCTACCACCATCATCACCACTACCATTGTAGTGAGCATATCACCATCAGCACCATCAGCACCAGCACCATCAGAATCAGCATCACCACCATCACTGTTATCGCCATTACTATCAGAACCATTAGTACCATCAGCACCAGAACCATCAGCCTCAGCAGCAGCACTACCACCATCTTACCATCAGAAATGACATCTGTGGGAATAGCTTTTTCTGGAAATGCCTCTTGCCCTCAGAAACTGAACTTTTGCCTGACCCCACAACCAGGTTAGTACTTTGCCTTAAGAGCATTTAAAGCTATGCCTTGGTCTGACTCCCGAGGGTGTTCTATGTCTGCTTAATCTGCCTGTAAGAAAACCATGCAACCCAAGCTATATGCATAGCTTTAATCTTAAATTATGTACTCTTCCATGCCTATAACCCAGAATAGTGTGTGTGTGTGTGTGCATGTGTGCGTGTGTGCGTGTGTGCGTGTGTGTGTGTGTGTATGTGTGTGTGTGTGTACATGCACATGTATACACACTATGTTAATCCTTTGCTGAAACAGCCAATAGGTTAAAAGCAAACTTAAAAAAACAAATATCCCATAAGTGTTGGAAGCAACATGAGAATATAAATTAATAACATGTCTGCAGTTCCAAGTGCTATTCTGGGTCAGCTGGGATCAGCAATATAACTTCTCTCTTGTAAAACTCTGTTCCAGATCTCCATTTGAAAAAAGATATTTAAGAAATCACCAGCACTCAGGAGGCAGAGGCAGGCAGATCTCTGTGAGTTCAAGAACAGCCTGGTCTACAAAGTGAGTCCAGGACTACAAGAGAAACTCTATCTCAACATTGCCCCCCCAAAAAGAATCCCTTAGTCCTTTCACATACTATGTTTTCTGTTTTTGCTCAATAAATACAGAAAAAAGCACATTGTTAGGGACAGACATCAAACACACACACACACACACACACACACACACACACACACACACACACACACACATACCACAGAGACAAAATAACACGGACCACAGACAAGACAGAAGACACAAGGAGAGAAGTGGAAAATTTAAACTACTCCGAGAGGAAGAACCATTTTATCCATTAAAGCAGCACTGATGCCATCCACATCATCACCGTCAGGATCCACACCAGCAGCATCACCAGTACCTTGAGCACCATCAGCAGCATCACCATAGATATCATCAACATCAACAGCACCCTGCATCATCGCCATCACCATCAACACTCACTACAACTGTCATTATGAATCTTGCTACGGAGTTGGAGGTGAAGGACCCTGCACAAGTGACATTGGCCAACTGTGCCCCTTCTAGACAGTGATAGTAACATTGTGGCACATAGGATTCTTACAGCATTTCACACGTGAGGAACTTGATGCTCCAAGAGGCCAGATCCCCCTGACTCAAGGCCAAGGAAATGGGACAGGCTACACTCTCTCTGGTACACAGCTGCCCCTGAAGACTCTCTGGGCTGACTATGGCCACCTCAGGGAGATGAGAAACAAAGCTGAGCCACTTCCTGGCTCCCAGACCACACAGAATGGGGAGAAAAACCAGTCCTTGAAGCCTATGCCCAGGCCACACTTGTCCATAGGACCTCATGACCCCACCCACATCACGAAGGTATTTTCAAACAGAGCCTGTGCCATGTCCACCCAGAGTACCCTGGTACCTGAATGATGTGTGTCATAGGCAGCATACCCGGTCACCAGTGGCAGGCCTGTGGGCAGAGAAAAGAAAGTAAATTCCTACCTGGGCTGATGTAATGAGCAGGGTGTGACCCAAGTATCCCTGGGGTATGGATAGGATTCTGCTGATGCTGGTGTTAATGCTAACGGGCAGATATCACTCTGTGTGAGCTCTCAGGCTCACACACACACACACCAGGGCAGAGGGGACTTCCACAGTGCTGTGGTATCCTGTCCTTGTGTCCTTCCTACCCCAAGGACCTGGCCTAAATGTCACTGGACTATATACAATGACCAGGACTTGTCTCACGTGGGAGCCTGGGAGCCTGGGAGCCTGGGAGCCTGGGAGCCTGGGCAGCTTTCCCAAAGGCATCCTTGCAGCACAGGGATGCTTACAAGGCACTAACACCCACAGCCTAAAAGCTTCATAAGCCTGCAGGGCCAGGGGGTCTTAGATCTCCTGGCAGCTCCTGTCTTAGCAGGAAATAGGCAAAGGAGGAAACCAAGGTGCCTATGAACCCTAAAATTTGCTCGCACACTGTATTAGGAGCCTAGGTGAGTGACTCTCTAAGTATCTACAGCCTGGGTGTACCCCTACATTCTAACAAAGGGGTGACTCCTTTATTTAACTTTGTGATCTCACTGGGTGGGTGCCCCCACTTTATGGATGAGTAAACAGAGGCACCACCAAGACATGAAACTGTCCAAAGTGGTTCCAAGCTACTGCCCACTCCTGACTGGGCTCCCCATCTCCCTTCTGTCCCGAAGCCCTGGCTGTCCCTGACACTGGGGTGTCATAAGTGTCTGAACAGAACAGCAAACCTAATGGCGAGCCAGGAAGGAGGCAGGTAGCTGAGAGCTGTGGTCTCTTTTGAGTCTTGGGGATATTATCAGATTCCTCCTATCCACTTTCTGGGAGAACAGGAGGAAAGTGGCTGTGCATAACTACCTATTATCCACTAAGACCTTTGTGACCTCCTGGGAGGCTGCAGCTTGGCTACCTCAGGCCATGGCTGTGATTTTATTGCCCCTCCGGAGTCAACAGCTTTCCACAGGGGCACAGATCCTAACAGTGACAGAAACCTCCCACCACAGCATGAAGTGCCTAATGGCTGGCAGTGCTGGATACCCACACTCACCCGCACTGGGCTGCTGGACCCACCAGTCAGGGTGGATCTGGGTCCTGCAGGCCTCTGGGGGAGATGGGCTCCTTTTGGTCATGCCCATGTATTCGTCCACAGAAGGCTGGGGGACCAGGTGACAGAAAAGAGCAGTTGAGTCACGGGGCCACCAACACAGGCCCTCCCCACCCCCCAAACGCCATGTTTGTAAAACCCAATGTCAGATACACAACTAAAGCCATATACCCTTTATCTCAGCTTCAGTTTGTAATTAAAAGGTCTTAGACTACAAACCCACTGGGCTGGCGGTCTAACCAGCCTCGTCAAGGCTACTAAAGAATTGCTGGCCTTTTGATCCTGGGAGACATGGCTCAGCCCTGGGGCAACCCTGAGCAGTGACACCATGCCAACCATGCTCTGCTTTGGGAACTTCTCTCAGAGAGAGCCATGGGGATCTTGGGCTATGGTGAGCAAGTCCAATTATGAGAGGTCCTGAAACCACCTTTCATTGCTTAGGAGACTTGACATGGAAGGCTTATGCTGAAAACAGGACAAGGCGAGAGGGATACAGAATCAAGGCCACCCAGAGCGTCACAATCGCCCTGTGTCGCAAAGCTGGGCCGCTTGGGACAGGGGGATCCTGGCTGGCTGCACTGTCCCACAGAAAGCCGCCAAGGCACACCACTGATGTGCCATTGCTAACAATAGCCTTGGTTTTGTTTTTATGAGGTCTCTGTGCTGGGAATGGAAGCCGAGACTTCGTGCACAAGAGACAAGCGCTCTACCACCGAGCTACATCCGCAGCCTTTCCCCGCTTTGCATTTCAAGACAGGGTCTCATGAAGTGTCCTGAAACTTACCATACTCCTACCTCAGCCTCCTGGGTAGCTGAGGTGACAGAGTCCAGGCCACCTGCCACCTAACGTGCCCTCACCTTGTTTTACATGAGCTTAATAGGTTGTTTTAGCTATGAAAGCAGCACCTTGTACAGACACTTAAAAGAACACAATAAGGCGGCTAAAAACAGACACACGAAAAGCCACCTGTTTGACTTAAAAAGATCCCATTGCGCCTTCAGTTGCAGGCTACCAGCCATGCGTGAGTCAGTGGGCTATTCTAAGATCTGTGTTTTGTGTGTGCTGCTGGGAACTAGGTAGGCACAGGCTCACTAGCTGGTCCCCAGCACAGTCAATGAAATCCTAATGGTCTCAGTCATCCAATCCAATAGCACATTCAGGAGTAAAATTTGTGTGTTAAAAAGCAAGCCATCTAGTCGCCATGAGGGCCAATAGGATGACCGGAAGCAGTGGAGCCGGTCATAGTCTGTTCCTAAAGCCGGCAGAAGACTAGATGGTGATCTTCAAAGCTGCGGTCAACATGTTTAAGTAAGCTTGGAGCTTAACAGAGCTCTTCTGGCGACCCACAGGAAGAGCCTGACCAGTGCAGGTGACCAGTGCAGAGAGGCTGGTATGGGAAGGTAGTCAGGGAGTCCTTCACTCTGCCTCTTCAGAGGAGAGTGTCACTTCCCTGCTCGGTGTCCGTTCTTCCCTGGAAGATGCCTCGGGGGGTGGGGGGGCTTCCACTCACCTCCTTGACCAGCTCATCCATCTCTGAGCGTCCGCACTCCATCTCCGCGACATCGCTCATGCAGCCTGCAGGTGCCACGCCCAGCTTGCCTATGGGAAATGGGATGAACACCATGACCCAGGGCCAACAAGCATTGCAACCTTCCTTTAAAATGCTGAGCTAAGGAGACAGAGGTGGTGAGCGTCCTTATTGTTTTTGACCAGCAGCTGCTGGAAGGTTTGGGAAAGGCTCAACCGTTCCTTCTCATGGCCTGGTCATCTGATCAGTCAAGTCAAAAGAGAGAAGTGGGTGGTTGGCGGGGGGTTGTGAACACAGGCTTTTAAAGGACAAGGACCAGACTTTGGTTTCTTCCTTCTATCTGAGCCTGTCTGGTACATTTTATACCAGGCATTTATTGTCCACATGTTAAAGATAAGTTTGCTAGTTCCAGGTGCTTGAAAAACACCCAGAGATTTCCTGGAAGATGGGGCGCCAGGTAGCAGGAAACCTTTTTGTCCTTTCCAAATGACTGTGTGTGTGTGTGTGTGTGTGTGTGTGTGTGTGTGTGTG
>OU015753.1:7606970-7649551 GCA_907169655.1 Acomys percivali
AAAGAAAGAAAGAAAGAAAGAAAGAAAGAAAGAAAGAAAGAAAGAAAATTTGTCATATAATCAAGGTGGTTTTCTGTCACATTTACCCTTAACAAAGCTGTCACTTACCTGGTGAATCACTAAGACCGTGAGGGCCTGCTGAACGTGCCACCTTCGACAGACCTCCTTGGATGACTTTCAGGGTAGAAGCCCCAGAGACCACAGTGCACTAGTCGGACATGTCCAGCCTTGTGTTTTTCTATCAACTCTGTATTTGCCTTGAGTAGCAACATGTGGCTTCTCTTTATTGCTTCTCAAATTCTTGCTTCAAAGATGCTGACTTGGACGGGCACTCCAGCAGGGAGCTGGGCTCCTCCTGCTGATCTCAGGCCAAACTGAGCATGACCTGTGAGATGGGCTTCCTCCGAGTCACACAAACAAGGGTGACTGTGGGTCACTTATGTTGGGAGGGCATTATGCCACGTGACATAAGCCAAGCAAAAGAGCAAATACTGACTGGCTGTGGTACAATGCAGTTGATGAGGAGCTTGCCTAGCATGCACAGTGTCCTTGGTTTGATCTCCACCCAGCCCTGCTAAACAAGGCATGGGGATGCATGCCTATGAGCCCAGCGCAGGGGAGTTGGAGGCAGGAGGATTAAAAGTCCAAGGTCATCATCTTCTACTTAGAGGGTTAGATCAGCCTAGGCTACAAGACCTTTTTGACGAGGGGAAGGAGGAGGCTGAATACTACATTGCAATGATCAAAGTACTAAAAATGGGTAAATTCATAAAACAGGAGAGCGGGGTCTGGGGTAACATTATTTAATGGGGACAATTTCAGGTAGGTAGGATGAAGAGTCCTGGAGACATGAGGGTGACATTGGCACAGCATTGTGAGTGTGTGGACAAATGCCACAGAACTGAACTGAAAATGGCTATGTTACCAGAAAATTAAAAATACTTCAGCGTCATACGGGGACGGGTTATGATGTTTAAATGGCAGACGTTAACATCACAGAAAAGAACCCTCCAGTCCTGAAACACTGAGTCAGCAGCTGCCAGTGACCACAGGACAGGAAAGCAAAACTACTATTTCCTGGAACTGGTGAAAAAAGTCGATAAATTTAGATGTGAAAGTATTTCCTCTGTGTTGGAGAATGAAAGGACAGCAGCGTCTGTCGGAAGCTATGAAGACTCAGAACAGCAAGGTCAGTGTGCACATGGCCCTCACAGGGCCACTGTCCCTGCCCTTCACCACTCACTGACTTTAGGGCAGCTCCCTAGTAAAATCTATTTTACTTCTTATAAAGATAAAATATTACTGTAGGAAACTTCTCTGATGTGTAAAAATGTACAGGAGTCAATAATACTTTTCTAGAGAGTCAACTATCCAATATAACCACTAATAATGTTTTTCCAAACCCTTTGCTGTACCAGTGAGATGTAGACAGGTATAGTAGGCAGGATGATGAGGGAGGGAGGGTGAGGGGAAGAATGTGTGTGTGAGAGAGAAACAGGAAGAAAGAGAGAAAAGAGGGGGAGGAGAGAAAGAGGGATGAAAGATAATAGATGATAATGGATGATTGACGATAGGTAGGTAGATAGATAGATGATAGATATGCTAAAAATTATTATATAAAACAATCAGATTGCATTTGCCTTGAGCTTGGCATGGAACATGAGCATGGGGTTCAACGTACATCTATCCTGAAGGCTGCTCACTGTCCCAGTGTGTGAATAAATCATAATTCGTTGACCAGTGCCCTAATATCAGACAATGTAGCCCCTTCTGGCTTTCCCTACCATAAACCTCACTCTGATCATCCTTGTTCATGTAACTTCACCCAACTGTCCAGGTGCTTCCTGCAATCGGTCGCCATCTCTACAGCCTGTGTGTGTCACAGAGCGTACGTGCGCTTCCTGGGGACAGCTGTGCTCTGAACAGCTGTGCTTCTCCAAGATTGGAAAAGATGGCAGAGACCGACCTCAAGGTGAGGTCAGGTAGATGTGGGGCCATTGGGATGTGATTAGGTAATGAGAGTAGCACCCCGTGAGCAGCACCCAGTGAGATAGGCCTGGTGGGATACTGGGGCACCTTCCACCCATGCAAGAACACATGAAGAAACTTATTCTGGAAACAAACTATGAGAAGGCTGACTGGGATGATGTTTCACCATATGTGACTATAACAGAAAACATACAACCAACCATCCTTTTAAGCAAGAATGTGAATTATATCTCAAGAAAGCTGAAAGAGAATGCTAGAGTGGCTACACTAGCCCAGCAAAGACCTCAAGACAAAGAAAATGATAGAGATTAAAGTGTGATGGTTCAGGACACACTCATTGGGAAGCTGGGGCGGCCATAAACTTGTTAACACCTAACAATAGTGTTCCGAAATACATAAGCAATAGGAGGGAGGGAAGGAGGCAAATTCTAAAATTACTCTGAGAGACTTCACGTCTTCTCACTCATTAACTGATAAAAGACACACAAGAGGTCACTGGTGTCTTAGCTGCTCTGCTGCTGCTGTATAAAACAGGAGCAAGGCAGCTTATAAAAGAAAGCACTGACTGGGCTTATGGTTGCAGAGGGTTAGAGTCCATGCTGTCAGGTCAAAGGCATCACAGCAGGAACACCTGAGCGGTCACGTCTCTGCCACAGACGAGAGGCAGAGAGCACACTGGAGAACCCCACCCCAAGTGACACGCCTCCTCCAACAAGGGTTGCAGCTCACAGTCCTTCACAAACAGTTCCAACCACTGGGGACCATGTGTTCAAACCCCTGAGCCCCGGGAGGCCATTCCCACCCACACCAGCACAACTACACACAGACCATCTGAGGAACACCAGCAACGTGGCCCAATTGACATTCGTAGGATATTCCCCCTCTTCAAAGTTATACGGGTTCTCTCAGGACAGACCTTATGCTGAGTCACGTGATTAGATTTTAACAAATTTAAAAATAGCTACAGGCCCACGATCCCATCATTCTGCAGACAGAAGCAGGAGGATCAAGAGTTCAAGGTCATCCCCAGCTATATAGTAAATTTGAGACTAGCCTGAGCTATGAGACACTGTAATCATATGATGGACACCCCCTAGCCATAATTTATGAGATTAAGTAAGAATCAATGACAAAAGGGTATTTAGAAAATCCCCTAAATATTTGGAAATTAAACAACATACTTCTAAATAATCCCTGGGCCAAAAAGTCAGTCACAGGGGGAAATATAAAATGTTTTGAGTGGGATGAAAATGAAAACACAACTTATCAAAATGTGTGGGCACTGACAGGGAAGTTGACAGCATCGAAGGCTTTGTGTTGGGAAAGGAGACCATTTTCAAATAAACGCCTAAGCTTACCCCTTCAGAATGTTTAAAACACACACCACACACACACACACACACACACACACACACACACCAAACCCAGAGAAAGCAAAGTAGGGAAACTAAAACAAAAACAGACAAAACTGGAAACAGAAAAAAAAAATCCATGACACCAAAGGGATGGTTGTTTGTTTTCCATTTGTGCTGCCTGAAGTTAAACATAGGGTGCTAGCTGTCCTAGGAAAGGGGCTACAGCTTCCACCCTCAAGAGCCCATTCTTTAAAAAATATCAAGCCAGGTGTGGTGGCACACTCCTTTAATGTCAGCACTCAGGAGGCAGAGGCAGGTGAATCTCTGAGTTCAAGGCCAGCCTTATCTACATAGTGACTTCCAGGCCAGCACGGGGGTATACAGAGACCCTGTCTCAACAGAAAAAAAAAATAAGAAAAGAAACAGAATAGATTGAGGGGAAAGGAGGGAAAAGGGTCAGGAACGCCCCCAAATGAGAGCTGTCATAAATCCCCCCCGAGACAGCAGACAGGAATGTTGCCAACAGTCCTGTGTGCATTTGACAACTCAGATGAAATCCAGTTATTTCTGTAGATAGACTAGCATGACTCAAGATGAAGTAGATGGCCTAAGTAGTCTTGTTTCTATTAAAGGAATTTTAAAAAAATTAATCCTCTAGAAAGGAAATCCCACAGGCCTGGAGAGATGGTTCAGAGTTAAAGTGCAATGGTTGCTGCTGATGTACACACATGACAGCTCACAACTGTAACTCTAGCTCCAGGGGATCTGACACCTTCTTCTGGCCTCTGTGGACACTACACACACACACACACACATACACACACACACACACACACACACACACTTTTTTTTTTAAGATAAAAAGGAAACTCAGGTTTTACTGAAAAATTCTACCAAACAATAGAATAGAATAGAATAGAATAATCCTTTATAATCTCTTCCAAGAAAACGAGAGAAGGAGCACGTCCCAAGCCAGTCTGTGCTGCCAGCAGCACTCCCAGATGTGTGAAAGGCCACTTGGACACCTGACTGTATGTCTCAGCTCTCTGTCACTGTGACAAACAGCTTAGACGGAGATCTGGGCTTGTTCGTGGTGTCATGGATGTCAGCCTAAGGCCACTTAGCTACATGTTCTGCTTGTGATGGGGTGGAAGTCATGGGCCATGGGAATGGTGTGGGAAGCTGCTCACCTCACAGCTGCCAGGAAGCAGTGAGAAGGAGCCGGACAGGCCATTCCCTTTAAAGACACAGCTCCACTGACACATTTCCTCCAGTTAGGCCCGCCCACTAGGCCCCCACCTACCTGGGAGTTCATCAACCAATGACTCCACTGATAAGACTGATGCTCTCATGTTCTAGTCACACTTGATGACACGCCTAGTTGGAGACCAAACCT
This sequence comes from Acomys percivali, assembly GCA_907169655.1. Taxonomy (NCBI): domain Eukaryota; kingdom Metazoa; phylum Chordata; class Mammalia; order Rodentia; family Muridae; genus Acomys; species Acomys percivali. Next base: position 7,611,711 of record OU015753.1, read on the forward strand.
TCAGCACACGAGCCTTCGGGAGCGTCTCCTATCACCATAACACTCATGAACATGAACACAAAAGTCCTCAGAGCCACCAGCAGAGTGACACCACATGGCACTGACTACTGGGAGGAAAGGGAGTCAAATCAGGAAATCTTCAGCAGGTGGTAGTTAGTTCATGCCTGGAATCTCAGCCCTTAGGAAGGTGTTCAAAATCATCCTCGGCTACATAGAGAGTTTGAGGCCAATCTGCCCTGCATGAACCTGTTTCAAAAGAAAGAAAAAGAAAGAAAGAAAGAAAGAAAGAAAGAAAGAAAGAAAGAAAGAAAGAAAGAAAGAAAGGAGGGCTGAGCAGATGGCTCAGTCAGTACCAGCACTCTGGTAAAAGCCAGCTGCAGTGCAATCTCTGTGCTCAGAAGGCAGGAGGATTCCAGTGACTCACTGGCTAGCCAGTCTCACCAGATCAGTGAGCTCCTGGTTCAGTGAGAGAGCAAAGATGGAGTCAGGTGTGGTGGTGCAGGCCTATAATCCCAGCACTTTGGAGGCAGAGGCAGATAGCTCTCTATGAGTTCAAGGCCTGCCTGCTCTATGAAGTGAGATTCAGGATATCCAGGCTTACATAGATGAGACTGTGCCTCAAAAAGACAGTGGTGAGCAATGGAAAATTCACGATGTTAACCTCTGACCTCCAGACTAATGTGCACATACCTGTGAGTGTGTTCATAGAGAAATGAAAGCCAGTGGTGGGTGGGGATTCAGCCCTGTAATCCAAGAGGCTAAGACAGAGGCTTACCATGAATTTCAGGCCAGCCTGGGCTACATAGCGAGTTCTAAGACAGCCTAGGTTACACAGGAAAATTAAAGACAGAGATGGGGGGGGGGGGGGAGAGAGAATTATAAGGTCAATGCTAGCCTGGGCTACACAGAGAAACCTGTCTCAAAACCCAAAAGGGAAAAGGGGAATTTAAGAAAAGTAAGAGAGGGAAACACATAGTCTCTGTAGATGCAAAAAATAAACTAAACTAAACTAAACTAAAAAAAAACAAAACAAACAAACAAACAAAAACCCACACTGGACTGAATCTAACAACCATCCATGATTGTAAACAGTCTCAGTGAATGAGGAACATTCGAAGGCCTCTTATTCTTTTATTATTATTAGTTTTTAATGTGCATTGGTGTTTTGCCTGCATGTGTATCTGTGAGAGGCTGTCAATCCTCTAGTTACAGGCAGATATGGGCTGCTATGTGGGTGCTGAGAATTAAACCCAGGTCCTCTGGCCACTGAGCCCTCTTGCCAGCCTCATAAGGAGACTTTCAAACCGAAAAGGATGCTTACTCAAAACCTACAGCTTAGTGCTAAAAGACTAAACACTTTTACCCTATGTTCCCCACTAAGGCAAGAACGTCCCCCCCTCATCTGAGAGATCTGAAGACATACGTGTGCCCCCAGAACCTGGGCACGAAGCTTATGGCAGCTTTACCAATAGCTACCAAAAGTTAAGAAACAACCCAACAGGCGGACAGATGAGAAAGTGTTTCCATTGTTTGGAATGGAGCACTACTCAGTGAATAAAAGAATAAACCAGCGACATCTCAGTGTGGATAAAGATGAACAGCATACAATCCCAAAGGATTCCCGCAGGATCCCATTTCTCTGATATTTGTGGGACAGGAAGTTGATAGGGAGGCAAAAAGTACTCATGTTACAAAGGGACATCTAAGGAAAGCCAGAGGCTATGGTTGATGTCTTGGCATGCCACCTCCAGGTTACACAGCTCTGAAGAGCCAGACCAAGGTAATAGGCCTCGCCAAGCTGGACAGACATGGAGGTCACACCATTATCCTAAGTATTTTAGGTGGAAAAAGAAGCATCAAAGTCTAGCCTGAGTTTTGAGGCCTCATCTCAGTAATAAGTCGGTGGATGGATAGACAGACAGACAGACAGCTGAGAATGCTGGTGTACACCTATAATCCCAGCTCTTGGAAGGTAGAGGCAAAGAGATCAGGAATTCAAGGTTAACACTGGCTACACAGGTAGTTTGAAGGCTAGCCCGGGATACATGAAAGCCTATCTCAAAAACAAAACAAAATAGTGACTCTCACTGCATTAGGGATTTTAGAGCCAATCTCATAGGAGCTGGCCGCAGATGTACACACTGCCCAGGCTGTCTTCCCAGGTGCAGCCTTCAAAAAGACTTGGCTGCTTCTCTTAATAAAAGCTCACTGGTATTTGTTTGCAGCTGTGTCCATTGGAAATTTCTGGAGGACTGGGATACTTTCAGCCATAAGCTGGGGAGTAAATCATCTTCAGGGCTCCTGAGTGTTCAGTTCTTCACCACAGCCATTTGCGTACTGGGCTGTTTTTCTTTTTATTTGTTGCTTATTTCTTTTGCAAAGGTTTGTTTTCACTTCAGAACCACCGTGAATGAACCCTTTCTACTTGGATGTTTAAAGGTGACCTACCTCTGAATACCTGCCTTATTAGTGGCTTCTTTCATGCCTGCTCGTTACTAATATTAGCTATTACCACGCCGAGACACATGCTTCCATCACCAGCCACGATGACATTTCCCTCAGCCGGTTTCAGACTTCCCCTCTCAGCAGAGTGACTCACATTTAAAAAAAAAAAAAAATGAACCTGACTTTCCTGAGTATCCCTCACATGTGAGAGTTGGGAGAGCTACTCTCTGTCCACCCTTGGCCGCTTGGTTCTCTGACTCCCTGAGAGGAAAAGACAGGACTGTCTGCCTTATGGCTTCCATTCACTAACTATGAGTGTCTTGGCAAGAGCCAATATTTACAAGAGGAAAACACAAATCTCCTCCACACCCCTATCCTAACCTACCCACTTACCCGACTCCAACTCGTAGCTTACCCCCACCCCCACCTTGGGTAAGCCAATCACGTGCCCTCTCAGTGTCTCCACCCGAGCCAACCCTGAGAACTTTGTTCTGTGGTTGTAATCAGAAGCCAGAAGCATGTACACGAAACTCCAGACCCTAGAGGTGACTGAAGAATGTTCCCACCCGGCGGCCATCATGGATGGGGAAGGATGCTATCACGTAGAAAGCAGCAGATGCTGGCAAGGCTGAGGACTAAGAAGGAAGCCATCTATAGGAATGCTTGCTCATCCGTGTGTACTGAGCCTCAATTCTCAGGCTCCAAGGAATCAAGTCACCCCTAGACGTCCATCCGTTGGCGTCCGGGTAATAAAAATATGGTAGATATGCACAATGGAGTGTTAGCGCTGGAGTGAGAAATGTGAAGTACTGAAATTTGCAGGGGGAAATGGATGGAAGTGGAACATACTTGAAGTAGGTGGCGCAGCTCAAAAAGACAAACGCCACCTGTTCTCTCATGCGCGCATCCTAGTGTCTAGCTGCGTACATGAAGACTTATGTGTGGGCAAGTGTGGGTAGGTTCTAGGAAACTAGAAATACATCCCGCCCATGAGAGGGGATAAAGGGCTTAAGGGAGAGGAAGGACATGAGAACCCATGTGATGTGGGGGTGAGAAAGGGGATGTTCAGCTGGGAGGGGGACAGGGACGTGAGGACAGGAAGGAGGAGAGAGGGGGAGAATCAACCCAAACCAAGTATGTGTGAAAAGGCTTCAAAGGAACCTGTTACTAAAAGCCGCGCGGTGGTGGCGCACGCCTTTAATCCCAGCACTCGGGAGGCAGAGGCAGGCGGATCGCTGTGAGTTCGAGGCCAGCCTGGTCTACAAAGTGAGTCCAGGACAGCCAAGATAACACAGAGAAACCCTGTCTCAAAAAAACAAACAAACAAACAAAAGGAACCTGTTACTTTGCTCGGAGAGACAGCGATGGTGATGGGACGGAGGGGGGGGAGCCGTGCAAGCTCAGAGTGAGTGACAGTCAAGAACCACAGGAAGGGACCCACTGGAGGTAGAGGGAAAGAAACAGTGTGTGGGAAGTTCCGAGCGTCCCCTCGCCTTCCCCACAGACGAGGCTGTAAGGAAGGAACGATGGTGCTGAGACAAGCCTGACAAGGAGCCACAGGGCCCGAGACCTCAGCCTCCAGTTCCGCACCACCTAGCCACAACATGGCGTGGGACAGGTGGGTGGCCCTCAGTGAGGGCAGGCTGGATGCTCAGGACACTCCCAGGCCTAGTTTCATGTTGAAAGGTCTACAGAAAAAAAAAAAACGAAAACAAAAACAACAACAACAAAAAAAAAAAAACGGGGCAACTGGGACAGGGGTTCGGTCATGAAAGTCTGGAAAGGAAGAAGTGGTTCCAGGAGAGGCGAGAAGTCATCGGACCTCAGTGGAAAGGGCCCAGAGGTGACCTAACAAAACTTCCCAGTCCTGAAGGAATCCCCTCAGGACATCCTCACAGTATCTTTGAATTGTGCTCTTAGGAGCAAACTCTCCGTAGCTCACTGAATAGTTTGTTGTGATGGTTTAAAACACTTGTGAAGCCAGGCGTGGTGGCGCATATCTGTAACCCCAGCACTCGGGAGGCAGAGGCAGGCAGATCTCTGTGTGTTCGAGGCCAGGCTGGTTTACAAAACGAGTCCAGGACAGCTAATGCTACACAGAGAAACCTTGTCTTGAAAAAACAAAAACAAACCACTTGTGAAACTCGCCCTTTCCTCCCCCCCCCCTTTTTTTTAAAGATTATTTATTATTATATATACAGTGCTCTGCCTGCATGCACATCTGCACGGCAGAAGAGAGCACCAGATCTCATTATAGATGGTTGTGAGCCACCATGTGGTTGCTGGGAATTGAACTCAGGACCATTTGGAAGAGTAGCCAGTACTCTTAACCTCTGAGCCATCTCTCCAGCCCCGTGAAACTCACTTTTCTATTAAGGCATGACCAGTTCCAATCTAGTCCTCAAAAAACTAGACTGGGGGAAGTGGGGCAAGCCTCCATTGGAGAACATTTTGCCCTCGGAGCTGTTCTATAGGCATTGTATTCAAGTGTGGGAGAGTAATCATCCCAAACCACACTCGAAGAGATCTATTTCAGTGGATTTTTTTTTTTAAAGAATGCTTTTGTTTTGTGTGCCTGCGTGCGTGCGTGCGTGCGTAAGTACGTACGTGCGTGAAGGGGCGTCAGGTTTTCCGGAGCCGGAGTTGCAGGAGGTTGTGTGCCACCGTGTGGGTGCTGGTAAATGACCTTGGATACTCTGGAAGAACAGCAGCTGAGCCATCTCTCCAGCCCCACAGTTAGGACATTTTAGCAGTGCCGGGCCTACTAGAAGGCCCGAGAGCTAGTATTTCTCACACCAAGCCTCAAAAGAACCAGGTGTTCTAAGCGAGCCTGAATCCTCTTCCCGTGGCTCTGCTTCCGGTTTGGTTCCCAGTTTCCCTGCTTCTCTGCCACCTCGTGCTGCTGCAGCGCCTCAAGGGGAAGGCGGGAAGCTCCTCCACGGTGAGTCAACCTCGAGCTGTTAACCCCGGGCATGCGCAGCTGCATGGATGCCGTAGGGGGACTGTGGGAAGGCCGGGCTATCCCACCCCTGAGGAGAGCCACCCTGAGATACGGCAGCTGGAGGAAGTGTAGTGATCAGTTTGCAAGTGTGCTTTGGAGAAGAAAGTGAGGCAGGGGGACTGCTACAGAAAAGGCAGAGAATGGAGGTCGGCCAAGTCACTGGATTGCTTACTCCGGGGGGGGATGCAGGGGGAAGGCCCCCCCCAGAAAGCCAGCCCAGCAGGAAGCAGTTGTCACCATCTACTCTGTGACATGCTCTCAGGACTTTACTTTTCCCACAAATGCCAATAGCCGGTGAGTCTCAGACGTCCCTGAACTACTAGATTCTGCCAAAAGAAAAAAGAAAACGAAAAAGGAAAAAAAACCACTTCTTTTTTAAAAAATTCTAGTTTCCTTAAATCGTCCCCCCCCCATACACACCCACTTCCCAACCCTGAACCTCTTAAAAGTGCAGTTGCCCCCAGTTCTCATCTGAGACCCAGAGCGGGGAAAGGCTGTTCTGTCCAGTGGTGACAGAAGCAAGAGTCTGACAAGCAGCTACCCTGCTCCAGGGTTCTGAGGAGCAGTTTCGGCAGACAGCGTTGGGGCCACCTGCCTGCTCCGAAGGACTGTCCAGCACCCCTTCCTGCCTGTCTTGGTTAGCTTTAGCTGCCGACTTGATACAGCCTAGAGGTGTCATTATCCAGATCAGATTGGATTATGGCCAAACTGAGAGACATTAATGATTGATGTGAGAGGGCCCCGCCCACTGGTCAAGGTACCATCCTTAGGTAATAGTCTGTAAAAGGAAGCTAGTTCAACAGGAGCCAGGAAACCAGGCAGCAAGCAGCCCAGGGAGCAGTGGTCCTCCGTGGCTTCTGCCCCCGGCTCCTGCCTTGAGTTCCTGCCTTGAGTTCCTGCCTTGACTTCCCTCAGTGATGGCCTGTGACCTGGAAATGCAAAGTAGAATCACCCCTTTCCTCCCTGGGTTGCTTTTAGTCCAAGTATTTCATCATAGTGGCAGAGGGAAACTTAAGATACGGCTCCCCCTCTTCCCCACCCCTGCTCACACTTGGGGCACTCCAGGAGCTCTGCCAAAAGCCCCAGGTGTGGCGATTCCTAGGACGGGGCTCCAGCCCAATGAAACAGTGCGGTACAAAAGAAACTGACACCAAAGGACCCAGCACACGAGATACTTCCTACCAGTGTGACCTGTCATAGCAGGAAACAGGGGGAAGGGGGGAGTCCCTCGGGCAGTCTGAGTCACAGATGCCGCCCACAAAGCCTAGAGGACGCACCTGAGAGGATCAGCACGGGGCTGACAGAAACTCAGGGCCTCCGGTTCTTCCCCACTGCCTGCTTTCAGAGGGAAGGGGGAACAAGATGCAGTCTCGGATGGGACTCATTACGCCTAGCCTGTTGCCGGGTCTCTGTTCAATGGACCTATTAATGCCAGCCTGAGTCTGGGGAGGACTTAGATTCCCAGCAGCCCCACCCCAACCCCAACCCCATGATTATGCTACTTGTATACTTGGGCCCCCTGTGAACAGTGGGCCCTAATGTGAGATGGGGGTCTAGACAAACTCCAGGATATTACACCCACTCCCTCCTGCCCAACACCTCCTGTTCTGGGTTCCTTTAAGTCATATTAAAACTGAGGGCACACTGAGGAGGTTGAAGCAGAAGGATTATTAAGTTTGAGGCTGGGCTGGCTAGATAGTGAGACCCTAGTTTGGTTGGGGGTGGGGGGAATGGTGGGAGGTGTTTGTTTTTCTGTTGTTTTGTTTTGTTTTTTTTTTTTAGAGAATAGCCTGGAAGGAAAGTTTATTGAGAATGTTCTACGTACCCTGTTTGTATGCGTGTGTCTTTTGTTTGTTTGGCTTTTTGAGACAGGGTCTCTCTGTGTTAGCCCTGGTTGTCCTGGACTCGCATTGTAGACCAGGCTGCCCTCAAACTCACAGAGATCCGCTTGCCTCTGCCTCCGGCGTGCTGGGATTAAAGGCGCATGCGCCACCACCACCCGGCAAGAATGTTCTACGTACCCTGTGCATTCACTCCCACCTCCCAAACAGCTGCTCTCAGTCTACACAGGTGCTCCTAGCCACAGAGAGAGGCCTCCCGGCTCATCCTGACCACAAACTTTCTTGAGCTGGGGGCAGGACCCCCCCCCCCCAATGCTATTTCTGTCTCCTAAGCATCTGTCTCTCCCTCTCCTCAACCCAAGCCTCTGTCAGCCCCTTCATTGTGCTGCTGTTTCACTGGAAGAGAATAGAAGCAACCAGAAAGGAAAGGGGAATGGCTTCCCTAAGAGCAGAGCTGCAGGGCCATGGCTCTGTCTTGAGACAGTCTTCCTAGGGGAGTGTCTCCTTCATCCTCCAAGAGTGTCCAGGCCTGGCTTGTCTCATAGCATGATGTCACATAAAGGAGCCAAGTGTTTATACAACGGCATTACCTGAGAAGATTAAAAGATAACAATAATGAAAGCCCTGGGGTCAAAGGGTCATCAGTTGTGTACTCCTTGCTGAGTGGGCAGATTGTGCAAAGACTGGAAATGGAAGGAACAGATTAAAGACCCAGAGGAAGAAGCCAGCATTTGCTTCTGGGAATATGGCAGCTAAAAGAAAATTGGACTGTAAAGCAGAGGCGCTGGGGCCACAGGACATGCATGGGGACAGAGCGTGTGGAGGATCTGTGAAGGAAAGAGACAGCAGTGTTGAAGGGTGGGCTGACCCCAGGCTTCCCCTGGGGCCTTGATGAATGTAACACAGCTCCTTCTCTGAAACCAGGAACATGCTTGGCAGAGCTGGTAAAGGCCTGGGGCCAGGGCCTTAGGGGAGCCATGGCTTTGGCTCTTTGAACCCAGCTCTTCCCAGCACATGGAGTTACAGCTACAATCCCAAGGCTGCTGTGCGCTCCATGATGTTCTCAAGAGACTCTGTGTGATTAGCTTCTGACTTAATCACAGTATACGATGGTTTCTGCTGATTTCATCCCATTTCCTCCTGGACCCAGTATAGAAATCTCTTCTTCCTAATGAGCTTGCTTGCCATAAGACAAAGCTTGTGCAAGACCTCACTTACATACGCGCTTTTCTCAAGAACTCTAACAGGAAGATCTACATTAGCACACCTTGCATTCTGAGACATCTGGAGGGCACGCATCCTCTTCCTTGGACATACAGGTAGTCACACACTTCTTAATCCCAGTTTTCCCCCCAGGAGAAGCCTTCCTATGGTTTCTGGAAGGCTAAGATGATGAAGAAGACAGGCACAGGGAGGTTCCTTGTCACTGATGTGTCCAGCCCATTCCCCATTGAGGGCCATCAGATGGCTAGATTGCTAGTAGCCGGTATGGAGATCATTAGGCTAAGATAAAAGCCATGGGAACATGCACTGTTAAGGCTGCCGAGGAAATAGGAACCTTGCCCTGGAGGTGATATGCCACTGCACAGACACCCGTGTGCAGAGGAACCAGCCACCCACACCCAGTACATGCCTTAGGATTCCCCCAGCTACTATGAGAACGCTGTGACTAGGGCACTTCAGCTACAACAGGAATAGTGTAGTGACATTTTTAAGAATTCCAGAATTTTGGTTGTTTTTTTTTTTTAAACACAGAAATAAAGCCAGGCCTGGTGGCGCACGCCTTTAATCTCAGTTAGCACTTGGGAGGCAGAGACGGGCGGATTGTTGTGAGTTCGAGGCCAGCCTGGTCTACAAAGTGAGTCCTGGACAGCCAAAGCTACACAGAGAAACCTTGTCTCGAAGGAAAAAACAAAAAACAAAAACAAAAAAAAACACCACAGAAATAATATAAGAAAGTGCTCTCATTTTAATTCCAGGTGTAGGACTGTGGGTCGCTTTGGACTGTCTGTAGCAGCCGACCATAACTTGCCTTGTGCAGAAGCATGGTTTTGCCAGCTGCAAATAATTTCTGCATTTGTATGACATTTGGAATTCTGGGAACTTTTCAGAGGGTACATAAATTTAAGGGCCCCAAGAGGCCTGGTCGGTGGTTGTTGGTCGATTTAGGGGGTTGGTTGTGGTTTGTTGGTAGCGGTGGTCAAAGAAGGAACCAAAGGAAAGCAATTAGATGGAGGGATTTTCCTAATTCCTGACTATGTCACTCTAATATCGTGGCCTCTCCCTGTGTCTGTCTCTCCTGAGTATTGCAAGGAATTTCCATGGACACCCAGCCCAGACAAGTCACCAAGAATGATCTCATTTCTGGCTCCTTAATTAATCTGCAAAGATCCTTTTTTCCAAACAAAGCCAAGGTCAGGTTGAGGGGTGAATGTGCAGCCACCTCGGGAAGTTGCCGGAGCCTCTACAGGTTAACACTGCTTATCTGTGGGTCCCGTCGCCTCAGCACCCAAGAACTGCCACATCTTTGCTTGGAGCAAGCTTTCCAGATCCTTAGGTGTCCACAGAGGGGGAGGATCCAAAACAGGGCCAGCCTGGACCCCGCCCTCTTCAGCACAACCTGAGGACCACCTGAGGCGACTGAGAGAGGAGGGGCAGGCTGAGGATAAGAAAATCAAGGAGGGCTGGAGAGATGGCTCAGAGGTTAAGAGCACCACCTGCTCTTCCAAAGGTCCTGAGTTCAATTCCCAGCAACCACATGGTGGCTCACAACCATCTGTAATGAGATCTGGTGCCCTCTTCTGGTGTACGTGCAGGCAAAACACTGTATACATAATAAATAAATCTTTAAAAAAGAAAAAAAGAAAATCAAGAAGACCCAGCTGGCCAGGCACTTTCTTCCTGGAAACAGCACCACAGGAAAGCAGCCATGGCTGCCAGAGAATCCCCACAGCTAGAAAGCATCCAGCAAGGAAGCAAAGTGCTTCCTGTTTTGCCTACAACCTCAGTGAATAGGACATTTAAAACATTTAAGCAAGCTTCATCCGTGTTTAAGGAGGCAGGATGGGTGAGCGGGCAGCAAGACTGCCTGCCACCTGTGAGGATAAGCCAATGGCTCTGCCATGTGTATCTTTTTTTGGGGGGCGGGGCGGGTTTTGAGACAGGGTTTCTCTGTGTAGCCTTGGCTGTCCTAGACTCACTTTGTAGACCAGGCTAGCCTCAAACTCACAGCCTCTGCCTCTTGAGTGCTGGGATTAAAGGCATGCACCACCATGCCTGACTTGCCATGTGTATCTTAAAGGTGCTTTTTAGAATAGTCACCCTGGGCCACTGGTAGTTAGTTATTTGTGATTTTGTTTTGTTTTATTTTGCTTTGTTTTGTTTTGGTTTTTTTTTTTCCTCCAAGCCTTTTCCAAACTCATAATTTCTCACTGGAGGATCCTGTTGGGTTGCCCTCACTCAGACTTCCTTCCCAGTTAGATTCTCAGTTCTGTCTCTTTCTTTAAAGTAAACATTTGGGGGGCTGCAGAGATGGCTCAGTGGTTAAGAGCATTTGCTACTCTTGCAAAGGACCTGGGTTTAGTCCCCAGCATCCACACGGTGACTCATAACCATCTGTAACTCCAGTTCCAGGGGGAATCTAATTCCCTCTTCTGACCTCCATGGACACTGCATGCACATGGTACACAGGACATACATGCTGTCAAAACACCCCCACACTAAATATTTTAAAGCTAAAAAGGTAAATGTTTGATTATCTCCAATTCTCCCTGTGCTGAATGAAGGATTGCGCACAGGCCGCATGTGCTTCCTGAGTCACTGACTCTTGAGTTACAGCTGCCACCGAGGGCCTGCGCCCAGAGCCCAGCCTCTCTGCCTCCACGCATCAGTGTTGTGAAATCAGGGCTATAAAGAGATGCTCAAAAAATAGATAGCGTCTCTAACAGGCTTCCTTCCTGTGGCTGATTTCATGTAGACATGTCACAATTGCAGGGCAAAGAGAGGTTAAAAAGTATAGTGGATTTTCTGAAAAGGTTATTTCTTATTAAAAAGTTTGCCCTGTCAAGTGGGGGGGGGGGGAAGCTAAGCAGGCAGATTCCACCCGGTTTGCTTCCTAAGTCTGTGCAGGTGTGGGTTCTACACCTACACCGCCAACCATCTCCTAGCCCCGCCACCGCCAAGTCTGCTCCCCAGCACTGCAGACACTCTGGGTCTCCCCATGCACTTCTCTGTCTGTCCCATCAGGACACTGTGCTGGAGTGGCGTCCCTGGTGGAGTAAAGCTGGAGCTTGGCGGAGCCTCCTTCCTGCGTGTAGCTCTCTGTGCCGCTCACTACCCTCTCACAGAATGGCTCCGATGCCTTTGTTTCCTCCTTCCCCTAAGTCGGAGCTTAGTTGGGTCCAGCTTGGTTTTCCTGTTCTGTCCTTCTAAGGATAGTCTTCTGTTGTCCTCTGCTCCTTTGCGCTAGCTTTTCCCTCTGGCTGCTCGCCAGGCATTTTGTCTGTGGTGTCTGAAGCTTGACTGTGCACCTAACTGTGGGTTTATTTTCCTTTATTCTGCTCTGTGCTTCATTGATTAAAAAGTCATGCTTCAACAGGGTATGGTGGTGTACAGCTTTAAGCCTCATACTCTCAGGAAGCAGGTGGATCTCTGTGAGTTCAAGGACAGCCTGGTCTAGGTAGTGAGTTCCAGGGCAGCCAGAGCTGCATAGAGAGACCCTATCTCAAAAAAAAAAAATCATGTTTCTACCAATTCTGGCATAGAACATTCTCAGGCTCACATTTCACTCTGTGCTCCTCTCCACAGAGCCGTGATTGGGGCTGTAGCAGAGCCTTGTCTGCATTGGAGTTCATGGTGGAATTGGTGTGACCCTCACCCTAGCAAGTTTTGTCACTATTTCCATGTGACTAGCTTAATGGTAACTATGTCAAACAGTTGTTTCATGGAAAAATAATCTTTCCATTTGATCTAATGTAGTATTGTCACAGATAAAGCAAACGGAAGTTATTGACCACATCCAGACCCCAGTTCAAGTGATGAGATCCATCTGAGCAACCATCTAAACCTTTAACCTTAGAAGGCCAAGTGTGTGACAAACATGGAAGGATTACTTGATTCTGAGTGCAGAAGTAGCTGTGGAGGATGTCAGTGAGTAGGTGTGGCTGCTGTGTTTACTACTTTGGACAGATGACTGGCTAGACTTGGCCTGTGTGCCGCTGTCTGTCAGATGCTGGGCTGGTCTTGTGTCTTACACAAACTTGAGCACTTTCTAAACTCCTGGAAACCTTCTTGGATACTTTGCGTAATAGGATGATTACACCTTTATACGGACTTCAGTAAGCAGAGCTGTTAGGGAGCTGTTAGGGATGAAGCAAGCCCATAGCCATACTCCCAATGTGGTCTTTCTCCAAACCTCAGTGAGGGGAAGGAGGCGCAGTCAGGGCAGTCTGAACCAGTTAGGCTCATCCCTTATATCGGTAAGTCCCTCCGGGAGCGTCTGGACCACTGGTGCCTTAAAGGTAGAAAGCGGACCTGACAGGGTAGGGGACAAGCCTGCAGCCACATAGAGACTTGCAGCAGCTGGATTTCTGCTCCCCATGTTGAGCCTTACCCCACCCAGCTTACAGGCTTTCCTAGTCTTAGAGTGGCAGTGATAAGGTTGGCACAGTGGCCATGTGGCAGAGACAGGAAAGGATGGGAAGAATGGGAGCCTCCAGCCTCTACTCCTTACTGGATTTCTCCCCTGTGCAGGACTAAGACACATGCCCACACTGTCAGGAATGGGGGTGCAGGTGCCATGCAGTTTTACAGAGAGGACTATACACATTCTTTGACTTCAGTGCTGTAGGGTGAGTCGCCCCTTGGGAGAAGCTTCCACAGTGAGAAACAGCTTCACTGAGAATGACTTCTCCCAGCATTCAACTTGTCTTTGGCCCTTCTGAGTTTTCAAGCAGGGCATTTCTGCCTGAGTGTGGTGAGTGGATTGGGTTGGGTTTGGTTATGTCTGCACAGGCCATGTTGCCCAAGCTGGACCAGCTTTTGGCCCAAGCATCCTCTTAGCTCGGCCTGCCATCTAGCTATGAGTACAAGTGCATACTCTTGCCCAGCAAGCTTATCTTTTAACATTGTAGTCAAACAGATAGCCAGGGCTGTGGAGGAGCTTAGTAAAGTGCTTCACAAACATGAGGATCTGAGTGCAGGTCCCCAGAACCCATGTAAAAAGCCAGGCATGGTGACATGTGTCTGTAATCCTAGTGCTGGGGAGGCAGAGGTGGGCATGTGGCTGCAGTCCACCAGCTAGAATAGCCAAATCAGTGCATTTCAGGTTCAGGGAGAGACCATGTCTTAAAGGAGCACTGAGGAAAATCACAGAGAAAGACATCTGACACTGACCTCTGGCTTGTACATATAATGAACATGTAACAGTATATACCACATGTGTGAGCATGTGTGTACATGACATACACTACACATGTGAACATGTATACACACACACACACACACACACACACACACGGAGCATCTTTTTGGTGGAATGTGTTCTAAGAAGTCCCCTCTAGACAGGCCGAGTGGCTTCTTATAGAGACATTTGTTTCCCTTGGCCTGTGGGTTGGCAAGGTCATCCACATGATGCTCAGGCTGCTCTGCTGTCTGCCTGCTGTGGTATTCTCGGGGAATCTGGAGCCATAGCACACGGCAGCTTCTGCAGCCCTATGTGTTGCTCCTAGTAAATTTCCATTGACCAAGGCAAGTACAAGATCCATATCTAAATACAAACTTCCCTTGCTTTGTGTATACCTTGTACACATAAGCTAAAGGTAATTTATATAATATCAATAATTTTATGTTGGAAACTGATATTGATGCAGGATTTTGGTTTTCAACTGTGGCATCATCTCTGCTCCAAAGCTCTGGATTTTAGAACATTTAAAATCTCAGACTTGCTGCTGGACAGCAGTAGTAGCACACGTCTTTAATCCTAGCACCCAGGAGGCAGAGGCAGGCAGATCTCTGAACTGGAGGCCAGCCTTGGGCTACAGAGTAAGTTCCAGGACAGCCAGTGCTACACAGAGAGACCCTGTCTTGAAAAAATAAAAACGAAGCCAGTGTGTTGTTGAAATCAGAAACATTTTCCAGAGTGAGATTGGACTCTAGGAGTGCCGTCAACAACACTGAGTAAATAGCAGAGACAGAAGGTAACACAGATGCCACCAGATCAGGGCCAACCATACCTTGGTACCTCATGCTGGAGATTATCACTGAGAGAAAAAGAAGAGGCTAGCACTGAGGCAGCATCAAGTCAATCACTGCCTCAAGTAGATGCAGGATAGTGGGCATGCTTATGCACAGCTCTCCTCTCCTCTCCTCCTCTCCCTTCCCCTCCCCTCTCCTCTCCTCTCCTCTCACCTTCCCCCTACTCCCTCCCATGCTTTTGCCCTCTGACTGTGTGCTGCAGGGTTTGTCCTGCATGGTGGGTTTGTGTATTTGAGGACCTCATCTGGGCCAGTGCATCCTGGGTAAGGGTTCTTTTTCTCAGGGCAGGAACCCATGAGGAAGACAGCATGGACTGTTCGCTTAGAGGCAGTGATTATGTAAGGCCCAGCTTGAGCCAGAGGGATGAGCAGCTGGAGAACTGTAAATGCGTCCTGTCCTGGGAGAGAACTTCCTGACAGAGTCCCCACAGGGTTCAGGCCCACTCGAGTCTTTCCTCCCTGGGTACATGTGACACTGTGGGAGTGGAGTCTAGTCTGACACAGCCACACTTCTGCCGGTGCGCAGCTCTACATGACTGTGGCAAATACTTGTGGAAGGAGGAGCAAGCGAGCAAATGACAAGCAGGAGAGCACCCAGCGGAACAGCAGGGTCACCCATCTGCTCGCCAGGGTCTGAATATATGTGTCCAGGAGGACACACATCTTCTCCTTGACAAAGAGTCTGCAGGCGAGGCCCCAAAGAAAGAAAGACGGATCATAGTGCTGGAGTGGAAATTGGAATTCAGGCAAACTGCCCGATAGAACGCTCTTCTCCTCAGACCTTGAACCCAGGGTCCTTCAGGGTGGAAGGGGTCCTGGGATCACTGCTTCTGAAGGAGGCAAGCACTCTGCCAGGCAGGAGACAGGCAGCTATGCTTCTTATCCCGCGCTGCAGGTCTGCAGTGGGCCCTGTTGGCCGCCTGCAAGGCGAAGGTTCCTCAGGTCGTGTTCCAAAGGTAAACGTTTCAACAAAAACGAAGCCCCACAGACCCTGCTGTCAGCACTCTGTCATCGCAGCCAGGAAACCTTTTGGAAACTGCACCAAACTGCCTCTTACGTCTGTCAGGCAGGGTCAGTAGCTGGGCGCAGGCTCCATACACAACCCAGGGCCCCAGCACTCCATCCATCTCCCCAACACTACAGGAGTTAAACTGTGCCTGACCCTCGAAAACCCACAGACACATAAACAGTGGGAGATAAGACAGCCCGACTCCATTCCACTCTGAGGAAAGAGGTGAAGAGCCTCCGGGTGGGGAGCAGCCTCGCTGTGGGAAGGTGCTTGCTAGTCATGAGACTCCAGCCCAGCAGCTGCCTTCGCTGTGCTGTCAGACGAAAGTGGTTTTGGCCCAGAAACTTGTAGGGAGAGATACAGTATAGGGTCAAAGTCATAATGCTCAGGAGCAGAAGGGCCTAGAGGAGATGCAGCACAGGAGCACACTTGAAAGCAGACACTGGTGTGGGGGCTACATAACTGTCAGAAGCCTAAGAATAGTGCAGAGCCACCTCCAGTGTGGAGAGAGACAAGGGGATAGACAGTAACAGACATGGCTGGCTGTGAAGGGTAGGTGTTCCCACCTGAAAGGCGCAGACACGTGGCACAGTGCTCAAGCAGTGGAGTGTTTGCCTGGCATGCACAAGTCCCTGGGTAGCCAGCACTGCAGGAGATCAGGAGCCAAAAAAAAAAAAAGAGTCCAGAGTGCAGTGCCTTGTGCTGGGCAGCCTGGGGAGGGTCTTCTTGATGCACTCAGTAAGAATCTAGATGCTCCAGATGACATGGGGACACAGGGCCTGCGGTCAGAAGCCAGAAGAGACCACGATAGTGACAATAATATGGACACCTTGGACGTAAGGACTTTTGAGGGTTGAAAACAGATCACCAGCAGGTCAAGGAGTGGCTGATGCTGAGACAGTAACAGATGGCACAACTCTAAGGCAGTGTGGCTGAGAAGGCCAAGGGAAGCGATGGACACCAAGGGGAATTATCCCACAAGGCCTGAGGCTATTGCCTCTACTAAAGGGGGGGCTCCACAACTGCCCTTGCTTGGCATCTAAGAGCGTGTATCTGGGGAGGGTTCTCCCATTCCCAGAACCAAGAAAAGCCAGTAGATCCATGTACCCAAAGGGAACCATGAGTTCTCACAGAACTGGGCACGAAGACCCGATCAGCTTAAATGATGCAGCTGAATATGAGCTGTGAGCCTGTGTGGCTGGCTGTGAGGCTGTGAGGCCGTGTAAGGCCGTGAGGCCATGTGGGTGTGCAGCTGTGCACTGTACAAAAGCGTGTCAGGCCTCAGCATCCCTTTATGCTTCAGACAAAATCCTCTCTCAGAAAGAAAAGTTGTCATGCTGCCATCCATTCCTTGTGCATGTTAACCGAGTTCAGAGTCCTGTCATTTGGAGCCAGGATAAGTGACTGGTATGCTACAGGAAGAAGGAAGTCAGGACACTACAGGCTTAAGGGAAGGACACAGGACAGCAGAGGCAGGAGTTTTGGGTGGGGTATAAGTCCAGGGTCCCCAAGACAAGAGAAAGAAGAGGAGAGCAATCCCCTAGAGCCTAAGAAGGAACGCCAACCTGCCCACACCTCAATTGTAGCCCCAATTCTAGGACAAATGTCTGCTATTCTGAGACCCCCCCACCCCAGTTTGTATCACTGTAGCAGCCCAAGAAGCGGGTGTGCCCTGGCTAAGTACACCATGTCTAAACACTGATCCTAACGTAACTAGTGGGAGGCCCAGAGCTTTCTGTATTCTTGGACCAAGTGCCGTTCTGGGAATCAGCCACTTCTCACTGTTAAGCCCCTGACACTCAGCTTGAGTAGAATCCAGCCCCACTGGATAGGGAAGAGTTTTTATTCAGAAGGACAGACAGAAGGAAGTCAGCAGGTGCCCAGGCTTCCTGTCAGGGGAAGATCTGCCACCAGTGGGAACATTAAAAGGAGCCGTTCATGCATAGGGGAAAATAGCCTACATTCTCACCAAGCTTTTACTAAGTCAGAAGGAAGCCTACGCCCACAGCACTTAGGAGGGTCCCAAGTTCACAGGTAGACTCTGCCCCCTAATGCTACAGGTCTGACACTAAGTAACCCACATACCCAGAAGTACCAAGACGCATCCAGTAGTGTCCCTGCTCCCGGAGCAATCTGAAAATACAGTAGCTCTTGAGCAGTGTGCTTCCAGGGATCAAGAAATGTCCAAGCCCCAGTTTCTTCTGAGGGAAAGAGAAGCACTGTAGAGTTGCAAGATGCAGCATCAGGTGGGGAAAGTGCAGAGCAGGGTGCAGAGAAGACCTGCAGAGGCGGGCCAGCCCTTCCACACACTGTGATCAGGCCAGGGCAGGGGTTCAACTACTTGATCCTCTCAGCAACAGCACGAAGATCTTACAGCCCTGCCTTATAAAGAGTATGGCTGCTCGCCCAGTGAAACTTGGCATTGCACTTAGACACAGGAGAAGTCTACCCCTGCCTGCCCAACACTTCTCACCCACCTGAAAGCCAGCACTTATACCAGGCCACCCATGCTTGCTACTCATCCCAGCTCAGATGATGCCCTGTTCAGTGGGCAGGTGCTGGCACACAGACCCACTTCCACATGGCCACTCTGCCCACCAGCAACCCTAGGAACAGAGGGCTCCATGGAGAACTGAAAAAGGCAGTGTGGCCTATGGGTCACAAGAACTTGGCTTGAGGACAATGTGGAAACCATATTTGTGTTCTCTTGTTCATTGCCATCGACTTCCCCTGGCATCAGGCATTATTTGATGGCACATCACATCTGTTTTCTCTGCCTGTCTGTCTGTCCAGTGTTCTCCACAGAGCCAGCCAGCTACCACCAGCAGGTTCAACCTCATTTGGAAACAACAGACTCTGGAGTCATGGAGAGTAAAATGGAGGTTAAGGGAAGAAGAGATGGAGCCTTCGTTGGCCTTACCTAGTAAACCTGCTTACAGTGCTCAGGATTACCTCAGCTCCCACAGCTCTGACCTCTCTCAGGTGCTGAGCACTGGGATACAGGCTCTCATGATACTCTGAACAAGGCCAGATATCCAAATCTTATTCCATTTCTACCCTAACCGGCATGTAGCCCTCACCTGGGCCTTGAGCAGCTCTTCACCCTCTCTTTTGTCACACTCACCTTCCCTGACACTTGAAGAGCCTGGTTTGACCAAGTTCTGTGTGCAACATTCAATATCATACCAGTTACTTCCTAGTGTGTCACATCTTGCAGGTGGGGCATTGTGTCCTCTTGGTCAAGGACGTGCAAGTTCCATGCAGCCTGCCTGATGAGAGGATCTTTTGTGTGACATCTCTTGTCAAACTCATTTCCTGGCTGGGAAAGCCGTGCTTATCACACTGTGGGAGACATGGGTGGCTTCAGTTGGACACCTGGATCCAGCATGGTATTTATCAGCTGTGTCATTTGGCTGAGTCTCCTATTAATGTCTCTGGCTCTTAGAAGCCTGAGCCTTGAAGCCACCTACCTAGCTACTGTGACAGGCAAAGAGTGAAGGAAAGGTCTCCTGAGGTCTCCAAGCTCTTAAAGTTTACTACCAAAGTCATTTCCTCATCCAAAGAGACAATTTGCTGAAGCCACCCACTTCTGTGTCCCTGGAAGCCAGCATGGATGTGTACACACACACTCACACACACACACACACACACACTCTCCTTCCCCCCTCCCCCTCCCCTTCTCCCCTTCCCCCCCTCCCTCTCTCCAAGAACTAGTTTGGGCTCCACATTCAGGCGAGCAGTGTCAGCCCAGTCACCCTTGCACTTGGAGAGCCTGGTTAGGGACAACTGATCACAAGGCCCCCTACCACCACTAGTGTCCAGAGCCTTTGGCCTGCTTCTCACAGGTGCCTTCAAACCTTTTAGGTTGAAGCTTGACAGACACCCCCATCTGCATTTGATCCTCCCAGGAGTCAGTGGGGTTTTTTTTCGGGGGGGGAGATGTCTTCATGTTTCCCTTTGATAGCCCCATTCATGGAGACTACGAACACTCCTGGGAGTGGCTGTCGGAACCTTGACACTTGACACAATATGTTCTCCAGCCATAAAGCAGAGAAAGCACCCAGTGATCTTTCTACTTAGCTCACATCCTGAAGGTAAAAGCCAAAAAGCCAAATGCCCAAGGCCCAAAGATCGCTAGCTCAGCTTTCAGCCTGGGAGGAAAAAGCCAAAAGCTAAAAGCCAAAGAGCTAAAGAACAGCCGCTTCTCCACACGGTCTTAAATGCTCTTCTCTCAAAGTCTCTCCAACTCCTTAATCCCTGTCCTCTCTTTCTTGCTCAGCCTCTTGACCGAGGATTAACTTTATTAAGTCCTGTGTACAGAAAGGTGGGTGCTAGGACTAAGCCATATCGTAATCACCTGTTTACAATAAACAGAAAGTTCCTGGATTAAAGGTGTGTGTTAGAGCAGAACCACACCAAACAAGAAACTGGTTTTTACAGTTCACAATCTGAGAGCTCACAATGAGATCAATTATCTTGCAGCAGTATTGGGTAGATGTGGCTCCATCTTGTGGAGTGGGCCTTAAGTCACTTTGGTTGGTTACTTCCGCAAGCTTTGTGCCTCCACTGCCCTAGCATATCTTGCAGGCAGCATAGCATTGCAGATGAAAGGGTTTGTGGCTGGGCTGGTGTTGACGTTTCTCTTTTGGTAGCTGCAGCGTACCTTCCCATACCAAGGACACTGGCATTAGAGGAGTGAAGGCTCTATGTAGGCACCAGCTTGACGTCTCAATGGTCAGTGAGTTGTGTGGGTCTTGTCTTCAGCAATAGGACCTTGCCATCAGTTTTTTGGAGAGTGATGTATAGTCTTGGCAACAGCCTGGATTGTTTGGGGATTCCCTTTGGGGACCCCTTTGGTCAGCAACTCAATTAGATGTAACCCAGTTCCAGTACTGGAGTACAGCTTTCTTTGGTGACAAGAAGTGGCCAGTTGGGGCTCTGTCTTCCCCCCCCCCCGCATTATTTGGCAAATTCATTTAGATCACCATCACATATGCCTTCATTTTAGGAAGCTTTGCTGTATTAGGTTCCATACTATCCCTCAAATGGCCCTTGATTTTAGTCACTTCTCCCTCATAGTCCTCTTTCATCCTCTTCTCCCCTTCTCCTCCTCCCTCCCTGATCCTCCCATTCCAGGCCCCCGTCCACCCATAACTATCTATTCTACTTCCCTTTCCTAACGAGATCTATCTGTCTGTACCACCTCAAGAGAGAGCTTCTCTGTGTGGCCTTGTATGTTCTGGAACTCATTCTGTAGACTAGGCTGGCCTCAGAATCAGAGATCCACCTGCCTCTTCCTCCTGAGTGCTGGAGTTAAAGGCATGTACCACCACCACCCAGCAGAGGAACTTTTCTTAATTAAATCTTTTGGGGGGGTTATTTTTTGGTGTTTTGGGGGGGGTTTGGTTTTTTGGTTTGTTGTTCTTGTTGTTTTGGGTGTGTGTGTGTGTGTGTGTGTGTGTGTGTGTGTGTTTCCATCTGTTGCTGGGTGAAGCCTCTCTGATGATGGTTAGGCTAAGCTCCTGTTTGCAAATATATCAGAATGCCATTAACAGCATTGGGGATGGACACACACACACACACACACACACACACACACACACACACACACACACCCCACACGGCTATTCTGTTTTTCTAGAAAACCCTAATATACCCATCCAGCATTTTTCTTTCCATCTCTGAGCCAGCAGCATCATGATGTTGGTATGAAGTCAGTCTGCCATAGAGGGGGACTCCGGAAAGGCCTGGACACCAAAGAGTCTCTACATGGTTTTCCCTCTCTCCTAGGCCCACCTGCCGCCATAGGTACAGAGCTAGGCTGCTTCATGTCTGAGCAGAGCTGCTTGACTGCAAACTGCCAAGTGCTCTCCTCACTCGATATTTGGTTTTTCAGGATACCTTGTCTTCCAAGGGGACCATATCCAAACCCCATACTCAGACCCCATCACAGAGAAGGGCCTGAAATGTAGCTTCAGGAGCAGCAGAAGAAGAGAGGATAGCTTCATGCAGTGGTATCTGTCCCTCGTCACACTACTCCTGCCTCAGGATTCAGTCTAAAGATAGACTCAGTAAACATGACCCGGAAAGTTATGAGCCTAATGGTCCACTCAAAGTCTGTGTATGCTGGGGACAAAATAGATTTGTCAGTTCTGAAGCTAGGAACCCTGTACTGGCTAGATTTATGTCAACGTGACACAAACTGCAGACATGTGAGAGAGGGAAAATGACTAAGAAAATGCCTCCACAAGATCGGATTGTAGGCAAGCCTGTAGAGCATTTTCTTAATTAATAATAGATGAGGGAGGGCCCGGCTCACGGTGGGTGGTGCCATCCCTGGGTTGATGATGGTCCTGGGTTCCCAGGCTGAACAAGCCATGAGGAGCAAACCAGTAAGCAGCATCCCTCCATGGCCTCTGCATCAGCTCCTGCCTCCAGGTTCCTACCCTGTTTGAGTTCCTATCCTAGCTTTCTTCAGTGATGGAGTACAATATGGAACTGTAAGCCAAGTAAACCCTTTCAAATTGCTTTTCAGTCATGGTGTTTCCTTGCATAACAGAAATCCAAACTAAAATAATTGGTACCAGCATAGTGGGGTGTTTCTGTGACAAAGCTGACAGTGTTTCTTGGGAGGATTATAGAAGGACTTTGGAACTTTGGGCTAGAAAAGTCATTGAGTGTTGAGAGTTCAGTGGGATGTTTTGTATGAGCTTGGAGGATAAGGATGTTGAGAGCCGTTCAGAAGATGGAGGCCTGGCTGGTCATGGTGGCGCACACCTTTAACCCCAGCACTCGGGAGGCAGAGGCAGGTGAATCTCTGTGAATTTGAGGCCAGCCTGGTCTACAAAGTGAGTCCAGGGTAGCCAAGGCTACACCGAGAAACCCTGTCTGAAAAAACAACAAAAAAAAACAAAAAAAACAAAAAGGAGGAGGAAGAGGAAGAAGAAAAGATGATGATGGAGGCCTGGCTTGTAAAGCTTCAGAGGGAAGTTTAAGACTATCAGGGCCATTTACTATTTTGAATTAAGACTTTGTTGTTCTGGTCAGCTGGAGCTAAAAAATTAGCAGTGATTGAGAAGAGAACAGCATCTCTGAAGTGAAATCTGAGAAGTGTTTCCTTGGGGTTGGCACACAGAAGCTGTGTTCCAGGAGCAGCCGAGGTTGGACCTTCTGCTGGCCTAAGAGTCACAAAGATGGTACTGGTTTTGAAGGCATGAAAGGGGTCATGGAGAGCAGCTGAGGCCGAGCACTGTGAGAGGCGAGAGGAGGCCATTGATGAAGGTGCAGCCTCAGTGGCAGTTGAAGGCCCAGGACTGAAGGGGTCATATGAAGAAGTTGAGGCTTGGCACCAGGAAGAGAGCCTACGAGAGGCTATTGGTGAAAGTGCAGCCCAGTTACAGCAAGGGACACCCAGCGATTTGGATATACCAGTGCCAGGGAGTGGCCCCCAAGAACTCCACCAGCAGTGGCGTGGAGCCAACCAGAGCCTAGAAGACAAGCTGTGTGTGCTGTAGATGGAGGAGTTGGGAAAGTGACCAAGCCTTTGGAAGAGTTCAGAAGATCATGAATGGATCCCAGACATTGGGCATTCCATTAGTCACACTGCTGGAGTTTTGTTTTGCTTTGTTCAGATTGTGACTTAAATAAAGAATATACTTAATTTGCCTTTGATTTTACAGGAACCCACAGTTTAGAGACTTTAAACTTTTTTAAAACGCGATTTGGGATTTTATAGATAATTTGGATTTCAGACACTGAATAATTTTAAAGAGACAACTTTTAAAGTGTTTGAACTTGTAAGGGGAATTTTTTTTTTTTTTTTAGTCATGGTTTCTCTGTGTAGCCTTGGCTGTCCTATACTCTGTTTGTAAACCAGGCTGGCCTCAAACTCAGGGAGATCTGCCTGCCTCTGACTCCCCGAGCACTGGCCTTACAGGCGTACACCACCACACCCTGCTAGCTATGGGATTTTAAGTTTATAAAATATTGTGATGTATTTATAATGTGTGATTGTGGTATTAACAAGATAGCAAAGGCTGTGGATTAACAGTGACAGGCTTGTGTGTCAGGCTCACAAGGGGTCAGTTGTGCCAGCTAGATTTATGTCAACTTGACACAGACTCAAGTCATCTGACAGGAGGGAACCTCGCCTGAGAAAATGCCTCCATAGGATCAGGGTCAGCCTATACAGTGGTTCTCAACCTTTGGGGAAGTCACATCAAATATCCTGCACATCACATATTTGCATTATGATTTATAACAGCAAAATTACAGTTATGAATTAGCAACAAAATAATTTTATGGTGGAGGGGTCACCACTACAAGAACTATTAAATATTCATAGCATTGGAAGGTTGAGAACCAATGCTATAAGGCATTTTCTTAATTAGTGATTAATGTGGGAGGGCTCAGCCCATTGTGGGTGGGGTCATGCCTGGACTGCTGGGCCTGGGTTCTCTAAGAAAGCAGGCTGAGCAAGCCATGTAGAATAAGCCGGTAAGCAACACCTCTTCCATGGCCTCTGCATCAGCTCCTGAATCCAGGTTCCTGTCCTGCTTGAGTTCCTGTCCTGGCTTCCTTCAGGGATGGGCTACAATGTGGAAGTGTAAGCAAAATAAACCGTTTCCTCCCCCAACGTGGTGTTTCATCATAGCAATAGCAAGCTACACTAAGACAGGCCCGTCAGATGGATGTGTCCTGGGAGCCAAGTTGGAAATAGGCAGTTTCTTGGCCATCAGGAGCAGAACAAAGCAGATGTTAACAACCTCAGCTCGCATATCTGGCCCATCCATCTTGTGATTGCTGCTCTGTTTCAGCCAGTGGCATAAAGTACAGGCACAGGGCTAACAGGATGATGGTGGCTTCTGGATTCATCCATCCCCAAGTGTCCTCAGCAGCTGATGCCTCTGTCCACTACGGAACATGTTTTGGGTTTGCTGATGGAAACAACTTTTCCTCTAATCTGTGTGTCTGATCCAATCCATCCAGCTGGGTGACATTGGCTGCTCAGCTTCAGATCCTGATCTGCCATTTGCCATCCATGGGCAAGTCTGGCTGCTGGAGCAGAAGATGAGGGGGGCACAGTACCCCCATACAAAGTGATCGTGTGTGATAGAGACCAGTAATACTCACACACTAGGTGCAGTGCTGTCCTGAGTGCAAGTTCCCAAGTGGCCAGCAAACCCTGGGCTCTGGAGGCCAGTGAGTGGCAGGATGGCATCCCTTCTGGAATTCCCACCACCTGCCATGTGAAGCATACATTGCCAGAATGTGCCACCTGTTCTTTAACCTGTCATGGCCAATCTCCTGCCAGCTCCCTTTCCGCACAGCCTTGGCAGGAATGTGGTCCTAACAGCCCCCTCCCGAGACAGCCCTTCTAAGTGAGCATCCCTCCCTGAGTAGCATCCATCTTCCTCAGCTGTCTAGAGATGTCACTGGTAAACACATGGAGGCCTCCCTGGGAGGAAGGCAGGAGTACTGCCCACCCCACTGCCCAGCGGTACCCACAGGTGAGAGCTGAAGCTGGCATAGTGAATACCACATTCTCCTGAAAACAAAAGAAAGGGAGCTCTATCTTCTCTCCGTTCTCCTTGCCAGGATGCTGACGTGATGGATGGAGCTTGTGCAGCCCATTCTTAGACCATGAAGCGCTGCCTGGAATGGCAGAGTAGCATACAGGGAGAAGCCTGAGTATAGAGGACTTTGCAGAATTCATTCTCCTGCCAGCCTTGAGCTTTCTATGGCATTTTCTTTTACTGTGTAAATGGTCTGTCTAATGAGGCTCACTCTTCCATTTTCCTTCGACCTCTCCCCCCTCCCTCAGGTGCTCCTTCCCTCTCCCTTTCCCTCTTTCCCTTCCTTCCATGCTTTCCCTATCTCCCTGCAGTGGAGCTGAATTCTCACTGGGACTTGGCCCAGCAATTCTCCTGCTTCCCTGGTCAGCAGGCCAAGGAGCCTGTGGGTGGAGCATCCTACACCTGCTCTGCAGGAAGTCATCCTTCAGCAGAGGCAGACACTTTCCAACAGACTGTGCTGAGAAGCCCCAGAGGCTCGCTGGACGCAGAGATGTTCCCAGCCAGTGCTGCAAGATGGCCCTTTCCAGGCCGACCTGGCTCAGGCTCTGACAGAGGGAACTCTGCCTGCTGTCTGACTACATGCTCTGGCCTGGATGACCAGCAGCTCAAGACATTCAGTTGTGAAAGGTATTCATATGTGAAAGCATGCTACGACACATG
This sequence comes from Acomys percivali, assembly GCA_907169655.1. Classification (NCBI taxonomy): domain Eukaryota; kingdom Metazoa; phylum Chordata; class Mammalia; order Rodentia; family Muridae; genus Acomys; species Acomys percivali. The sequence goes on from OU015753.1 coordinate 7,637,495, forward strand.
CCAACCCCAGCCGTACTTGGTGGGGTAAGCCAGACACAAGACAGGGGTTGCTGTTACACTTCTGTGAGGTCCCAAGAGCATCAGATTCACAGTGACAGCAAGACAGCAGGTGCCTGAAGAAAGGAGATGACGGCTGCTGGCTACAGTCTCACTGTGGTGCTAAACAAGTGCTGGGAATGGAGAGGAGACTGCAGAGCAATGTGACTGTCTCATGTCACTGAAAGATAAAATGCTTACCGTGGCAAAACTTGCACAGTAAATGTGAAATGCAAAGCCAGGCATGGTGGCACATGCCTGGGACCCCAGCACTTGGGAAGCTGAGGCAGGATGACCCCATTGCCACCTTTAGAGTAAGTTCCAGAATAGTCTGGGCTAGACCAGTCTCCAGAAAGCACCACTAACAGTCCAGGATGACTTGCCACTGGAGTGCCTTTGTCCCTAGGACTTGTGTATGACCCCCCTCTGAAATGCTTTCTTGGACACTTTCAGCCGCAGTCCATCCCAAACTGCTGTGGAAACCACAGCAGGAGCATGCTTGAAAGATGGCAGGGTCTGACATGCCACTGAGTCTGTGCTGTGGTTTAAATTACAGCAGAAATATACAACCAAGAACAATGAAATGCATCAAAATCACAACTGCTCAAGTTTGGGTGGTAGAATGAAGGGATGATGGCTCTTTCTTCCTTTCTTTCCTTTATTCCTTCCTGGTTTGTTTAGGTTTTTTGAGACACCATAGCCCAGGCAAGTCTGGAATTTATTGTTACCCAGGTTGGCGTTGAACTCAGGGTGATCCTCCTATCCCAGCCTCCCAAGGGCTGGAATTTGGGGGCATATGTAACACACTCATATGATTGTTTTTTTCTTATTCTAAACATTTTGTAGTAGAGCCCTTTGCATAGACTTCAGCATGAACTCCATACAGCCCAAGGTCATAATAGGCAGGAGGGGGGCATGGCGGGCACTGCACTATGAAGGGAACAGAGTCCCATGCACAAAACACCTGGCTTCCTGAGGAGGCAGGCCGAGCGTCTTCTAGGAGAGGAGAGGGCAAGGCCTGTGTGGTAGTGGGATGTCAAGGCCGGCCTCCCACAAGGACACGCTTTTGTAGGCATTGGATGAAGGACACCCCATCTACTTCCTTACAGAACCTTGCAGTGGGGGATTAATGTTGGAAGCCAGCTGTCAAACTTGTGTTCAAATTACTGGGCTTCTCCAGAGGGTGTAGTGGGCCACAACCCCATCCTGGTAGCAAGTAGGAGCAGGACCATGATTGCCCCCCAAAGCCTGGCTCTGGAGGGGGTGCTTCCTGCTTGCTTGCACCCCATGGCCAGCTCAGCCTCTGTGCCAACGCCAGGCAGCTGTGGCGCCCATGGCTTGTGGTTGCTTCAGCCCCAATCTGGGCTCCTAGTTGCTCAACCCACCATGCTTTTCCTGTTCTGCTTTTCCCAGGCAGGCTGAGTGCTGCTGCATGTGGGCCCCAGGGCTCTGCGGGTGCACACAGAACACCCCAAGCCGTTTCCATGTCCCTGATTGCTTTTCCCTCCCTAGGTTGCTAAACAGCCTATGAAGAAAGCCTTTTCTTTTGCCTTTTTATTTTGAGGAAGGAGGGTGACATCTGTCTGCAGACAGGCTCCGAGTCCTAGAGATCAGCACTTGCCTAGAGGTACCTGTTTTCTCTGTTGCTCAGAGGGGTTCCAGGTGAGTCTGAGGACACCTTCAAGTCTGCAGGCAAAGGAATCCTTGGATGCTTCAGGGAAAAGTCACCCAGAGCTCACCTACTGGGCAGGGAAAGCAGGGTAGGGGAAGCTGAGCACCGAGATGTCTTAGGCCCCTGCATTGGCCTTTATAAACCATTGCTTTAGAACAGTTATTCTCAATCTATGGGTAACAACCCCTTTGGGGGGGTGCAAATTAGGTATTTATATTACAATTCATAACAGTAGCAAAATTACAGTTATGAAGTAGCAATGAAAATAATTTTGTGGCAGTGGTGCATGCCTATAATCCCAGCACTCAGGGAGGCAAAGGTGGGCAGATGTCTGTGTGTTTGAGGCCAGGCTGGTCTACAAAGCATGTCCAGGACAGCCAGGGCTACATAGAGAAACCCTGTCTTGAAGAAAAAAAAATTTGTGGTTGGGGTCACCACAGCACGACGGAGGAACTGTATTGAAGGATCACAGCATCAGGAAGGTTGAGAACCACTGCGTTCGTCTTAAGGAAAGGACTTGACCAGGTCTTGTTCTAGCCCTGAGTAAAAACAAGGCAGTTAGCTGAGTGCTGAACTCTGTGTCCAAGACACTGGACTCAGCGGCTTATCCTGAGCCCGGCCAGGTGCCCATTAGCGCGGGAACAGCAAAGCAAGGCCCTGTCTCAGGCACGGTGCACTTGTGCTCTGTATGGGGGTCATCCCTCAGGCCTCCAGGTGCCCTCAATCCAGCTTCCTGGGGCCAGGCCTGTTCAGGCCACCCCACAAATGGCAATGTTTTTCTGCATAGAAGGAACCCTCCATGTTTTTCAAGCTCCAAACGAAAAGCCAGGCTGCTCAGACATCTGAAACAAATACTGCCTGTCTTGATCCCCAGGTCTGCAAGGATCTTTATTCTGTAAACATCTGAGAGGTCCATTCTCTAGAAACGAACAAAAAGGCATAACTCACTCTTGGCATAAATAGCTTGGCCTCCCGCCACCCAGGCCCTGGCTTACATTACTACATATCTGGGGGCTTGTAGAGGGCGTGTGGCCAGGCGCCAGCATACTTCTCTACCAGCATAAGCCTGGCAGTAAACAAGTTTTCATGAGCACGTGTGCCTCGCCCTGGAGTCAGGGCACAGCTGTCCCATGCCTGTGTATTCTAAGAGCACAAGACCAATGAAGACAAGCCTGGCTCGTTCATCTCAGAGCCTGGGCAAACTCTGGGCAGCCTCCGCTAGGCATCAGGAACTGAGCTTCAGCCTGAGATTCATAGAGCCTGAAGGCCTGAGGAAGAGAGACACTGGGCATAGCAAGTTCCTGTGTGTATTCAGGAGGAGCAGAGCTGCAGCTTTTGGCTTCTCAAAGGGAGAGTTACTAAAACTCTAGAATCTCTGTGCCTAGTCTGGTCCCCTGTTATGAATGAAAAAGAAAAAACTCCAGACATGGTGTCACACACCTGGAATCCCAGCACTCAGGTAGAGGAATCAGGGTCAGGAGTTAAGGTCACCTCTACTGCATACTACACTCAAGGACAATCTCAGCCACCGGAGACCCTGTCTTAAGAAAAGAGTAAACCCAACTCCAACTGTCTTGAGTGGGAAAAGGAGGAAATGAATTGACTGACTGGCTCATAGAGGCAAAAGACACAGGAGCAGCTGGCGGCCAGCAGAGTGGGGTTCATGAGATCTAGCCATGCAAAAGTCAGGTTCTTAACTGTAAGTCTGGGCCCTCTACCTTGCAGTCGTCCAGAACAGAACACCCTCCTTACTCCACATGCAATAGAAAGAAACTGTCTTCCAGACTCTAGTAGAAGTCCCTGGGGGCCGGAGTTGCAGTGTGGAGCCTGTCCGGCCCCTCAGTGTCAAGGACTGAGATGGACAGTGGGCTTAGGCCAGAGTCAGCATGGGGCAAGTGGCTTCCCACAGGAAGGCCAAACAGTGCTCTGCGAAACGGGTTTGGGAACAGGGCAGGGCAAAACGTGCCCCATGTGTCTAGAAATACAGACTCCTGAGACACATTCAAGGTGAGCATGCCGTCCCATGCACTCTAACACAGTGTGTGGGAGATGAAGCAGAAGGATTGCTTTGAGTTTTGAGGCCAGCCTGGGCCCCACAGCAAGTACCACGAAGCCAACACAATAAATAAGACCTTGACTTCAAATTAAAAAAAAAAAAAAAGTTTTGTGCACAAGTTCTATGATGTGACCAGCCCTGGGCAAGGCCTGCAGTGCTCCTCAGCAGATCTGGGCTGCAGGAAGCAGTACCATCTACTGAGGGCTGGACTTCTAATCCCACGGGTGTGGCCTTATACACAAACAGGGTCTTTGCAGGTGTGGTCCAGACAAGATCACCTGGATGAAAATAGCCCTAAACATAATGACAGCCGCCCTTACCCACCACTGAAGGGATGTGATAGGCACAAGCGTTCAGCTCCATGGAGACAGCAGAGACTAAAAGGAAGCACCGGAAGCTGGGCAAATCTTCAAACAGCCAGTGACGGCCACCTGGACCTCACGCTATACAGTGCTAGAGGAGGGACCCTCGTCTTTAAGCCCTCATCCCATCCCAGGCCATTGTTGAAGGTCAAAGCCCCAAGGAAACACACATGCATTCAACCTTGATGTCTTAGGGTTCCCACCACTGCAATAAAACACTCTGACCAAAAGCAACTGGGAGGAAGGGCTTTATTGCAGTTCACAAGTCTTCGGTCCATTATCCAGGGAAGTAAGAGCAGGAACTTACAGTGGGACTGGAGGCAGGAGCAGGTGCAGAGGCCATGGAAGAGTACTGTGTCCTGGCTTGCTCCTCATGACTTGCTCAGCCTGTTATAGCACCAAGAGCAGCACCTCCCACAGTGGGCTGGGCCCTCCCACATCAATCACTAAGAAAATGCCCCACAGGCTTGCTTATAGGTCAGTCTGGTGGGGGCATTTTCCCTTGAGGTTCCCTCTTCCCAAATGACTCTACTTGTAATGAGTTGACATAAAACTAACCAGCACTTTGAGCCTGGCTCTGACTGGGTGGTGTAAACCAGACATCCCAACATGAGTGCACAGCCAAGCACCCCAACATCCCAACATGAGTGCATGGCCAAGCACCCCAACATCCCAACATGAGTGCATGGCCAAGCACCCCAACATCCCAACATGAGTGCATGGCCAAGCACCCCAACATCCCAACACAAGTGCATGGCCAAGCACCCCAACATCCCAACATGAGTACACGGCCAAGCACCCCAACATCCCACCATGAGTGCATGACTCCTCCACCCACAGCCCACTCTGCTCTTCCATACTCAAGCATCCCAACCCGGGGTTTTCTGAAAAGGCCACAGGGACATTTGAGGAAGTAGTGGCCATGATGGCTGGGAAAGTCCTCTGGGCCTCATGACTCTACTTCCCAGGTAACCCCAGACAATCTAAAAAGGCATCTCCTCCAAATTCCCCAGCAGGTTTTTGAAAGGGAGAATCAATCCCATGATCCACGGGCCTCCAGCCCAGTATAGCCAGAACACATATGGAAACACCTGAGTGGCACTGAGAGTCAATATGTCAGTAGCCACAAGGCTCCACACACAAAACCCAGCATTAAAATCCCCGGGGACCACACCATCTCACCACATGTGGTCAACTCCAGTCGGCACACTCTGCTACCAAAACATTGGCTAGCCTCAGTGCCAGCAGAGAAGCCAATTCCCAGTCCTCTCTAGCTAAACCAGCTCCCATGGCTCATGCCTATGACTTCTAGTCTGACTCATATTCAGGCTGTGAACTTCAGGCTACTCTTCAAAGGTGAACACAGCCAAGCTCTAGAGATGGCAGAACAGGGACTGCTCCTGTCCAATTTTCTTGTCTCTTGACAAACAGCATTTAGAAGTGATCCACTTCTATCAGAAAACTATACTTCCTCCCTCCTGGGACTGGAGTGAAAAGCAAGTGACAAAATGCATAGCACTGAAAGGGGGCATGGTATCTTACACAATGAAGGGGACTTCAGGAAGTACCAGCTGCCAAGCAAGTGCCAGGTGAAAGATGGTGGTGGTCATATCCATCATGGTAACCGTCGTGATGCCGGTGATGTGATGATAAATTATGGTGACTACACTGATAGAGATGGTGATAGTGGCAGTTATCACTGTGATGGTAATGGCGGTGGTGACTATGATGATGGTTGGTAACGTTAGTGATACTGGCGGTGACAAAACTGAGACTCGCCTCCAGAGCATAGGTGCCTCAGCAGGAGCTGTACCTCACATCTTCTGTCCTCTCATGTACACAGTGCCTTGCACATAGTAGGTGCTCAAGAATATGTTGTTGATGTGTTGGTTTGTTCTTCAAGCTATTAAAGAAGTTCCCACATGAGCTGGTCACTTAGGCAGTGTGCACACCCAGACCACAAATGCACATGCGCGTGCACACACACACACACACACACACACACACACACAGACACCTTTCTCTAAACCCTTAAAGCCCTGCCACATATGTCCAGACATCTCCAAAAAGTGAGGTCAGGAGTGCAAGCACAGGCTTTTCAGCCACTTTGGAGAAAACACACCCCTCTCTGGTCCTGCTGGCCTGCATGTGAGAAGGGGTGAAGGCTAGAGCTCTGGAGAAGGTATTGTCTCAGCTAGCTGGAGTGCAACTCCTGTGTTCTGAGCAGACTGAAGTGAGACCACACCACAGCAACTCTCTTCAGAGCCAAAGGACATGAAGACAAGAAGGAGAGCCTTTGACTCAGGCCTAGCTTTTCACCCCAAGCCCCATGTTACCATCCACATACCATACCAACCTCCCTGAGTTTCCATTTCCTTGTTCCAACAGGGGTGTTTGTGGCAGAGTGCGGTGGAAAACAGCTGGGTCGAATGGCAACATGTGGTGAGAGGTAAGCTGAAATGTCAAAGGCAGATGGTGGTGCTGGCAGAGGGGCCTGGGGATGGGCACCCGCCCCTTTCCTGGACAGAGTTGTAGCACACTTGAGGAAATGAACATGGAGATGCTAGCAGTCCGTTCCCGTGTGTCACATGGGTCTGGGACCACCAGTTGGACATACCTGTGTCACTTCCATGAGGGTGGCTCTGCGTCTTCTGTGGAAGCAGTTATTTCTATTTTAAAACTATAGCAGAATCGTGGAGCAGTATACACAATTCCCATAGGGTGTCCAGGTCAAGCATGGGATTTAGAGGAGTGGGGCCAGTGAGAATGCCCAGCAGGTAAGGCCATGCCTGTGGACCTGAGCCCGTTCTCCTCTTAAGACCCACATGCTAGGAGGAGAGATTTCGCAGACTGTCTTCTGACCTCCACAGGTGCTATGGTACACTTACAGTAAAATAGTTAAATAAGTGTAATTTAAAGTAGTTTTAACTTTTAAAAACTTAAAAAGCCATTTTAAATTTAAAGTTTTAAATTTAAAAAAGAAAAGGGGGGGGGGGCCTGATAGCCTAGACCTTTGAACAGAGCAGTTTGTGAAGAGGAAGTATAGGGGAAGGAGAGAGCCGGCAACGGAGACCCAGGACAAACACGGAGTCTTTGCGCCCCCTGCTGCTCACATAGGATGTAACAGCCAGCTTCCCGTGTGTCAGCCATTTTTCCTAAAGAGTAACTCCAGGGCAAAAATCAATGGTGGCACGGAAGTCTCCATGGCAACAAGAGCATCAGGCAGCTGGTGATGTAAGAATGGTGCATGCTGTGCTCTGCTCACTTTTCTTCCCTTTATTTAGTCCAGACCCCAGCCTAAGGAATGATGCCATCCACTTAGGGTGCTCAGAGGCTTCCTCTAGGTAGTTCTGGGTAACATAGAGTTAATATAGCCATCACAGGCTGTTTGTGGCACCATATTATACACCACAGCTGGATCCTGGGGGAGCTACTTGCTAGGTGGTGGCAGCCTCAGTGCCCCCTCCTTTCCTGTCTGTTTCAAGACTGGGGCTCCCCATTAGGTACGGCAGGGATCCCCAACCTTGCCTAATTTCTAGGAAAACCAACTGGCTTGTTGTTAATGCCAGTTTGTCCCCTTAGCCCCTCAAAGGTAGAGAGGCCATACCTATCTGTCCAGTTTCCCAGGGACTCCTAAGCCCAGGCCATTCTAGAGTCCAGTCTTAGGTCACTGGGAGGACTTGACAGCCGCAGCACCTAGACTGACCACCTTTGAACTCCTGTCACTGGTTGCCAGATAGTCCTATCGCCACTTGCACCGTGACAGCAGTGCAAACTGTGATGGTCCTGACAGGCCTGTGTCCTGTTCCTAATAAGGCTCAGGTGGGATGCCAGGCGTCCTATGTGGGCACAGTGCTCCGTGATCTTATTCTTCCAGTCCTGACTCAGGCCCCGTGGGTGTTGGCACACCCTCATGCAGCACTCAGAGCGGTCCTGTCCCAATCACGGTCTGAACTGATTGCTTAGGTGACCACATTGTAGAACTTCAGTGCTAAAATCAGGAAAAATCAGATTTTCAGGCTGTTAAAACTCATCCATTTTGGAGAGCAGCCAACAAACAATGGATTCTTTTCTTCTTCTCCTTCTTCTCCTCCTCCTCCTTCTTCTTCTTTTGAGGGGGAGGCAGGGTTTCTCCTTGTAGCCCTGGCTATACTGAAACTCACTCTGTAGACTAGGTTAGGCTCAAATCCAGAGATCCAAGGCCAAGTGCTGGGACTAAAAGTGAGCACCACCACTGCCTGACAACAATTGGATTCTTAAAGGAATCTGCACCAAGAACAGGAATGCCTGCTTTCCATACTCGTCCCGAGGCCTCACCTTGTTCATGCCCAGATCAACCTGGCAAAGGCATTTTAGGAAAGGAGTGCCAGGCACTGTACCAGGAAAGGCATGCCCGAGCTGGGCTCAGACTTCTGATATTCCAGCTCTATACTGACTGCTTAGGTCTCCAAGTGCCCTCTGCTGCCCAGAGCTGAGAATACAGTGCATGGTACCGACCTCAGGAGGTAAGGGACACTAAGATACCCTCTGGGAGCAGAAGATAGCCCCTTTAGAGGGCATCTGAGCCCCTTTTCTGGGCCATAGCTGTGTGTCTCAGGAATGAAAAAGAATACAAGCATGGGCTGGCAAGATGGCTCAAGATGGCACTCATTGACAAGCCTGATGGCAGTTGGACCCCCAAGACACACCAGGTAGGAGAGAACCTGTGCACATATGCACCCACTTGCACACATACAAAATACATAGTAAGTGAATGCTTTTTTTATTAAGTTTTGTTGATTTGTTGTTTGGTTTTTTAGACAGGGTCTCTCTGTGTAGTCCTGGCTTTCCTCAAAAACCTGCCTCTTAAGCACTGGGAATAAAAGCAGGCACCACCACACCACACATTGAAAATTTTATTTTTAAATTAATGTGATTATGGGGAGCATGGGTATAGGAGTGCAGGTACCTGCAGAATCCAGAAGAGAGCATCAGTTCCCCTGGAGCTAGAGTGCAGGCTGTTATGAGCCACCTGACATGGGTGCTGGGAACCAGACTCTGGTCCTCTGGAGAACAGACAATGTTGCTAACCACTTACCCATCTCTCTAGCTCCTAAATAACTTTAAAGAACAAACAGAGCCTGGAACTATAGCTCAGTGGCCCAATACTCGCCTCTGTGTGTGATGCCCCAGCCTCAAGCCCGGCACTGCCCCAGGGGAGGCAGGACGTGCACTTCTTGTTGAGACCCTCCCTTGAAGAGCACAGTCCTGGAGCTGGCTAGGCTCACACAGCGCCAGGGGTTCTGCTTCAGGGATGGAGAAGGTTTGACTCTGGTTTAGGTCGACACAGGGGATGTCCCATGTCTTTCAGGGGCTCTGGCAGAGGCAGCAGACCTAATGTGGAGACTCAGGATTCTCACAGTCAAGCTTTATACTCAGGCAGAAGGCCCAAGCTGGCGCAGGGACAAGAGCCTGGAACGGCCTTCAGACTTAAGCACTAGCTCCAGTGGGAAATGACACCTCAGCCCTGTGACTTAGTTCTCCACTGAACACCACAAATATCACTGGGACTCAAATTTATGTAAAAAAATACAAAAGAAAATGCAGCCAAAAACTAGTGTCGGACACACAAGTCTCAATGAAAAAGAATAAAGCTCCCAATGAAAACAACCTGGAAGCTGGGTGTGGTTGCGCACACCTTTAATCCCAGCACTCAGGAAAGCAGAGGTAGACAGATTTCTGTGAGTTCAAGGCCAGCCTGGTCTACAGAGCTAGTTCCAGGACATCCAGGACACAGAGAAACCTTGTCTAAAAAAAAAAAAAAAAAAAAAAAAAAAACCTGGAAGAACTACCAAAGGATGTAAAAGAATGATTATAACTATATCCGAACAACTAAAGGCATGAATATGCTTCCAGAACCCAAGGTATGAAAACAATTCAGCAGCCGGGCGGTGGTGGCGCATGCCTTTAATCCCAGCACTCGGGAGGCAGAGGCAGGCGGATCGCTGTGAGTTCGAGGCCAGCCTGGTCTACAAAGTGAGTCTAGGACAGCCAAGGCTACACAGAGAAACCCTGTCTCCAAAAAACAAAAACAAAAAAAATTAAAAAAAAAAAAAAAAAAGAAAGAAAACAATTCAGCAAAAGACAGAATTGTTAAAGAAAACCCAAATTGAAATGATGTTGAAAATAAAATTCTCAATAAGCCAAAAAAAAAAACAAAACAAAAACAAAAACAAAACCCAATGTTTTCTAGAGCAGCATGGAGAAACTATAGCTGAGACCATGGCTCTGGGGTGGCTCGCTACACATCGTCCAGAAAGCCCAGGCCATGCTGCAGACTTCTTGGGCCAACACCCTCTTTGTCAGGGCTATGCTTCTGTAGGCCCACCTCTTGGCAATACCTGTCCCTGCCACCAATCCAAGCAGGAGGCCGCAGGGATGCAGCCAGGCCTGATCTGAAGGCCACTCTTTAAGGATCTCGTCCATTCTGAACAGGGTCTGGTGCTTACATGAACAGGGCAGCAAAATGTCTTCCCCAAATTCTTGTCAGGGGCCAGGACAGTACTCACGAAGCCACTGCTCACCAGGCTGCAGGTGTGCTGCCAGCTTGTAGCAGAGGTGGAACACAGGGCCTCCGGCATGCTGGGCTGACATCACTCTACTGGGTCACACCCTAGGTCTAGTTCCACAGTTTGGTTTTGTCATCAGGATCTATGTAGCCCTGGTTAGCCTAGAGCTACGTCAACCAAACTGGCCTCAAATGATCCTGCCTCAGCTTCTACTGTGTGAGTGCCGGGATGGCAGACTGTGCCACTGAGCCTGGCCAGTTGTTAGAACCTGGCCTGCTCTGCACAGCCCGGTGGATACTTCCATTCATTGGTGCAACTGCAAGAGACAGAAAATCTCAGAAGTAGCTTATAGCAGTTTCTGTAGGCTACTACACAGGACTTTGTCAGGTTACCCTGGCAGGATTTTAAGATCATGTAAATATATGTCACCACCTAAAGTCTCCCAGGCCATAGTCAGTGTAGTTGCCTTCTTTTTTTTGAAACAGGATTTCTCTGTGTAGTCCTGGCTGTCCTTGAACACAGAGACCCACCTGCCTCTATCTACCAGTGCGTGTGCCACTACTGCCCTGCAGGTTCAATTTTTATATACTCACCCTCAACAACTTAAAATGCAAGACCCTTACTTACAACATATTTACCCATCACAGTGGGTAACACTGCACAAGCCTGGTGACTCGAACTTGACCCCCAGAATCACATCAAAATGGAGGGAGAACACCAACTCCAGAATTGCTCTGCCCTCCACATGTGTCTTGGCACATACACCACACACAGTAATAATGCAACTAGCAAAAAACTTAAAAAAAAAAAAAAAAAAACCGGGCTGGAGAGATGGTGCAGTGGTTCAGAGCACTGGCTGCTCTTCCAGAGGACCAGGGTTCAATTCCCAGCACCCACATGGCAGCTCAAACTATCTGTAACTCCTGTTCCAGAGGACCTGACACCCTTATTAAAAAAAAAAAAAAAAAAAAAAAAAAAAAAAAAAAACAACTTAAAACCCCTCCTTATCCCACTGTGAGAAACCTAGCATCTCAACTGACAAGATACTTTCACTTAGTGATTGTCAAAGAATAAACCACACGAGTGTCACGTAAACTGGTCTTTTATTAACATGGACCATTGGACAGTGGCTTGCAGCATGCCGAGCAAGGGGAGAGAGCTGGCAAGTAGTGGGGTCTCACTTTTTCCACTCGTTCTTCTCGTAGTCCCACTTGGCAGAGAAGCCTTGAATGGGGTTGGCCTTCATGTCCAGCAGACGCTTAGTCTGCATGGCCACCCAGTCACGATCAAAGGTATGAGGGATGGGGCCATACACTATGGTACAAAAGGACTGAGTGAGGCAGGCTGTCCTGCTGGGATGCATAGCCCAAGCCTTCCAGGGCT
>OU015753.1:7649951-7679569 GCA_907169655.1 Acomys percivali
CTTAGCCCCACTCACACACAGGCTTAACCCACGGCACTGAGAATTCCTATCAGAACCATTCCTTGCTTGTGATTGTGAAAGGTCAGCAAGGAGGTCTTCAAGTATTAAGCTGGGCATCTTCCTTCTAGCTGTCAGTGGCAGGCGCTGCAGGATGGCCCCGCATACAGCCAGGGGCTGCTATTCAGAGAGCTGGCCTCTGTTCTGTTACTAATCTGAAGCCACTCGCTAGGGGTGGGCCTGCTCAGAATGCAGCACAGCCTGACCCAGAGAGAATGCATGCACCCAACAGTATGGGAAAAGCCCAATACCCCAGACTCCAGATGCTCAGGTACAGCCAGCCAACCATGCAGCAAACAGGCCTCCTAGCTCACACTATGCAGCCTGCTATGGACATGGAACTTACTAAGCAGACCTCTCTCACTCTGTCTGAAGGATGGCTGGCTGTACAAAAGGCACGCACACCCTAGCTCATAGCTGTGACTGTGATTAGTGTTTCTATCCATCCTGGGCTTAGAGGCCATGTGAGACCCTCACAGCACCAAGGGCTACTACAGCTGTCCTGGGCCACGCCTTCTCCCTCTCCACTTACCGTAGCTCTTCTCCCAAATCAAAATGAGAGCAGTGAAGCCGATGAAGAACATGGCTATGCCCACAACTGTCTTCCACTCATTGGTGCCCCTGTTCATCTCAGCGAAGCTCTCATTAAACTGGATGCGGTACACTGAACAGAAACATATGCAGGGTAAAGAATGTGCGGAGGACTCAGCCTCCTTCCCGAAGCAACCCATCCCAGGGACAGCAGGGGACACACAAGTGTGACAGATCTGCCCTCACACACCAGCACATGTGAATGGAGAAAATGCAGAGCTGACTGTAAGCAAAGACATCAAGTCTGGATGTAATGTCAGCTTGGTAGTTCCGTACTGTGGTACGAATATTTAGCCAATCTCTCGCCGTGCCCAGCATGTGTATGAGAAGCTGCAGTCTCCATCCCTGCTCCTCACTAAGGGCTAAGCCAGCAGCATCGAATAGGGATACCCAGAAGCCCAGCAGGGACATCTGTGTAGCACTAGCAGTGACACACACCTCGCACTCTACTGTTTTTGTGCACACCCTCTGATACCTACACTGGACTTTCTCATCCCTGGACAGGCTGCTCCAGTCGGCCTTCTCCTTCTCCTTCAGGGCCTTCTGGCTGGCAGACAACAGCTTGACATGGGCCACATCAGGCAAGGGGTAGTCACGCCGATCGAAGTAAGCAGGGAGAGCATAGTCTTCACTCTTCACAACACTCCCTAAAGCACATTGGATAAATTGGAAAACCAGTGTGGACAGGAGACTACATGGAAGGCGATGGCAGGTCAATGGTTAAATGAAAGCACCTGACCTAACCAAACCTGAGGATTTAGTCACCAGAGGTAGGACCAGAGTTGAGGGTTATTTGCTAGACAAGCAATTGGACTAAGTGGGGTTCCAACTGCAGGAACTCATCCTCAGAACATGAACAGCAAAAAGAAAAAGGTGGCTGTTGCCAAGTACAGTCATAGGTCACTGTGACCCCAGTGGCCAACTCAGAAACTGTATTGGCCTTGTATAAAAGGGGTCACAGAGAGGCAGGCGGTGGTGGCACACGCCTTTAATCCCAGCACTTGGGAAGCAGAGGCAGGAGGATCTCTGTGAGTTCCAGGCCAGCTGAGTCCAGGACAGCCAAGGCAAGAATACACAGAGAAACCTTGTATTCCAGGGTTTCCTATTGCTAAAAGCTCTAACCCGGCCCTATAGGGGACAAAGCTTACAGAAAAGTTTACCCCATGAGCTCAGGCTCATGTCTAAATCCACCGCGTCATGCTGGTGAGCACAAGGCTAAGCCGTAAGCAAGGCTGTGACCCTTACAGATGTTTATTTTGGTACACTGATGACCAGTGAGCCTCTGTTCTTCTGTTCAACCTCATCCCAACAGAATCTGAACCAAAACAGCCAGAATCACTTTCCCATGTTAATTCTTAGCATCCCATAAAGCCTATAATCCAGGTACTTGGCAGGCTGAGGCAGGAGGATCTCAAGTTTGAGACCTGACTGAACTACACAGGGAAACAATCTCAAAGCATAGAAGAAAATGAATGATTAGAAAAAGAACGGCAGCTATTGAACACTCTCACCAAGTCTCTCTCTCTCTCTCTCTCTCTCTCTCTCTCTCTCTCTCTCTCTCTCTCTCTCTCTCACACACACACACACACACACACACACACACACACGCACCACTCCCCACTCTATTTCTCTAGGCTTAAAACTCTTGAATTGCAGGCTATTGAAATAGATGAAAATTAGGGTGAGAATGTTCCAGAATCAATCAACTATGGTGATAATAGCACATACCAGTGACTACACTAAAAACAATGAGAAGTGATTTAAGTGAATCAATGTATTGTGTGGATTACAGTTCAGCCATTGCACTGCCATAAACTCTCATGGTCTTAGCACACACTAACCATAAAATGGTATATTCTGGGCCAAGGGTGGTTAATTTATTTCTTCTAGGTACACTTCAGAGTGTTGTGCCTGTCCTTGGGATCAGGGGAAAGCAAAGGCAAAACCTTTCTCTTTTAAAAGGCACAGGGGGGTCCAGAGCCCACAGCCTACTTCCTTGTAGCTGCAGCCACTTGGGCAGGACCAGGTTCCAGCATGCCTAAGTGTTCAGAGGGTGGCACGGGAGTGCACTTCACTTGAGTGACCTCACTAGGCAAGGTCGGCCATCATCCCTGCCTGAAGGGTCAGAAATGTGGAAAGGCTGACCTCCGCAGCCCATGCCAAGCATGAAGGCAAGTCCTACATACCCATCCCCGGCTCCTCAGCCCTGTTTAGGCCTAAAGGCTTTGGGGATGTGGAACTGACAGCCTTACTTCCAAGCAGACCCAGGTGTGGAAGCCCTCCATATCTGCCCAAGCACATGTCAGGCCTTACCCTTAGACAGCAGGGTTCTCAGTAGCCCTTTGTACCCTTAGTAAACCTGGTCTTTGGGGAAAATCTTAAAAATAATAGGATAAAAAAAAAAAAAAAAAAGCAAAGACTTTGCATTCAAAAGATCACTTCTGGGGCTGGAGCGATGGCTCAGAGGTTAAAAGCACTGACTACTCTTCCAGAGGTCCTGAGTTCAGTTCTCAGCAACCACATGATGGCTCACAACCATCTATAATGTGCTCTGATGCCCCTTTCTACCCTGCAGATGTACATACAGGCAGAGCACTGTATAATAACAAATAAATAAGTCTTTTTTTAAAAAATCACTTCTTTTCTCAACCAAGATGAGTTTTGTCCAGTTTGTCAGATCTGTTAGGTCTCAGATTCCTTCTCACTCTGTAGGTCACACCAACTGACAACAGTGCTCCTGACAGTGGAGTTCCACAGTGCCCTAATGCTATGATCATGTATGTTATCCGTGGAGGACTTTTATGACTTATTAGAGACCCCAGAGATTGCAGCTATTCATTATCTGGTCAGACTAATAGAAATGACAGCCAGGCCAAGTTGAAAATTAGTCTTGTCACTGATGTCTGTGCTTGGAGATGGAGCATGTCTTTCCATATTGGTTAATAAAGGAGGGATCTTTCTTACTCAATCAGCCTTCGAAAAACTTAATGTCTCAGCCTGCACCTATGGTGCCCGGGGGAGTGGGACCAGACAGACACTATCACTGCTTCAAGATGACTTCACTGACACATCCACACATAAAGCAGCTGCAAGAAGAATCCATGTTGGTGTCCAGGCCTCTAGATGGACAAACTTGCTCTCCAATCTTCTCATCTACAACCCACGCCTCACACTGCTAGCCCTTCACCAGCAAAAGCCCCCTTCTAGAAGCCTTCCTGAGTGCCAGCCAAGCTACACTGCCGGCCTCTAGAGCCGTCACTGTCCAGCACTAACTTCCCCTAGCCAGGCTGCTCCGTATTGCATGCTCCTGTGGAAGGTCCACTTCTCCCACTATCTTATTCTCAGGGTCTAACCCTGAAAGAACACAATTCGTAAGTGCAGAGCTACAGTGGTGATGTGCCAAGCTCAGAACTAAAGCCTCGTGTGTATTTCTGCTGAGAAAGCAGTCTTGAAACGTCAAGAGCCAGTACATGGTTGAAATGAAATCTATACAGCTCAGAGAAGACCAACACCCTTTGCTTCCATTGCTTCATGATGCCAATAGAAGCAGGCTTATTAAGTTAGCGTTTCTGGGAGGAAAAGATTGAAGTAAGGTATGGAGAGGCTCTAGAAGGCACAGAACTTTACGGTCTGGTAGTGTACCTTTAACTTCAGTACCCATGAGGCACATACTTCAAGGCCAGCCAGAGCTCTACAGTGAGACTGGGAGGGAACTAGAAAAAAAATATATAAGGGGGAAATAACACCAAGCCAAGCCCCAGACTAATAGGGCTCATCCATGTTCCTTCAAACAGACAAAATGGCCTTCTGTAAAGAGAACTTTTATTCTCCTGGCTCCATTGTTTCCTTCTGCTAACCTAGGCCTAGTCCTGGAAGCTTTTGGCCTCCATACAATCTAATCTAGGCCTAGAATGTTTTCAGCCTCTAAGACTTAGTGCTGAATAAGTTCACCACTTCTTGTTCTTTCTGAGCTTGTAGCTGGCTGGTTCAACTCTGCTGTTCTGGTTCAAACTCTTCTCCCTGCTGACTTATTTAATCTGGTTTCTCTTTCAGCCCAGAATTTTCTCTGCTTGCCTCAAACTAACCCAGCACTCTGCTCTAATCTTCTGGCTCCTTCTCATTTTCCAGTTCATTCCATCTTCACCTGAGTTCTCTCTCTGCAACTCATCTATTACTATCCTGATAAAACTGCCTCTTAAGCAGCTTCCCTTCCTCTCTCTGCTCAGGAAGAGTTGGGCATATTCTATCCTGTCAAGTCTTCTCTGATTCGTCAGCTTTTCTGCCACTCAATTAGACATCATTTTCAAACACTGGTGATTCCTTCCACAAACTAAGTTTACCTTTGTTTTGGATTAAAGGTGTGTACCACTACACCTGGATCTAAGCTTTTCTTTCCCTGAAACTTGCTCTATACCAGGCTGGCCTTGAACTCAGATCTATTTGCCTGTCTTCTGGATTAGAGGCATGTTTGTATTCCAGCCAGATCACACAGACATACAAGATCTTTGGATGTACATAGATCTAGGTCTTTGGATGTGATTTATCTCTTGCCAGAACAGTATGTTCTGAATTAACATTCATTAACAGCCTGCTCAAATTCTTGTCTCTCCCTAAAATCCCTGCAAGGTCAAGCTGCCAAGTATCTTAGACATAGGGGCAAAATGACAGTAAGTTAGCCTATTTGAAAGCAAAAATCCTTAGTTACGCCTGGTGATGCACACCATTAATCCCAGAACTATGTTGGCAGAGACAGGTGAATCTGAGTTTCAGGACAGCTAGAGCTACACAGCGCTACAAACTGTCTTGAAAATACAAGAAGAAAAGAAAAAAATTAGAAAGAAAGAAAAGTAAAGAAAGTAAAAGTCCCACTTACCATGTGCTCGAACACACACCGAAGTGGAAATGGCTCTCCTGCCAATTAAGCTAAGTGCCCTGGTAGCCAACATTCTAAAAAAAAAAAAAAAAAAAAAAAAAAGTACACCTCTAACAATGAGAGAAAACACCTATTAGCAGCAAGTTTTTTGTTTGTTTGTTTGTTTGTTTTGTTGCCACAGAACACTCAGCAAGTAAATGCCACTCACTCCCTCAACTTTAAATGATTTTTTGTTATGATTCCATCAGATTTTTAAGACACAGGCTAGCCTGAAAGCTTGCACTCTTCCTCTGCCTCGTAAGAGCTGTCATTACAGGCCATCGGCATACGCTGAGGATCGGTTTTTATAACTGATGCGAAGTCATGAATTAGCACGGGATGAGGTTTTTTTTAGGATGCATTTACAGGGCTTCCTGATATCAAACCCAGGGCTATAATAAACACAGCTTTGGCCAATTAACAGAAAACACGGCTTCTTAAAAATCAACTAGAAAGACAAAATGACTGAAACTGCTGGAACCCGGTAAAGCGGGTGCCGCCACGAGCTGTTCCTCCATTGGGCCACCGCCTTGCGACTGGGTTTTATTTTAAAAAGCGACTTGCGCAGAGACTGCGAAGGGCAAGCAAAGGAGGCCGCCCTGGCCCAGGCCCTGGCCCACTTCCCGTCCCTGGCCCGTGGCCGACCTAGATGACCCTGTCACCTGCCCCAGCGACCCGAACTCCACGCTACACTTTAGCACAACCCTTTGGAGATACGCTCCCCGCCCAGGAACCAACGACTGAGCCCTTGGAATCAGCGCCTGGGGCGGCAGAAACCGTAGCATGACGTCAGGGCCCGGCTCGCTTTGCCTGGGACCTTGCGGAGCCGGAGCGTCCGATGCCCGCCAGGTCGAACGGGCATTGGGGACCCAAGACAACAGACCGGCCCGGGAAGCGGGCGCCCAAGGTCATGGAGCGACAAGTCCCGGGCTCGTGGGCGCCTCGGTATCACCTCTCCCGCCCCGGCGTTCCAGCTCCTCGGCTCCCGGCCCCGCCGCCCTCACCCGCTGTCAAAGGCCGACACCCGCCGTCTCCTGCCACCGCTGCTCTGGCGACCGCCGCGACCGCCCTCTACACCCCGGCTGCTCGCGACCGGAAGAGCGGGACCCGCACCGGAAGAGCAAGATGGTGCCGCGGAGCACCGCGGGATCGAGGAAGCCCCGCCCACGTCCGTCAGCCCGAGTCTCAGCGCGGCAACTGTCGCGAAAGGCCGAGCGGGCCGCGCTGCTTTCTGACAAGTTCTGGCGACTACGGTTTCCGGCCGGCGGGCGGGCGGGAGGCTGTTTTTGGAGGCGGGAGCTTCCCTCAGGGTGCAGTGGGGCTGTGTTTTGTACAGTGGGGGCGTCTATCGCGACGCGGCTGGTTAGGCTCAGCATGCCTGGCGTGAAGCTGACCACCCAGGCCTACTGCAAGATGGTGCTACACGGCGCCAAGTACCCGCACTGCGCCGTCAATGGGCTTCTGGTGGCCGAGAGACAGAGGCCGCGCAAGGAGCATCCTCAGGGCGCGGGCAGCCACACTCTCTTCGTGGACTGCATTCCGCTCTTCCACGGCACGCTGGCCCTGGCGCCCATGCTGGAGGTGGCACTCACCCTGGTAAGTTCAGGGCCACGGCGGTGCCCTTTGTGCGAGAAGTGTCTTCTCCCGATTAGGCAGCGTAGCGTGTTCTCAAGGTTTTGTAAAATTAACCTAGAAACCGAGTGTGGGGTGCATTCTTAACCGCCATCTCTCCAGCCCCCGTGGCGTGCTTTCCTAAAACCAGCACTCGGAATGTGGAGGCAGGCGGATCTCATGGCCAAGCTGGTCTATATAGGGGGAGACCTGTGATGGTTGACACTACATTTAAAGTTTAAGCTTAATATGCTGGAGAGACCAAAAAACAAACAAACAAACAAACAAAAATGCGTCTAGCATATAAACCCCTAGCTTGTACAGATCGTGTATCCTGTCAGTCTACTTGCTTTTTTTCCCCCAGCCGTTGAAGACTATTCCTAAAATTGACTAATCTTTAAAATGTGCTGTTCTAGCAAGATATTAGGTCATAATACTAACGGCTGTTTTTTTGCGTTTGTAGTCAAACGTGCTTTTTCCGTAAAAGACGATTGCAAGACCCAAAATAATTTTGTGGGTTTTGCCTTTGGAAGCCCTGGATTGCTATAGCTAGGTGCTTCATCTTGGGAGCGTTCTCGGGTGCAGGCCTGCAGCCAGGTACAAATCAATGCCGGTGCCAGTATCAGAATATTAAAAAAAAAAAAAAAACCTCTTACTAAAGTTTAATCATGGTCATGGTTAATCTCTGACTAACCCCAGACGGGTAAGGGGCGGGGTAGCTTCTCTTGGCCACTGGCGCTCTGTGCTGCTTCATTTACACCTCAGATGAGCTCTGGAGAGTCGGAGGTGCTAGTCCTTTGTCTCCGGTCCCTCTCTTTCCCACCCCCACTCCCAGTAAAATGAATTCACTGAGACAGAGACTTGCTATGTATGTAACGGAGACCTCCGACTCTTAACATTCTTCCTGCGTCCAGTTCCCGAAAACTGGAATTACAGACATGAACTAGCAGCATTCCTTACCATCTATTTCTTTGGGTTTTTGGTGCCTTGGGTTTTTGTTTTTCACTTTTTGTAGCCTTGGCCGGTCTGGAACTCTCCATAGATCAGACCTGCCTTACTCTCCTTAGCACTGAGATTAAAGGCTTTCGCCACCACTGCCTGCCTCATTCATTTCTTAATTCACGTTACAACACCAAAGGAAATTTTTAGCAAACTTTAAGTGCCTTTAGGCAACTTGTCTTAAGTTCACTGGGCACATTTTTGAGTGTTTTAAAGAGTTACTTATGGAGTTTTTTTTTTTTTTTTTTATTACTTGGATTCTTTCTGAACAGGAGGCAGATTTGTGGGTGATATTTATAAACTCATGAGGTTTTTGTTCCTGAAGCGTCTCTGAGGATTCCTGTGTGTGTTTCCACCTGGCAGGGCCCTGCCCTTAGTGGTAGGGCAGGGTTATCAGGTGCTGTGGTCAGGGCTCAGTTAGACTTGAATTTGCAGTGGGCTGACAAGCTCTATACAGAAGAAACAACAAAGGGAGGCTAAGTACAGAGTGCAAACACAGGGTAATAGAGGGCACAGAGAGGTGGGTCGGCAGTTAGAGCACTTACTGTTCTGGCAGACTAACAGTCCTGCAGGCCAGTAACTCCATCTCTAACTCATGTCTTCTGCAGGCACTCACATTCCCACACCCACATGTAGACTCGGAATTAAAAGTAAATTTAGGGTCAGGTATGGCACATGCTTTTAATTCCAGTGCTCCCAGGACTCTGGTGGCAAGAGGCGAATCTCTGAGTTTGAGGCCAGCCTGGTCTATAAAGGGAGTCCAGCACAGCCAAGGCTCTGTTAAACAGAGAACGGTTAGCATCCTGAGTGCACTGAAGAAAAGACCCCAGACTCAATAGTATGCAAGCAACAAAGAGTGTTTATTTTGCAGAAATCCAGCATGCTGGAGTCACCACTTAGGCACCATGGTGACTCCAGGTGCGCTCTCAGGCTCTCTCTATATATAAGCTTGGGGTTGGTAATTATTTAAACTAGAAAGCCCGGGGAAGCTGAGTAAACTGGGGCAACTCTGGCCAGGTCATGAGTTAACCATAAGGCAGATTTCCAGACCAGCAATAAATCTTCCTCCGGCCAGATGGCTAGGCCATCTCTAGTTGGCTGTCCGCTTTTTGCAGTATTTCTAGTGACTGCTGACCCACCTCCCAGGAATGGAGGCCCAGGCCTGCTCTGCACCAACAGAAACTGAAGCCTGTTGCGGAGTCAGCGTAGCCCTAGATCAAGCCTTTGGGGGCCTCAGTGTGCCTCATGGTCCCCTCTGTGGCCTCACAAAGCCCTGTCTCAAAAAACCAAAAGTTAAAATGACATTTTGAAAAAATATTTTTACTTGTGCGTGTGCATTGGTGTTTTGCCTGGTGTATGACCATATGAGGGTGTGTCAAATCCCCTGATGCTGGAGTTAACAACTGCTGTGTGGGTGCTGGGAATTGAACCTGGGTCCTCTGGAAGATCAGCCAGTGCTCTCAACCACTGAGTCATCTCTCTAGCCCCAGATTTTTTTTTTCTTTCCTTAGAAGAAAAGTCACCTTATCTCAGCATGGGGGCTTAGAACAGTCAGTCATTCAAATGGTGAGCCAGCCGGTGCTCCGGGGCCCAGACCTGCTCTTCAAGTTTCTGCTCCCATTTACCTCCCTGAGACTCTTCCTGAGCGACGAAGCTCTGGTGCTGAAAGCTGAAAAGCAGCCTCAGCCTCTCTGTGCTTCGAAGCTGTGCCCGCTCTTTTCCAGTGCTGTCCTCTGTGGTGGAAGTTTGGTTTCTTTGTAAACTCAGTTATGTTATATAAATATTGTTTGTTTTAATCCCATATGTGATTTTAGTTTGAACTTTAGTTTGTCCACACCTGATAATTGTCTCGCGGGGGCGTGGTCTAGGACTGTGAGGAAGATACATAGGAGAGCCAAGTGAGAGAAAGGTGGCCAAGCAGTTTGGGGAGACCTGGGGATGCGGAACAGCCTACAGTCCTCCGCTGTGTCCCTTCCTTTAACAGCATGGAAACGCTGAGTTCCCAGCATAAGATTTTAGTGGCTCTCAGGCCTGGGCCCATTGTAATGAATTCTGAAGCCTGTGGACTGTCCTCCCTCAAGCTCTTTGTTGAGTCTATTCCTTCTCCACCTGCCAGCCTCTGATCTCAGGTCACTGCAGCCTGCAGGCTCCACTTGAAGGTCTCTCCTGCCAGGTGTTCTGCCTGTCCCCAGGATGTGGCCCTATGCCCATGGAAACAGCAAAGTCCCCTTAGAGCAATATGCCCACTGCTCCTGCCTCCCTGCTCATACTTCCCTATCTTTCGCCTTATCTCTTCCCACGCACGCACGCAGGCTAGCACTCACGGTGTTCGCACTATTGTTTCCTCCTGCACCTGCCTTCTGCCCTGCATCGTCTCCTGCACCCACCCTGAGGCTGTCTACCAGCCCCCATTGCAGCTAAGTTTCTTAAATTTGTGCTGTTTACTTTTTAACTCCACAACCTTGCAGGCTGAAGGCTGTGGAAGGTGTCTGAGTTTGCAGCCTGTGGCTGTCAGAATGCAGGCTGTGTAAGTTTTCACATCAGAGCCCATGCAGCCATGTGGCTGAGGCCCCATGCCGGTGGCTCACACTGCTGCGGAAAGACAAGCTAGCCATTTCTTAACATGTGCTCTGCCACAGGGCAACATGAGATCCCTTTGAAGGGATTTCTATGATCATTTTCCATTAAGAAAATCCTTGCATTTCAGTGCTTTTCATTTGTTTAAGCACTGGTGCCTGTTATTTATCCTCAGAGCCCTTTGACGTAGGCAGTGAAGGAATTACATCTAATAGCAAAACCCATAAAAATGTCGGGAGGAAAATTAGCAAACCCTGTTGTTTTGGTTTGGTTTGGGTTTGGGTTTTTTTATTTTGTTTTGTTTTGTTTTTTGTTTTTTCTTTAAGCCCCTTTGTTTTTTCCCTACCCTGCTTTCTGCGACTGCAGGCAGAGCTCTGCGTTCTGCTCACATGACTCTTTTACTGTGATGTGAGTCCAGGCCAGCGTTCTTCCTCAGCATATCCCCCCCCCACCCCACCCCCACCCCCACCCACCCCCGTGTGTTCTCATTAGCCTCCCAAGCTTCTCTTCCAAGGAGAAGTCACAGCTGACCTGAAAATTGACTCCATGAAACTCCAAGGCCAAAACCTAGAAATAGGAAGTTTTGCCAGGTTGCCCTCCACTTGGTGGTCATGCAGGGTCAGGAGTGGTGCCCTTAGCCTTGCCTCTTCTCTGCTTATTATGGAGCCACCTGAGGTGAATGATGACGCTTAGAAGCAAATGTTAGCAGGCTTGCAGAGAAGGGCCATCTGTGCAGTCTTACAGGCCCCTCAGCAGGTCTCCTGTGTGACTGGCCCAGGAAGTATAGAGCACATTGAGCAGAGGGGCCGGTTCACACCAGGTTCCCCTGTGAGGGCGGAGAAGTACCTGAGGAGAACATGGTGTCTGAATCAATATCGTTTCCTTTCCTAGTCCTGGACTGGGATTTGCTACTCCTGTGCTGTTCTCATAAACCGCATGCTAGATGCCTGGGTTTCCAGACAGCCACAGAGGAAGGTGGACATTAGCAGGAGTCAGCTTCAGGGTTGTGCTTTTACCTTGGCCCACTTGGGAGGCGCAGGTTACTTGACTGTATGCCACACTCCAGGCCATCCAGCCTTTCACGGGTCTGTTGGGCTTCCTTCAGGCGTCTCAGTGAGGCCTCTGTATGCCTCATACAGCACGTGCTTGTCCTCTACTGCCTCACCATTTAGGAGCAGTAATAACAGTAGTCCTTGTTGTTGTCGTGGTAGCTGTTTTTTATTTAGGGGCTAGACAGAGGGCTCCATGGTTACGAGCACTGGCTGCTCATCAGTGGACCCAGCGCCTGTGTCGGGTGACCCACAACAGTTTGTAACTCCAGTTCCAGGCAATCTGACACCTCTAGTCTCCACAGGTACCTGCATTCCTGTATACACAGACACATACCTACACATTAAAAAAAAAAAAAAAAAAAACAGTAAAGCACGTGTATGGGTGCTTGCCTGCATGTATGTCTGTGCAGTGTGTATTTGTTTCTTGTGGAAGCCAGTGTCAAATGCCCTGGGACTAGAGTTACATACAGTTGTGAGCCACCATGCAGATATTGGGAGTTAAACTCAAGTGCTCTGAGAGTATCTACTGCTCCTAAACACTAAGTCATCTCTAGGCCCTCTTCCGCTAGTCTTAGAACATGTCTCCTGCCTCTTGAGTATGCAGGATGGGTCTGTTCCCTGGTTGGAAGATAGGCAGCATTTGGGTCCCAGGCATCCATGAGTTCGTTGGGCGACACACATAGTGAAAAATTGTTGTCAGTCCTAAAGCGAAGCCAGAGCTTTTATGGCCTGGTTTACTTGAAGCCTGCCCTCTGCGTTCTAGAAGTTCTAGGTCACAGCATTATTTTTTCCACTGGAATTTGGTTGGGTGCCTGGAATTTTCATCTAGGAATGTGTCCTCGGCAGGCACGGGGTACATGAAGCACACGTTGCATTTGTCACAGGAATCAGCCTCACGGGAAGTGCTGCCTGGACTCAGGGGACCAGTTTGTGTGTGTTTGAGGGAGATGTGAGCCCTGGACCTTTGGCTAAAGAGCCAGATCAGACTACTCATTGAAGACTGATGCTGTGATGTTGGGGTATAAAATGTGTTGCACCCCAATAGTAAATACAGCATAGCTGTGGTCGGCCAAACAGACTACACAGGATATTCATGAATAGAGAGACTGTCCTAGATTCTGTGTAGAGCCAGAGTAAGCCTGGGGGTCATTAAACAAGTCAGTGGCTAAGGTGGGAAGCCGGAAGCCGGTCAGGAGGTGTAGTTGCAGCCCAGGGAGACAGGCTGAAAAGGGGGAGCCTGGAGCTCCAGGAAAAAACCAGCCCCACTGTAGACTTTTCACCTGTGAGATAAAGAACAGTTTTATGCCAGTGTGTTTGAGTGCCTGGTTCCTAGAACAGTAAATGGAAAACAGGCAGGCTGTGAAATAGGGGGGGCCCATCCTGAGAGCTGAGAGAGCTGACCAGAGGTGGGGTCACCTGCAGCAAAGACACAGAAGGTCGGATTTGATTAGAAACAACCAATAGATCCCTTAGATTTGAGTTCAGGGAAAGGAGCCAAACCCCAGATGTAGAGCAAGGCCCTCTGGTACTGTGTGGGAGTAAGTTTGGGAAAGGAAGAGAAACTTCTAGGTAGGTCCGTTCCAGCATGGCAGCATGTGACTAGCTTTGCAGGGATTTGTGCAGTGGACCATTACAAATATTTAGGGACATAACCCTAATCTTCCTGGGTAGATGACCAGCATTTTTTAGCTGGGTCACTGAGCCCTACTTTTCTCCCAATATGGTAACTCATGAGTTCTCAGGGATCTGGAAATAGTCTAGTGCACATGAGCCAGGGACACTATGACTGGACCTGTCTTAATGTCTGCTTTAGTCATAAAGGAGGCTGAGGCCTGAACCAGAGTCCATGGGGTCAGGGAGCAGGTTTTAAACACCAGCGGGGGGTGGTGGTTAAGACAGTCTTTCACAGGCAGTGGTGACAATGCACACCTTTTAATCCTAGCACTCAGGAGACAGGAGCAGGTGAATCTCACTGGTCAACAAACAGTGAGTTCCAGAGCTGCACAGAGAAACCCTGGCTTTTTTTTTTTTCTCCCCATAAGACATTCTTGTTGTATTCACACTACACTGTCTGTCAGTGGACTTGTAGCCTTATGCTCAGTCCACAAATGGATGCTACTATGTCCAATTCTTTTTTTGCTTTTGTTGTTTTTAGGATGTTGTGTGTGTGTGTGTGTGTGTGCGCGCGCGCGCGCGCGCGCGCGTACACGCGCGCTCATGGGCCACAGGAAGGCATTAGGCCTGCAGAAAGCTAAATTGGATGTGACAAGCTGCATTACAGGGTAGAGTGACTCTGAAAGTCTGCTGCTGCTCCTGTTTGAAGCATGCTGCACTGCAGAGACATGGGTGCAATTTGTACCTGCCCCAAGGGCCTGTTTACAGTACTCTGATCCTGATGGGCATCACTAGCAAGTTGCTAAGATTGTTAGAGCCTGTGTTAAAGACTTGAGACAAATCTGAGGTCCTGTTCTACTCTGTCCTATGCACCTATGCACTCCCAGGGCCTTTCTGAACATTAGTGTTTTTTATTTTTTTAATAATTATTTATTTTATTTGCACTGGTGTTTTGCCTGCATGTATGTCTGTGAGAGGGTGTCAGATCTTCTGGAGCTGGAGTTACAGGCAGTTATGAGCTGCCGTGTGAGTGCTGGGAATTGAACTGAGGACCTCTGGAAGAGCAGCCAGTGCTCTTAAGCACTGAGCCGCCTCTCCAGCCCACATTAGTTTTTCTTATTTGCAAAGGCTAGCTTCAAATAAGGCACCTCCAACCTTCTTTGCATCTACAATAGCACAAGTGTGCTCGGCACATTTGTAGACAACAGTATCAGAGTGTGGAAAGGTTGAAGCTAGTTGTATGTGATCTGGATTTCTCAACACACATCGCACTGCTTCTGTGTGGTATCAGCTGCTGTGCCCAGTACAGCCTGTCTGGGAGGATCCTGCCCTTGTGCCTGACTCTGAACTCCTATTTATTGTAGTCAGGAAAGAAGCAAGAACTGTTTAAAGTATGGCTTGTCCTACCTGTGGGTGGGGGCTGTCACTGAGACTTGGTACCTAGGTCATTTTTCCCATTTGTGTTCCTCTTTCTCAGATTGACTCATGGTGCAAAGAGAACAGCTATGTGATTGCCGGCTATTATCAAGCTAATGAGCGTGTGAAGGATGCCAGGTATGGGTTGCATACCTATGGACGGAGGGTTAGAAGCCACAGAGCCATCGATGAGGTGCTCTTGAGCCTCTCTGTGGGTTTCAGTTGACAAAACCTGTGCAAGTCCCCACCTCCAACTCCCTGCTTTATCAAGTGTACAGACCAAATAAGCAGCTAGGGTTTCGTCCATGGCTCCTCTGTTGTGCAGGGAGGGAGCTCAATGACGGGGAACAGCTACCAGGTCTGCACCAGCCTGCTGCCTCCCACTCCCAAACTAGATGTTGTGGAGGACAGAGTCACTCTCTTGAGTAAGTAAAGTAATTTGGGGTTTAGAACTCTTAGGATGGGGCCTGTGGTGAAAATGTGGTCTTTGATTCCTAAATTGGCTCAGGTTCCTGCACCCAAGATGGCCCGGCTCCGCTCTTTCTCTTGAGCAGGCTGAGTTCACTGTCTGCTTTAGTCTGAGTCCCAAGAGCCTAACCAAGGATGCCATGAGTCAGGGTGGCTTAAGGAGCGAGCAGGTGGGCTACTCCTAAAGTGGTGGGTCATAGATAGAGCTCAGGAGCTGTGTGCAGGGACCAAGCCAGTGACAGCAGCCTCCATCCCTCAGCCCTCCAGGGCCAGCCAGGAAGAGCTGGTAAAGAAGGCCACCTCCAGAGGAGCAACATCCTTTGGCCACAGGACATGGCCAGCAGCCAGCCTGATAGGTCCCACGTCAGGGAAGGGATGCCCAGATCAGTCGGTACTGATGTCCCTCTTCCATGTCCTCTGCTGTCCTCCAGAGGCTTCCTTTGGCTGCAGCCAGCTAGAAGCCAGGGGACAGCTGGAAAGTACCCATACCGTAAGTACTGGGGTTTTCTTGTGTGGTTAGGTGGAGCCAACAGACCCCAGTCTGCTTATGTAGTGTGGACAATAGAGTGGCTCACAGGCTCTCCTAGAAATAAAACAATGAGAGAGAGAGATGCCCCATTACTGTCACTGAGGCTTGGGATATTCAAGAGCTGTGCCCATCTCACTGAGTCCATCAAAGTACCTTCTGAGACCACCCAGAAGCTGTGGAAGCCCTGTGCTCAGGTCCCTGCTTCTGCTGCCACCTCCTGTTCGCTGCACCCTCTGGCCTTTGGTTCCTCCTGGATGGTGCCAAGTGCTTGTCCACCCTGCACAAAAGCTGCTGTGGAGGAGGCTGTGGATGACCACACAGCTAGCTCTGTACTGAACCAGGTGGGCCCTTCAGCCTCCCTGAGAGGGCCCTGTAGGAAGGAGGCAGATTACAGCAGCAGAAACTGAAGGCCTCCCTAGAAGCATGGCTGGAGAAGCTTTGTCAACTTGAGGTACAAGTGTCATTGATCAAACTGGGGTGGCACCAGATTGAAAACTCAGGGCATAGGGAAGATGTGGAATGGCCTGGTGTCCTAAAAAATGGTTTGATTTAAAAAGGGTTCAGTTGCCAGGGCCCTGGACCTCCTATGACTACTTGCTGTGGATGAGCCACTTGAGTAGCAGACCTATGGAGAGTGACAGGCCCCAGAGACTCGAGCTTTAGTGCAGCCTGCAGCCCAGCAGAGCATCAGCTGCCCTAGGCAACGCTCCATTAAGCCCTGGTGAGCATTGCCTTTCAGAAGATGCCCTAGGGTCCACTATGGCAGTGTGCCTCACTGTCCCAGTGGCATTCACAGCCTCCAAGTCATCTCACCGGGGCCAGCACTCACAGGCAATTGGCTCCATTGCATATTAATTCACGTGTTGGTGAACTATACTGGCAGGGGACTGTTTCGTGGCTCAGCTAGAGTATTGTAGAGCTCATAGATCCTTCTCTACAGCCCAAACCAGGTGGCAGAGAAGGTGGCTTCCAGGATCGCTGAGGGCTTCAGTGACACGGCACTCATCATGGTGAGTCTTCGCTCTCATGCTGCTGTGTGAGCTTCTGTCCTGGCGCTGTTCCAGCTCCAGACCCCAGGTGTTACGTAATAGTGGTGGGTGAGTACCGCTGCAGTAGCAGCACTAGGCCAGGGGCTTTCAACTCCAGCTGTCCTGGCCTGATCCTCGACCTCACTGAGCCCTAGTGGTGGCCCAGTGAGTGCAACGACCACTGGGGGAAAGCCAGTGTAGCCTGAGAATAGGAAGTAGGCTGCACAGTCTGGGCACACAGTCTAAGAGTGAGGGGAGGATCTGGTTTGAGTGCAGTGCTCAGCTTTTGTGGGAAGTGGAGAAGTGCCTCACGCTAACCCTGTGCAACAGAGTTCCCTTGGTATGAGCATGCCGCCGCCGCCACTGCTACTGCTGCTGCTGTTTGCATAGGAGCCCAGGAAGGCATTGCTTTTCTCAGCACTGTCCTCATGCTTGTCATAATCCTCACTTTCTCCTCAGGTGGACAATGCCAAGTTCACGATGGACTGCGCTGCACCTACGATCCATGTGTATGAGCACCACGAGAACAGGTGGCGATGCAGAGACCCACACCAGTGAGTGCAGTGCCCTCCCTCAGGGCCTAGGATTTAGGGCTTCTGTGTAATACAGGATCTGGGTGGTACTTGCTGGTCTCCTGTGTTTGGCTTGGTTTCTGATCACACAGGTGCTTTATCTGTGTCCCTGCAGGCTATTTGGTGCCCGTTTTGGAGGGGACCTGTCCATTCAGAAAGGCCTCAGATCCATCCTAATGTTTTCTCCAGCAGCTGCTCTGCCCTTAGTAGCCTGAGTGGTCTTGGAGTAGGTATGAGGCTGACTCTCCTTGTCTGCCCTGCAGCGACTACTGTGAAGATTGGCCGGAAGCACAGAGAATCTCGGCTTCACTTCTGGACAGCCGCTCCTATGAAACACTCGTGGATTTTGATAATCACCTGGACGACATTCGGAATGACTGGACAAACCCTGAGATCAACAAAGCAGTTCTGCACCTGTGCTAGATGAGGGCCCCCATGACTGGAGACTCGCCACTACAGAGAAGAGGAAAACATATTTTTTAATTTGGAGACTAGCCTGATGGGAAGCTGCAAGTCTGTGGTGTGTGCCTTGGAAGGGTGTCCAGCAGCATCTTTCAGGGCAGGGCTGTGGAGAGGTGTGGGCTGCCTAGGCTCTGGGTTCTTGGTCCTGTGCTGCCCAATCCTGCCCATCAAAGCTCTTTTCTGCTTGTCCCAGATTATATCCATTAAACAGTTCTAGCCTTTTATAATCTGGAGAGAATGCAGTTCAGTCTTTACTCTGGTGAATGTCTGAGTCTTTACTTTGGCTGACCCAGCTCCAGGCATCCTGGCATGAGGCAACATCATGGACTGCTGCAGCAGCATCTCCTCAGCCAGGTTGATGTCCAGGCTAGGAGCTGCACAGTTGAATTAGCGCCTTTGCTGAGAAGCTTCGCTGTGTAGTGAACGCAAGCACATTGGTGATGGGAGCAAAGACCCAGTGAGGAGGGGAAGCCAGTCCATCCTGACTCGGCTGCTCAGGGTCTTCTGAGTGAGCTGCTTTGTGTTTAAAATAAACAAAAAACCCTGGTGTCCCCAGGATGTCCCAAGCAATATGGTCATTTGACCAAGTGTTCCGACCATCTTAGGAAATGGTGTGCAGGCTTTCTGACACACTGAGTTGTCCATTTTACACAGAGAACTGTGCCTTCCTTGCCTTGGGCTTCATGAAGCTGGTGACAGCATCCCTGTGCTCTTACTAAGTGGGACAGCCGAAGTCACCTTAGTTGAATGGACTCTGGTGGACGTGGCTTCTCCCCTTATTTGGGGTTCTGCTCTTGGTTTTTGTTTGCTTTTCTATTGTTTGAGGGAGTATTTATTTAGCTTTGTTTGGTTGAGAGTATGCCTTTTTGTGGCCCTGATTGGCTTGGTGCTCACTTTCTGGAGGAGCCTGGCCTCAAATGTGCAATGATCCCTCTGCCTTTGCTTCTCAAGTACTGAGATCACCACCCTTCCTAACTCCCTTAACCATTTAAACTGACATTGTCCATGTCTAAACAGAGGAAGGTGTGAGGCTCTTTCCCTGCCCCCTCTTCACCCTCACACACTCAGGGCTTTGCAGGTTCATCTGTTTCAGACAGCCATGGACATGGACCCACCCACCCCCTAACCCCAGCACTGCCTTGTTTATTTTTTGAGATGAGAGATTTTATGAAGCTGGGCCTGTGCAGCAACTACAGTTCTGTCTGTCCAAGTCAGGTATGGTGGCCCGTGCCTGTGTCCTAGCACAGAAGGAGGAGCAGGCGTTTGATTGAGTCCAGTTCTTTATAATGGTTTCAGCCCCACTTAGACTAGCTTGAGAACCTGCTCATTGGAGCGTTCTCACCTAGTCTGCAGTCTGAATGGGGAGGAACACCTACTTTGTGTTCAGGGACAACTCCCTTATAGCAAACAGTTCTGATGGACTTCATCCTGGGAGCAGAACACAGCACGTACTGCCCAGCCTTGGGTGGGCATCTTAACCTCTCTTACAGCATCTACCCATCTGTCCCGGTTAAGTTTTTGTTGCTCTGATAAAGTACCAAAACTACTTTGAGAAAATGGATTATTTCACCTTATAATTCTCAGATTAAAGGGCAGGAGCTGAAACAGAGGCCATGGAGGAACTGCTTACTGGCTTACTTTCCTCTGACAGGCTCGGCCTGCTCTTACTGAGCTCAGGACCATCTGCCTAGGGGTGGCTCTGCCCACAGTTGTGCTTGTCCATGATCTAATGGCAGCAGTTCCTCCGTGACATTCCCTCTCCCAGGCAGCTGCACTAGTTTATGACTGGTTTACAATGTATTAAGGTTTTCAGAACTGATAAAATGGAAGAAAATATATATGTGTGTGTATATACATAGATATACATACATATGTGTATAGAACAAATTTTATTAGTCAACAGGTTACGGTCCAACTATTCCAATGATGGATAGTCCAAGAATTCAGTGCTGAATGTGTAAGTCTGAGTGTCTGAGCTGGTCATAAGTATATGCTGAAACTACAAAGTAGGCTTTCATGACATTGAAAGAATGAACTTGCCGGTTAGGGCAAAGTTAAGCAGGCAGCAAGCAAAAGCTGCCTTCTTTCCTCTTCTTTATATAGGCTGCCACTAGATGTGGCCCAGATTCAAGATGGATTCTTTTAACTGGAATGATACAATCAAGAAAAAACCCTCATAGGTGTGCCCAGCAGTTTGGGGGGTTAGTTAATTCTAGGTTTGGTCGAGTTGACTACTAAGAATAGTCATCACCATCAGATAATTGACCCTTTGTCAACTTGATACACAAACACATCACTATTAAACCATAACCTTTCCTTTCTTGTTTATTCCCAAGTTGATTTAGCTCAGTGTTTTAGCACAACAGAAACCACTAGGATTCCATTAAAAAGTATATATGTAGTTCAAACTAGTAATATAAGATTTTAAATATTCCAAAAATCTGGAACAGGTTTTTTAAGTCTCACCATACGGCAATGATAAAGCGATAGGCCTATCTAACCTGCTTGAAGTGCAGCGTCTATGTGTATTGAAGTGGGGCCTGTTGTAGGATTTCTTATCGGCTTAAATTTTTTTTAGTGAGTTTTTCACTTTTTGTTTTGTTTGGGGTAGTTGTTTTTGGTTTGTGCTTGTTTTGAGATAGTTTCACTGTGTAGCCTTGGCTGGTCTGGAACTTGATATGTAGACCAGGCTGGCCCAAAACTTGAAGACCACCTACTTCTGCTTCCTAGGTGCTGTGATGAAAAGAATTTTTCACTTTTAGAATTGCCTTTAAGGATACTAAGCCAGGCAAGGTGGTGCTTGTCTTTAATCCCAGCACTCTGAAGGCAGAGACAGGACAATATGAGTTTAGGCCAGCTTGGTTCCAGGACAACCAGGGCTATATAGAGAAACCCTGCCTCAGTAAATAAATAGATACTAGCCAGGAATCCTAGTGCTCAGACTGAGACAGTAGAATTGCCACAAGTCGAGGCCAGCCTGGCCTACATTGTGAGTTCCAAGACAAGCTGAGGCTAGAGAAAGGAAAACCACAAAGTAATACTAACTACTGAAGGATACTAGTGTGGTAAAACAAGGCAACAGCCTCCTCAAGACAAAGTAGTCCGCTGCTTAGAAACGCTGACTGCTAATTTAGGGGTGTGTAGGTGTTTACCTAACCCATGTGTGCCCATTCCCATGAAATAGAAAGCATCTTGGAGTCCTGGGAAAGCAAGATGGCTTAGCAGATAAAGCTCCTATGAAGCCTGGGTGTATGCCTAGGACCCACATATTAGGAATGCACAGATTGGCCTCTAACCTCCACGTGTGCACTATGGCACACAGTTGATAAATAAATATTATTTTTAAAGCCTTTGTATAATTAGCATCATTTATTCTAGGAGCTTATTTTTCTGATGTCTGGAGAAGCCTATTATTTCTATACATATTTTCCACTTCCTGTCGTTTACCTTTTTGAGACCTACCTATTTTGGGTGAGACCTGTAGCTCAGGTTTGGCAGAAAGCTCAGTGGGGAGTGTTGCCAGCCTTCAGGTGAGAGCATGAAAGGGTGTGTGTGTGTATGTGTGATGGGGGTAGGGCGTGCATTTGTAATACTAGAGATTGAAGTGGGGCCTTACACATGCCCAGTGAGCTCCATCCTCTTCAAACTGGCTCGCAACTTCTTGTGTGTCTATGACATCCTCAGTGGGACCTGTGTCATTCCTTCATGCTGTTTTTGAGGGCTTCCATCCCTGAAGGTCAGCTGCCTGGAGAGCCACTCCTTGCAGGTTTCTGAAAGGCTGCTATCTGGAATCTGAAGTGCTTGTTCTAGAATCAGATCTAGAGCAGCTGTAGAACAGCCAAATTGCCTTCTCTGTTGCCTTTGCTTTCCAGTCCAGCCAGGACCTGACCCTTACTAGAGATGAGCCATGCCTCAAATTAGTGTCGTCTTACAAAATGGAATAGCATGCTGTATTTAGTGTTGGCTAAGAAAATTCCAAGCACCCTCATTAAGCCTCATGAACTGTACGTCCGGACCGTAGGACCTTAAAACTATAAAATAAAAGCAAGCAAAGGGGGAAAATAAACACTTCCAAGTAACAACCCAAGGATTGTGACCTCAAAGTTGGCACAAATTTTTAAACAGGGGTGCATACAAAAATGATCAATTGTACTACATTAAAATTAAGAGATTTGTTCATAAAAAGGACAATTACGAAGTTGATGCTCAGGAAAGCAGGGCTGGGAGATGGCCTAGAGGGTAAAGGGCTGAGGACCATGAGCTCACATCCCAGCACCCACACGAAAAGCCAGATAGAGCCACAAGCAGCTGTGACAATGGCACTGGTTGGTCCCTGGAACTAGCTGGTTAGCCTAGCTGAGTCAAGGAAGAGACATCGTCTCAAAAACTAAGGTAGAGAGAGGGCTAGAGAACTGAACAAGCCATTATGAGCATGACCTGGCTTAGGTTCCCAGCACTTACATTGGGCGGCTCACAATGTCTGTAACTGCATCTCCAGGCATCCAACACCATTTTCCAGCCTCTTCGGGGTGCACGAGCGCGCGCATACACACACACACACACACACACAGTTTTAAATATATACAAGGTAGGATGCCAGGTATGAAGTCACATGCCCCTAATCCCAGCACTCTGGAAGCAAAACCAGGTGAATTTCCCTGAGTTCCAGGTTAGCCAAGGCTGTGTAGAGAGAACTTATCTTAATAAATAAGGTAGGCAGCAGATTGAAGAAGATACCCAACATAGATACACACATGTGCATTCATACCTGAATAGACACACACACACACCTGGGATGCAGGTGTGATGGTCCATGCTTGTTAATCCTAGCACTCAGCTGGTGGAGAAGGATCCAGAGTTCTAAGCCAGCCTGAGCTACATTGACCTTTTCTCAAAAAAAAAAAATGTGTTTAAAAACTTGGGAAACAGCACATTGTGAGAAGATACTTGTAACAGTCACCTAACAAAAGACTTACATAGCCATGCTTGGTGGCACGTGGCTGTGATCCCAGCGCATGGGAAGCTGAGGCACCATAGTTGTGAGTTTGAGGCCAGCCTGGTCTACAAAGGGAGTCCAAGGCAGCCAAGACTACACAGAGAGACCCTGTCTCATAACAAACCAAAAGAGCAGAACAGAAACAAAAAGATCCTGGAGAGAAGACTAACACAACCCTAAGTGCCTTGTCTCTCCTGGGAGTGATTTGGGTGGGAGAGCAGTGGTCCCTTGCTGACCATGGCACTAGCTAATACACTGCCTCTGCTCTCCAGAGGTCTGAAGCTGTGGCACCCCAGACAGTTCAGCCAAGATTGTTGCTGCCTCATGGAGGCTGAGGACCGAGCAGATCATAAGACTACCATTAACCAGTCTCTGTCACACACCCATCACCTTCTCCCAGGCATACTGCACCCACCACTCAGATCCTTCCATCTCCACCCACCATGGTGGGTACCCCACACACACACAGGACACACACAGGAGGAGCCATGGTCAAAAGGTCTTCCACACACACTGGGAGAAATGGCTACCCAGCACCTGAGAGAGGCCACACTACAGTAAATTAGATAGTCCTTGAAGACCTAGATATATAGTGTTTGAGTGGCTGTGGCAGAGAGAGGCCCAGCTTGGCTGTCAGTGGTCTGTCAGTCCACACAATCATCTTGTGAGACCCAGAAACCTAAGCTCAGGATATGCCACTGAAGGAGTGTGTGGTCCCCAACTGAGGCTCTTGGCACGCAGAGTTGGCAACTAGAGGCACCTCAGTTTGATCTGCAGTTATACTACAGATCCAAGGCCTGAGGGATCTTTCTCAACAGCCCAGTATACTAGGCTGGCTCCCTTAACCTGCAGGGGTCATTATGCACCTTACAGCATCAGTCTGTCTCCTCGGAGGTAGGGGGGGAGTGTTTTAACATTGCTGCTTTCATTCTGAAGGCCCAAGGCCCAGGGCCCTTCTGGGAACAGGTTTGGGGACAACCTCTGTGTTTGGCTGCTCTACTGAGCATCCTGGTTCCAGGAGCATGGAGAGTATTGACAAGGTTCTAGCTGTGCCCTCGCTGAGAGTGACATGGTCTCATTAGAGCACCTACAGCACCCGGACTCCCTTTTCCAGGGCAGTTCTGTCGCCCCACAGCCTTTCACTGGGACCAGTCCCCTGCTGACCACATGCATGGCAAGTTCTGTGGCTTTGTCCCCAGTGTGAGCCCTGGTACTCACGGGGCCTCTAGTGATGACGGGCCTTGGGGAGGGCATTCCTGGGAGGGCAGGACTCATGCTGTACGCTGGCTCAGAAGTCTGAAGTTAGGCAGTCCTGTACAAACCAAGCAGCTCAGACAACCCGCCCTCCCCTCCCCGCCCCAGCAGGCCTGGGTGTGGCTCAGGGGCAGATACATGCCTAGTACAGAGCTCTGTCACCCACCACTCCAGGCTCTACGCTTTGTATCCTCAAGCTGTGTGTAAACCTAAAACCTGCACTGTGGTCCAGTGTCACCTCTAGGGTCATTCAAAATACTCACACCTACCTTTCGGGGGTGGGGGCAGACACCCAGAAACAGCTTCCCCTTCCCCTTCCCTCTTCCTCCCCTACTCACCCCTGTTTTCTGCTTGAGCTCCCATTGGCCCACCCCAGGGCCAGTCAAGGGAATCCAAAGGAAGGAGATTAAAGCTTTGAACGCCACAGGGCACGCACAAGGCCTGGGCTTAGGGATAATTTGCCTTCTCTGCAAAGGCCAGGCATTTAGTCCACATGGAACAGGAGGGACGGGAAGCAGCCCAAGGCCAGATGGCCACCACAGAAGAGCGAGTGACCGTCCCCAACCTGAACAAATCTCCTGAGACTAAAGACGGCCACTGAGTTCCTGTGCCAACAGGTAGGAGGGACAGAGAGGGGTCTGGGGAGTTGGGGGTGGGGGAGTGGGGGGTGGGGGGGTGGGGGGAGAGAATCCTAGAAGGTGTGCAGAGGGCCCGTCTCACTCTTGTCTCCAGGCACGTGTGTGTGTGTGTGTGTGTGTGTGTGTGTGTGTGTGTGTGTGTGTGTGTGTGTGTGTGTGTGTGTGTTGGGAATGCCACACTGTACTTGTGGAAGTCTCAGAGCAATTTGTAGGACTTGGTTCTCTCCTTCCATCATGCGGGTCCTGGGATCAAACTCGGCATCAGGCTTGAGGGTCAGTACCTCTGTCTGTTAAGCTATCGTGACCACCCATGTTGGATTATTTTAAAGACTACATCCATGCTCGTGGGTGGAGGAGGGGCCTGCCATGCTACGGTCTTCTTCACTTGCCTGCTGTGATCTCTGCCTGCTTTCCTCCTGCCTGAAGTGAGAGCCTCAGTGAGGAAGGAAATCATTTCTTGTCACTGCTGGCTGGCAGAGCTCTGTGGGGGAGGTGGCGTGGCCATTTGTCGCACTGCCTCTGTTTGCTCTTGGAGATAAACCTTTACCTCAGAGGTCTTCTGAGTTCCTCCCCAGCTGAGGCAGCCAGGGGCTCCTTACCACAGGGCTCACTCCCTTCCAGACAGCCTGTGCAAAGGGGCCTCTCTGAATGTCTTTCTAGTTGGAAGACAGGACGAAGGTGCTACCAGCTGAGACAGTATCAGTGCAGCACTACAATGAGCCGGCAGCCCTCGGTGCTGGGGCCTCCCTGTCAGAAGCAGCTTTCCGGGCATCCACACATAGACATGTCCACATTGGGAACAAGCCCAGAAGACCTGCCAGCAACCAGTGCAGCCACCTCTGACTCCCAAGAGACCATTGGTACCAGGTGCTGGGGGATGATTTAGCACCTGTAAGCTTTAAAATAATTCTCAAGCTGGGCATGGTGGCTTACACTTGTCATCTCGGCATTCAGGAGGCTGAAAGTAGGAGGGTTGCTCCCAGCCTGGGCCGTGTGATGAGTTACAGGCCAGTCCACAAAGAGGGAGACCCTTTTTCAAAAACAAAACAAAGGACATGTGCGTGTAGCTCACTTGGTAGAGGGTCCATTCAACATTCACGAAGCCCTTGGTTCATTCTCCAGCCTGCATAAGCCAGATATACCTCTAGTCCTAGCACTTGGGAGGTTGCCGCAGGAGGGCTGCCTCAAGTACAAGGTCAGCCTAAGCTATATAGGACCATGTCAAAAACAAGAGCTTTTGGTGTGTCTCAAAAAAACAACCAACCAAATGTCTTCCTAAGCACAGGAAATCAAAGAGGACACCCAGACATCAGCCTAGTATGCCCCAGATTTGGGCCTTCTGACACGATTGACTGATTGAGTGAGTGAGTGAGTGAGTGAGTGAGTGAGTGAGTGAGTGGGGGGGTATACGTGTATACAAAGCTACCGCATTGCCAGGGAAGAGCTTCCCAGATGCAGGCTAGCAGCAAAGAGCTGCCCCATCCACTGCCTCACCTGTGAGGCCTCTGCCTATTGCATGGCCCACACACTTTTGGTTTGGCAAGTTGGTGACTACAGTGTGGCAAGTTGGCCACTACATGGCCAAGAGCTGTGCCCAGCCACCAGGTGACAAGGTAGGGGCCAAACCGCCCAAGGTACCACAGTCACATCGGGGACCCAAGTAAAGTCTTAAAATGGATGGATGGATAGGTGGATAGATGGCTGAGCAAGTGCCAGTCACCTGAAGTGCAGAGTGGCCCAGGCCCAGCAGCTTCAAATTTGTTCTCAGACTTCTAGGCTTGCGTTGTAATGAGGGATGGGAGCCTCTCCTCTCCTCTTTCTCACACCCCAGGAAGCCTCAAGCACAGTAGCCCTGTGAGGGTGCAGGGAGCAGGAGGCTGAGCCTATGCTCAGCAGCCTAAGTCACTAGCACCTCCTGTCCTGGGTTCCCTACCTCCCACATTTGCTGTTGTGTGTGACACCCTCACCCTCCTGGCACTGTCCCCAGTGTGCTGGCCCAGAGCCTACAGGACAGAACTGCTCTGTGGAGAGGCTCAAGGAGGCAAATGCCAGCCCTGTGGTCGTCCCTGGGCACAGTTCCCAGGCCAGGGCAGGCAATGTCTGTACACCATGGTGCCTGCTTTGAAACTACTGGGCCAACTAAGGTCTGGGCTGGCACCCAGTCTTCCTGGGAATGGAACACACACACACACACACATACACACACACACACACACACACACACACACACACACACACACACACACTGAATTGGGAACATATGAAGTTGCCCAAGCTCCTGACTAGAATCTGGAACAAAGTACTTTGTACAGCTCAGGTCTGGGGGCACCAAGCCCCACCCCGCCCCCATCATGCCTGGTCTAAGAAGAGAAATCTGCCCTGTTCTATTTCTTCTTCCAGAACTGAGGGCCTCAAGGCAGTGTTCTAACACTAAACTGTGTCCCCTGCCCCCTTTTAACTTTTTATTTTGAGACAGAATGTGGCTAAGTCAAACCCACTCTAACTTTGAACTATTTAGCCTAGGCAGGCCTTGAACTCCACCATCCTCCTGCCTCAAACTCCTGAGTAGTCACCATGACAGGCCTGGCCATAGGGCCTGGCAGCATTTGTAGATTTGTACCCAGTGTTCACCGGTCCACGGCCTCCCAAGATCTGCCCAGATGTGCTGGGCTAGATAAAAGCTCTGGCCTGGGCTTGGAACCTTCGAGGCCTTCTTGCCACTGGTTGTCTGTGGGGTGTGGACAGGTGAAAGATGACATCACTGTCTTTCAAGGAGACCTTGGCATATGAGCAGAAAGACAACCTGCAAACACCACTTCCTCTTAATTGGCAGGGCTCCAATCTCTGTCACAACAGCTCAAGATTTCCCAAATTCTGACTTGAGCAGTGTGGATACAGTAACTCACAGAGGATTCTGTGGGCTGAAGGAGACACAGGAGCCAGGTCCCACCACACCCAGTGGGCGGGGCGGATCCCATCACCACTCACACCCACACAGGAGCCTATCAGAGAGTCACTTCCTCAGCAGGCCTCACCCCAGTCTCACCCCAACAAGCTAGGACTGCTAAACCCCTTGCTTTGGGAAGTCCCTCCACAGAGCCTACCACATCCAACCTTCAATACCATTTGTCATAGAACATCCTTTACCATTGATTTGAAGCCAGTGTAAGCAATGTCTGGAATTAGTTTGTTGTGGCTTTCTTCATCACATACACATACCTTCATGTGAGTGCACATGTCTCCATTTTGCTTTTGAACGTACTGACATCAGGGAGACTGGACGTGATGACAGGAGAGCGCAGTCTCCCAGACAAACTTCTATTTGACATTTTTTCTCAATTGTAGAACTGTGGTTTCTTGTGCTACCAACTGATCTTGGGGTGAATAGCATGCCCTGAGTCTTAGAGCACAGAAGGGGGTACAGGTGGAAGCCAGCAAGTGCTGCACCTGGTGGAAGTTTCCAGAACAGCTTCACACCCGCACAGAGATGAAGCAGACCCACATCCTCCTGAGGTGAGGAGGTGACAGAGGGACAGTCACACTTTATTCTGACCTGAGGCTCCTCACTCAGGACCTTCCACAGCAGGAAAGAGAGAGCATTGCCACTCTTTCTTGTAGCTGTAGGGTAGATATTGCTTTGTTCCTTCAACTCAGGGCTTTTTTTCCCCCTTAAAACCATTGACTTAAATCTACGTTAGCTTATTGTGTATTGTGTGTGTACCTATCTAGGTGTGGGCATCAGTGTGCGTGTAGAGGTCATAAGGCACATGAAGGTCAGTTTTTTCCATCTATGTGTGGGTGCCACGGATTGAGTGCACATTGCGTGGAAGGGATGGTAGGCACCTTTACCTGCAGAGGCAACTCAACGGCCCCTTGACTTCATTTGATATGAATTTCACTTCAGCACAAAGAAAAATACAGAAAGAGATGCCATGTACTCAAAACAAACCAAGTACAAAACAAAGAGATGGGTGTCCTTGGCTGGCATGTGTGAAGGTCAGGACTCTGTGCTGTGGGAACTTTTTTCTAGACAGGATCTCATGTAGCCCAGGCTGGCCTCAAATTCGCTATGTAGCTGAGGATGACCTTGAACTACTGGTCCTCCTGTCATCATTTTCTTGCCCCCCTCCCCATCTTCTGGGTGCTGGGAATGCAGGCGTGTGTGGCTGGCTCTCCACGGGGACCTGTTAAAGCTCCTGAGAGCTCCCCTCTAAGTCAGCACACACCACACCGTATTTCCAGACCTATTTCTCTTCCTGTACTCATCTCATGTGTACATCCAGGCAGCGTGTGAACCTGCTCCGAACACTGCAGTGGCTATGCAGGCTCCAAATCCCTGGCTATGACCCTGCCTGCCTGCTGTCCACCTACCACTGACCTCGGCCACAGCTCTCATTGCCTATTCTTCTTGCCCGGCGTCTGCCAGCTTGGCCTCCTGGCATGCTAGCCTTGAGATTCCTATCTTTTCCATCTTACCCTCCTCCTTAACTCCTT
The DNA here is from genome assembly GCA_907169655.1 of Acomys percivali. Lineage (NCBI taxonomy): Eukaryota > Metazoa > Chordata > Mammalia > Rodentia > Muridae > Acomys > Acomys percivali. The sequence continues at coordinate 7,679,222 of OU015753.1, forward strand.
GCCTATGTTGGGACTCTGTCCTGCTGGCCTAGTGGTCTTCAGAGATAGAAGGCTTGCCTGACTTCCACACTAGCTGACAACACCCCCTTCCCCAAAGAGCCAACATTTAATTAGAAAGGTGTAAGAAGCCGTGTCTGAGGCCGAACATGTTGGCACACGCCTTTAATCCCAGCACTCAAGAGGCAGAGGTAGGCGCATCTCTGTGAGTTCGAGGCCAGCCTGGTCTACAAAGAGTCCAGGACAGCAAGGACTGTAGTATAGGAGTGCTGTAGTGAAGGAGTGAGCCAAGAATGAGAGAGAGAGAGAGAGAGAGAGAGAGAGAGAGAGAGAGAGAGAGAGAGAGAAAGG
>OU015753.1:7679738-7722611 GCA_907169655.1 Acomys percivali
GAGTCCTGCTGGAGGCTCTGATGACCTTGGTGGGTATGGTTCTATTATGCAAGAATAACTTTTATACCTTAAAGCCACCCATTGTAAGTGCACAATTCAATCATGTCAGTAAGCTGAAGGTTCTCTCAGCCCACTTGCAGCCCTTCCTTGGTCCACCTGCAGCCCTGGCAACCACTAATCCGATTTCTGTCTCTGGATTTGCCTGTTCTGAATGCTTCCTGTCAGTGGAATCACATATTGTGTAGCCTTTTGCCTCTGGCTTCTTTCCCTATGCACTGTGGGTCTGGGGGTGCAGGAATGGTTGTTCTGCTTCGGTTTTGGAGACAAAGTCTTTTTATGTAGCCTAGGCTGGCTTTGGACTTGAGATCTTGTCTCTGCTCCCAGAGTGGGGATCATGGGTGTACTCCATACCAACTGGGCAGTATGTTTTGAGGTCTGCGTGCAGGGCAGTGTCAGCAACCCAGTCCTCCCTCCATCGCTGCCCAATAGACATTTGTGATAGCTCATCATGGTTAGCAACTTGACACACCTGGGAAAAGGGACCCTCAAGTGAGGAGTTACCTCCATCAGATTGGCCTATGGGACATTTTCTTGATGATGTGGGTGGTGCCACTTCTAAGGCTGATGCTCCTGGGTGGTATAAGAAAGCAGGCTGAACAAGCCATGGAGAGCAAGCCAGTAAGCAGCACCCTCCATGGTCTCTGCATCAGCTCCTGCCTCCAGGCTCCTGCCTGCATTTCCCTCACCGATGGGCTAGAAACTATAAAGTGAAATAAACCCTTCCTTCCTTTGGTTGCTTTTGGTCTGTGTTCTCTCACAGCAACAGGAACAAACTGGGACAGCACTCCAGTGCTTGATGGACCCTGGCTATTGTTTCTATTCTAAGCTATTGGTTGGTTTGTTGGTTTGTTTTTTCAAGATAGGATTTCTCTGTGTAGCCTTGGCTGTCCTGGACTAGCTTTGTAGACCAGGCTGGGCTCAAACTCACAGTGACCCACCTGCCTCTGCCTCCCGGGTGCTGGGATTAAAGGCGTGTTCCACCACCGCCCGGCTATTCTAAGCTATTGTAAGCATGTTACACAAGCACACTATGCATCTCACTGTGGGCGGCATTCTCTTTGGTAAAGACTAGAAGTGTAGAAGGACCCACTGATAAGCAAACTTTTGACTCTTGAAGAATCTGCAAAACTGGTTCCCAAGAGATTGCACCAGGTTCCCAGCAACAACTTCCACATCGGTCATTCCCGCTCTACTCTCACTCCCCTCAATGGCTGCATGATCACCTGAAGTCAGACTAGTGGCCTGAGAGAGAAAGCGAGGTGGGAATGACTGAGTGTGACGAGTCCTCAGGTGACTATGAGCAGGACGAGAATGGGACAAGAGCAGGCTTTCCAGAGACAGCTTCACTGAGTCAGTAGCTTGTTTAATTAGAAGAACAAGGGCTATTTAAACCTTTGGGGAGTGGGTAGAGGCTTTTAGGGTGAGTGTACATCACTGGCCAGGGCCAAGGTGCTGGGAATCCCTTATTTGCACAAAGAGAAATTCCAAGTGCTTGCTGGACAGGACCTTATAGGGAGAGGGAAGTTTAACCTATGACCTGGCCACCAGGCTACATGACTACCTCAGAAGTGGGAGTCATAAGGCTACTTGGGCCAGGACATGAAGGCCGAGGCCAGGGAGGGAGGAGTCCTGTTCCTGCTGGTCTCAAGACGAGATGTTTGGGATTTGGACATGCTGAGATCTCACTCTTCCTCCAGGACAACTCCCCCTGTCACATGGCTCCTCGGTCCCGCCTTACCAAATGTCTTTTTTCTCCCTCCTTCTCTGCACATGTGTTCATGTGTGGTATGTTGGCACACGCATGCTACAGCGTGCACATGAAGGTCAGAGAACAACTTTGTGGAGTCAGTTTTCTCCTTCCACCCTGTGTTAACTGGGGATGGAACTCAGGTCATCAGACTTTGTAGTCAGGGCCTCTACCCACTGAGCCATATTTCTGGCCTTTATTCTGTTTTTTAAGACAGAGTTTTCTCACATAGCCCAGGCTGGATTTAAATGACTGTTCTTTGTGCCCCCCCCACCAGTAGCACCTAAGTGCTGGGTGCCCATCACCCCCATTCCATGGCCGACTGATGTGTGTTAGTATTGTGTCCCACAAGATGGCTCTGACCCATGTGTCCTCACTATGTGTGGAGCCGATCCCCTGCTGCCACCTGAGTCTACTCCTGCAAGTCGGGGCTCCTAAATCTTCCACCTCATTTGCTGTTTGCCATTGGGGTGGGGCTTGGGGTACAGGAAATAGAACCCAAGTTCTCCTGTATGCTGAAGGCACTCTGTAGTCTGGTCCTTGTGCTTGCTTGGGGGGTGGGGGGGTGTTACACACTGAGCCATCCCCACAGCCTAGGGTTTTATTGGGTGTTTGCCTTTGTAAAAAATCCTATATCTTCATGTCTGTGTATGTGTGTGGCACACCAACGTGGGTGCAAGCAGAGGCCAGGGGTGTCAGGTCCCCTGGAGACAGAGTTACAGGCAGTTGTCAGCTTCCTGGTACGAGTGCTGGGAATCAAACTCCGGTCCTCTTGAAGAGTAATACCTGCTCTTAACCACTAAGCCATCTCTCCAGCTCCTCCTTCTTGTTTTTCAGTTGTGAAAGTTTTTTATATATTCTGACACATGCCCTTTGTCAGACAGATGGTCTGCAAGTATTGACTCCCAGCCTGTGGCTTTTCCTCTTTTTGTTTTCTTACAATTGGGGGGAAAAAAATAAGGGTTTCCCATACAGTGTATTCTGATTATGACTTCCCCTCCCCAAGCCCTCCTTTCCCCCCCCCCCCCCCCCCCCCCCCCCAGCCCTCCAGACTGTGTAACAGCCCTCGCTGTCCTGGACTTGCTTTGTAGACCAGGCTGGCCTCAAACTCAGAGATCCACCTGACTCTGCCTCAGGAGTGATGGGATTAAAGATGTGTGCCACCATGCCAGGCTCCCACCTCTCCTTTAAAAAAAAATCATTTTTATTATTTTAAGTTCTCTGTATGTGTATATGTCTACATGTGGGTTATATACATGTGAATGCTGGTGCCTGTGGTGGCCAGAGACACCTGACCCCTTGGAGCTGAATCAGAGAGTTGTGAGCTGCCTGATCTGAGCATGCTCACACACACACACCTGTACATATGTGCAAGTAGAGGCCAGAGGTCAATATTGAGTGTCTTCCACTATTACTCTCCATCTTAGTTTTTTTGAGACAAGGACTCTCACTGAACCCAGAGTTCACCAATTGGCTAGACTAGCTGGCCAGGACTCCTGTCTCTTTTTCTCCCGGACAGGGCAGGCATGTTACCCGCTCAGCCACTTCCCTAGCCCCTTTTCATGTGCCACAAAAGTGGCATCTTCTATAGATTTCATTATGAGGACCTGGCCATATCGAGTCTATGGCTTTCCATCTTTTGAGGTCCTGTTTTGTTTGTTTGTTTGGTTGGTTTGTTGGTTTTGGTTTTGCCGTTGTTTTGCTTTTGAGACAGGGTCTTATGTATCCCAGGCTAGCCTTGAACTCACTTTGTAGCTGAAGATTGAACTTTGGCCTTCACCTCTTGAGCGCTAGGAAGTGCAGCGTACATGGCTTGCTCATCACAAGGTTTCTCAGCCTGTTTTCTTATAGAACCCAGGACCGCCAGCCCAGGGGTTTCCCCATTCACAATGGGCTGGGCCATGTCCCACCAATCACTGATTAAGAAAATGTCTACTGGCCTCTAACTCAGAGATCCGCCTGCCTCTGCCTCCCAAGTATTGGGATTAAAGTCGTGCGCCACCACACCCTGTTCATTTATTTTTTAAAAAAGAAAAAAACAAACATTTTGACAAACATCTTTAATCTTACCACTTAGAAGATAGGAGCAGGAGGGTGAGGAGTTTGAGGCCAGCCTTAACTACATAGAGAGTTTGGGGGCCAGCCTGGGCTAGGTAGGACACTACTCAGAATCAAAAATTATGCCTGATCCTTAAGTCTGAGAAAGCCTGAGCAGCTTCCTGAGACTGTATCCAGCTATGGGGGCGCAAGGGCTCTAGCCCAAGTCAGTTGGTGGCCTGGGTCTCAGGCCCCACACTCCTCATAGCTGCTACTACAGTCCCATACCGTGCAGTCACCACTGTCCTCTCTCAGCTGTCATGCAGCCACTTTATGCACTGGGATGTGCATAAGCGTGTGTGTGGGTACACTCCAAAGGTTTCCTAGCCAAAGGCAGGGCCAGCCCTGCTTCCTGCACAGCCCAGTGTGACTTCTCAGGCAGCCCCGTGGGTTGGCAGCTGGCAGGCGGTGTCCTCTGAGGATGGGTGCTGGCATCCATGGCACACCCCCATCTAGCCCTGGGAATGCAGACCTTCCTTCACCCTCCCACTTATGCCCCTGCAGGGGACTGCTGGCATGTGCAAGCCAGACCCTGCACCTCATGCTGAGTGTCCAATGCCAGCAGAGCAGTCAGCCTGCCTGCGTTTCTGGACTACCAGAGGAGCAGGTAGAGTACAGGATGGGCCTCCACCGCAGCAAGGAACTAAACAGAGAGGGGCAGAGGGAAAGAGGAGAAATGGCCTGTGGGAGGCAGCAGCGCCCCAGCTTCCACTCTTCCTCTTTCCTGTCCTGGACAGACACAGAACTTTCTCAGCCTTTTTCTAGTCTGCCCCTTCTACCATGAGAGCCCCACCCAGCCTGTAGGACCACCAGACACCTGTTCCTTGCTCTCCTTGGTACCCAGAGTCTGATGCCAAGAAAGGTGGATGCGCCTGACACAGGAAGTACTTGGATCATGTAGAAGGCCATACAGGAAATGACTCCTGAAGCAGATAATCCCTGGGGATGAGAGGGTGGTGGGGACCAACTGTCCCACTGCTCATGCAGATGGAAGGAGACCCAGAGCTCAAAGGGGACCTCATTTTCCAGCCATTCACCCAGAACCACACCAAGGATACCCAGCCTGACCTCTGCTCTGCCCTAAAGCTCCAGATGAATCTGAGATGGCTTCCCAGGTACCACTCGATCTTCAATGTCCCTGCAGTTGTTTCCCACTGCAAGTGACCCTCCTTCTCCAGAACCCAGCGTCCCTTCCAGAAGCTTCCAATACCACCCTACCACAAAATCAGCCATGCACCTCAGTACATGGTCCAGCCTGGCTGCCAGATGGGCTCTTTTTTGTTTTGTTTTGTTTTGTTTTGTTTTGAGGCAGGGTTTCTCTGTGTAGCCTTGGCTGTCCTGGACTCTCTTTGTAGACCAGGCTGGCCTTGAACTCACAGAGATCCACCTGCTTCTGCCTCATACTGCAATTACAGGCATGTACCACCAAGACTGGTGCCTGATGGGCTTTTTTTTTTTTTTTTTTTTTTTTTTAAGATTTATTTATTATTATGTATTCAGTGCTCTGCCTGCATGTACAGAGGAAGGCCAGAAGAGGGCACCAGATCTCATTATAGATGGTTGTGAGCCACCATATGGTTGCTGGAAACTGAACTTGGGTCCTCTGGAAGAGCAGTCAGTGCTCTTAACCTCTGTGCCATCTCTCCAGCCCCAGATGGGCTTTTTCCTCCCAAGATTTATTAATTATTATGTATACAGTGCTCTGCCTGCACGTACACCTGCAGGCCAGAAGAGGGCATCAGATCAGATCATATTATGGATGGTTGTGAACCACCATGTAGTTGCTGGGAATTGAACTCAGGACCTCTGGAGGAGCAGTCAGTGCTCTTAACCTCTGTGCCATCTCTCCAGCCCGCCAGATGGGCTCCTGACACTAGATTTTTAGGTCTCCCTTGTGGTCCGCTGTCACTGGGTGATTCCTCCTTTCTAGCCTTGCCTGGCCCAGCTAAGTCAGACTCCAGGGTGGATAAGGTTGAAGACACTAACCTATCTGTTTTCACTTACTTTTTCTTTTCCTGAGACTTTGTCTTGTAGCCTAGGCTGACTTTGAACTTGATATGTAGCCGAGGATGACCTTGGTGATCCTCTTGTCTCCACTCCAGCATGCTGGGATCTCAGTTTATCAGGTTCTGGTAATGGAACCCAGGGCCTCATGCACACTAGGCAAGTGCTCTACCAAATGAACTGTACCCACAGCCACGCTATCTTATTTTGAGCTCCCCCAAGTGATTCCTGCAGCTTATGGCTCTGAGAGCCCCTGGAAAATACTCAGGGGCTCTCAGCTAAGGGATTTTTCTGAGTCCAGAGGTAGTTTTGGTGCTACCGGCATCCAGTGGTGGTGGAGGGAGCAAAGGGCCTCACTGGGGAGGGGGGGGGATGGCAGGGGAGAGAGAAGCCATGGCCCATGAGTCTCAGGTCCAAGTTCTCAGAGGCTGTGAGGAGGAGCCCCCCACTCAGTACAGCAGGTGACAGGAGCATTGCCCTGCCTCCTCTCTGTCCACTCCCCCCCCCTTCCAGAATGGCTGCTGTTTTCCTCAGGACAGCTCAGAACTGGAGATGTTCATCCCAGAAGCTCTACTTGCTCTGTGGCCTGTGACTCTCCTAAGCCCAGGTCCCCAACAATGTGGTTAAGGTGAACAGCCATGTACCCTTGAGGGGGTCTCATGGGGACATCAAGGCCCCTTGCCTTGTTGGCACTAGATCAGTACTCGTGGGAAAGAACAAACCCAACCTCTAAGGGAACTTGAAGCCGAGAGACAAACTGACTTCTGCCAGCACTTGCGTTGGGCTATGCAGGTCCTTCACCAGCCAGAACAGGAACTCAAGGACTCTGGCTGCTCTCCCTAGGGGCTCCCATACCTCCTTTGTCACCTGCCCCAGTTGCTCCAGAGGGCAGAACCTGGACATAGGACCACTAACAGCTCAGGAAGTAGTCTGCTGGGATTTGTGGAAGATGTACAGGTAGGGGGCATGTGGTTGACTCTTGGGAGGCACCAGGGAGCCCCTAAGAAAGTCGGGGGGTCAGGGGGAGGCAAATGTTCATCAGATAGGCAGAGATGTGTATGTGAAAGCGTTCCCTCCCTGTCCTGGGGGAAGTGATGAGAGATGCTGTGCTCCTGGGGACCAAGTCAAATGCCCTGTGCCAGATCCTGAGCACTTCTGCTCATCCCAGTCCACGCCTGGAGACAGGTATGGCAGGCAGGAACACAGTGCTTGCCCAGGAATGGCCACATCACATCAAGACCTTCCTGAGGGCTCAAGCTGGGGCAGGTCCCATCGTGTCTGCAGGGAAGGTGGGACATGGACCATCCTGGACAATCCCACCACCTGCCCACTTCCGTTGGCATTCTGAAGAATATATGTTAATTTCCTATCACTTTGGCCTTAACAAAGCCAGGGGCTGAGTCCTCAGTGCTTTTTTTAGTGATGGTTCACAGTAGGAACATGAATGCCTGTGCTTCTACCTCAGGAATTCCACTCTACTGTCCTGGACTGTTTTCCCTCATAATCATCTGGAAATATACACAGCACAAGGGTATGGAGACCTGGGGCTTGTAGAGTGGACACTACAGGCTTATAGCAAAGAACTGACCTGGCCAGGTGGGGGGGAGGGGACTTCGAGAAAGGCCCTCTGAGAAAGTCATTAAGACATAGATAGGCCTGGGAGCCACACCTGGGTGTTGAAAATGTGTGGATGCGTTGCTCAGTGAGTGGTGAACGCTTCTGGACTTGTGGAGGAGGGGGATGGGAAAACCATGTCATATCCCTGGCATCGCAAACACAAAAAACAAAGAAGACTAGGCATTGCCCCATGCTCGTAATCCTAGCACTTGGGAGATAGAGGCCAGAGGATCAGTTCAAGGACAGCCCGGGTGGGCTACAAGAGACCCTATCTCAAATAGTACAAAAGAAACTGTGATATATGGAGTCCGAAGGCGACAGCCGAGTCCTTTTAGTCTGCATCCTCAAGTCCTCTGCCAGCTGTGGCAGGCGGAGGCACGTGGCCGGTCAAAATGCCAGAACCCAGCAGCGGGGAAGCCCGTAGGTCACAATGCCACCTGAACCTCCCAAAAGCAGCGACGAGTTGGGGGGCGTTCCTTCTACGTCTCTGCACAGGAGGCGGACCCGGACACCCCTTTTTTCCTCTCCACAGAACTGAGGACAGCCAGCCAATGCCCAAACTTTCCGGGGTGCAGAGAGCAGGCTTGGGTGGGGGAGGCGGGCAAGGAGGCGCGGCGGGCAGGGGTTATGGCTGCGCCCTGGGCGGGCTGTGGGGCGGAGCGGCCTGAGCGGCACCGCCCTCCAGGTGCCGGGCGGGGGCTGAGGCAAGCGCCGCTGCTGGGAGAGCAGGCCGGGCCATGACCCCCGCGGCCCTCGGCTGCAGGCGCGTCGCCTGGTGTCCTTCACGGTTGCCAGCGTCCGCGCACAGCGCGCCCCAGGAAGCGGTGAGTGTGCGCGTGCCGTGCGCGCCACGGCGGACGCACTGGGACCTGGCCTTTGGAGATCAGGGACGTGGGGAGGGACCCAGGACCCCTCGTGGATACCTGGGACGGTGGGGACCCCGGGGTGGGACCCCGGGACGGTGGAGATCCAGGTTGCGGAACCCAGGAGGGTAGGGACCACGGGTGGGGTGGAGACGGGGGAGGGGTGGCCTATGGAGACCCTAAGGCAGTGGGGACCCCAGAGTGATGGAGGACCCTTTGGCCCCAGGCGTCCCACAACTTCCCGCGGACTTCGCTGCTCAGCTCGGGCCCCCTGTGGCCGCGTGTCTGGCATCGGGCGGGGGCGTGTCCCGCGCGTGGCAGCCTCAGGCCCCTCTATGCACCCGGCCTGGCTGTCAGGTTGCCGAGCACTGGAGCGGGGTGGGGGCAGGACGCCTCGAGAGAAACCGCTTCCCTCCAAGTGTTTCGAATGTATTATTGATGAGCTGCCTCGCTTAGGGGCGCCCAGTACATCAAAGCAGCTTCGCAACCGCAAAGGGCGACCCGCTCGAAGCAGGCACTTCTCTTGGCAGGACTGGCCTCGGCAGATCTGGGGAGGGCGCTTATTAAAAAGAGGACCCGCAGCTCCCTTTGGGGACTCTGAGGGCAGGAAGGACTTCTGGCCGCAATGTAGATAGAACTGTTAGAACACGCCCTGTTTTGCAGATGAGGAAACTGAGTCCCACAGGGCTTCTCCTGAGTTGCAGACTCTGATGTCTCTCTCAGTCTGAGACACTTCCAGGAAGTCCTGGTTGTGCCGCCAGCAGAACACCTCTTACCTGTCCACAGCCCTTTTTCCACCCAGGACACAACATAGCCTGGTCCTGTCCCGGTCCCCCTTGGTCCCAGTCCTCTGCACTGGAAAGAGACTTGGGTATTTATGGAAAGACTTAATCCCTCTACCAGCTCCCGAGGCCTTGGAAAGCTGTGTCTAATCTGTCCCTGGAAGGGCTCAGCTGGTGGGCACACACCAGGCAGGAGTGTGTGTCCCCTAGGGAGGCGTAGGTCACTCGGGAGACTTAAAAAGCAGCTTGTCCTCTTCCTGGGCTGAGGTCGCTGAGCCAGCAGTTGGCCTGTGCCAGACCTGCGCTGGCTGTTTTCACACTCACACCAGGCCTTTACCCACAGCCTCTTCTTGTTCCCATTTTAAAGGCAGAAAACTGAGGCAGGAAGGTAGAAAAGTCCAGGTGTTAGCCCCAAGGCAGCAGGGGATGGCTCTCATCTTGGGGCGGGGTAAGTTTAGTCAGGCCTGTAGAATCATGGGAAATGAGCCCACCCTAGATACTGATTGAGGACACTCCACTAAAGAGAAACCCACTTTGAGTGTCATCCTCCCAGGCCCCACACAGCCATCTCTCTGTCCCTGTGTTCAATCAGGGAAAAAAAATTTAATTTATTCATATGTGTTTCGCTTGCATCTATATTGCCCCATATACATACATCGCTGGTGCCCTTGGAGGTCATTGGATCCCAAGCAGCTGGAGTTACAGGTGATTGTGAGCTACCATGGGGTGCTGGGAACAGAGACCAGGTCCTCTGCAAGAGAAATAAATGCTCTTAACCACTGAGCTACCTTCCCCCCCCCATCTTCCCCCTCCATGTACAATCTTGACTACTACAGGAAACAAGGTAGTACGTTTCCTCACAGCACAATATAGGAGTTGCACTAATGGACACTTTCTTGCTCTGTAGGTTTTATTGTTTAGAAGGTGTTTTTAATGGTCTGTAAGAGGCCAAGTGAGGCACGGGGTGTCACCAAGTGGCCCAGAGCAGGCAGTAACCCGCTGGGAAGCTGGGGCTAGCCCCAGGTGGGGTTTTGGTAGCTCTTGGCCTCTCTAGCTTCCCTGAGACTCTCAGGTTAGCAGCCTGGCCTTGGGGGTGTGGGGGTAGGGAGGTACCCCAAGGCTAGCATCTGTTTCTCAGCATGTTGCTGCGGCTGGAATTGAAAGAACTCTAATCCTGCCACACAAATAAAGTGACTTTCCTAAAGAAGGAAGAAACCCAGATGTGGGTGTGCCCAGCATGCCCAAGGCAGGAAACAGCTCTGTGCAAGAGCTTGGAAAACAGCTAAGAGACCAGGTTGCCCTGCCCAGCTTCCCCCAGCCTCTGAGGTTCACACGCCTAGCCAACGGTCACATTCCTCCCTTCTGACTTCTCCTGCCCAGCCTGGTCCTTAAAGGAGGGCTTTGTTAAGGAGGTGGGGCGAAGTGGTACTGTGACTCAGTCTCTCTTGGCAAAGGTGACTGGGCAGAGACCATGGCCAGGGGGGCTCCCAGCCCAACTGCCTACTTACTATGCATTCTTCCATTCACAACAGCTAATGACACAATCAGGACTATGGCTAAAGTAGCCAAGATTCCAAAGGAGGAAGCGAAGAGGCCCAGTCGCAGGTCCACACTGAATCACAGAGAATATATGTGTCCCACACAGGACGCAGATATTCTGCCTTCAGCATGGGGCCTGTCACTCTGTCCTTCAGCAGCTCTAGGTTTGTGTGACCCAGTCTCCCCCAGACATAGACTGGAGCCTGCCCTTTGTTTTTGGTTTAGTTTGTTTGTTTGTTTATTTATTTATTTATTTATTTATTTATTTATTTATTTATTTAGACAGGGTTTTTCTGTGTAGCCTTGGCTGTCCTGGACTTGCTTTATAGACCAGGATGGCCTCAAACTCACAGACATCTGCCTGCCTCTGCCTCTCAGAGTACTGGGATTACAGGCGTGCACCACTGCACTTGGCTTTGGAGCCTGCCCTCTATGAGGTGCATATCATGACTTCTGACCTTTTCTATGTATTGCAAACCCATGAAAGCTGGGTGTCGAAGTCACCTCTGATGGACACTGGTCTCCAAGGCCCACAGAAACCCTCACTGCCCACTTCCTGAGTCTCTTCCCATAGCCTTGACTGTGTCCTGTGCCATACAGTGGGTGAGCCTTCCCTCACTCCTGCTTAGAGAGGAGTAGACCCTGTAAGAGGAAGTGGGGTTTTCTAGCTGACTGTTTGTCATTGAGGAAGAGCTGGTGACAAGGTTTTATGTCTCCAAGCCCGTGTTCCAGAGGGACTGTAAACAGAGCCCAGTCACTCTAAAGGGAGGCTCTTCACCCCCACTAAGGCGTAAAGTGAGAGGTCTTCATACCCGGGTTGCCTCCTGGTCTTCAGGGTAAGTGGCAGCCTGTCACTTCTCTCTGCTCACTTATGGCCACTCTCCTAGCTGAGCTGAGATCTGGGCTGAGTGATGGATGACTCTTGACCTCTCACATCAGTAGGGTCAGGGGGAGGGAGTTCTTTTGAGACAGGGTCTCACATAGCCCACTCAGGCCTAGCTGGGGCTAGCTAGCCTTGAATTACTTATCTCTGTGCCTCCACCTCCTGAGTTGCAAGGATTCCAGGTGTGCACCACCGTGCCTGGTTTGGTGTGCATTTCTTTCCTTTTTAAAAATATTTTATTTAATTTTAATTTATGTGCATGTGTTAGTGTAGGGGTATCAGGTCTTGGAGTTACAAACAGTTGTGAGCTGCCATGTGGGTGCTGGGAATTGAACCCAGGTCTTTTGGAAGAGCAGGCAGTGCTCTTAACCACTGAGCCATCACTCCAGCCCCTTGGTGTGCATTTCTTGAGAACAAGGTTGTCCCTCACAAGACGTGACAGCACAACCCGAATCAGAGACATTACCGTGGATCCCAAGCTACCACCTAAGATATGTTTTTCCCGTTCCATTTCCATCGTGTGTGTATATGCATGCTTTTTCATGAGTGCGGGCATACATTCAGGGTAGTGCGTGTACATGTCAGCACATGAGCCTGTGGAGGCCCAGGGTTGATGTCAAGAGTTATCCATCCTCCTTCCACCTCATTGAGGCAGGGTCTCTCAATCAAAGCCAGAGCTCATGGATGTGCTTGCCAGCTAGCCCTGGGATCCCCTGCCTGTGCTTTGAGGCAGGTGGGGATCCGAACCCCCTAGTCCTCAAGCTTGCATTTGCAAGCAGTTTAATAGCTGAGACACCTCCCCAGCCCCGATATTTTCTTTTTACCATTACTTTGCAATCAAGTACTAAGCTTTGTCCCCAGTGTCAGCCTCAAAGCTGGTGCCCCTCAAAGCTGGTTCTTCTTCTTTTCAGCCCCTCACCAACCACCCTGACTCTCCTTTTCTGGCACACACTCACTGTCTTCTGTGCTCTATTGGGTAGCTGAGACCAACTCCCAACAGACAGAACAGGAGGAACCAAGCTCTAAAATGGGAGTGCACACCCTGCAGGCTTGTGCCTCACTACAGTGGATGGACCCCTGCTGTGGTGATTGACAAGCGGGCTGAGGAAACCTTCCCTCCCACCCCAGTTCGTGATCCTCCTGTTTCTGTATCCCCTAAGTGCTGGGCTTACAAGTGTGCACCACCAGGTTTTGTGCATGCCAGGCTAGCACTCCACCACCTGAGCTATGTCCCACGCTCACATGTCTTTAGGGGTACTATCTTTAATCACCTTCACCCCCTCCTTGTTAGCAGAGCCCTGTCTATTTTTAAGACACCCTGTTCCACTTGCCCTGACACTGTGGAAGACGTTTCTTGTCTGTTGGTGTGGACATGGACCATGAGACAAGTGTCTGCCATGTGGCCCCCTGTGCACCTGTGTCAAACCAAGCAACAATGGCGCCCAAGCCCAACTTGGAAAACCCATGAGTGTGTTTTGGGGTGATTTACATGAACACGGATGCCTCAAAGGCAACTGCGCCACCAAAGCCCACCCCAGTTGGGACCATGAGCTTTCTGCATGACTTGTAGCCACTCTGCTGGGCACTGAGTCTGGTCCAAAGCAGTCCTCACCAATTATATGACCTTGGGGGCGGTGGGGAGGGGGATGTCTGGTGAGTTTCAGGCCCTTCCTAAGCCTTCTGTGTTGTTCATTTTCTGACTCGTAGAGAGCCTCCCTCCAGGTCTACACCCCACCAGCACCCCAGGCTGCTGGTCACTAGAGTGACCCACTTGAGGGAAAGTCACAGCACCCTCCATTACCGTCACCCACCCAGCCAAGCACAGGGCCCCTGCACACAGATGGCTCCCAGAAGCCTCTGAAGGTGTGAGTCTCCTGTCTCCCAGGAAGGTCTGCTGAGGCAATTCCCAGTAAACTGGGTGGCCTTGGGCTGCTGACACCATCTCTCCAAATCTTGATCCCCATATCTTCAAAGCAAGGTACCTGGAAGATGGAGTGTCAGGAGAGGAGATGGCTCCCCTCCCCCACCTCCTGCTTATCTTGATCAATCTCTGGAGTTCTTTTTTTTTTTTTAAAAGATTTATTTATTTTATGTATATAAACACTCTATTTGTAAGTACACCTGCAGGCCAGAAGAGGGCATCAGATCACATTATAGATGGTTGTGAGCCACCATGTGGTTGCTGGGAATTGAACTCAGGACCTCTGGAAGAGCAGACAGTGCTCTTAACCACTGAGCCATCTCTCCAGCCCAATCTCTGGAGTTCTAAGGCAAGAGTGGTAGGAAAGTCAGGAGAATGTGGGTGAGACCTGTTCTAATGCTCTATAGACCAGGGGCACAGCCTGTTATGGCTCAATCTATCCCACGAATCTGTATTGAGGGGACAGGGGGCTGGGTTATGGCTCAGTGGAACAGTGGATATGCCTACTATGCACAAAGTCCTAGGTTCGGTCCCCAGCACCACAATAAATGAATGAGGTAGACACTGAGGTCAAATGACTAGAAACCTTGAAAATCAGCAGGGGAGAGGTTATATTAGTAAGATTACCTGCCACGGTAGGTTTCATCTGCTCCACAGCCTGTGGGTCGTCCCTCTATGAAGCTGACCACTGTCCTGTGGCCCCTAAAAGTTAAAGGCCTGACCAGCCTCACCTGAACTTTCCTGTACAGCAGCCTTCTGCCCGCAGCACAAGCCCAGATGTGGTCAGCAGGCACTCTGACCTCACAGCTGGCTTGTTCCTCCACTGCTTCCTGTTGTGTGCCCAGCTGGCTATGTAGGGGTCTGGCCACGTGTGGCCGTTACGATGACATCCCCACCCACCCCCCACTCTGAGTGCTTTCTTCTCTTCACAGGCCTGCAGAGGTGACACCATGGGACTGAAGCCCTCCTGTCTGAAAGGTAAGGCAGAGTGTGGGCTTTGGGGGCAAGGGACATGGGGGAGCAGAAAGGGGAGGAGGATCTGGGGTGGAAATAGTATAGGGGACCTAGAAGCTTAGGGTGCTGGCCTGGACTGATGGGACCCTTATCTGTAAAAGCAGTCCATGTATGCAGTAGGTACACTATACGTGCTTGCTCTGCCTCTGCAACTTCCTCCCACCTCCCTTCATCAGAATTCAGTACCCTAGGGCTTCAGCTTCATCCTTAGAGGGAAAGTTCCAGAAAATGAGGGTACCTGGGGAGGGAGAAGCCAGACATAACTCAGGGAGTTGCCTCCCAGGACACCCTGGATACCTGCCATCACCCAGGTGAGAGGTCACCTTGGCTAGTTCTAGAAGGGTGCAGAATCAGTGAGAAGTGTTGGTGGAGGCAGCACAGACCTTTATTTGATATCCAGAGGGCACCTGAGCCCCCATGGCCCCCATGGGAGACACCCAAAGCCTTTGATGCGCCCTTGTGGCACAGGCATGGTCCCTACCCTTATCTCCCAGCCTTGAAGTCCAGACCTGCCCTGGATAGCCTTGCCAAGTACCATAGGCATACCGCCTAACCATTTGTTATCATCCAGCTTGGATATGGCTCCATCAGCCAGCTCCCACAGGCCACAGGGCCATACCAGCCTTAATTCTCACTGTCTGGTGTGTTTTCTTTTTCTTTTTAAAAAAGATTTGTTTGGGGCCTGGAGAAATGACTCAGAGGTTAAGAGCACTGACTGTTCTTCCAGAGGTCCTGAGTTCAATTCCCAGCAACCACATGGTGGCTCACAACCATCTATAATGTGATCTGATGCCCTCTTCTGGCCTGTAGGTGTACCTGCAGGCAAAGCACCGTATACATAATAATAAATAAATAAAAGTTTTTAAAAGATTTATTTATTTATTATTTGTACAGTAAGCATTCTGTCTGCATGTGTGCCTGCAGGTGCAGAAAAGGGCACCAGATCTCATTATAGATGTTTGTGAGCCACCATGTGTGGTTGCTGGGAATTGAACTCAGGACCTTTGGAAGAGCAGCCAGTGTTCTTAACCTCTGAGTCATCTCTCCAGCCCCCTGATATGTTTTCTTGATGGCCACTTCCAAACACATACTCACTACCCTACATGCTCAGCCACCGGCCTGAACACAGGTTCCCTTCCCTGCCCACCCGGGCTCCCTTCCTCAGCCTTCTCTCTCCCTTCTGCCCTCTAAGATCAGCCTGCTCAAGGGCCTGTGTTCCCCAACCTGCAAACTCTCTCCAGAATAGTGGCCTTGGTTTCCTTGTCCATAAAGTGTGGTCATGACAGGCTGTGGGTGTTGAGTAGTGTCAAGCACCCGGCACACAGGCTACTACTAGGGTGCAGCTCTTTCTATTATCCCTGTGCCCTTTTGCTCCCTGGGATTTGCAGCCCTTTGTCTGGGGTCTTAGGAGACTTAAGGGATCTGGGTACAGGCTAAAGCATTGATTGCAGTGAACATGAGCAAAGTGAGCCTGGTGTGGTGGCGCACATCTTTAATTCTGGCACTTGGAAGGCAAAGGCAGGCGGATCTCTGAGTTCAAAGCCAGCCTGGTCTACAGAGTGAGTTCTAGGACAGCCAGAGCTACACAGAGAAACTTTGTCTCAATAATAATAATAATAATAATAATAATAATGATAATAATAATAATAATAATAATAACTTCTAGGGAGACAGATAGAATCTCTGCCCACCCTATTCCCATCCTAGCCCCCAAGAGAAATGAAAAGGCCAGGAAGAGGTGGATGCATATGTCTTCTGAGTTTCTCTCTCCCTCTCTCTCTCTCTCTCTCTCTCTCTCTCTCTCTCTCTCTCTCTCTGTGTGTGTGTGTGTGTGTGTGTGTTGGGGGGACAGATACAGGACAACATCCGATTGGCCCAATCCCAATTGAAGTCTTATGCCTTGGCCTTGGGAGGGTGGGGCATTTTGACTGACAGCTCCCCCGGGACTGTTAGCAAAGGGGGAGTGCTGTGTTGCTTACAAGGTGGCCCAGATGTTGGAGTAGCAGAGTCAGCCCCTACCTCACTCCAGAGCTGGCTCTCTCCAAGACCCCAGGCTCACAGAGCAGATGAATGAATGAGTGCCCACATGTGGAAGTGGCTGAACGTGGAACAGCTGGTGGCAGGGTGGTTGAGGCCTGAGTGGGTCCTTCTGTGGCTGGGGCCATGAGCTTTAGCCTGTGGACCCTTTATCTCTGTGGCTATGAGTCCATCCTCTACTGTGACTGTGGGTCCTCCTAGTGCCCAGCACAAAACATTGATCTCTGTGATGTCACTTTTCTGTAACCACCCAGAATAGACATAAAGTTTACCCTGATGACATGTTAGTGCACATAGAATGCCTTGCCACTGTGACCACTGCCCCCTGCCCCTGACACCTGTGCTTTCCTCTCTACAGTGTCAACAACTCCCAATGCCTTGTTCATGTGGACCCCAGGGTTCTAAGAGATTCTGATGCCTCCTGTGCAGGGACTATTTTTTTTTTTTTTGGGCCTGGCTGTTTGTATTTTCCAGGAAATGCATTTTCCAGTGTGTTACAGCCTATTCCTGTGTGTCATAGGACTGGATAAAGTTTTATAGTGTGGATCTTCAACCAGCTTCACATTACTGACACAAAATGCCTGAGATAAACAGCTTATAAAGATGAAAGATTGATTGTGGCTCACAGTTTCAGATCATCCCATCCATGGTTACACCGGGTACACCATGTGTGATTGGAGAGTGTAAAGAACAAGATGCTCAGGGACTGGAGAGATGGCTCAGCAGTTAAGAGCACTGACTGCTCTTCCAAAGGACCCAGGTTCAATTCCCAGCACCTACACGGCAGCCCACAACTGTCTATAACTCCAAGATCTGACACCCTCACACAGACATACATGCAGGCAAAACATCAATGCACATAAAATAAAAATAAATAAATTATATTTTTTAAAAAAGAATGAGATGCCCAAATTAGAAAGGGTTGGGGCAGAGGCCAGGGTCTTCATATATGTCTCTAGGGCGTGTCCTCAATGACAAAACTGGGCTTGCTTTTTACAAGTATCCCCATGGGCTGGGGACCAGGACTGTGACACCTACGCCTTTTAGGGATATTTAGGCATGTATGTGTAATTCCACCACTTGTGAGTCTGAGGCAGGAGGATTTCTGCACATTTAAGTCAGTTCCAGGCCAGTCTGGGCTACACCATCACCCTGTCTCTAACTAAAGAGTAATAGACCTGTGGTCCAGTGGGGTGGAACATGTTTTATCTTTCTCCTAACCATCAGTGGGGACCAGCCTGGTTATATCTGGGTGCCTGAGATGGTTTGGGCAGGGACATAGAATAATTCTCCACAGGACACACCTCCATCCCACCCCACCACAAGCCTAAAAGCCACACTGTGCACCAAGGGCCCCTGGAGCAGGAGCTTCGTCACCTCATGTGGTTTTCATTGAGTGCTTTGGGTGTGTTAGACTTGGCCTGCCTCCAGCCACTCGGCCTTGGTTCCTGGAGGTGATGAAGCCCACAAAAGCCTAGAAATGGCTCAGGGCATGGAACAGGCAAAGAGTCCCAGGATGCCTCACTGAACTTGTGTCAAGACCCAAGACCTTCCTCCACCATGGAGCCTTCTATCTGTCTGTCTGTCTCTCTGTTTCTGTCTATGTCTGTCTGTCTGTCTATCTGTCTGTCTGTCTGTCTGTCTGTCTCTCTCTCTCTCTCTCTCTCTCTCACACACACACACACACACACACACACACACACACCACCCACATACACGTGCATGAAATGCAGAATGATGTTGTCCTCAAAGGCCCAGTCCTTGGCACAGTCTCCTGTGTGGCTTGCTTTAGTATAGCCATAGGGCTGGCTCTGTGTGGTGCTGTGTGTTCTGTCTTCTTGGCATGCTATCTTGTGTAGTCCAGGCTACACAAGTTCTATGCAGCTAAGGATGACCTTGGGTTCTGTACTGTTGCTTTTGTTGGTAAGCTGTATTGCATATTTTGGCATTAGGTTGTTGCTGTTGTTGTTGTTGAAGATGATGAAGAAGATGATGATGATGATGATGATGATGATGATGATTTGTTTGGAATAAGCCCCAGGAATCAAAATGGTCAGAAAACAATAAATGGTCAATTTTTACTGGTAGGCTTAGCCTGGGAAAGGCTCTTTTCTGTGAATTCTATATGGATTAAGTCACTCATCTTCAAGATGAGGAGGCTGAAGCCCAGAGAAAGACTTTAGTTTCCCTGGGGTCGGGGAGGATTTGAGCTGCTGCTGAAGCTTCGCTCAGTCACTCAACATCGGCCTCTGTCCTTGCCTGGCTCCTCTCTTGCCTTTTCCTCTTTGCTTCTGAGTGCCCAGGCCGCCCCATTCCAGGGTGCTTTGTCACTGTGACGTCCTTAGCTTGATTAAACCTCCAATAAGGCTAGGTTCACCCCTAGAGGTGGGTGGGGCAGTGCTGCTGTGGCTCATGGGACAACAGAGGCAAGGGACTCAGCCGGGACCTTCCCAGCTCCTCTGTCCCTGGGGCTCAGCGGACTAATCTCCCTTGTAAGGTGCCCAACTCCAAGCCACCTCAGGGCTCCAAACCAGCTTTACTCCCTTGTGCATACAACACAGGGCACATATATCTGCTGCACAGCACAGCATCCCGCCACCCAGAGCCTGGCTCTGCTTAGCTCTCCAAACCCAGTTTCCATGAATCCCCCTGTCAGAATGTGTGTGTCTCAGGCCTCAGGGAAAAGTGAGACATTTTCCACCCAGCCACCTGTGGACTGAGTGTCATCAGGAGAATTCTACTGAGTTCCTTCCGTGGATTTTGCTGGGGGCTCACCCACCAACAGCACCATCCCATTAGAGGCCAGGGCACTCAGAAATGTGTAGCTGTCTTGGTGGTGGACCCTGGAGAGAGGAGGATGATGAGCTGGGCTAGCCTGGGCTATACAATGAGCCCTCGCTTAAATTATTTTTAATGTGCTGGGAAGTGGTGGCTCATGCATTTAATCCCAGCACTCAGGAGGCAGAGACAAGTGGATCTCTGAGAGTTCCAGGCCAGCCTGATCTACAAATTGAGTTTCAGGACAGCCCTGTATTGGAAAACAAACAAAGGGGCTGGAGAGATGGCTCAGAGGTTAAGAGAGTGCTGGCTGCTCTTCCAAAGGTCCTGAGTTCAATTTCCAGAAACCATGTGGCTCACAACCATCTATAATGAGACCTGGTGCCCTCTTTGGTGTGGAGTTGTACATGCAGACAGAACATTGTTTACCAAATAAATAAATAAACAAACAAACAGCTAGGTTATGGGGTGGCAAGATGGCTGAGCAGTTTAAGAGCACTTGTTCTTGCAAAAGGCTTGTGTTTAACTCCCACCTTACATGGTGACCCACAACTGTCCATAACTCCAAATCCAGGGAGTCCAACATCATCTTCTAACTTCTACCAACACAAACGTAAATGCAAGCAAAACACTCATACACATAAAAGATATGGTCTTTTAAAAAATAATATTTTTCGAGACAGGGCTTCTCTGTGTAGCTTTAGCTGTCCTGAACTCACTTTGTAGACCAGGCTGGCCTCGAACTCACATCGATCCACCTGCCTCTGCCTCCCGAGTGCTGGGATTAAAGGCGTGTGCTACCGTGCCCGGCTGACTTATTTACTTTTAATTATATATATGTATGTGTGTGGGTTTGCACTCCGGAGTTCAGGTGAGGCCAGAAGAGGGACTCAGATTCCCCGGAAGCTATAACTCCAGGTGGTTGTGAGCTGCCTGAGGTGGGTGCTGGGAACCAAATGAGGGCCTCAGGTCCTTTACAAAAACAGCAAGAGCTCCTGACTGCTGAGCCTTCTCACCAGCCTCTCATTCCCCAAATACTAATTTCTCAACAGCACACTGGCTCCTACAGTGCCACTCCCCTCAATGACCCCTGCTTCCCACACCTGTTCTTCCCCCAGAGTCGGCTTCCCACCATTTTTTGTCTCCTCCTGCCAGTGGGCCTTTGTACCTACTGGCCCCTCTGCCAGAGACACGGTTCTCATACTCAGGGTAGCTCCAGTATCCATCCAGTCCTAATGTTGGGGTCCCTCACGGCTCCTTGGCATCTCTCCGGTGCCCCCCCTTTTAAGATTTATTTGTTTATTATGTATACAGTGTTTTTACCTGCCTGTTCCCCTGCATGCCAGAAGAGGCATGGCTCATCATGTGGTTGCTGGGAATTGAACTCAGGACCTCTGGAAGAGCAGACAGTACTCCTAACCTCTGAGCCATCTCCCCAGCCCCTCTTCGTGCCTCCTTAATCTGTATGTTCACACAGCCATATTTGTCTCCTCTTAGGGTCCCCACACAATAAAGACACAGAGTGCACACTCAGTATGCTTGTTGGTAAAGAAAGCTTGCCCCAGTTTACAGCCCTGGTCCACTCCCAAAGAAGGCATTTAGCCTCCTGGAGTCCCATGTGTGTTTAGCTTCTGTCCTGGCCTCAGATACAACCAGATCCCTACCCGACGGTGGTGGCATTGCTGGGCATTGAGGCTGGGGATTCTCCAGCCCCTAGGAAGCTGGAGCCCATTTTTTAAAATGTATTCATATTACATCTCAATGGTTATCCCATCCCTTGTATCCTCCCATTCCTCCCTCCCTCCCATTTTCCCCTTACTTCCCTCCCCTATGACTGTGACTGAGGGGGACTTCCTCCCCCTTTATATGCTCATAGGGTATCAAGTCTCTTCTTGGTAGCCTGCTATCTTTCCTTGGAGCCCATTTTATAGATGAGGACATTAAAGGTCAAGAGGTCAAGAATTCAGTGCAGCTAAGATGGGAGACGATTTACAGGAGGCGGAACAGGATCCCCCTCAGGTAAGGATCCCAGAGTGTGAGGCCCCTGTGTCTCTTCCTTTGGGAGTGATATCCTTGCAGGTGTGTTAGCTGAGGAGAGGCAGGAAGGAGCCACCCCTAGGGTTCCTGGCCCCAAAATCACCTCCACTGCAGGCCAGTGACCTCCAGAGCTGTGGGGGGATAGAGTCCCACAGTCTCAAGCCACACAGTTTGTGGTCCTTTGTTAAGCAAGCCTCAGGACACTTGCCTGTGCTGGAGGGGGAGAGGTCAGCCCAAGTTGTTGAGGGAGCCCAGGCCAACAATACAAAGTTGGTCAGTCAGTCTGTGCCCTCTGGGGGAACTCAGAAGGAAGACGGTGAGGAGGGCTGCTTCTCCATTGTCACAGCTCCCAAGGCAGCGGCTCTCAATTTGTGGGTCACAACAGTAGCTAAATTACAGTTATGAGGTAGCAATGACAATAATTAGATGGTTGGTGGAGGAGGGGGTGTCACCACATCATGAGGAACTGTATTAAAGAGCTGCAGCTTTAGGGAGGTTGAGAAACACTGTCCCAAGGGAACAGGAGAGTAGAATGGCCTTCAGAGAGAGTCCTGGCCAGCCTGATCCTGCAGGGCGAGACTGACAAGCAGCCCACGCCCATCCTCAACATTTGAAGATACGTGCCTTTTAGCTCTGAAAGCCAACTCTAAGACGCTAGGAAAGGAAGAGAAGAAGGAGAGCCAGTCCCAGCCCCACAGCCACCCCTCACCCCGGTCTGCTGCTTAAAAGCCCCTCTGGACCACCAGCCAACAAGAGTCCCCTAGGCTAGCAATTAGACCCCAAGCTCTGACAATGAGACCAGCGCACTGGCCTGTGTGGGCCAGTAGATTAAATAAAGCCCCTTCATTTTCCCTGCCCCATTTCCCACTCAGAACTTTCTAGGCCAGGAATCCAAAGTTTTCTACACACATGAGAACCATCCAAAGTGTCTCGGGGGAGGGGAGCCGGGGCAGGGTCTGCTGCAACCTGGCTTCACAGCAGATGGGCCAGGTGTCGTGTGCTGGGTCCCAACTATCCTTTTTAATCCCACCCCCCCCACACACATTATAAAAAATAATTTAGTAGTTTCTGTACTCAGATCTATCAAGTTGAGTACTATGTGCTATCCTTGTACAAACAGGAAAAACATTCAGTGTTCTAGGCCAAAAGGCCTATTGATTTTTGCACAGTGGTAAACCAGGGTACGTGTTTACCAAAGCTGGCTGAATAGCCAAAGTCTTCAAAATGCAAATTATATGTGTCTGTTCTGTATGCATTTATATGTGTATGGCCAGGCACGACGGCATATGACTTCTTTTTTTTTTTTCCAAGACAAGGTTTCTCTGTGTAGCTTTTGCTGTCCTAGACTCACTTTATAGATCAGGCTGGCCTCGAACTCACAGAGATCTGCCTGCCTCTGCCTCCTCCAGCTGGGCATGGTGGCTCACATCTTTAATGCCAGTACTAAGGAGACAGAGACCGGTGGATCTCTGTAGTTCGAGACTAGCCTGATGTATATGTATGTATTTCCATGTGTATGTATATATTTATATGTATATGTTTATGTGTGTATTATGTATTTATTAATTAATTTATTTATTTATTATTTCTACAAAAGACTGGTGCTCAGTTGTCAATTCTGGTATTCAGCAGGTGGAGGCAGGAGAATCACAAGTTCAAGGTCATCTTCAGCTATATAGAAAGTTCTAGGCCACCCAGGGTGGTCAGTACAGGGACCTGACAACAGATCCAGATCTCCTTCTGGAACCTTCTGTACAGAGCCTACGCAGGCTGAGCTCTGAGTGCACTGATCTTGAAAGCTGGTTTGAAACTTGGGAGTACGTGCTCTAGCCCCACTCCACGCAATGTCCAGCTCCCCGCCCCATTCTAGGACTTAACTCTCTTGTCTCCCTTGTCACCAGTGCTTAAGCTAAGCCTCGGCAACACCCGATGTCCTCAGGAATTAGGGCGGCAGCCCCAGTAGGTGGGAGCAAAAGCCCTCCCTAATCGCCTGTGTCCCCCACCCCCAGCCCATGTGCTGGAGCCACTTAGTGAGCCTTGAAGCCACTCAAGACTCAGAAGTCAGCACCACACTGTTTATCTGTCCAGACACAAGCAGGTGTCTGGCCAGGAGGCTGGCCAGCCTACCCCTCCCAAGCCCACCTTCCCCACTTTTTGGCCAGACGTGGTGGCACAGGCCCTTAATGACAGAACTCTGAGGCGGAGGTGGACTAGTTCCACAGGGGTAGTTGGACCAGCAGGAATACAGGGAGGAGAATACCCTCTCTGTGTGCCATGACAGTTTGGTGCACGTGCAGTGTGGCTTGAGCCGATCCCCAGCAGCTTTCCCCAGCACTCCCCCAGTGTGCCCCTTTTACACTTTAGTGTTCTGTATGACACACTGGGTCCTTGATAGTTTCAGGACTTTGCCAAATGACCTCCTAGCAGTCGAACCTGGTGTTCCCCACCCCCACCTACCACATGGCAGACGGAAGTGCTGACAGATATCTGTCATTATCATTTTGCAATTTTATGGTGGAAAATGCCTTACTGGGGGGAAACTGTTTCATTTCTTTCTTTCTTTCTTTCTTTTTTTTTTTTCTTTTAATGAGAGTTGGGCCCAGGCAAGCCTCCAGCTCATAATCCTCATGCCTCACCTTCTTGAGTGCTCAGAGAGGGCAGGAAATATCCTCAAAACACACAGCCAGTGGAATGCACTCTGCAGGAGTGGAGCCTCCTGGTGTGGGGGTGCTTCAGCCCCTTGTGTGGCTACAACTTTCCTAGTGTGCAACGGGCTGTGCCAAGGACAGGAAACCAACAGCTCCCAGGTCCCTACTCCAGGCCATGAACACATACCAGGTTATTACCAAGAACAATGACACACTCACACATGCACAACGTGCACACACACACACACACACACACATACACACACAATTTTCTTGAGACATAGTTTACTCTGTAGCCTGGACTGGCCTGGAACTTACTTTGTAGCCAAGGATAGCCTCAAATTCAACAGCCATCTTCCTGCCTCAGCTTCCCAAATGCTGGGATTATACAAATCACACCTGTGATTCTCAACTGAGGTTGATGTGTGTGTCTATGTGTATCTGTGTCTGTGTGTGTACACGTGTCCCACAATGAGAATATGCCAGATTTCAGAGAAAAACAAATTGCACAGAGTAGGATGTGGTGATGCACATACTGTCACCTCCGAATGCAGGAGGCTGAGGCAGGAGGATCAAGAGTTCAAGGTCTGCACAGCGGAGCAAGGCCTTATCTCAAGAAGTAAACAAATGTAACAGGACAATCCTCCTACCTCAGCTTCCCAGGCCCTGGGAAGGTGTGTGTGCACGGTTGACCCAGAGATGACAGATGTGTGCAGTGAGTCCGGCTTTGCTTGTTTCCAGCGACTAAGCTATGGTCACCTTCCTGTGTCCAGTTTAGGGCTGACAGGCTGAGGGCAAGGAGAAAAGGCCAAAGCTGATCGGTGATGAGACCAGGGTTGGACCCTGTGAACCCCCTCACCATAGCGGAGACCCAGCAGCCTTCCCTGAGGGCCCTGCAGGATGGCAGACACTGGTTGCTGGATGTACAGGCGAGCAGGTGGGAGGTCAGCCCTTAGCCTGGACTCCCTGGGAACCTCTTCACAGGCCCCTCCCCATGCAAGCTCCAGATGCAGGGCCCTGACGCAAGCAGGAGCTTTTCCCTTAATTGAAAAGAGATTTTAAACCATCTCTGTTGGGCCCAGGCTGCTGTGAAAAGGTAAAAACTAGCAGAGCCATGGCAGCTTCTGCGGTAACACTAGGCTTTTCCTGTGCTTGGGATTAAAAAAAGAGAGGGAAGGGACGGGACATGATGGGCTAGAAGTCTAGATCCCTCACCCGCATTTGCCCTTTGAGTTCTGAGAGAGTCTTAGCTTTCTCTGCCTGCTCAGCCCCTGCTTCCTGCTCCCAGGGCCTTTGCTAAGGCACCAGCTGCCCCAGCCCCCTTCTCTGTCCCTCCTGCTGCTTCGATTGGGCCCCTCTGAGCATCCTCCTGAACTCCCACCATCTCCCCTCAAGCGAGCAATGGTCTGTGGTTTGTCCTCATGCCTCTTGGGACCAAGCCAGACTCCTAAGTTTCTGTGTGACTTCACCACGTCTCAGCATGGTGGCCCCTCCCAGTGAAGTGTTCACCCGGGGGGTCTGTCCCTTCTTTCCCCAAGCAGACCTTGCAATCCATGTGGTCCATTTGTTGGGAAGAATGATCTCAGTGCTTTCCCTCCCCCCAAAGAAAAGCATGAGTAAGAAGTCACCTGGCAGGACTGGAGCGATGGCTCAGAGGTTAAGAGTACTAACTACTCTTCTAGAGGTCCTGAGTTCAAATCCCAGCAACCACATAGTGGTTCACAACCATCTATAATGAGATCTGGTGCCTTCTTCTAGCATGCAGGTGTACATAATTAATTAATTAATTAATTAATATTTTAATAAATTAAATCATTAATAATTTTATTAATAAATTAATTAATAATTAATAATTAATAACACATAATAATAAATACATCTTTTTTTAAGTCACCTGGCAGCTGCTTTTGGTGAAAAGGGTGTGAAGTGAGCTCACCCAGAGCCAACGCTGACCGCCTTCCGTCCTGACGTAGGCAGGACCTCACATGATTGCCTACTTGGCACAAAGGGGAGGCATGTGATAGAGCTTGGCAGAATGTCCAGGGCTGGAGACAACAGGCACAAGGTGGGGGAGGGTTATGGAATACTGGCTAGCTACCTTTGTTAGGGAAACCATTTCCCTCCCCCCCCCCTCGTTTCTCTGGCTGGAACCTGGAGCATGAGGCAGGGAGGGCTCAGTGGGGCAGGCGGAGAAGCATCCATGGGGTCATTTTTGGTCTCCGTTGTGGGCCCAGCACACGGTGTCAGTGCCTGGTACACAGTTGGTGCACAATAGATGCCTGTTGCCAGACCGGAGCTCCTCCAGGGCCAGAGCCGGGATCGGTCCTATACTCAGAAGTGAGGAACAGAGGTGTGACGCAACAAGTGGACAGTCCTGGCCCAGACAGGCCTCTTTCCCAAGTCCATGGCCATTCAACAAGAGAGGGAAAGGTGACTCCCAGGTGCCATGCTGAGACTGAACTAACTTTCTTTCTTTTAATGATTTTATTATGTATACAGTGCTCTGCCTGCATGTACACCTGCAGGCCAGAAGAGGGCATCAGATCACATAGATGGTTGTGAGCCACCATGTGGTTGCTGGGAATTGAACTCAAGACCTCTGGAAGAGCAGCCAGGGCTCTTAACCTCTGAGCCATCTCTGCAGCCTGAGGCTGAACTCTTGATCCTTCTGCCTCTACCTTATCCTGAAGCCTGAGGTTGCAGGCCTGTGCCATCACATCCTTTCTACATGCTGCTATGGGTGGACCCCAACTCTTTGTGCATGCTGGGAGAGCTCTCTACCTGCTAAGATCACATCCGGCTCCCAGAACCAGTAATATTCTCTGCAGTAGCCACCCCGACTGTATTCAGAGACTGGTAGAGCCTCCTGGCGTACACATTGGTGCATCTGCCCTCCAGGTGCCTAGGATTGGTTCGTTTGATGAGGATGTGCTAAAGATGAACTGCCTGTCATTAGTGACCGCTGGTACTCCTGGAAGGTGTCTTTGATGGGATATATTAATGACAGTCTAGCCCAGTGGTTCTCAACCTCCCTAGCTGTGACCGTTTACTACAGTTCCTTATGTTGTGGTGACCACCCCACCCAACCATAAAATTATTTCTGTTGCTGCTTCATAACTGTAATTTTGATACTGTTATGAATTATAATGTAAATATCTGTGTTTTCCAGCAGTCTTAGGCGACTCGTGAAAGGGTTGTTTGTGGGGTCATGACGCCCAGGTTGAGAGACATTGGTCTAGCCCTTCTGTGGGGGTCATTTTGTACCCCTATCAGGGGAGAAATAGGAATTTGAAACAGGTGGAGCCACTGCCAATATCTGTCTGCCTCCAGCTGTGCTGGTTTTGGCAGGTTGTTGCGTCTTGGGTGTGAAAGTTACTTCCTTGAAGAGGGGAGTCATTGGACAGGCTCCCTGCAGACCCCGAGTGCTGTTTTACAAAGAGCCAGTAGAGGGCACCTGTGAGCCATAAATGCCTGCTCATGACCAGAACTTTGCCTGAGCCTGTCATGACCTGGGGAAGCTTGAGGAGTTTGCTGAGCGCAGGGCAGGGGACCTTGCCCTGCACCTGGGATCCTAGGTAAGCTGGATGTGGGGTCATGGACATGAGCTCCCTTGGCCCTGAGCTTTAGAAGAATCAGGAATGAGAGCTGAGGCAGGAAGAGTTAGAGGCACAGGAGACTACCAGGGGAGTAACAGGCCCTGCTTACCTCATCTGGAGAGGCTGCAGCAGGGGGTTGGCCAGCTTGGTGGGGAGACAGCAACCAGCTTAGTGTCCCCCAGTGCCTTGCCAGTGGGACTGCTGCAGGCCATGTCACCCACGTGCATAGGGTTTCTGTAAGCTCCATTTTTGGGGCTGGAGAGATGGCTCAGAGGTTAAGAGCCCTGGCTGCTCTTCCAGAGGTCCTGAGTTCAATTCTCAGCAACCACATGGCGCTCACAACCATCTATAATATGATCTGATGCCCTCTTCCGGCCTGCAGGTGTACATGCAGCCAGAGCACTGTATACATAATAATAAATAAATAAATCTTTTAAAAAAAAAAAAAAAAAAAAAGCTCCATTTTTTAACAGCCAGGGAGATCAAGGCTCAAGGAGCCAAAGAACCAAGACACCCATCTGCACAGTCACCCTAGTTCGGGGGTTCCCAACCGGGGCTGCTTTAACCTCCAGGAAGCTCTTGCAGCCAGTGCTTGGCTCACTGAAAGCAGAGACTCAGCCCCTTTGGGGGTAAAGGAGGAGACTTCTGGGTAACTGTTTCCCAGGGTGAAAGCCAAAAGGAGACAAGAGGAAGAAAGCTGGGTGTGGTGAGGCACCCTTGCAATCCCAGCACTTGGGAGCTGTAGGTAGGAGGATTGGGAAGGTAAGGCCAGCCTTGGCTGTGGAAAGCCCTGGCTCAAAGTCAGAAGAAACCTCAGATTCCTCCCACAGGCAGCCATGGGATCATCGCCACCACAGCTAGCAGAGGGCAGAGCTAACTCTAAGCCTATCCTCGCCAAGGTTGTGTGTCCCACGTCTGAGTTCAGCTTCCCCGAAGGTGGCTTTAGGCTGGGTCTGTGGGGTCTGGTTTGCCTAGAGACTGGCGTGCTGCAGAGAAGGAAGGTCAAGACAGGAGAGGAGACCCCAGCACTTGGCACAGCCCAGGAAGGACTCCTGCATAGGCTCCAGGCCTACCAAAAGCCTGGGTCCCTGGTCTGCAGCCGGCCTCACCTGCCCCTCTGAAAACAGGCTTCCAGAGGCAGGCGTGGAATTGACAGATGACAGCTCTGGCCCCTAGGGTGGCTAGCATTTGTGTTGTAATCTTCACTGTTGCCTAATCCTCCAGAGAGCTTTGCTTCTGCCCAAAGGCTGTGAGGCTGCGCAATGGGGCTTAGGGGGGGAGGCTAGGGAGCTGCCCCTCCCCCTCCCTCCCTTCCCTCTCCCTCCCTCCCCTCTCATTTCTCCTCCCAGTCTCCCTTCCTCTTCCCTGTTTACTCCCATCTCCACCTCCCTGCCTCCCTCTCATTCTCCTGCTCCCTTCCTTTCTCCCTGCCTCCTCCTTCCCTCCCCTCCCCCCACCTCCTCCCATCTTCTCCTCCTCCCCCATCCTCCCTGCATCAAGCCTTTTTCCTGGAATCCTCGAGCCCCACATACTTCCAGCTTAAGCTGAGGGCTCTGTGCTCAAGCTCCACACCTTGTTAGGACTTAAGTCCTGCCAGCAGAGAGTGATTCTTTACTATTGGTTGGTAGGGCTGGTGAGGAGGGAGGCTCTCTCATGAGCGGGAGGCCCCTCTGTCACCGTGAGGTGATCAGCATCTCCTTGTGTTAAGGTCTCTGGGGGCCATAAGAACAAGACTGACCGTGTGGAACCCAATCCCCAAGGCCCCTGGCTGTGCAAGTCTTTCACTCAGTCACATACAAAGGGCCCAGATGCAAGCTCTGCCCACATAGCCAGGCTTTGCTTTCAGATTTAAGGTGGGCATGCCCAGGCTGTGAGGCTCTGTTGGCCCGTTGGGATGTCAGACTTGTCCTGGACCAACTTTCTGGGGATCATCCTGGTGTAGGGCAGAAGGGGCTGGCCAGCCACAGCTCTTATTCCGGGACCTTTAGGCTATCTGCTTATAAATAGTGCATGATTAGGGTGGGTTCGTGCCCTGCCATCCCTGTAGATCCTTGGCTACCACAGAGGTAGAGTTGGCTGTAGGTGACAGCCTGCTGCTGAGACAGGGGTAGTTACTGCAGAGCTCTGTACAGGGGACTGTGTGCTGCATCTTTCATGATTGCCGGAACAGGAAGTACCAGCACTGGGAGTCGGCTTGGGGACCCTGGCTTTTCCTTTCCAGATGGTCAGTCATGGGCAGGTAGCACTTGGCAGAGGGGGCTGTGGACATAGGGGAAAGATCATGTCACACACACACACACCCCACACCCCGGGAACAGGGCTTGGCGCCTAGAAACGCCCTTGGCTGCTTTCCATGCTGGCTTCTGTGTGACACCCCTGTGTCTAGCCTGTGCTAGAATGTCTCAGCCAAGGAAGTTCAGGGTCTCTAAGTCAAGGGAAGGGGTTGAAAGAGGTTGTCAGGCCCCAGGGTGAGATGAGATGAGTTGAAAGTAGGAGTGAGGAAGATGGGGAGGGAGACGCTGGCCATGTTCCGGTCACCATGGTGACTGTTTCCCAACAGAGATGGATAGCTTGGCTTCTGATTTTTGTCAATAGGAAAAGGAATGGGGTGAGGAGCACAGGCTAAAAGCAAGGGCGACACAGAGTCAGGCCTCACGTCTGGCTTTCAGAAGGCCATCGTGTAGTGGCAGCTGGGAGGTCATCGGCCCAGGGGTTCAGGGTGACGGAGGCCAGCAGAGAGCTACCATGAGCTTGGATCACAGGAAGGCCAAGTAGTCCTCCACAAGGGCCTGTATCCTCTGGGGATTTTGAGCTGTGGCTTTTCTGTCACTGCCTTCCAAACTGCCAGAATCCTTAGCCAATAGGCTGGTGGCTTCTCCTGGGAGAGACCTAAGAAGCTGGCTCCTTTAAGGTATCGGTGGAGAAGTGTGTCTATCTGTTGGTGGCCCCCTGTGAGATGAGGCCAGGTGCCAACTCCAGTCCCCCACCCTCACCCTGTGTATGAGGCCACCAATGCTGCCAGTGCCAGCTGCTCCGCAAGGTCCCTTACATATGATGAGTTGCTAGGAGGACCATGACGGGCCTTACCAAGACATGTCACACTCAGTCACAGGCATGCACCTCTGGCTGCCCCACCTGTGGAGTCACAGAGGGTGCTGACCCCTCCCTGACACTGCCTTATGACCATGTGACAGTGCACACACACAATGTGCTCACGCGTGATAACACCCAGTGTCCTTACCAGGGAGGTACCTTGAGCCTCTGTGTCCTGTTCTGTTGTGGGTTAAGAGGTCATGGAGGCTCATGTCTGTAATCCCAGCACTGCTGAGGGGGCTGAGGCAGGAGGATTAAGAGTTTGTGACTAGCCTGGGATGCATAATAAGACTCTATCTCAAACCAAAGAAAGGAAAAGAAAAAATAGAACCTCCCACATGGTCATTGGCCCAAGGACTGCCATTTCTGCCCATTTAAAAAATATATATGTAACTATGTATATATAACTATATATATAACTATATATAACTATATATATAAAACTATAGTTATATATAGTTATATATATATATATATGTAATGTTCTGCCTACATGTATGCCTACACTCCAGAAGAGGGCACCAGATCTCATTATAGATGGTTGTGAGCCACCATATGGTTGCTGGGAATTGAACTCAGGACTTCTAAAAGGTCAGTGCTCTCAACCTCTGAGCCATCTCTCCAGCCCCCATTCTGTTCTTTAGAATGAATCCCAAGTCTGCTCCCCACTAGGACGGAAGCATCACATCTTGGGGACACCCTGACAGTGGCCGGGGCTTCCCTGTGTTGAGTTAGGGACAGTCACTTAGGACTCTATGATTTTTAGCCCCCTGTTGCATCCTGCAGCACTTGTTCCTGGAAAGCTGACCAGGGCTGTGTGGGAATGAAGGGAGGAATAACACACAGACAGAAAAGCTGGGCTCAGTCAGGCTGTGCTTTCCCTGTGGAGGGTAGCCACTGTATAGCCGTAGCAGGGAAACGTGGTGCATTCTTGTATACAGCATAAGGAAGAGGGGTTGGCTAGTCTTGGTGCAAGGTCTCTGTACGGGAGCATCATCTGGACTGTAAACATCCAGGAGAACGAAGCTGCTGTCAGCATCCCTCCTGGACCCAGGGAGGCTTTGCCATCTCTGTGGATCTGAGATACAGGGATTTTTGACATGGCAGTGCCCATGCCAACGATACATATTCACTCAGGGCTTCCTCCACTCCACACAGATCCCACGTCTTTAGGATAAAGACAGAACCCCAAATTCAAAGGTGTCTGAAGGTTTTGACTATTTAATTTAGAATAAAAAAACCTTGCCACTTGCTCTGCTCCAGGATCTGTGCTGGGCTCACGGGGACAAATAAGGAAATGATGGCTACCTTTAGGTGCCCTCAGCAAAAGCAAGAGATAAGAGCTGCCCCCTCAGTGCCTGTGAATAAGTAAACACAGACAGCTCAGAGCAGTCATGCTTTCATAGTCTGAACCATCTTCCCCCAAAATGAACATTCTATGCTGGAGTTTGAGGGATGGATAGCAACTCATTCCCTGGTAAAGGAGAGTGCATTCCAGATAGGGGGCTGGCATATGCAAAGGCGTGAGCCATTTAATCCCAGCACTCAGGAGGCAGAGGCTGCGGGATCACTGTGAGCTTGAGGCCAGCCTGGTCTACAAAGAGAAACCCTGTCTCAAAAACAAAAACAACAAACAATAAACAAAACAAAACAAAAAAAGCAAAGGTGTGAGGAGATGGAGGAAGCCAATGACTTTGGAGACCATCACGCTGGGGAGTATGGCAGCAGGCATGGTGCTGGAGCAGTGGCTGAGAGCTTGCATCTGATCCGTGAGCAGGAGGCAGAGATAGAGAATGTACTTACACTCAGAATAGCGTGGGCTTTTGAAACCTCAAAGGCCACACCCCCAGTGACACGCCTCCCCCAACAAGACCACGCCTCCTAATCCTTCCCAAGCAGTTCCACCAGCTGGGACCCAAGCATTCAAATATACGAACCTGCGGGAGCCATTCTCACTCAAACCAGTACAGACAGGTAGCGACAACTCACTAGAGATCTGTAGCTTGGGAGGGTGAGAGCAGCCGTGCTGAATTAGGGACATGTCCAAACTGACAAGGTGGCACAGGCAGCCGGAACATTTGAATTGAGGCATACTGATGCATGCCTGTCGTCCCAGTGCCTAGAAAGCTGAGGTGACATGGTTGCTACATGTTTGAGGACAGCCCAAGTCATGAAGCAAGACCTTACCTCACACATGTGCATACAGAAAAAGGACCAGGGCTTTCCCTGAATAGCCTTCATACAAAGACATTCCCAGTGGCTGGAGAGATGGCTCAGCAGTTAAAGTCTAGGCTCACAACTAGATTGTTAAGGGACATTCCCAGGCTCAGGAGAAGCATGCAACCAGCATGGAGACTTGTAGAAAACACTCTGGGGAGATGCCGCTCAAGGCCTATCATCACTTGCAAGCATATCTCTGGGGACAGGCAGAGCTCAGTGTCCTTGTGCAGCTGTGCGAGGTTGGGGATGCCTTTCCATCTCCTGAGCCTCAGTTTCCCCATCTGTGCGGTGAGAGAGGCAGCGTCCCTTTGTGGCGTGTGGGCATTCTCAGAGTGTGGCAGAGGGACTGGGTGACTTTGGCAGGCACTGCCCAGAGGGGCTGATGACGTTCTTTCTGTCGTGTCATGTGTTCCTCAGGCTTTAAGATGTGTGTCAGCAGCAGCAGCAGCAGCCATGACGAGGCCCCCGTGCTGAGTGACAATCACCTGAGCGTTCCCCACATCATCGTTACGCCCCCAACCCCGACAGGCGTGGGGCTCTCCAGGGACTCCAAGCAGCCAGGTGAGGCAACACCACTACACAGGAGACCACTCCCAGGACCCCTTCCGTGTCATGGCCTGACCTGGTTCCCATCCCCCCCCCCCCCCCCCCCGAGCTCCTTAATTTATGCTCCTCTCTGTGGTCATTCCAGTCTGAGCCCCTTCGCCATGATGCCAGCCCTGCCTGGCAAGTTGTGGCTCATCGAACAATTGCCCGGGCAGATCCTGCTGGCAGCTGGGAGGATGATAGATTGGTCTGGGCTGGTCCCCATGCCATGTCTTAGCACAACAGCAGTGGGCAGCATCCTCCATGGTACTCGGACAACAGGATAGACTGGGAAACAGCCCTACGCCAGGCGGTAGCTGTCCCTGGGTCTTCCAGATGTGAGGAAAATGTTCCTGGACAGACAGCATGACAGGGTGGGGTACAGACTGGCATCTCATCTGTCTCCTGTTGATGCCCTTGGAGCTGGTAGGCGAGGAACCACTCTCCTGTGCACTGAATGGAGATACATTGAGCTAGACCTGGTGGAGCAGGTCCACAATCCCAGCTACTGGGGAAACTGAGGCAGGACAAGCACAAGCTCAAGGCTGCCTGAACTCCAGAGAAAGCTCAAGGCCAGCCAGGGCAACTTAGCCAGACCCTGTCTCAAAATAAATGTTGCGGGCTGGAGAGATGGCTCAGTGGTTAAGAGCATTGCCTGCTCTTCCGAAGGACCCGGGTTCAACTCCCAGCACCCACGTGGCAGCTCACAACTGTCTGTAACCCCAAGATCTGACACCCTCACACCAACACACATAAATTAAAATTAAATAAATAAAAGTATTTAAAAACAAAACACAACGGGCTGGAGAGATGGCTCAGAGGTTAAGAAGACCGTGTGTTCTTCCAAAGGTCCTGAGTTCAAATCCCAGCAACCACATGGTGGCTCACAACCACCTATAATAAGATTTGGTGTCCTCTTCTGGCCTACAGCATACGTGTGGCCAGGACACTGTATAAATAATAAATAAATAAATCTAAAAACAAAACACAAAACAAAACAAAAAAACAAAAACAAAATAAATGTTGCGAAGGGGTTGCCTATGCTCAGGGGTGGGTGGAGCGCTCATGGCTCTGACTCTATTATTCCCAGCACCAAAAGGAAGAAAAAAGGTGACAGTGTGGCTGGTAGCCCACGCTAAGGAAATGGGTCATTTTCTCACAGGTCCTTGGGAACTGACTTAGTATAGACCTCACCCCTTGGCTACAGATGGGTAAACTGGGACTGATAAATGATGAAGAGACATCATTGAGTCCCATTGGGGTGGGTGGCATCCTGGCGGAGCAGGCCCACAAGGAATAGGTCGCAGGGAGAGGTAGGAATAACTCTCAGTCGATAGGCTGAGAGCCCAGAGGAGCACCCTGGATCCCTGTAGAAGGCAGCCACACCAGTTACCAGTCTGCCAGGCCACCCTCTTAAAGAAACCGTCACCTCAGTATCACCACATGGAGGGCCAAGCTTCCAGGAGAGGACACAGGGGACAAGCTCTGGGGACAAGCTCTAGCCGAACCCCAGCACTCAGTCTCTTTTGAGGCTCTTCCCAGAGCCCCTCACCAGGCGAAGCTTTGTGATGGAGGCACACCTCCGCTTTCTCTCATTCCAACACCAGGGACTGAAGGAGGGAAGGACCGTGTCTCCCCTGAATGCCCACAGCAAGGTGGGAGAAGGAGGCAGGCTCCCTGCCCATTTCTTCCCTGCTTCACAGCTAGTGTCTATGCAGACACACAGGACAGCAGAGACCCAGGCCTCAGCTTTGCCATAAGCCCAGGTGTCTCCCCAGGCCTCAGCATCCCCCCCCCGTAGAGTTCCCAAGGTCATTAGTTACCCCACAAAATTGTGGGGTGACATTTCAGGCCAAAGCTGAGCACTTATGGAGGCTTCTGAACCCTGGGAGAAGTCCCTTTTAAGTTTGGACGACTGTGGGGTACGCGGGTCCAGAGGGGTGGCCCACGCAGTCTCTCGAACCCACAGTTTCTGGAACCATCAGGCTTCCAGAATTCCTGAGCCTGAATTCCACCTGCCCCTCAGGGCTTCCAGAGCCTCAGTGTCATCCTCTGTGCAGGGAAGACAAGAGAGGTGGAGGTCAGGCAAGAGCCTCAGGCCCTGCACGTGGCGGTGCTGTTGATGCTGCATGATTAAATGATGCTGATGATTAAAACAGAACAGCAGTGGACTACACCAGGGCCCTGAAAGCTGGGAACACTTGTCACATACTCCAGGAGTCCTGAGGAAGCACCCCAACTTGGACACCTCCCCCAGATCCATAAGCACGAGGAGACTCTGGTCTCCCCAAGTCCCCAGGAGGGACCAAGTGGTGGGGAACTTGAGGTACTGGGGATGTCTTAGCCTTTGGTGACCCTGATGCTAGGCTGTGGGGGCCTGGGGTGAAGAAGGTTGGGGCTATAGAGGAGGCAGGCAGAGGACACGTTAAGGTGAGGGGAACGCGCTCCTGATTTTTGTTTGTTTTTGGTTTTTTGTTTTTTGAGACAGGGTTTTTCTGTGTAGCCTTGACTGTCCTGGCCGCTTCGAACTCACAGCGATCTGCCTACCTCTGCCTCCCAAGTGCTGGGATTAAAGGCGTGCACCACCACCGCCCGACCCCGCTCCTGATTTTGATCCCCTCTTTCTTCTAGTCTGGATGGATGAGTTGGGGGCTTACCAAGATGATGGTGAATTGGAGCCTGAAGCCTGAGAAGTTACCACGTGGTGGGACTTATGTGGCAGTTCCTTGCCCCACTGCCCCTTGCCCTGGGTGTTGGGGGCATGGCTACCTGGGCAGCCGGATGAGGACAGCGAACTGGGCCCCGGACCAAGACAGGGTTGGCCAGAGGAACGCAGCAGGTCTCTGGCCCCAGTTGAGCAGACATCTGTCGCTTCCACGTTCTTGCCAACCCAGACCTTGGCTTGGTGAAGAGGAGGCCGTCCCGCCCTCAGGCCACTGTGACCATGGACCCTGGCCCACAAGGGCACAGCATACAAGGACTTCCCGCCAGAGCAGGCCCTCTGCTTTTTACAAGTTGTTTTACAGGTACGGAACCCACGTCCTAAGAGAAATTTATAAATAAAGCTCCTTTGTGATTTGTGGGGGTCCTGCTTCTTGGGTTGCGGGGGGACGGGGGTGGGTGCCTACCTTGCCAGGGTGAAAAGTGGTGGTGGGGGGGGAGGGGACATCACAGGCAGTCAAGGTTGGGAGTCTAGTGTGCCTATGCTTTGGCCTTTTCTCAAGGAGTAGAAATAAAAAGCCCGTGGAGCTTGCAAAGCAGCCAGAGAGTGTTATTTAAAGCAAGTAGCAGACAGGACAAGAAAAAGGACAGACCGCCACCGGTGAAGACAGCCAGGGGACTCAGTTACTGTCTGGGGCCTCCTTAGTTGGAGTGCGACAGGATGAGCAGTAGGGTTACTGAGGGGCGTAGTGAGGTTGGCTTCTTTTTTTCTTCTTCTTCTTCTTTCTTTCTTACTTACTTATTTTATGCTGGGCGTGGTGGTGCACACCTTTAATCCCAGCACTCAGGAGGCAGAGACAGGGGATCTCTGTGAGTTCTAGGACAGCCTGGTTTACAAAGAGAGTTCCAGGAAAGCCAGGGCTACACAGAGAAACCATGTCTCAAACAAACAAACAAACAAACAAACAAACAAACCACCCAACAACTTATTGTGTCTGAGTGCCGCATGCATGCAGTTTCTATAGAGGCCAGAAGAGGGCGCTAGATCCCCTAGACCTGGCATAACCAACACGTGGAAGCTAAACCTAACTCTGTTAAGTACAGCCAGTGTTCCTAGCCACTGAGCCATCTTCCTAGCCCTAGATTTTGGTTTTGTTTGACAAATTAGGTTATGTAATTATTTTTCTCTGACGCAATGCCCCTTTCTCATAATGCATCTGATTTTAATCATGTGCGTGCATAATTACATATGAACATGAAACGGCAAACAGATTCTCTCTAAAAGTTCACTTGAGGATATAGTTTTGCTTTTTTACACACATACCCAAAACTAGTTGAGGCCAGATTGGTCCTCCTACCCTAGGACCAGTATGATTTGAAAGTGTGTCTGTATAGGAAAGATCCAACTACGGTGGTCATCCTCGGGAGGGGAAACTTGAGCCACTGTTCAGAGAGGGGTGTGGGTGTAGCCTGATGCAGGTGGGGTCCCAGGCTGAGTTAAAATTGCTTCCAGGTCAGTGAGATGATTGACAGGGACAGGCACTTGCTGCCCCACTCAGCCTGGGGACCTGAGTTAGATTTGTAGGACCCACGTAATGGAAGGAGAGAACTGACACCAGTTTGTGCAAATACGCACACACAGGCACACGCACGCGCGCGCGCGCACATACACACACACACACACACACACACAGTACATGAGCTGAGTGTAGAGGAACGCACACCACTCCCATCACTTTGTGAAGTGGGGCAGAAGTCAACCTGTTCCATACAGCAAGTTCCAGGCCAGCCACAGACACCCAGGAAGACTCTGGCTCAAAAATAAAGTAGTAAAGTTTAAAAATAATAATAATAAAAATTTAAATTCCTAGCCAGACATGGTGGCGCACGCCTTTAATCTGAGCACTTGGGAGGCAGAGGCAGGCAGATCTCTGTGAGTTCGAGGCCAGCCTGGTCTACAAAGCAAGTCCAGGACAGCCAAGGGTACACAGAGAAACCCTGTCTTGAAAAAAAAAATTAAATTCCCTTACTTATTATGGAAATCTAGAAAATAGTCTGACTCAATTCTTGATGACAATACCGTTGGTTTTAACAAAGCATCAAAAGCAACCCAGAAAGATCATACATTTAACAAGAACCTGGAGCCTGGGGAAGAACAGCCCGAGCCAAACTGTGCTCCAAACCACATGCAGCCTCAAGCTTGGAAGGCAACCACCCTGCTGTGCTGTGCTGTTCTGTTCTGTTCTGTTCTGTGCTGTGCTGTGCTGTGCTGTGCTGCGCTGTGCTGTACTATTCTGTGCTGTGCTGTGCTGTGCTGTGCTGTTCTGTTCTGTTCTGTGTTGTTCTATGCTGTTCTGTGCTGTGCTGTGCTATGCCGTGCCGTGCCATGCCGTGTCGTGCCGTGCCGTGCCATGCTGTGCCGTGCTGTGCTGTGCTGTGCTGTTCTGCGCTGTGCTGTGTGGGTCTCCCTCCTGCTCTGATCACCTCCCTCCCTCCCTGCCCCATCCCA
Organism: Acomys percivali; assembly: GCA_907169655.1. Taxonomy (NCBI): domain Eukaryota; kingdom Metazoa; phylum Chordata; class Mammalia; order Rodentia; family Muridae; genus Acomys; species Acomys percivali. The sequence continues at coordinate 7,718,430 of OU015753.1, forward strand.
CACTCTCTGGCGCCTTCCTCATGTTCTTTGATTTGTGTTGATTTCTTCTCTCTTCCTGCTTTGCACCTCTTCACCAGGATTCAGGCCAGCCTGGCCCGCTCAGGTCCTGCTCAGCCTGCCATGATGGCAGAAGGCAAGAACGGCAGGTCTCAGCTTCCTCTATGGCCCTGCCCTTCATTCTGCTGCCGCTTGGCTCTCTGACCCGCTGCCATAAAAGAAACTAGAGCTCTCAGCCTTACCTTTCATTCTAACCTAGACCCCAGGTGAGGCCAGCTTCCCCTTCCTGAGAGCCTCCTGCCCTGGCTATTGATGCTATGGAATAACCTGTTTTGTGACCAAAACAATATCTGTTGTGGTCACAAATTTGCTATCTGGGCAGAGCTCGAAGGGACAGTTCATCCTTGTCTCATGAGACCACAGCTGAGACATGTCACATGAGGCTGAAAGGCTGAGAACCAAGCAGGCCCACCCAGGTGACCCATCTACCCACCACAAGCCTGGTGAGTTGGTTCCCAGCTCTTGGTTTCTCTCTACAGATGGCTTGGGCCTCCTCACAGCATAGTGGCCTGGTTTCAGATGAGTGCTCTGTATTACTGCAAGGACCCTGTCTATCTTTTCTTTTCTTTTCTTTTTTTTCTTTTTGAGACAGGTTTTCTCCATGTTAACCTTGGTTATCTTGCACTTGCTTTATAGACCAGGCTGGCCTCGAACTCACAGTGATCTGTCTGCCTCTGCCTCCCAAGTGCTGGAGTTAAAGATGTGTACCACCGTGCCCAGCTTCGGACCTTATCTCTTAAGTCATTGGTGTCTTTCAGAGGTAACATGGGACCATTCCCAGCCTGAGGGGAGGGAACTATAACTCTGGCTTCTCATGGGAACCATATCAGAGGTGCAGTTGGCAAAATCACATGGGGAGGGGAGAGGTGTGGCCATGCTGTGTGAGGGTGGGCTCTCAGGAGGAGGGGCAGTAGAATGTATTTACATATGTTCTAAAAGGAGTGTATTAGATTAGTTTGTTTTTGTGTGTGTGTGTGTGTGTGTGTGTGTGTGTGTGTGTGTTTTGAGACAAGGTTTCTCTGTCCTAGCCCTTGGCTATCCTGGACTTGCTTTGTAGACCAGGCTGGCCAGAAAACTCACAGTGATCCACCTGCCTCTGCCTCCTAAATGCTGGGATTAAAGGCGTGTGCCACCACGCCTGGCCTGGTTTTTTTTGGTTTTTTTGTTTGTTTTTTGTAGATTGTTTACAGGGGCTGAGAACCTGGACTCCCCCGGCAGTTCCACCCTGGACTAAAGGCACGGGAGCTTCCTAGAATAAAGAAACTGGGGTCTGGTCTTAGAGGGGCGTGGCTGCTTCAGGGAAAGAGCACAGAGTGAAGGTGGTCAGGAACTCCGGCTTGACTTCTTGCAGGGGGTAAGCCCACATTACAATTCATAACAGTGGCAAAATGACAGTTATGAAGTAGCAACGAGGCTGGGCGGTGGTGGCGCACGCCTTTAATCCTAGCACTTGGGAGGCAGAGGCTGGTGGATCGCTGTGAGTTCAAGGCCAGCCTGGACAGCTAAGTGAGTCTAGGACAGCTAAGGCTACACAGAGAAATGCAGTCTTGAAAAACAAACAAACAAACAAACAAACAAAAAATGAAGTAGCAACGAAAAGAATGTTATGGCTGGGGGTCACCACGACATGGGGAGCTGCCTGAGAGGGTCGCAGCTTTAGGAAGGCTGAGAGCCACTGGGATATATTGCATTTGTGTGTTTACGGCAAAGAAGGGCATCAGTGCTGCTCTGCTCTGCCCTGCTGTATGGCTCTACTCATGGGATGACGTGATAGGAAGGCCGGCTACTCCCTCAGGAGCCATGCATGAGTCAGATTAGTTCAGCCTCTTTATAAACTTCTCCCATGAATGAGACAATGTTATGCTGCTTGCCCTGTGTCAGACGCCCTTGTAAGTCCTGTAGATTTACATACATGCACAGGTACACACACATATACACTGTCATACACACACATATACACATGTATGACTACAGATGCACATGCACATCCATATACATACATATACATTTTAAAAATACATATACATAAACATACATACATACACAATACACAGTATGAATACACATACATACACATGCATACACACACATATATACACACATGCACACATACATACACACAGAGGCTGGTCATATAGCTCAGTGTTGGAGTGCTTGCATACAATGTATGAGGCCCAGGGTTCAATTCCCATTACTGCAAAATAAATAAACAAGGCTAGCGTATAACGCAGTAGTGGCACATTTACCTAGCCTTCAGAATGTTGTGGGTTCAAATTCATAGTACTGGGCTGGAGAGATGGCTCAGCGGTTAAGAGCACTGCCTGCTCTTCCAGAGGCCCTGAGTTCAATTCCCAGCAACCAATGGTGGCTCACACCCATCTAGAATGAGAGCCGGTGCATTATGCCCGGATAGGATTTGTGCATGACACGCCTACCCTTAGCTGCCGGGTAAGCGCCCTAGCTCCAAGAAGGTCAATTTGCCTCATCTGGCCTCGAACTCAGAGGTCTGCCTGCCTCTGCCTCTCAAATGCTGGGATTAAAGGTGTGTGCTTTTTATTATTTTGTTTTTGGGGTTTTTTTTTTTTTGGTTTTTTTTTTTTTTTTGGTTTTTGTTAGTTTGTCTTGGTTTTTGGGTTTTTTTTTGGTTTTTTGGTTGTTTTTTTTTTTAAACAGGGTTTCTCTGTGTAACCTTGGCTGTCCTGGATTTGCTTTGTAGACCAGGCTGGCCTTGAACTCGCATCAACCCTCTTGCCTCTGCCTCCCGAGTGCCGGGATTAAAGGCGTGCGCTACCACGCCCAGCCATTGTTTTACTTGCGTGTGCACCCGCAGACCAGAAGAGGGCGTAAGATCTCATTATAGATGGCTGTGAGCCACCATGTGGTTGCTGGGAATTGAACTCAGGACCTTTAGAAGAGCAGGCCATGCTCTTAACGTCTGAGCCATCTCTCCAGCCCTATTCTTATTATTTTTGAGACAAAGTCTTGCTATGTAGCCCAATCCTCCCGCTTCTGCCTTCTGGGTGCTGGGGTTGTTGGCATAGACCATTGTGACTGGTACTATTATCTTGTTTTGTTTATGAGACAGAGCTTCATGTTGCCCAGGCTGGCCTTGAACTTCTGATCCTCCAGTGTCAGCCTTTGGAGTTACAGCTGTGCTTCACCTCACTTAGAGCCTCTTGATGGCGTCTAGGTGAGCCTAGATTACAAGTTGAAGATACAGGGGCTGGCGAGAGGGCTCTGTGGGTAAAAGTGCTTGCTACAAAGCCTGGCGACCCGAGTTCAATCCCTGGGACCCAACAAGGGACCCAGGAGAGAGCTGACTCCACAAAGTTGTTCTCAGACCTCCACACGTACACTGTGGTATGTACAAACACACTCAGACACACGCGCGCGCGCGCACACACACACACACACACACACACACACACACACTTTAAAATTAAGGAGAAAGTTTCGTGTGGTACTAATGTAGGGTGGGTATCTCCTAACCAGTGTTTCAGAATGAGGGTTGCTTCCTTGTTTGTTTTTGAGACGGGGTCTCTCTATGGCTCCCTGGCTGTCCCAGAACTCACTCTCTAGGCTGGTCTCAGAGATCCATCCACCTCTGCCTCTCAAGTGCCCAGATTAAAGGAGAAAACAACCACACCTATTTTTCCCTTCCCCCCCCCCCCCCCCCCCCGCTTCATTTTAAAACTTTTAATTTTTGTTAGCTATTGATTTAAGTCAGTATGGATGTTTTGCCTGCATGTTTGAGCACCACATACATGCAATACCAGAAGAGGCCAGAAGAGGGCATCAGATCCCCGGAGACGGGAGTTACAGCTGACCTTGAGCCACCACTGTGGAGCTGCCAGAGCAGCCAGTGCTCTTAACTGCTGAGCCAGCTGTCCAGTCCCTGCCCCACCCCCTCTTTTAGGGACAAGGTCTCACTGTGTAGCTAAGTGAGTTCAAGACCAGCCTGGGAGCCGGGCGTGGTGGCGCACGCCTTTAATCCCAGCACTCGGGAGGCAGAGGCAGGCAGATCGCTGTGAGTTCGAGGCCAGCCTGGTCTACAAAGGGAGTCCAGGACAGCCAAGACTACACAGCGAGACCTTGTCTCAAAAAAAAAAAAAAAAAAAAAAAAAA
>OU015753.1:7725488-7766058 GCA_907169655.1 Acomys percivali
TTATTATTATTATTATTATTATTATTATTATTATTATTATTATTATTGATTTTTGGTTTTTCGAGACAGGGTTTCTCTGTGTAACTTTGGCTGTCCTGGACTCACTCTGTAGACCAGCTGGCCTCGAACTCATAGCGATCCACCTGCCTCTGCTGGGATTAAAGGCGTGTGCCACCATGCCCGGCTACCAGTTCCATTCTTGAAGGAAGACTGGTTCCTTACCCAGAGAATAATATGAAGCCAAGTTCTGGGCGGCCCTCTAGTGGACATAGCAGGAACTGCATTGAAGAGATGCCCCCACCCCAGTTCACCCAGTTCACAACTACAGTGTCTCTTAGTGGATGAGGAGGAATGGAGGCTTGTTCCATTATAGTACCTGCTAGCCTTAAGAAGCAGCAAAGCAGGCTGGGTGGTGGTGGCACATGCCTTTAATCCCGTCACTCAGGAGGCAGAAGCAGGCCGATCTCTGTGAGTTTGATGCCAGCCAGGTCTACAGAGTGATTCCAGGACAGACAAGGCTATACACACAGAAACCCTGTCTTGAAAAACTTGAAATAAAGAAAGAAAGAAAGAAAGGAAGGAAGGAAGGAAGGAAGGAAGGAAGAAAGAAAGAGAGAGAAAAGAAAAGAAAAGAAAAGAAAAGAAAAGAAAAGAAAAGAAAAAGGCAGCAAAGTAAAGCCTGGCATGGTGGCACACTCCTTTAATCCCAGCAGTTGGGGCTGGAGAGATGACTCAGAGGTTAAGAGCACTGACTGCTCCTCCAAAGGTCCTGAGTGCAATTCCCAGCAACCACATGGTGGCTCACAACCATCTGTAATATGATCTGATCTGATGCCCTCTTCTGTCTTGCAGGTGTATGTGTAAGCAGAACACTGTATATACAATAATACATAAATAAATCTTTTTTAAAAAAACTGCTAATCCCAGCACTTGGGAGGCAGAGTCAAACCTGGGCCCTGTGAATTCTAGCCACATGCTCTGCCACTGAGCCACATCCCTGAGCCCCTGCCTACTAACTGAATACAAAAGCACTCCAATGCCTCCACCTCTGACCTTTTTCTGCCTTGTGGGGCTCCTAACCTCCTGAGATCTGCGGGCTTTCCCCAGAGCAGTAAAAGATGGTGGAAGGGTACTGACCATCCACCTGCCTTAAGTAGCTCCTGTGTTCTTAGTGCAAATTGTCCTGACACAGTGTTGAGGTTTCAGTAAGAGGCTGTCTAGAGCCAGGTGGCCTGTGGGGGGTTGTCTCGAGTGATGTGGGAAGACCAGGTTGAATGTGGGTGCCATCATTCCTGAGGTGGGGCCTTGGGCTGACTGAGCACTGATGGTGGAGGCCTGCACTGCTCTCTGCTCTTGGCCCTGGGTGTGATGGTGTCGACATCCCTGCTTTGACTTCCTGGAACTGTGCGCTAAAGAAACCCTCCCTTCCCTACACTGCTTTTGTCAGATTATTTTCTCACAACAGAAATGAAACCAGAACAACGTTCCCCCACTCCCCGACTCCATCTGCTCCATCTCCTCACCGCCCCTCTGTCTTTCCTCTCCTTTTTCTTCCTGTCTGTTCCCTAGGACTGCACATCACAGAGGCCTGGTGGAGGACCCACATTCAGAGGCCTTGCAAGCCCTCTGCCTGGGTGCTTGTTAGGGTGTGGGGAACCTGGGCCCCATCAGATGCCATAAGTCTGGGTCTCAGAGAGAAACCTCTAAAAGTAATCTTAAGAAAGGGTGATTCAGCCAGTCGTGGTGGCACACGCCTTTAAACCCAGCACTCAGGAGGCAGAGGCAGGTGGATCCCTGTGAGTTCGAGGCCAGCCTGGTCTATAAAGTGAGTTTAGGACAGCAAGGTTACACAGAGAAACCTTGTCTCGAAAAACAAAACAAAACAAACAAACAAACAAAAAACCAAAAAAAACAAAACAAAAAAGAAAGGGTGATTCACGCTGCCTAAAATTCTGCATTTTAGCTTGGTGGTAGTGGTGGGACACGCCATTAATTCCAGCACTCAGGAGGCAGAGGTGGGCAGATCTCTGTGAGTTTGAGGCCAGCCCATCTACAGAGATAGTTACAGGACAGCCAAAGCTACACAAAGAAATTCCGTCTCAAAAAAACCCACAAAAAAACCAAACACACACACACACACACACACACACACACACACACATACACACACACACACACACACACACACGAGCACGCACGCATATGCACACACATACAAAACTGCATTTTTTTTTCAAGACAGGTTTTCTCTATATAGCCTTGGCTATCCCGGACTCACTTTGTAGACCAGGCTGGCCTCAAACTCACAGTGATCCACCTGCCTCTGCCTCCCGAGTGCTGGGATTAAAGGCGTGTGCCACCACCACCCGGAACAAAACTGCATTTTGAGCATGTGCAATTCAGTGACTTCTAGTAAACATACAGACCTGCGTAATCATTACCACCAACCAATTCTAGACCATTCTATCACAACCTCCAATAAAGACTGAGTGCCATTATCAGTCTCGTCTTTCCTGCCTCACTCCTGACAGCTATGTGTGAACATTTCTGTTGCTAGAGACCTGCCTGTTGTGAGTGTGTGCATTGTGGAAGGGAATCACGCTGAACAGACTTCTGTGTCTGGCTGCTGCTACTTTTGTGATTTTATTTTCTGTGTATGAGTGTTTTGCCTGCACATATGTCAGTGCACCACATGTGTGCCTGGTGCCCATGGAGGCTAGAAACCGATGACTCTCAATTACCATGTAGGTGCTGGAATCGAACCCAGGTCCTCTGGAAGAGTACATCCACTGAGCCATCTCTCTAGTCCTGTGTCTGGATTTTTTTTTTCACTCAACATCTCAAGTTTTAGGTTTCTTTGTTTTTGTTTGGTTTTGTGTGTGTGTGTGTGTGTGTGTGTGTGTGTGTGTGTATGTGTGTATGTGTGTGTGCGAGCACTCGTGAGCACTCATGTGCACTCACATGCATGGCACACGTGTTTGTATTTGTGCAGGTGCATATAAACATGCATGCATGTAAAGACCAAAGAACAACTCAGGTATCATTCCTCAAATGTTGTCCACATTGTTTGCTTTTGAGGGAGGGCCTCTCATTGGCCTGGGTTTTGCCTCAAGTATATAGTATAGGCTGCCAGTTTAGTAAGAAACAGGGATCCGCTGGTTCTCTGCCTTGTGATTTCAAGGGTGTACCAACACATTTGGCTTTTGTTGTTGTTGCTTGAGGCAAGGTCTCACTATGTACCTATGTCTGTCCTGGAACTCACTAGGTAGACCAGGCTGGCCTTGAACTCACAGAGATCCACTTGCCTCTGCTTCCCAAGTGCTTGGGTTAAAAGAATAGCTACCTGCCTTCCTGGCCCTCGTGACTGTAACCACTTTGTCAATGGAGCTATCTCTTTTGCCTGGCATCATGGAGGTTATTTAGTTTTTAGTTTTAAAAAATTGATTTGTGTTTTTCATGGGTGTTTTGCCTGCATGTATGTCTGTCCATCACTTGCATGCCTGCTTCCCACAGGGAACAGACAGTTCTGAGTCATGTGGGTCCCAGGAATCAAATCAGGGTCATTACCAAAACAAATGCCCTTAACCTCTGAGCCATCTCCTCAGCCCCTGGTTTAGAAATTTGTTTTTGTAGGATCTCATGGTGTATCCCTGGCTGGCCTCAAACTCATAGACATCTGCTGCCTCTGCCTTCCTAGCCCTGGGATTACCAAAGGTGTGCACCACTATGCCAGGCTTGTTTTGTTTTTTTGATTCAGGGTTTTATTACATAGCCCAGGCTGGCCTGGGACTTGCTATGTAGCCCAGGAGGCTCACAATCCTCCTGCCTTGGCCCCCGGTTTGCTGGGATTGCAGCATCATGTTTGGGAGGTTTATCTGCACCCTAGTGTGTAGCAGCTGCTTTGGGCTGAGTATCACCCTTGATGTGGGTTAGCACCCTTTCTCCCTCTGTGTATCTGCTGCCAGAAGTCAGTCACGCCTGCGTTTGGGGTGTTATGAAACTCACCGTCATAGAAAGACAAGCTGAAGCATCCTGGCCACGTGTAGTTCGTAGGGCACACGCAGTCTCCTCCGTCAGATGCCCAGTGGCCACTCAGCTGCGCTGCCCCCATCCTCAGATCTAGCTGCCGTCCTGTCCAGCTCCTAAAGCCTTTCTCTGCACTAGTTTCTTTTAGCCTTTGCTCTTTTAGAGACTGTGCAAACCAGGAAGTGAAGCGCAGCCAACTTGGGAACACAAATATTTGCCAGTCAAGAAAACACTCCCCTGTCAATCAAACCCCAGACAAGCTGGCACACATACTCCACAGGAGTGGGAGGCAGCTTCTGTTTTGGCATGGTCCAGGTGGCTGATGGCTTCTCTTCCTCTGAATGTATCCCAAGCTTCTTCCTCCCATCCTCAAAAGCAGACGAGGAACCCAGGCTCAGAGCGGCCAGTGGCCTTTCCCTTGTTTCTTTCAACAATATCATATGCATTCATAACCTCGTGAAAGGGACAGAGGGTGTGCAAGGGACAATTTCCAACACAGATAAGCAGCAGACAGGCTTTCAGGCCATGGGGTGGGTGGAGCTTGAGAACGGCTTTATTACAGCTTTCCAGGGTCCCTGCAGGGAGCGGGATACAGCTCAACCAGGGACCGACGCTGAGATGGAGCAAATTTTCTGCCTCACTACAGAAAACCCAGACTGCACATCCTTTATGCTGTGCGTGTGCGTGTGTGTGTGTGTGTGTGTGTGTGTGTGTGTGTGTGTGTGTGTAGCAAATGCTGCATGACTCAAGATAACCTCAACTGGAGACCCTTTAATCTTCCACCTCATGAACACTGAGATTACACCTTACCTCAGAGCCTAACGGTGAGGGTTTCAAACTTGGATCCAGCTCTCTTGCCCTCACCAGTTGTAGACCAACCTCTCCCAGTGGGCTGGTCTGCTGGTACCCTACCAGAGCCACCGGCTTATAGGGCTCATTATAGTTCAGTTGTTCTCACTAGACCCCTGACTCAAAATTCCTCTAAGGGGCCATATTAATACGGAGACTTCCAGGGCCTTGAGAGCTGTTGGCTCACCTCCCTGAATGCTGGGATTACAGGCCTGCGCCACTGTACCGGGCTTGTTCTTAGGCTTTTTGAAGATCGGGGTTCAATCTTTACAATCGCAATAAAAACAAAGATAACACGTGGGGGAACTTGTCCCTGCGAGGTGTCACCTGACATTTGGTTTGCCAAAGCTCTGTCTGGGCTCTGTCTCGAAGGAGCTGAACGAAACAGATAAGAGGTGCATTTTCATTGCTTTTAAACCATGTACAGAAAGGGCAAAGACTGTAAAATGAAAGGGGAGCCCCTTCCCTCATGATGGCGTCTGTATGGACTGGTCAGCTTTGTCCCGAGGCCCGGAGCTGAGTTTCAGATGAATGTGTTTATTCCTGGATCGGCGCTTAGCCCCATACCTCTACCCTCCCGGAGTGAAGGCAGGCAAGAGAGTGAACCTGGCAGGGATGCAAAGGAGGTTGTAGCCGCAGGTGTACAGTCTCCCGCGGGCGAGCCGGGAAAGGGGCGGGCGCAGGAGGGGCGGAGGCGGAAGGAATGAAGGGCGGGGCAAGAGGCGTGCCCGTGTCAGGGCCGGAGGCCAATGAAGAAAAGGGACGGACCAGAGGCGGGGCCTGGAGAACGTCAAGACATAACAGGGGCAGGGCCGGCACGCCCCCTCTCTCTGACTGACCAATCCGAGAGCTCGTACCAGTTGTGAATTCCTCCAGGCTGCGAAGAATGCAACGTTGCTATAGGACCGCTGCAGGCCGTCTTCCGGTCGGGGGGCGGGCTCCTGCGAGGTGGCGGGAAAGAAGCGACCGAGACGCAGTCTCTGAGACCCCGAGGGCGACTACGGGCGTGGAACTCTTACTTTCCATTCATGGACGCGGCCGAGGTGGAGTTTTTGGCCGAGAAGGAGCTGGTGACCATCATCCCGAACTTCAGTCTGGACAAGATCTACCTAATTGGGGTGAGGCAAGGGCGGGACGGGGCTGCGGCCGCGGGGTCATGGACCAGTCACAGCTCCTTTGCCCTGTGTTGTCCTTGCAGGGAGACCTCGGGCCCTTCAACCCTGGCTTACCCGTGGACGTACCCCTGTGGCTGGCCATTAACCTGAAACAGAGACAGAAGTGCCGTCTGCTACCTCCAGAGTGGATGGATGTGGGTGAGCATTCTTGGGTGGGTGGGCTTGTACCTGGGCATGCCTCCTACCTCGGTTCCGGGTTCCCGGGCTTCGATGGCTGTTCCAGTGGCTGGTTGGTGCCTGGTACTTTAGTCCTATTTGTATTTTAGATATTTAACCACGGTTGTCCCCTGACTTCCCTATGTGCTTGAGTACACACACTAGTGATACGTTTCAGTTTTAAAATGAAGAATCCCAGTATTCAGGAGGCAGAGACAGGAGGATCTCTGAGTTAGAGGCCAGCCTGGTCTACAGAGGGAGTGCCGGGACAGACAGGGCTACACAGAGAAACCCTGTCTTGAAAAACAAAAACAAAAACAGAACAAAAGCAGAGATGCAACCTAAAACAAACATTATTGTTTTTCCTAGTGTTTTTGTTTGTTTGTTTTATTGAGTATCAGCTAATGAAATCCTGGTGTAAAGGCAGTGAAAACAGCACATCTCTGTGCTGGTTTTGTCAAATTGACACAAACTCAACTCAGCTGGGAGGAGGGAGCCTCAATTGAGAAATCGCCTCAGTAGACTGGCCTCCATGGTCTGTTGGGGGCATTTCCCTGGCTAATGATTGCTGTGGCAGAGCTACGGGTGGTGCCACCCTGCCACCCTTTCACAGGTGGTGAGAAGTTGTATGAAAAGACAGGAGAGCCAGTAAGTAGCCTTATTCCTGCTTGAGCTCCTGCCCTCATGTCCATCAACGATGGACACTTATCGGGCCAGATAAGCCCTTTCCTCCCCAAGCTGGGGTCATGGTCACAGGAACAGAAAAGCAAACTAGAACAGTCGCCTTACAGTGGAATATTATTCAGAAGGAATAGGCTTCTGATACGTGCTTCAAGGTGGATGAACCTCGAAAAAAAAACTTTAAAAAGTCAAGCACAAAAGACTATAGAGACTGTCTGGTTCTGTTGATGTGGCTGGTCAGAAGTTGGCAGACCCATCGCACAGAATTAATGGCTTGGGAAGTGGTTGAGGGCTTATGTTTTTAGGAGGAGAGAGGACGATGAAAATCTGAAATTGGATGGATGGTTTCATAACTCTGTTAAAAGCCCTTTGTGTGTGGTTTGAGTCAGAAGTGTGTGTGGTAGATTAAAGATGATAGAAAAAAAATGAAAGAAGATGATCATGTATGTATCAGGGGAGACAGGCTTTACGAGTTTGGAAATCCTGTGTGAACTTGGCTGGAGTCACCTGAGAGACTTAGAAGCAAAGGCTCAGTTGTAGCTAATTTTGTTGTCAGCTTGACACCAGGGCAACAGAAGCCCTCAGCTGAGAAACCGCCTCCATTAGATCAGCTGGTGGGCAGCTTTGTGGAGCATTATCTTGATTGCTAAGTGGTGTATGTAGGAGGATCCAGCCTACCGTGGGTGGTGCCACCCCTGGGCACAGTCCTGGGCTGTATGAGAAAGCCTCGCGGGGCTGGAGAGATACATGGCTCAGAGAGGTTAAGCACTGGCTGTTCTTCCAAAGGTCCTGAGTTCAATTCCCAGCAACCAATGGTGGCTCACAACCATCCGTAATGAGATCTGGTGCTCTCTTCTGGTTTGCAGGCGTACATGCAGACAGAACACCGTTTACATAATAAATAAATCTAAAAGAAACAAAAAAGGAAAAAAAGCTGAGCAAGCCACTAAACAGCCTTCCCTGTGGTTCCTGCTTGAACCCCTGCTCTGACTTCCTCAGTGATGGACTTTGATCACTAAGCCAAATAAGCCTTTTCCTTCCCAGATTATATTTTGGTCACGGTGTTCCTTGTGGCAGAGGAAAGCAAACTAGGCCAGTCTATTTAAGTCACTTTCACACTAGAGAGATGTGCTTGAACTTGAACCTCTTGTTCCCTGTGTAAAGGGGTGGATGACTCTAATAATCCTGAACCTGGGGACCCAGTTCCTATGCCTTGAGGAGCCTCTTTGCCCTGCCGGGCCTAAATCCACTAGACCCATTACCAGCTTCAGCTGGCCCAGGCCCAAGGTTAGAGAGAGGAGTGTGTCGTGTTCTGTGCTTTTGCCACCCAGTGAGGAGCAGTCAGGCAGCGCTGGTGCTGAAAGCCTGTGAGGGAGGCCTGTCTGCCTGGGCCTTCATGTCCAGAGGATGGTGTCTTCTCTGGCTTGCCTTGTGAATGTGTGGTTTGCAGCTGGTCCTGTGACCACCCGGGTCATCACCTTGTTCTCCTTCCTAGGTGTCCCCTTACATGAGTAGCCTCCATCTGCTCACCCGTCCTGAGGGTGGGTGGGTATTTGCGTTACTTTCCATTTTTAGATCTTTATTTTTATTTTATATGTATGAGTGTTTTGTGTGCGTGTATGTGTGTGCCTTCAGAGGCCAGCAGGGGCCTATCTGACCCCCTGGAACTGGGTTACAGGTGGTTGTGAGCTGCTACTTGAGTGCTGGGATCCAAATCCAGGTCCTCTGTAAGAGCAGCGAGTACCTCTTAACTGCCGAGCCAAGCACTCCACTTTCCAGTTTTAAAACTCGTTACTGTGTTTGTGCATCTGCACATGTGCCATGGTGCACGTATGAGCAGAGACAACTTGCTGATGAGCCTGTTGTGTCCTTCCACTGTGTCTACCTTCATCAGGCTTGGTGACACATGTCTTTATCTACGGAGCCATTTCTCCAGTCCCCAGGTTATTCCCATTTTTTTTTTTTAAGATTTATTTATTATGCATAGAGTGCACATCAGATCACATTATAGATGGTTGTGAGCCACCATGTGGTTGCTGGGAATTGAACTCAGGGCCTCTGGAAGAGCAGTCAGTGCTCCTAACCACTGAGCTATCTCTCCAGCCTATTCCCATTTTTTTACTACTTTGATTTTTTTTTTTTTTTCGAGACAGGGTTTCTCTGTGTAGCCTTGGCTGTCCTAGACTCACTTTGTAGACCAGGCTGGCCTCGAACTCACAGCGATCCACCTGCCTCTGCCTCCCGAGTGCTGGGATTAAAGGTGTGCGCCACCACGCCCGGCTTTTTACTACTTTGAATAAGACTGTTAGGATCTTCTTGTCTGAGTCTTTGTGTAGTTAGGTGTTTCTGTGGTTTGTTGAGGCAGGGTCTCATGTAGCCCAGGCTGCTGCTGCTTGCTATGGAGCTGAGAACGGGCTTGAACTGCTGACCCTTGTGCCTCCAGCTCCCCTGTTGCTGGGTTACAGGTGCCTGTGCTATGGCACTCTCGTTTCTTAGGTAAAAGATACCAGTACCTGGTCAAATTGTAAGATTAAAAATGTTTTCTCGGGGCTGGAGAGATGGCTCAGAGGTTAAGAGCACTGACTGCTCTTCCAGAGGTCCTGAGTTCAATTCCCAGCAACCACATGGTGGCGCACAACCCTCTATACTGTGATCTGATGCCCTCTTCTGGCCTGCAGGTGTACATGCAGGCAGAGCACTGTATGCATAGTAATAAATAAATCTTAAAAACAAACAAACAAAAACGTTTTCTCATCCCTGAGTAGTGGTGCATACCTTTAATCCCAGTACTCTGGAGGCAGAAGCAGGTGGATTTCTGAGTTCGAGGCCAGCCTAGCTTACAGAGCAAATGCCAGGACAGTCAGGGATACACTGAGAAATCCTGTCATGAAAAACCAAACCTAACAAGAAGTGTTTTCTCTTCACTGTGGTGAGGGTGAAACATACTGACCTCTCTGTTTCAGAGAAATTGGAACAGATGCGAGACCAGGAGCGGAAGGAGGAGACATTCACCCCAGTGCCCAGCCCGCACTACATGGAGGTCACTAAGCTCTTGCTGAACCAGTGAGTCAGCGCGTGGGACAGGGCGCGCCCTGTGGACTCCTTCCCTCCCCATTCCCATGAGCGCCCAGCCCCTGGGTTCTCATGAAGGTGACCTGGAGGAGGCGTCTCCATGCAGATGCCTAGGCTGTCTGTTCTCATCTGTTCCTTCTCTCCCCGCCTTGGATTCTTATACTTGAGGCCTGTCACTTGTCACTGGGTCTCAGTGTGGCCACTGACAACCCAGCAGCCTTTGCTCTAAGTGCACGTGCTTCATTTCACCCAACTTTGCCCCAAAGTGTGTGGATCTGGGTTCCCTGTGTCTGTCACAGCGGTGGCCAGGCTGCCTCGTGAGGTCCTGTCGACAGCCCCTTAGCCTTTCCAGCCTGAGTCTCAAGTCAGGGTGCTCCCAGCTGTCACAAGTGGGGTGCTTCTGCCCCCCTCTTTCACAGCTCTCCTTTGCCCCAAGTCTGTAGGTTTATGATCCCACTGGTCTGTCTACTGCAGAACAGGTTTGTTTGTTTGTTATTGATTTATATATCGCTATAGTGCCTACACTGGTCGTGCGCTCCTGGCTTTAGAGGTCCTCCTGCCCTGGTCCTCCTGGCCTACTAGTGTTTGCAGAGCTCTGCTCTGGCACTTGCCACAGTGTAGTTTTGTGCTCTTCCATCTGGCTGTGCCGTTATGCACCTATACTAGATGGGCCGGGACTGTCTCCACACAGGCCTCACACAGGTCTGTTGAATGGAAGCGGGAGGCGCTCAGACCTAACTTACTGAGCATCTAGCTGGACACTACACCTCTCTGCTGATTCAGAAGCAGAGCTGGCATCAAAGCCACAGTGGTGCTGTCTGCTTGGAGCAGCTGGACAGTAGTAGGGACCTGTGTCACTGCTCCGTCAAGAGAGCTGGGAAGCTATAGGTCTCCCTTCCTCCAACGATATGCTTATTGCTTTCAGCATGGCCACATGGGCCTGAGTGCCCATCTGGGTAGGGAACAATGTGACCCTGCGAACTGGTCATTAGACTGCTGCACAAGGCCTGGTGGGGCCAGAGAAGGCATTTGAGGAGCACAAGATTGAGCAGAAGAACAGATGTGCTGAGGAGCAGGGGTTGGGGGTTGTGGGGGGAGGAGGAGGGGGGCAGGGGGCGGGCAGCAGTACAGGAGGAGCAGTAAGGCACTGTGTGAGGTACTGTGGCTCTCTGTGCTTGACGGGGTGAGGATCGAGGTGTGCACGTGATGGGCTGTGGAGGCATGGGTTCTGTGGTGATTGGGAGGGTAGGCCCAGGGATCTGGTGTCCGCAGGGGTCTGAGAGGGATGGGGGTGGTGCTGGGAAAGGAGAGGACCCGGATGCATGACTAGGAACCAGGCTGGTGCTACCAGCATAGAGGGAGGCCTGTCTTTCCTGATGTTCTGTGTATTATGCACTCTATCCAGAGCTGTGCTGTTGTCAGCTGTGGTATCACCGGATTGGGGTCAGGAGTAGGGACAGATGGATCCCCAAGATCCAGTTTGCTCTACTTTAGGAGTTCCAGGCCACCCAGGGCTATACAGTAAGACCCTGTCTTTTAAACAGCAACAAAACTCAAAATTATTTATTTGGCTGAGGAACCCAGTTTAAATATTTTTAGCCAGGTGGTGGTGGTGGTAGTGCAAGTCTTTAATCTTAGCACTTGGGGCAAAGGCAGGAGAATCTCTGAGTTTGAGGCCAGCCTGATACACAGTACGAGTTCCAGGACAGCCAGGGGCACACAGAGAAACCATCTGGAAAAGTAGATGGATGGATGGATGGGTGGGTGGATGGGTGGCTAGATGGATGAAAACTTTAAAAAACAACATTTATTTTGGGGGCACATGCACTGACATGACGTGCACATGGAGGGCAGAGGGTAACTTTCAGGAGATTCTCTCCTATCATGGGGTTCCAGAGATTGGCTTCAGGGTGTCAGTGTTAGCCACAAACACCTTCCCATGCTGACTGTCTCGCTGGTCCAGGGACCCAGTTTTTCTTGGTTCTGTAGTTCACTTGATGAGGATCTGGAGTTCTTGGTTCTTTTTCCTCTGTCCAGAGCATAAGGTCTCAGCGCTCGTGTTCACAGTTCAGTTCCCTGCACACGTTCTCTCACAGCCCTGCCAAGCACTCCTGAGCTGACGGGCAGGAGTGACTGATGGGCTGCACAAGGCCGCCTCCGCCTCGTGTGAACTTCTTCCTTCAAAAAGGCTGGCTTCAAGGATGCCATGAAGGAAAGCTGTTGCTAACTGCTGGCCTTGAACTCTGTGGATGCAGGGTTGCTCCTCGACTTTGCTTTGCAGTTTTGTAACCTGTCTCCCCACAGTGGCAGCCCTGGCTCTCAGCCTTTTGTGAGACTGGAGACACTAGCAGAACCACTTAAAGGGCTCAGCACAGAGTTTGCCCTCTTCTTCCTGGTGGGGGTGGGGTGGGTAGTAAGCCTATGTCACCTGTGAAAACCAGGGATCTGCTGACCTGAACCAGCCTCAGAACCAACGTGAGATAGTTACACAGCACAGGATGTTGTTACCCTGAAGAGAATGTCCTACCTGCCCAGTTTTCCAGTATTCTAAGGATATATTTTTCATTTTAATTACATGTGTGTTTGTGTCTGTGTGGTATGTACATGTAAGTGAAGTGCCCAAGGAGACAAAAAAATGAATATTGGATCTCCTGGAGCTGGAATTACAGGTGGTTGTAAACTACTCCATGTAGGTTTCTGGGAACTAATTGGGTCTTTTGCAAGAGCGGTATGTGATCTCAACTGCTGAGATGGCTCTAGCCCCTCCAATGTGTTATTGCTTAGAAGATTAATTTTTATTATTTGTGTCTGTCACTATATGCATGTGAGCGCAGGTAGGTGCCCTCAGAGGCCAGAGGTATGAGATTCCCATATTGCAGGGGCTATAGGTGGTTTTGAGCCACCTGGCATGGGTGTGTGCTGACCACTGAGCCGTCTCTCTAGACTGTGTTGTTCATAGGAAGTCACATTGTACTCCACATCCAGGTGGTCTCCCGTCTCAGCCTCCCGAGTTCGGGCATTATGGTCGCCATTCCTGGCTTTCAGTATTTCACTTTGTCAGATCTCTCACTAGCCACGGACAGTGAACACGAGTGAAAACACCTGGGTGCCAAGCTTACCTGTCAATCCTAATCCCCAAGGAACGAACAGAGCCCCAGTACTTTCTTAAGTCTGTGTAAGGTTTCTTCTTTTTCCTCTCTCCCCTCCTTCAAACAGGGTATCCCAGCCCTGATTTTTTTTTTTTTTTTTTTTTTTTTGGGGGGGGGGGGTGGTTTTGGGACCGGGGTTTCTCTTTTTTAGACTTGGCTGTCCTGGACTTGTTTTTTGTAGACGAGGCCAGCCTCGAACTCACAGTGATCTGCCTGCCTCTGCCTCCCGAGTGCTGGGATTAAAATCGTGCGCCACAGCGCCCGGCTTCCCAGCCTTGAACTTCTGATTCTTGTGCTTCTGCCTTCTGAGTACTAAGGTTACAGTCATGTGCTACCAAACCTGGCTCACGCTTTTTTTTTTCCCAAGCTTTGTTTTTAAAGATTTGTTTCAGTGCATGTGTGGCTATGGCTGTGAGTGCCACACTTGTTCAGGGACCCACAGAGGCCGGGATACACGAATCCCCTTAGTATAAGCAATCGTGAACTGCCTGATGGGATGCTGGCAGTGGAACTGGTGTCCTCGGGAGAAGCAGCCAGCATAACTGCTCAGTTGTCCGTCGTGCCCCCACTGTGTAAGCTGATGAGCGCCTCTGTTTCGCCTCTGTCCATATCTTCAGTGCTTCTGACAACATTCCCAAAGCAGACACCATTCGGACACTGATCAAAGATCTATGGGACACACGCATGGCCAAGCTCCGCGTGTCTGCTGACAGCTTTGTGCGACAGCAGGAGGCACATGCCAAGGTAGGCGCGGCTCTCCTGTCCCCACCTGGTGCCAGTGGGTACTGTAAGCCAGTGTGAATGCTCCAGGGAGTCAACAGGGCGTCCTGCTTGTTCAACTGTAAACAGATTTGACTGTGCTTATGGGGGCTTGGGATATATATAGCTCTTGATGGAGAGCTTGCCTGGTGTCCACAGGGTACCGGACCTCCTCCTCAGCACCCAGGAACAAGTAACTCGTCTGTTCACTGGAGTTTAGCTTTTTCTTAAGGTCACAACTTCCTCTGCTCACTTGCTTTTTGTTTCAGCTGGATAACTTGACCTTGATGGAGATCAACACCAGCGGAGCCTTCCTCACCCAGGCACTCAATCACATGTACAAACTCCGTACCAACCTGCAGCCCTCTGACAGCACTCAGTCTCAGGACTTCTAGCCTTGGGTGTGCAAACCTTTGCTGTCTGCGGGTGTCCCAAGCTCCGGATGTAATAGGCACTCTGCTCTGGAAGGTGCGATGGTGGGCATGGAACAGAGGTGGTGAGTGTGCTGCTCACATCAGCCATACTGCAAGTCCTACTTCATTGAATGCAGACGCCACCAGCTGCTCTCTCAGCCCACATTTCTCTAACAGCCACTGACTCCTGCATGCCATGCACAGTGAGTGTTTGAGCTTGCTCAGTTCAGCTCAGTGTCTTCAAGCTTGATTTGTGGAAAGCACTTGTGGCTTGGTGGGGTGGTGGTGCTAATATAAAAAGATTTCCTCTTAAAATGATTTAGGAAGATTTTATTTTTGGGATGTTGTCAGAAATTACAGCAATATATTCATAAATACCTAATTACTACATTCAACAAATAATATTACAATACAGTTAATTCAAACAAGTACACTTAGAACGGGTTTAATTTCACAGCATCTAAACTGCCCCCAGAGTGACCAAGGCACCTGTCCTCCCCCTGCTTGGGCCTGGGTCCACTGCCCAGCAGTGAGGCATAGGGCACACACAAGTACAAAGCCAGTGAGATGCCTCCTTGGGTCAAGGGAGCCTCTAGGGTTGACGTTAAGCACTGGATCAGACAGTGGGGACAGGCTACGGCAAGTAGTGAAGTCAAAGCTTTGCAGACTTGAAAGAGCACAGACTGCTGCTAAGTGGCTCACGCACCCCTCAGAGGTGCTGAGCCTGCTGTGCGGGCATCTCCATGCTGGGTCCTGGGCATCTGAGGGCAGGGGTGGGAGGCAACTAGTTTGCAATTCAGCTTAACTGGTTGAGACTTGGCAGTGCTGTGAGCATGGCTGTAGCTCCCCACTGTTAGGGCAGGGCTCCTGGTCATTTTCTGGACACCCTAGTGGTACAGTCTGGTGTGATGGTGCTATTCAGGGTTTTAAGATTACCATGTACGGTAGTGTTGACAGCCTTCTTTTAGCCACTCATCTGGGATGATGGCAGATCTTATCAGGTGGGCTCTAACTATATGAAACAAATGTTTTTAAGATCGGGCTAAGCATGGAGCCATGGGATCAAACACCCAGACGGTCCATCACAAGCTTGACTTCCCAGCCAGGACGGATGGCAGCGGTAACTTGGTGGTGGAGTGGGAAGACGTGGCCAAGGGCTGGGAGTCTCATGTACATGCCAATTTTATAGTCCATCCTAGAGCAGATCTGTAGCGGAGAAAGGCTGGAGATATTCAGGGACTGTGTGGTACGTGGCGGAGAGGTGGTGGTGGAGGTGCAACTAGTACTGTTTGTTCTTTTTAAGCTTCATCTGTCCGTGGGATGGGAAAACCATGCGTGGTCTGAGTGGCACACTCACCTGCCACTTCACTGGCTTGTACCTGGCCCGATTGTCACTTTACTTATGAGCATGGGGTACTCCTAGGTGGAGATAGGTTTGGAGCTGGAAGCTCTAGGGCATGTAGAAGGGACATAGGCATTGTTAGGTCAGTGGCCCAGCTTGTGCCCTAGGCGCACCTAGATCAGCTGCTCTGGGGCATACTCAGCCAGGGGACTTCTGTGAGATGAGAAGGGACTCTTAAGTTATCGGGCCTACCTTTCCCCAAAGCCATCACCAAGGTTAGCAAGTTTCCAGGCGTCAGTGTGGAGTTGGCCCAGGACAGGAACATGCCAGCAGCATTTAATTGGCTAATGCTTTGACCCCGGGCATGGGCCACCACCTCCAACTGGGATGCGCTGACTGCTCACAACTCTGGTGGCACTTTCTTGTTTCTGAGTTTGCTGACTCTTGGCAGGCAGACAAAACCACCTGGGGTTAGGGGAGATGGGACTGCCAGCAAGGTGCTCTACAGCCACTAAGCCTGGTGGCCAAGGATAGGCTTGGCCTCCTCCCCACCCTGATGGAGTGACAGCCACAGCTCTGGCAGGAAGAGGTTCTCTTTCAAGGTGTCAGCCCTGGCTGAGGAGTTGGAACTGGGAAAGATCTTTCTGAGCTTTCTGCCACAGCTGTCGCCTGTCATAGCTCAGCTCCCATAGCTTTGCCTCAAGTGCCTGCTGCACATGGGCATGAGTGCCCAGACAGCAGACGGGCCCCCGGTGCCCCTCAGCCCTGCCATGTGGGGCGCTGGACAGGTGAGCTCTTTCCTAAAACCTCAGCATTTTAATATCCTGACCAGCAGCAGTACAAACACTAAAAGCAAGGGTTTGTTGTGTGTGTGTTTTTTTAAACCAGAGAAAAACAAAAACAAAAGAACAAAGGAAAGCTCCCAACAGGAAGAACAAACATAATTCCCCAAACCACATAGTAAAAATGGCAGGCTTTTTATAACAATAATTAAAGTAATAAAAACATACAAAACTTTTGTTTTTTTTTAATATATACACAGTACAGGGCTGAAGCACCTTTGACTTTTCTCTCAAAACGTACATCTGTATGAAAACGCCACACACGGCGGTAGCAATCCAGTGGGTGGGCTATCTGTGGACAGCTCCATGCATCTTCCCCAAGGAGAACAAGGTACCTTTGGGTGTGGGTTTGCCTCTTTTCCTAAAGAGCTGTTCCAGGGTGAAGCCGTGACTAGCTTATGTGCTCCTAGGACCTGTGGCTTTGATGATGGCACAAGAAGGTGACTGGACTGATTGTGAGCCCTTTGCTTGTACGCACCCAGCCTTCACAGCTCGTCAGTCTCCTGGGAGGAAGAGGTCAACTCCAGGGCCGCAGCAAGAGCAAGCTGGGCTCTTGTGGCACAGCAACACCAGAAACAACCAGCTGGCTCTCCCTCAGCCACATGCATGGTGGGCATCAGTGTTGGAGAAAAAAGAATGGCGTGGGGGAAGAAGAGATAAAACCGCCATCAGAAAGAGAAACTGTCTTAGCTGAGACAGGTGACTTGGTTACATTGGAGTCAAGGTGACATCTTCTCTGGAGCCTGGAATCCTTTGCTTCATGCATGGCACGATCTCAATTTGTAAGCTTCAAACCTCCCAGTGAAAAATATTAAATATTCAAGGTAATAAAATAGATAATATTTCTATACTATAGGTTCAGCCTGGTGCAAGGGAAACCGTCACCTCGGATATCCCTTAAAGTAGCCCCGAGGCCAGTGCACAGCGGGCAAGGCAAGGCACTTCCGTAAGTGGTCCAGCTCCGCCTGGAGCCTCTCCCGCTCCGAGACCATCTTCTGTTTCTGACTCCGAAGCTCCTGGGGAGAAGACACAGGTCAGATCCATCTGCACATAGACCAGTGTGAGTGGTCCCTGGAGACTGCTACGACGTTTTCCCAACAGCATGTGTTCCTAAGAACCCGTGTGTATGGCTGTCTCAGCCCAAACTGAATCCCGGGTCTGACAAGCCCTGTCTATATCCTCCTGGGTGGGTGGGGACGCCTCTCTGCCACAAGAGCGTCTATGCAGATAAAATCTCTTTATTTCTTAGACAGGATCTCACTATGTGGCCCAGGATGACCTCAACTCACAGATCTGTCTGCCTCCTGGGATTGAGGCATGTGCTACTGTGCCTGGCATTAAGTTTTGATTTCTGAGGCACAGACTTCTCTCTGGGGGTGCCTGTAAGAAGCCCAGGCCTGACTCACCGCCATGCTGTGAGAGAGCTGTTCCGCAGTAAGGCTGAGGCTGTAGTTCTGCGCCTCCAGCCGCCGGCACTGTGTCTGTAGCACCTGCCGCTCCAGGTTTTGCTCTGAAAAGACAAGAGGTGGCAATACGTCATCTTTGTATGAGGTTATGTGTCTTCAACCATGCAGCGTGTTCTTAGCTGCACCCACCTCAGTGCAGTGGGGAAAACAAGCAAGTGGAGTCAAAAGCAAGTTTAGAGTTTGGGGAAATTATGATGAAGGTGGTGACAGTTAAGGTATTCGAGGAAGCCCAGAGTAATTAGCTGGATCTGCTTCACAAAGACACTATACCAGAGAGCTTCAGTTAAAGAAAGACAGGCGACCGCAATGGACTGGCATTACAACAAAGCTACAACAACTGACAGCAAAACATTCATCAAAGATGGAAAGAAAATGGGCAGAAGAAAAGCTTAGGTTGTCAAGGTTCACAACCAAGACTAGAGCCTCACCATCGAAGCACCAGGTAATGCAAGGACAAGGGCAGAGATGCAGACCGGAGAGACCCTGTCCTTGCTGCCACCTATGAGCCTCATCAGGGGTTACAAGCATGTGGCAAAGCCCCTAAAGAGAAAGCTGTGCTTGTGTACCATGGGGACAGAGCTGCTAAATTTGAGGGGCTAGTTCTCCCAACTTCGCTAAGGACAAGGCAAAGTGAGCAGCTATGGGGTACTGCTGCCAGGCACAGGGAGGGGTCCTGGCAGCTTTCAAGAGACCCCACCCACACCTAGGATGGGAGCATTTCCTTCCATCTCAACTCCAAGCCATTTGAAATGCTACTGGATCCTGTTTCTGCATGCTCCAGCATAGAGACAGGTACAGGAATAGTGGATGGTGAATCCAATAAGCCCAAAATACTGGGCCGGGGCAGGGGCCCTTCTGAGGAAAGGCAGAAGCTCAGGCATTGCTCCAGCTCTCGCAGCTTATATGTTTGTGAGTTCGCTTTGTTTCAGAACTACCTTTCAAGGGGTACAGAACATGCCTATGATCCCAGCACTCAGGTGGAGCCCCCACAAGTGCAAAGCAAGCCTGGGCTACAGAGTGAGACACTGAATTCACATGCAGTATTTACAGCTCATAATGTGCAAAAACAAAGACACAGTAACTGGTAGCACCAAAGAGTGCACTGGAGTCTGGATGCTGGGGTAGAGAACAGTGCCACCGCCTCCCTCCAGGACTGCGTAAAAGCAGCAGAGCAAGGGGTGTCAGGGTGTGTGACTTAGGCTGGTTTCGCACCAGGACTCAGGCAGCCCAGGGTGCACGGACCAGAATGGCTGATTACCCACAAGCCCTACCTTCTATGTGTTCCTGGTAAGCTTCAAAGATTGCCTCAATCCCTTGCCACTGGCGCCTGGGGGCTTCCTCAGCTTCCTCTTCACTATCGTCTTCATTGTCCTCCTCAGAGTCCTGGTCCACCTCTGGCAAAGGGGGGCCCTTTCTCCCAGCTGGGGGCTCCTGTTGTCCATTGTGCTGGGGCAAGGGGACCCGGCTGGAGGACTGCAGCTCAGGGATGTTGTAGTGGACGGACGTGTCGACCTTGTGGTTCTGCTCTGCAGAAAGCAAAGCCGAGCTCCCTGGGGAGGAGAAAAATGGGGATCTTGAAGAGCAGAGGCTCAACTGAGAGTCACCCATAAGGACAAGTGTCAGAGTTCCTATCCCATGCTCTGTAACTTTGTAAACACAGCCCCTTGATGAGGACAGACGTTCTCTGAATAGGGCCTGGGATTGTCCCCTCCAACACCAGCTCACCCCTGCTGGTGGTCTCACTTCAAAACTAGTCAGGTGATGTGTCCCTTAGATGCCACTTGAAGAGCCCCTTTACCCTAAGGAGCAGGCAGCAGTCTGCCTCTGGCCAGAGCACATCTTCCTGGCAAACCCACAAACCAGCTAACACTTCTTTTCAGGAGCACTCCCTCACTGGCTAGGCCCCATGAGGCCAGAGGCCAACACTGGGTGTCTTTCTCTATTGCACTGCTGTCTGGTTTGGTCTGGCTGGCCAGCAAGCATCAGGAATATAGTCTCTCCCTCCCACCTTTGCTTTCTGGGCCCGAGCAGGAGTCAACTCTCACACTGTGAGCTCTGCCTTCATGGCTCAGTGTGCAGCCCTTAAATACAGACTGGGCATGCTGACCGAAGTATTCCTGCTGGGCTTCTACTTACTTCCACCCAGGGAGCAGGGCAGGAAGACCAGCTGTCCTACAGTCACTGGGCCCTGGGCAGTGAGTGGTGGGCACACAGTATCTTAGCAAAGAACCAGAGAGATCTCCAAGTGGGTCCTGTGAAGGCCGCTGCTGGACTACATATGCACAGAGGACACGTGCCTTCCTGAACTGTCGTTTGCTAACCACGTCAGGTTGTGTGGTACATAGGTCCCACTACAAGTCTGGAAGAGGCTGAGGCCTGCCTCCCCCTCCCCCCTAAGTGCTTCACAGGTGTTAAGGTTTAAGAGAGACTATCACTACATAAAATGGCCCGTGTCACCTAGAACTACTTAACTACAGGTGACATGGGACGCGTGGCCTGTTACCTTTATGCTTCTGCAGAGCCTTCTGTGTGGACTGCAGTACGGACTCATGGAACTGATGTGCAAACTCTTCTGCCACGAAGGGCTCCCAAGGCTTGCTCTTCCCGTTGATGCTGTGGGACAACGGCACAGGAATGTCCTTGGGTGCAGCACCCCGGAGGTAATGGAGCATGCTCAGGCTCTTCTTGCCCCCAGGGGCCTCGCTCAGCCTGGCCTTCTCACCGCTGCTAGGAGCTGGCTCCTGGACTCTCAAGAGCTCCTGGGGCCGGAGCTGTTCCAGTCTCCCAGTCTCCACGGCCTTTGGGACATCTGACAAGGAGGCAGGGACCCCGACAGGCTGATCCGTCTCTAGAGGAGTTGGCTGTGTGGCTGGTTCTTTGGGAAACAGAAAATGAGGGAAACAGTATGAGTTGTGGAAAACAGGCAGGTGGACCCTGCTGACCTCTAGAGTTTACACTTGCAGAAAGACCCAGTGTGTGTATCCTGTATGAACATTGTGCTCGAGGCTAGAGTCTGAAGAGTAGCATGTTTAGCAGCAAGTCCAACCGTGAACAGTTCCCAAGGGACAGGTCAGGAGAGAAAGCAGGAAGCACGGAGAAGGTGGGAGTAACTTCATCCGAGTTAGGGAGAACAGCTGAAAAGGCGAGTTAGCAAGAGGCTAGACCCCAAGCATTCAGCTTTCTTCAACTGGAGAGCAGCAGAGCAGCAGTGAGGTGTAGGTGCTGGAGACAGCTTCGGGCCCATCCGAGGATGATGGCTGCAGCCTGCAGCTGATGGGCAGCTCCGTGGAAGTCAGCTCCCTCCCCTGGACTTCTTGCCCACCTTCTACCTTGCACTGTGTCTGTCCTAAGGCCCTGCTCAATCAGGATGGTGGTGGCCCACACAAGAGGGATGGAGAGAGGGAAGCCCTGCTTCCAGAAGGTCAGTTTCACCGCCAAGATGAGACTCTGAGTGCCACCTCTAACCCTGTGGCCCAAGCTACAAGATGCTGGTGGGCGAGTGTCCTTCCCTTACCACACAGGGAGATGGTAGGACTGTCCCTCGCAGAGCTTGTCACTGGGTCTGCCACTGATGTGGACAGTGCCCTCTGCTTCATGGCACGGAGCATTTCAACAAGCCTCTCTTTGTCTGTGAGGAAAGCAGTCCCAGGTTAGCAGCACTTCTGAGAGGGGAAGAGAGGCGGAGTCTAGCCACCGTGACTGGTAAGTACAGGCCCTTCACACCAAGAGGCACCAAAAGCAGGCACCATGGCAGCTGTGCAGACAGGCAGAAGCAGGTGACAGCAGCCGACTCTACTTTCCCTGTGTTGCTCACACGGTCCAGACAGCCACATCTGTAGTCATGAGCAGTGGCTGCCCGGGGGTTTCCATGGAGACTTCCTCCTCAGCAGGTACTCTGATTTGAAGACCAGGGATGGCCCCAACACAAGGGAGGGAGCATGTCCCCTGCCCAGGGTCACAGCCATTTCTCTCGAAGGCGTGAAGACCCTACGGTGTTTCACACTGCAGCTCCCCGCTGCAGTGATTCTTCCTGCCAACTCTGACACTTAAGAGGCTCCAGTGCTGGTGACGTCCTTTAGACACGAAGCCAGGTAGAAAAGTTGGGCTTGCAAACAACTACGCACGTATCCAGCGGTTTGTGCTGGCAGTCAGCCTGTCACTAACCTTTGCCGGTAAAGTGAGGCCTCCACCATGTTTGTTAAAATGGAAAAAGAACCCGCCACCTCCAATGAAGAAGCATGTCAAACCAACTGGAGGCACTACTTTCCTGGGACTCTTCCAGAAGAGGCCAGTGCCCTTAAGGGGCCCGAGGCACACAGGAGCATGGCTGTGTCCATCAGTGCCTCAGAGTGCTGTGGCCATGCCATGTCTTCTACGCTGTGGATTCCAGTCTCAAGTCTCTTCTCCAGCATGCCCCTAGGGTACCAGACTGATCTGGAAGCATCTTTCTGGGCAAGTTGTGTGCTTACTGTGTTGGCATCTACAGGCCACACCCACGCGGTTCGCTCTCCAGGCCTCCCAGCATCAAAACCAGTGCTCAGTAGAGATCACTGGTGACCCAAAGGGGAAGGGGCTGTGGTATGCAGACCCAAACCCCAGGGAAAACTCCCCAAAGCACTGTTCAAAGAGGCCCTTGACCAAGTGCAAGAGGATGGTGAGGGACCCGACAGGCATCGGCTTTCACATCCAAATAGGATATGTGTGTGACAGAAACACCATGGGATGGGCCTACCAGAATAGAGGCCACTCTGTAGCCCACGCTACCCAGGAGCCCTCCTGTCCTGAGTGTGCGGGCCCAACCAAGACCATACCTTTCCTCTTCTCTGCGCTGATGTGCGTCAGGTTGAAGAAGGTCAGGAACTTCTTCTTCTCCTCAAAATTAGGACTATTGTTCATCTCGTCGGGGCTGTAGCGGGTGGACAGAGCCAGTCTGGGGGAAGGTGTCTGCCGCTTGCTCTGAATGGTGGGTGGCGATGGGCTTCTCTCTCTCAGCATCCGCCTCCGCTTCCGGCGCTTCTGTGCTACCAGCTCTTCCTTCTGCTGTTGGGTGGTCAAGCCGAAGAGCTGCAAAAACTCTAGCTTCTAGATTGGGAAAGAGAACAAACAAGTGCGAAGCCACTGTCAGTGGCATGCTTTCAGTACCTCCTCAGGGGTCTCAGTCCACACGGTCTGACTTGGAGGTGGGCCACAGAAAAGCAGAGGTAATGGCCTGTGGGGTTTGGAAGCCAAAGGACAGGCCTGAAGTGGGGACCAACAACCCAGCCAGCCCAGAGCACGCCATGGTTGAGGTTCTTGTTACCTCAGAGGACGTATCCAATTTGAGGGGTGGCTGCTCAGCCACGCAGCGGAGATGTGCCCTGACCTCTTCTTCATCGCTCTCATCGTAAGAGTCATCAAGGTCATAGTAGTACCCTGGTGGCAGAAATGGGTGCAGTGAGCCAGGCTCAGAACCCAGGATGCTCCGTGGACACGTGCACCTGGGGGCATGTGAGTGAGACCACTGGGCTAGGCCTGCTGGTTCCTGTGGGAACCCTTGGTTAAGAGGGCCTATTTTCTTCCAGTCTGCCTGGTCACCTGTAGCAGGCGGGGATGGCAAATACCCAGCTTCCTTGAGATCACAGAGAATCCAGGATGTTCCGCTTTCGACCTAGGGAGCATCCCTGATAAAGGCCCAAGGTCCATGACTTTGTGAACATGCTGCCCTTGTGAGCCTCATGGGATGAGCCCCTATTCTTTTTCAAGGTGAATTGATAGAAAAGCCCCAGCCAGGCCCTAAAGCTATGACCAGCACCCCAGAGAATGGCCTATATGATCCCCAGTTAAGAGGAGCTAGGTGCAATACCAGACAGGCCAACCAATTCCAGAGGCGACAAGACCAGCCTGGGACAGTCACCCTCCATGGGTATGTGCCGTGTCTGCAGCCCCTGGGGAGCTGCTGCCTTTGTTTTTGGAGCAGGAACAGAAAAGAAATGCCTAACTACATGTTTGGTCAGGGCCAATGCCAGCTGCTGTCCCTTATTCCCTAGTGCATGGGCCGGCAACTGTCGCCAGCCCATGTATGAAGCCCTGCTGGCTTGTGCCTCTGTTGGTGTCACACTGTTAGGATTTAAAGACTAGCTAGCTAGCTTCCCCCATCACTTGTCAGTAACACATGTATGCAGTCTGCAGCACCATCTTGGCAGACAGGCCATGACTTGCCATTTTGGGGCCCTGTAGATGTCAGATTAAAAAGTCTGATAAAAACCACACCAGAGGGCTGGAAAGCCAGCTCAGTGGTTAAAAGCTCTAGCTACTCTTCAAGAGGGCCCAGGTTCAATTCCCAGCAACCACATGGCAACTCACAACTCTCTGTAACTCCTGTTCTAGAGGACCCTGACACCATCACAGAGGCACTGTAAAATAAAAATAAATTCATAAAAAACAAAAAACCCAAAAACCTGCACTGGAAGCTAGAGTGGGAAAAGAGGTGCAAGCAGCTGGCACTCGGGTCTCCTGTCCTGATGAATCCCCATTCCCCAGGCAAGTTGGGACCCACGCAGGAGGCCACACCTTTCTCCTGAGCCTCGCGCCGCCTGCGCTCCTCCAGGTCCAGCTTGCTGACCAGTTTCCGGCGTTGCTGAAGAATCTCATCATAGATGTATGCTGGGTCGGGCACCCTTGGTGTGCTGTGGCAGTAGGGCGAGCCTGGCTTCAGGGGCCCAGTGAGCTCCCCAAAGGGGGTTGCCTGGGAAAGAGAGGGCCGTTGCTGGCCCAAGATGGTCTGTGTTGACTTCTCAAGTTCAGCAAGGAAAGGCCCAGGTCCATGGGGAAAGTTCTGAGGCTCCAGACTTCCTGCCTCCCGTGGTGGCGGCTGGTATTTGTCCAGTGGTGTGGCCTCACGCTTCCGGGGCTCCTCTGTCTTCTCCGTGCAGTAGACGCGCTCCACTTTCACCAGTGGCACGGCAGCCTGGCGGCTCGGCTCAAAAGCAGTGGAGTGGCTGTGCAGAGAGTGGCTTTCAGCCCGCCTGGTCTCCAGTGCATTGTCCATCAGAGCCACTGGGTTCCAGAGGGCTGTGGGCACGGTGTGGTGCTGGGGCTTGGGTGAGATGAGGGGTGGTGGCCCACCAAAGTGCTGTGGAGGTTCACGGTTGCCCTGGTCATGACGGTTTGGTCCTGGCCTAGAAAGAACATACTGAGCTATCAGTTAGGGGAGCTGACCTGCCTCCCAGCCTCCTACAGAATGCCCAGGGTGCTTGATGGGCTCACGCCACACTGCCTGTGAGTGTGGGCTCCTATGACAAGAGGCCGTTATCCTGCCTGCCCCAGGAGACACATTTCTTCCTGGAGGTGAGGCTCTCATACCAAAGCCCTTCTATAAGCCTTAGGTGTCCATCTAGCCCAGGACTTTCCACAGGATGGTGGGTGTGCTGCTGCCCCCCTATGGTCCCTGTCAGAACTGCAGCAGCTCTGCCTGAAGGCCCTTGCAGCTTGCCTCAACAGGTGTGCAAAAGCTTTCTCCAACCACATGCTCTTTTGTGCAGTCTGCCCAGGACCTTCACCCTTCACCACCCCAACCATGCCATCCTCTGGGCCCAGTAGGAGCTGCATCTGCGAGCTGCTCTTTGCAGGAGGCAAAATACAGAGAACTGTGAACAAGGGACCCCGCACTGATTGATGCATCTACAACGAAACCCCCAGACCCAGGGAACATTGTGGAAAAGGGAGTAGAAGACTCAACACCCAAGCACCAGGACTCCTCTGTTAGGCAGTGCGATCTAT
Source organism: Acomys percivali (assembly GCA_907169655.1). Taxonomy (NCBI): domain Eukaryota; kingdom Metazoa; phylum Chordata; class Mammalia; order Rodentia; family Muridae; genus Acomys; species Acomys percivali. The sequence continues at coordinate 7,751,177 of OU015753.1, forward strand.
CTAGACACAACAGGAAGCTGCTGTCACCTAAGCAAGTCTTGTATATTGACAACACTAGCTGATATGGCAACCTGGGCGCTCTCAAGGCTCTACCACATAGGAAGCGCTACAGACAATCAAAAGGCTGATGCAGGAGGGAAAAACTACCAAGGACAAGCAAACTAGTAAGTTACCCAGTCCCAAGTGGTTAGCCCTACACATATGTACATAAGAGCAACACTAAATGGGCTCAGTAGGCTGTACAGGTGGTATTTATGTATGTTTATATTACATGTGCATATGCAACAATAATTACAGAGGTGGTCATGAACTTGGGGGAGACACTAGAGGAGTTGAAAGAGGGAGGGGTGGAAAAATGCTAACACAGAACTCATGAATGAAACATTTACAAATTAAAAAAAATTAGAGCATCATGTTATATCTTAACAAGAGCCAAATTAAAAAAAGAGCAATTTTAGGGATTTTTTTCCCCCAATGCTTAACATTTCTTTGAGGGTGATGGGATGTTTAGACCCATGCTGCCGAATGATCAAGGGTTAGGGTTAAGGTCCTTGGAGGAGGGGCCCAATGGGCCATCGCTAGGCTCCTAGGGTCTTCCCTGATTGGCTGGAGCACCATTTAACACAGGCTCCTCCTGCAACTCAACCCTCAGAGGTAGAGAACAGCATTAAGCTCCCTTCGGCTCAAGCACATAGGGATAAATACACCACATGCCAGAGCCAAGCACGCAACAGTTCCTAGCGAAGGACACAGGGCCTGCCCCCCTCTATACCCACCCTACCCACCACCCCGTAGCAGTGGCAGCAAGTAGGACCAGGCTGATCCTCCATGATGTGGGAGCGGGGTGGCTCAGGAGCCAGACCACTCAGTTTTGACTCCGTCATGCTGGATGTTAACCTTATATCCAACACAAAAAGCGTAAGACTAGTGAGGCCCCAAAGCGGCCTCCCTCCAGTTGTCCAAGCATGGCATGCTGGGGCTGGGCATCTTCTCAACATGGAGGAAAGGGGTGAAAGGGCTTAGGTTGGCAGGGCTCCTGTGTCCCAGTCAACACAGTTGCTGAGGGCTGGAGTGGTATAGGAAGATGAAGCAGGCCCCAGAATGCAGACAAACCCACACTGACCTTTAACCACAATCACCCGCCTCTCATGAGGCCCCGCTCAGGACCCACCTGGTGCTCTCAGGCCTGTGTTCCACCTCTGTGGGCACCGGGGGCCTGCCCAGGTCCAGATGCTGTTCCAGCACCTGCTGCCGGAACTCGGACACCTGGGACTGGCGGTCTTCCTTCTCCTGCCGCAGCCGCCGCTGCCGTGCCAGCCACTTCTCCTCCTCATTGGTGCGCTGGATCAGCAGGGCCGTGGCAGCACTGCTTCCCGGCAGAGAGAAGATGCCATGGCTGGAGATGAGGCTGGGCACGGTGTGGTGTGGGGCAGGCACTGGGTGCAATGGATGCTGCACAGGCTTGGGTGCCTGCAATCCCGCGTCCCTCAGCTTCTCTGTGGGAGGGAGCACTGTCACTACAGGATGCCAGCACCCTCCCCCCTGCTGGAAGGCCAGGATGTAAGGGAGAGGTCTTACAGAGCTTTTAGGAAACATGTCTCATTTTCAGAGAGACATGGTGTGTGGCTGGCTCAGAGCACATGGCTACTGTTTTTGTTTTTCAAGGGTTTCTCTGGGTAGCCCTGGCTGGTCTGAAACTCAGAGATTCACCTGCTTCTCCCTCCTAAGTGCTGGGATTAAAGGCGTAAGCCACCGCACCTGGCTAACAGTCACATGAAATAAATTAATTCAGAACAAGATTGGGATAGCTCATGTCTGCACTCCCAGTGTTTGGGAGGCTGGCACATGACCACTGCTATGAATCTGAGGTAAGTCTGAGTTCCAGGTTAGCCTTGGCCATAGAGAGAACTTGGACTCAAACAAGGTTAGACCTGGCCTTAGTGGTGGAGCACGGGCCTAACATGTGGCCCTGGCTTCCCCCATCACCACAGCAAAAGGCAAAGACCACTCAAGGTTCCAACAGCAGTGACAACTACTTCCCTTTGGCCACTTAACTCCTTCCATTTTTGGGGGTCACGTTTGGGCCCCTGTATCTACCCAGGGTGCCATGGCAGCCCTCTTCCCAGTTCAGTGCTTAGTGTCACCACCTACAGTGGGACAGCACCTCCAAGGCAGCCACAAGTCTTTCCCTCACACAGCTCAGTTCAGGTACCTGCTCGGGTTGGGGTCAGCTGCTCTGAGGGCCTGGGCCGCTCCTCAGTGGAGTGGCCCCGGAGTCCGTGCAGCTCAGCCACAGGCAGGAAGGTGGGCTCCAGCGCTTTGGCAGCCAGTAGCTCCTTCTCCTTGGCCCGCTGCTCCCGCTGGCGCTCCAGCTCCCGCTCGCGTTCCTTCTCGCGCTCTCGCTCCAGCTCCTTCTCTCGTTCTTTCTCCCGCTGCTCCCGTTCCCGCTCCCGCTCCTTCTCCCTCTCTCGGTCAGCCTCTCGTTCTCGCTCTCGCTCCCGCTCCCGCTCTCTCTCCCTCCGCAGCTCCTCGTCCATTTGCAGCCTGGGGGACAAGTAGAGGGGAGCATGCTGAAGGGATGTGTAGAAGTGGCAAGTCCACATCCCAGCTCAACGTGGGGCAGCCACGTGCAAGCCTCTCCTCCTTTATCCCCTCCAACTGCCCCCCCCCCCACCGCCCCGGAAGAACTGCTGAGCCAGGCCCTGGTGAGGGACTGAAGCATGCTCACTCTACTGTCATCCCCTCTGAAGAACACACAGCTTACCTCTCTGCGCTGAGGCTGGACATCCGCTCCGAGTGCAGTGCTGCCAGGGATGAGTGTGAGAGCTCAGGAGGGTAGCGGACCCCAGAAAGATGCAGATGCATAGCTGATGGGTGCAGTGGAGGCAGGGAACCAGGGGTGGGGATGGGGTAGAACGGAGACCTTAAGGCTGACAGGCAATAGGAGTCATCCATCCTGTAGAGAAAAGTGGACTGGTGTGTGCTGAGGCCATGGCCACAAGTGATAAGCTTGCCTAGTGGATGCAAAGCCCTGAACTGAATCCCTACACTGCAGGAAAAAGGCCAAGACCCAGGCAGGTAGGCGGGTGCTTCTCTGCTAGATGGGTCCCTGCTTAAGCAGGCTCAGCACAGCATGGCTGCAGGCAGAGGGCATGTATGTCCATGGTCAGAGGCCACAAGGAACAGACTACAAGGGCACCAAGGACCTCCCAGACCCTGGGCGAGGGAGAAGCCAGACTGGCTGCAGGCAGAAGGCAGTCAGGCTAAGAGCTTCTACAGTTTAAGACAGCATGGCCTGCCTCTCACCAGGGTCTCTGTCACACTGCCCACATACAATGCTCTGGCGACTGGGACGCTGTGCTGGCAACTGGAACTGGAGAGCAACAGCAGCTGACAGTGGGCCCTGAACCGAGCTAGGAGATGGGGAAAGCGACATGGGATGGACCAATACTTCCTTGAATGTCCTGCCCCAAACCCTGGGAGGCTCTGTCTGCTGAGACTAGATTAGCATGTGGGCAGTGCGTGGGGGATGCCTCACCTGAAGGCCGGGTGGGGGAACGGGTGTGGGGCCAGGTAACTGGGGTGATAGTAGGCAGCGGTTGCTGGGTCCAGGCCGAGTGGGGGCAGGGAGGACATGCGTAGGTCTTCAGCAGTGTGGTAGGGCCGGAAGCCTCTCAGGTAGTCCTCAGTCACTGTGCTGGGGGGCACCACATGGTGCACAGGCCGCTGGAGGCTATGGGAGAGGAGGCAGGTGAGCAGGGGCTCCACTCCATATTGGGAGACACGTCATGCCCCCCAGCAGCTCAAGCCTGCCCCTGCCACCCCACCTCCTGTCAGGCTAAGGTCCTGCCTCTCAATAATGAAGTACAGCCCTGACATGAGGCCCTGAATGCAGACAGGCATCTGCCTGGCCCTCGGACCTACCTAGCCCTTAAGGTCCCCACCACCAGGGGACACACACCTGCTAGAGGGGCTTTCTGTCTCCACACTCAAGAGGATGAGTTTAAATGTGGCCAGGACACGTGATAAAGCTCAGCATGAAGTGGGCCACAAGCTCAGATGGGGCCAAGGACCTCAGCAGAGAGTAAGCCATAGAGGCTAACAGCACTCCACCTGTCTCAGCTGGGGGCAAACTCCAAGTCCTCCCTGACCCCAGCCTGATACTTACTTGAGAGGTTGGAAGCGGGAGTCCTGTACAACTGAGCTGGGGGAGAGGCCAAAGGGGTAGGGGGTGCTGAGCAGGTGGGAAGGGATGGCCGGGCCCGCTGCCTTTTCCTGGGCTAGAGGTGGTTCCACTAGCAGGCGCTCCCGACCACTGCTGCTGCCTCGTGAGCCAGAGTCCTGTGAGAAGAAGACACAGCGTTAAGGCCTGGGGAGCCTGCCAGGCCCACGAAAAAGCCTGTGTGTAGCTCATATTCTAGCAGCATCCTTCCCCTAATTTTTTTTTCTTAAACAAAAAAGCATAAAAGAGGCATTTAGGGTGATGGCACGGGGCAAGAAAATTGTGCACTCCCATGAGCAGGTCTGGACCAAGGTCGGGGCATGAGAGGATCCACAGGGCAGGGAACCCCTACTTCTTCCTATAAGCAGTGTCAAATGGGGTGTCCGGGCACACATACCCTGGGACCTCCATCTTAGGACAGAGCTTCTCCCAAGACTCCAGCTGTACCAGCAACTATCTGGATACTGCAATTGGCAGTTGGCCGTTGCCTGGACCCATGTGGAACACCCTTGCACATATAGACTGTGGGACCCCAGGAGAGGCTCCCTTCAGGCACAAAGTGAGGTGTCAGTAAGCCTAAGGCCTGAGGAGATCTGGCCTAGAGAAACCAGACCATGGACAGCCCTATCTGCCTGTCACCTGTGGCCAGGGAGGACCCTCAGGGCAAGGCAGAGTGGTACCCCTGGAACATGGAGAAGGCAGTGAGATGACCCAAACCAAGGAGAGACTGCTAATGTGCAGAGACCTGGCACCACTTCCCCCTCAACAGTGCAGGACAGAGGTCCTCACTAGGGACACAGGGTCCTCTGGCTGACACTTGCTGAACCCACGTTGTGACTGCTAGGCACGCAGCAGCCAGCCCAGTAACCCCGACTGTCCCTGGAGACAGGCCTGCTAGTCCTTCCTGCATTACTGGCTTCTTACAGTTATCTAAGCCAGTGGTGACACCCCCAGGTCAGCTAACACCCTAAGGGCATTGGTCACCGAGGCATGTGTAAGCCCTGAGGGGAGGGGTTACTGTTGCTGCACAGCTCAACCCTGTGTGTGCAGCAAGGGGACAGGTTACCACGGTACTTCTGGCTCCATTCTCACAGAACACAAGCTCTCCTGCTCCCCACAGCCAGCCAGCCAGCCACGATTAACTGAGGGAGACAGGCTGCTGATTGAATTTTTAATGAGCAACAACATCTGTTTCCTTCCCTGGGTGCAGCAGCAGGCTGTCTCAGTTCCCCATGGCGTCCCATGGGTTCATGACCTCTGACCTGCCCTTCTCAGGAGGGACATTCACACAGTATCATAAAGGTGGGGGGGCACACATCTCACCCACACCAGGAAGGAGGAGGACACTAGGAGATGGCCACCAGGCCACTGGGGCGGGGGCAGGCAGGGTACGCTGCACACAGGCCTATGGCCTCTCTCTAAACAGGGCCTAGCTGTGGACTAGGATGCAGCATGGGTGATGAGAAAAGGAAAAGTCGACCAGGCTTGGTGGCAACCCCAAGCCACCCTTACGGCAGTGGCTGTGGCAGATAAGACACGTGTGCAGAACGCTTGACACAGCTGAATCCAAGGGACTGTCATTCTCCAGTGATCAGAGCAAGGTCTCCACAGCTGGGCAAGTGGGACTTGCCCGTTAGCTTCAAATAAGACCGTTCTTCATCTCAGCTCTCCTCACGTGACTTCTAATGCCTGGTCACCTCCTGAGAAGGGCCCAGGAGCCACCACCCCCTTGGCTCCCAACAGTGGATGCAGCCTCCAGAGGCCCCTAGTGATTCATGGCCACACTCCAGGGAGAGCACATCCCCCGCCCTCCTGGAAAGGATTAAACTCTCTGCTGAGCTCTGAGCACCATCCGCTCATCCACTGTGCTTGTCATCCTCCCTGGTGGCGCGCAGGTCTCATTAACTGCAGCGTCAACTGCTGGAGCGGAGCCATCACAGCCCTTCTCAGGGTTACTAAGTGTTTCTGAGGCTGTAGAGACCCTCTGAGAATAGTGACAGGCTGCGGGCAGAGGAGTCACGAGGCAGAGGCACTTGGAACCCTCCTAGGGATGGGGACACGCATGAGGCTACCGGCTCCATGCCCAAGACAAGAACAGGAAGTGACTTCTCTCAGGAGCAAACCCAGAGCCAGGCAGCCACCAAGCGAGCTGGTTGTCAGGGGTGGGGGTGGGGGTGGGGGTGGGGGGAGTTGTACAGAAGTTTTCATCAGCCGATTCATCGTCTGAGGTCACAGCTGAGCTCTGGGAGGAGTCCACAGACAGGAGGTCTCGGTGACAACTTCCCTGGCCTTTCTTAAATCACGACAGGGTGGTTCTAGGCTGCTGTGAGCTAAGCTGAGACTCAGACAGACTTTCAGACAGACAGGCTTCCCAGGGTTAAGTGTGACTTCAGCCACAGAAGGCTGGCCCCAAGGTTCAGTCAGGAGTCTGCCGGATGCTCCAAGCACTTCACTGAGGACCAGGGATACCCGCAGATTTAGTGGGGCAGATGAAGGTCACACCCTGCCTATCCTGCACTGGCCCAGCTGGAAGAGGCGCTCTCCTACCCTCCCCCCTCCATCTTTGTGGTTTAATTAGTACTTCCTAGCAGTACAACCCCTCTGGGACCCGGGCTGGAGAATCCAGGGAAAGCCACAGCTGACAGCGGTTCTTAATTAGCAAGCCCCCTCCGGGCGGGCGCCAGGCGGGTGGGAGGCCCAGCAGAGTACAGGGGACGACACTCCAGGCACCGGCTCCTCCATTCCATTTAGGTTACTTTGTGGCCGCAGATACACAAGACCCCTTGGGCTGGGATCCATCCTTGTGCCCCCCCTCACCCCCCAAAAGCAGTGACAGCTCTTGTCTACCCAGGGACCCTAAGGCTCAGACACCACCCCAGGCACTTCATGGTTTTGCCTTGTCTCAAGCTGGTGCCCCTGGGGAGATCTGTCTATGTAGACCCTTAAAGGAGTGATACCATCTGAAAGCAAAGGAACGGTCCTCGAAGAGGAGCACTGCCCCTCCTCGGCACCCTCGTCCCCCCCCCACGCTTCTGGCATCCTAAACCAAGGAATGTGTCCATTGTACTGTCACAAGCATGATCTAAGGATTACCTTAATCCCAGCACCTTCTAGCACTGGGTGCATATCAAGTCCACTTTGCAGAAGAGTCTGAGGACCAGGATGAGAGGCCAGCCCTGTCCCCCCAACCTCAAGTTCCCATCAGAGCCATGGACAGAAAACTCCCCTTCAGGGACAGCCCCTGGCCCCATTATGGCCACATCTGTGGACTGGGCCCCTCACCTGACGGCTCTCGCTCCTCCAGACTCCATTGACGGTTTTGGTGGGGGCAATCGTGACCACGGGGGGAGTGCTGGGGACACTGTGACCCCCAGGGGGGACGATGATGGGGCCCATGGGCACTCGCTTGGGTGTGCTGGCTGGAGAGCTGTGGTTGGTGGCTGGAGAGGATACAGGAGATGATTCGCTGCTCAGTGAAGACCCTGTGGGGGGGGAAACACACACAAGCTCAGGGGCTGTGTCACTGCCACTGCACACTGCTCCCTGGGGAAGTCCAAGAGCAGCCGGTAGGAAGGGACCCACGGCCGTTCTGCATGAACTTAGGACCCAGTGACAGTCGCCACTCAGTATGGCCCTCTGCGCCCGTGGCCAGAGAGAAGCAGCAGGGCCAGACGGGGCACTAGACAGCTCTGGGGCCTCTCAGGCCTAGAGGTGGACAGATACTTTTAAATTTAAAAATCTGAGATGTGCAGCTGCGCAGTAGTGGCACCTGCCTTTAATCCCAGCACTTGGGAGGCAGGGACAGGTGAATCTTTGTGAGTTTGAGGCCAGCCTGGTCTACAGAGCGAGTTCCAAGACAGCCAGGGCTACAGAGAGAAAACCCTGTCTCGAAAAACCAAACTGAGATGAACTCACTCTTTCAAAACCGTGCCAATGTGCTTCGGCATACCCACCATACTGAGTGAATACTACTGTATCTAGAAGAGACCCATTATTCTAGAAGGAAGAAACACCTCCCACCCTCATCCCAGCAGCAAAAGAGCAGAGGCAGGTAGGTGGGGGCAGCTTAGTCTTGGGGTATCAGTTCTACTAGGACAGGGTAGTTAGGTACGATCTGTCATATGGCAAATGTGGATGCTGGGACAGCGCCTTGCTCTGCCCCAGCAGACACAGGCCTCTCTTCCCTGGGGACAATCCTGTCACCTGCAGAAACACCGCACTGGCCCCTTTTAACTACTGAGCTTATATGCAGCTTGTGTGATTGGACAGTGCAGCGCCCCCAAACTGGTCCAGCCACACGTACCTCTTGTTTTCAAGGCTACCTAGCATGGCCTGACCCAGGTGGGCAATGAGGCCTGAGGGCCACAGCTTGGAAGGAAACCTCAGTTCTCAAATGGGCAACAACAAACCCATTGCCCCACACACTATCAATTCCTCAGTCCCAAGCAGGCGGAGCCAGCCTCAAGGCTGGGTAGTAAACTCTGCCACAGTGGCAGCCCAGCACCTGTCAGTCAAAAGGATAGCCAACAGCAAAGGACAAGCCTTTAGGCTTAGAGACACTCTGGCTTGGGGGGCCAGCTTCTGGGATCTGAGGTGGGCAAGCCACAGGGTTGGTGCAGACAGGCCTGGGGACTGACCCTGAGAACCCTGGCACAAGCAAGTCACCATTCACAAGTCAGGGAGGGCTCGGCATCCTACCCCTCCCCGAACCTGGTAGCAGGGCACCCCTCTGTGCAGCTGAGAAGGCCAGGCAGCCACACCCTAAGCCTGTAATGCCAACCAAGTTATGCGTCCAAAAGTGACGGCACTTGTCAAGCAAAGACCCTTGAGAAGATCCATGCAGTCTGACGTGACTCATGCCGGCAGCCACAGGCCGCACCAAGTCCCAGCCTGGCCTGTTTTATATATAATGTGATACCCCCAACGAGACCCTCAGCTTCAATCATGAGAGACAGCACCTCCGAGGGTGGAACACAGTGCTGTTCCTGGGGGCAGACAGGCAAGGGCCCAACTTTTCAGCCAGAGTATTACTACACGGTCCAACCTGGCCTAGAACCAACCATTGGGTGGCTCTCTCCATGCCAGGCTAAAAATTCAATCACTTTCAAAACAGCAATCTGCTTTGGTTTGTCTCTGTCCTTCCCAGGAGATCTACAGTACATGTCTTATATGCTGTCGATTTCTCTGTGTGCGAATGTACGCACACACGAGTGTGCAGATGCACACATGTGCATGCAAAAGCCAAACTACAACCTTGGGTGTTATCCCTCAGGAACGTTGCTTACAGGCTCTCTCACTGACCTGGAGCTCGCTTGTCAGGCTGGACAGAATGGCCCGGGAGCCCTACGGCTTTGTGTGTCCTCACTTCCCCGGTGTGTGATGCCATGCCCAGCCTTCAAAATGTATGCTCTGGGGCTCAAACTCAGGTCCTCAAGCATTCTACCTGCAGAATGAGCTCCCTAGCAGCTCTTGACCCTCCTCCACTCCTTCTTTTGAGATAGGATCTCGCTCTGGAGCTCTGGCCGGTCTGGACTCATGGCAATCCTCCTGCCTTAGCCTTTTGAATCCTGGGATGAAAGCCAGAGCCAACTCAGCACAGCCTGTTCATACTCATCGCCACCACCAATTTGAGACCATCTTTATAATCTCTAAAGGAGCAGCCACACCCCCCTCCAGCCATGCCGGCTTCACCTCGCACCCAGCAGCCCAAGTATGCAGCTCTGCTGGCCCTGGACATTCCCTGGCCCCTCGTGCTGACCGTCACCGAGAGGGACTGGTCACACACAGCCGAAGGACAGTTGCCTGGCCCCACCGGACAGCCACTGTGAACAGCAGCTACCTCAAGCTGAACAGACACCAACACACGGGCATGGAACACGCTGAGCGGAAACAGTTAACATTCCCACATACACAAGGCCATCACCACCCAAAGCAGAAGGTGGACCCCAGTTGAGGGCTCTGGGACCTGCTGAGGGGCTGGGGATAGGCAGGTGAAGGGACCTCCCAGCCCCTTTGTGCCCCAGTCTGTATGGGAGGATCCTCCAAGGCAGCAAGTTCAGCTGGGCCCCACCCTGCTCCTCCCCATGCTAGCACAGCCCAGCCCAACCCAGCCAGGGAATAGTGTGGGGCAGGGCCTGGTGTGGGGCTGGCCATGGACAATTAGCAGCCTAATCCCATTGGAGGCAGGAGGCCAGCACTCACCAGCGAGGAGAGCCTTGGGATCAATACCTCACAAGGCGCTGCCAATTAGTGAGGCTGGCGCCTGGCTCCCGGTCCTGTGTTCTCGCTGTGTTGCTGGAGCAGGCAGGTCCGCCATCACTGTAATTAACTGACGCTATTCAGCCGGAATGGCTGAGTGGGTCAAAGAGCGGAGTAGAGCCGCAGATGAGGAGGCGGAGGGTGCCTGTATCACCTCTGCTGACTGACTCCACAGATCAGGCCGAGACCCTATGGGCAGCACGTGTTATTAACAGCTGAGACCCCAAAGGCAAGAGCTTGGGCAACCTCAGCCAACTAGTAGAAACATGAGCAGAATCATACAACCGCTGGGTAACAACTGCATGGTCTCTCCTCCTGAAGACACGTGTGTATGTATGTGTGTGTGTGTGTATGAGTGTGCGCGCGCATGTAGAATTTGTTTCAGGTGTCTTCTTAATTTGCTCTCCCTGTATTTATTGAGTTTCTCACTGACCCTAGGGCACAACTGCTATGGCCAGCTTGCCCAGGGGCCCTTCTATCTCGGCCTCCTACGCAAGTTCTAGGGATCTGCACTCAGGTCCTCACATCCACACAACAGGCACTTTATCCCCAGCTCCCAAAGGCACAGTCCTGGGCCCAGCCAACAAGGCACACAGAGAAGTGAGGAGAGTCAAGGTTGCCCCACACAGCCCTGTGCACCTGGGGCTTCACCCTGATCTGTGGCCCGATACCTTGCTCAGTGAGGAAAAGGAAGAGCTGGTCAACCAACACAGTATCAGAGCAGGACCACAGAACGAGCCCTTGGCTCCCACAGGTAGGAGGAATCCCGAGGATGGCTCTAACTGACAGAGCCCAAACCCTCCCCACATGATGAAGAATATGCAAGGTAAAGGATTCTGGGACAGTTAGCAAGCCAAGCAGCCACAGAGGGCCCAGTATGGCTACTCCTGTCAGGCAGGCATCCTCTTGTCCCCAGATCAGCTCTGACACAGCCTCTGAAGGGTGGAAGCTGCTCTCCTATCTCCTATGCATCACAATGCCAGGGTCACTCTGGAAGCCCTGGTGGGAAGCCACCTTGTCCAGGCTGCCCACTGGGCCTGCAGCCTGATGTCTCTCAGGGGCTGCCCCTCTTCCCTGTAGACCTGAGCTACTGCCACAAGCCAGCTGGCGGGGCGGGTGTCAAGAGACAAGAAATAAAGTCCAACCAACTCTAACGAATGCTGCTCGGATAAAATTGAGTGCTGGCAGCGGAAGGACCTAGAACCATGGCACAGTGACAAGCGCCAAGCAGAAAAGCCCCCCCTGGGGCCTCCACAGGCCCCTGTGTGGCACAAATAGGCAGGCATGCAGCAGCAAACACTGGAGACGGCACTAGCCACGACCTGCAGCTTTGAGGAGAGACAGCCAGAAAGAACCACAGGGTGGCCATATGCTGCTGTCTTGGACTCTCTCTGTAGACCAGGCTGGCCTCAAACTCACAGAGATCCACCTGCCTCTGGCTCCCTGGGTGCTGGGATTACAGGCGTGCGCCGCTCGCTCGGTTGGGACTGTGATTTGAGAGGACACTTTCCCCGGGCTTATGACAGGCAGAGAACGTGAGTACCAGTCCTGAAAAAGCTGAGGCGAGAGTCCCCTGGGTTGGGTTCGGTCCCAGGAACACCATGTTAGGACCTTCTGAAGAGCGGAGGAGTACAAACAGGAAGGAAAAGTATCCTGGGGATGGGCTGGGACATCACTCGTAGCCTGCTCCCCTCCTCTCACCCACCTCTAGGGAAAGAGCGGCTCTGAACTCTTCCTGGTTCTTCCTGCCCTTCCTGGTCTCTTGCACAATAGCTAGGCCCCACTGCTCACACCTGAGCCACAGACAGATGGGGCTCCAGACACCCGTGGAGACGCCTCCACCCTGCCAGCCGCAGACTTGACAGGCAGGCAGGCATGCCAGGCAGGCCATTTGTTTTGTTGTTTTCTTTGAAAGAGGCAGATTTCCAAGGAGATGCACACAGGGTGTGCCTATGCCTCCTTGCAGCCCACCCTGTAGCAGACATGCAGCCAGGTGGGGGCTACGTGAGTCAACACGGAGGGGTGGTCCCCAGCCTCTGCCTCTCAGGGGCTGGAGATGGGTCTCATCCACCACCACGGTAACTAGACGCCCCTTGCTCCCAGAAGGCTCAGAGCACTGGGGCCTAATCAGAAGCTTAGCCACTGCAGAGCACCCTTGGCATCCGCCCCGCCACAGGTGACAAGGTGGAGAACAGCCAGCTATAAGAAGATCTTTCCTCATGTGCTTCCTGGGAAGGGGGGGGGGGGCCCAAGGCCCCAAGCGTCCTAGAACTGAGGGTACCCACAGCTGAGTGCTGTGTGGGCCTCCCGATGATCAGCCAAGGACATGTGGGCTGCCGTCGCAGCCCTGCCCCCCTCAACAGACGGCACCAGGGCCCCATGGGAGATGAGCAGATTGTCACACAGCTTGGGCCCCGCCTGGCGGCACCCAGCTTCATCTCTCACAGGTGGGGGCAGTGCTCGGGCCTCTACAGCTTACTCTCTCCATAGAGGCCTGGGAGCCTCTGCCTAGGGCAACTCTGAGAACTGCCTATGCAGCGGCCAGGCTAGTGGCTCCCTGGGGCTCCCACGCCCCTTACCCAGTAACTCAATGAGTCCACTGGACACTCTGGGGTACAGAGAGATGGAGACCCCTAAGGGGCAGCAGAACAGGCAGGGCTGGCAGGAGTGCCCACACCGGCTTCCAAGCTGGGCTCCCACACAGGGAGAAACAAGGTGTGTGCTGGAGGGCCTCTGGGGTGAGTCCTATCCTGTACAGCTGAGAAGCTGGAGTTGCTTTGCTGGGACACACGGTGGAGGCAGCTTCAGGACCGCTGAGCAGCCTGGGGGACATTAACTGGCGTCCACAGTAAAGGGAGCAGCTTTAGTAGCCAGGGCAGGATTAACCCCAGGGGTCCACAGCCCAGGGCTCCTTCCAGAAACCAGTGTCCAAGCTGGGGTGCTCCCTACATGCTTTGCCCTTCTAGGAAGCCCATGCATGGCACCACAGGGAGGTCAGAAGTCAGTGCAGCTGCCTAGGCCCAGCCAGGCCAGGATCACAGCAGTGGGGACCCAGGTGTTCCCAAGTTTAGGGAGTGGAGAGGCACAGGCAGGGCAACAGGATTGGGAGAGTGGTAGTGGGAACAACCAGGGACCACCCCCAAAGAGAGCATGCGGGAAGGCAGTCATCAGGGTTGCACTTAATTATGACCTGTGGGCCCCCTCTTTCCTGAGGTCTGTATCCACTCTGTATGTTCTCACTAGGTCAACAGACTCTAGCAGAGGCAGTCCTCATAAGTCCTAAGAAAATGCAGAGGCTCAGAGCGATAAGCCAACCTGCCAGGGCACACAGCAAGTGATTAAAGACGCCAGGACTTGGACTGGGCCTGGCTGGGAGAATCCCCAGCATCTTCTGGCCTGGCAAACCTTGGTCTCACCTTAACTTAAAGAGTCAGGGCTAGGGTTCCCACCTGGCCCATTGAGGTGTGACTGGGCCCACACCCTGTGATATGCCCAAGGGGCCCATGGAGGACATAGGAGGGGGCCACCTTCTCTTCTGCCTTTCTCTCGGGCAGAGCAAATGAGACGGCATGCTGATTGCGTTGTCTGGATTGAAAAATTTAAACTGCACCCTTGAGACACAATGAAGAGAGACATCAGCCACGGAAGCCTAGGCAAGCACGGTCAGATGGCTAAAAATACAACAGTGTTTCCAGGAAGGGTGGGCACGAGGCAGAGCCTGGGGGGGTGCGAGTGGGGACATGGGGGGAGCAAGGCCCCCGCAAGGGCAACAGCAGCAGCAGCTCTGGCAGCCACCACACCTCCACTCACGCCCCTTCTGCTGCTGAGTGGACTGAGAGCCACCACGGCCCTCAGAGTGGGCGGCTCAGACAACTGTCCTGTGTGGGGGGTGTGGGGGGGCCTCTCAGGACACAGCCTGGAAGTGCCTAGGATCTCTGTCCTCAGTCTTCAGGCTCAGCTTGCCCCTCCCAGCAACACAGAGGCTAGAGAGGCATGCGCGCCACCGGGAGGCACCAGGTGCTGGATCCAGAGCCGGGGCCTGTCCCAGCTGCCTCCTCACATGACCAGCACGGGAGAGAGAGAGGGATGGATCAAAGGATGGATCAGCAAGGGCAGGGCCCACATGGCAGGTGCGTGAACCCAGTCTGATACTATCAGAGCAGACCAGGGGCTGGGGAGCTGGGGGAGGGGCTGCGGTGCTGAGGGAAGGACTGAGGCCAGATAAAGGAGTAGCCCCGCAGGGGGACACAGAAAGTCTTCTGGAATTTTAGCTACATAAGGACTAAGAGCTGAGTGGGACTGGTTTCCCAGCTCAGGCATGGAGCTTGCCTAGTGCGGCGCATGCGCGCGCACATACACACACACACACACACACACACACACACACACACACACACACACA
>OU015753.1:7768993-7828476 GCA_907169655.1 Acomys percivali
TGTGTGTGTGTGTGTGTGTGTGTGTGTGTGTGTGTGTGTGTGTGTGTCGGGGTGGGTGGGGAAGCTGGGGGTGGCAGCAAAGGATACCGCCAACTGCAGTTGCTGGTGAAGTCCTTCCCTAGCTGCCAGGTCTTTAGCTGAAGAAAGTAAAGATTAAAATCCGCCCTCCAAATCACTCTGGGGCCTGGACACACTGGGCTTTCCCTCTGGCGTAAAGCCAATGCTGGGCAGGGTGCGGGGCCACCTCCCCATCCAGTGCCAGGCTGCTCCCATCTATGGGTCTGTGAAAGAAGCCGGTCTCACGCACACCACAGAAGCCGCACCTCAGAGCAGTTCTCATGAACTTCCCCAATCCTACGCTGGCTCCTGCTTCCTCCATATGGGTGCACCCAAAGTAAGGCCACCAGGCCAGCGGCTTCACAAGAGGGCAAACACCCCAGCAAGGGCTAGTAGAGGGGGAAAAATTCCTAGAGCGCATAGCCTGGCTTTCAGTTATGGCCAGGTCCTGTGGTGCATAGACCATGGCTTGGAGCAATAGGCCGCTGAGCTTAGAGGCTCACCAATGTCCATACCAGGTCCTCTTTGGAGACAGGACCAGGTGGCCATGACACCCTGAGGGCAGATCAGCATGCCTCTGGTCATCATAACATCAGTCATCTCTTTAGACCAGTGCTTCTCAACCTGTGGCTCCTGACCCCTTTAGGGGTCAAATGACCCTTCCACAGGCGTCTCATTACCTAAGACCATCAGAAAACATTTATATTACAACTTGTTAACAACAGCAAAATTACAGCCATGCAGTAGCAACAAGATAATTTTATGGTGGACCTGGTAAGACAACATGAGGACCTGTATCAAAAGGGCTTTAGTGCCGGGCGTGGTGGCGCACGCCTATAATCCCAGCACTCGGGAGGCAGAGGCAGGTGGATCACTGTGAGTTCGAGGCCAGCCTGGTCTACAAAGCGGGTCCAGGACAGCCAAGGCTACACAGAGAAACTCTGTCTCAAAAAAAAAAAAAAAAAAAAAAGGGCTTTAGCATCCGGAAGGGTGAGAACCGCTGCTCTAGATGGTAACGCAGGATGCCTGGGAGGCAGCCAAACCATTGTCTACCACCCTATTTGTGACTCGCACCTCAGTCACCCTTAAATTCCAAGGAGTGCAGATGGTGAAACTGAGGCCAGGCGTGCGAAGGCTGGCCTGCTATCACAGTTGAGTGGAATATTTTCTCTCACATCGGTACTCAGCCCACAGCTACAGGCGTCCTTGATCATCACACACTCAGAAATCAATCCATCAATATATATATATATAATATTATATATATAATATATATTATTATATATATAAACTCCAGTGGTTTAAGACATGTCTCCAAGTCTGTGTGTGAATGGCTCCGACACCTTGGAGGGATTTGAGGGGCAGCATTAGGCATTACCAGCCCCACCCCCTCTTGCCTTCCAGTCCCTGGGGCAGATAAGGCAGCACTCAGCCACAATATCAGAGGAGAGGTTCCCATCCCTACAGTTCTTGGAGACTCCAGTTTAGGTCACCGGACAGGTCTCACATGTGACTGTGAGCCGGACCCACCCAGCTAAGCTTTCACTGTCCAGGGCCCACCGAGACTTCAGGCACCAGGAGGTGTTCCTGTACTCAAACTCTGGGGTGGCAACATCTGGAAATGAGCTGTAACAGCCAATCAGAAGCCAAGAAACACCAGCCTGCAAATAGACCTGAGACTCCACCTCCAACACCACACAGCCACCCCAGCGAGCCAGCACCTGCCTCCACCCCTCAGTTCCATTCAGGGAAGATGGCCTCAGGCTCATCTCACAAATAGGAGTGGGCAGGCCCAGCACAAGGGTGGGTCAGAGAGGGGCTGGGACCACTCCAGCACAGTACTATGTCCTGACTGAAACAAGCTGCTTCAGACACAGGAGCAGCATGTACAGTTTCTGGTCCCTCACTAAGCTAACCTCACCAGGGGGACACCAAGGCGGATGGAGATGCTGAGAGCTGCAGCTCACTGTACAGCGGCAGGCCCATCCCCCAAACCTGAGGGGGACGTGCCACAGTGACGGACTTCAAGATGCCTAGGGGCTGAGCATGCATGGCAGATGTCAGAGAGAGGTATTTGTGGTAGGCAGGACCTCCCCTGTACCACATGCTATGTGCCCCCATCATGCGCCTATGGAGGGTCCAGGCAGGTACCTCACTAACTGTCAGTGAGCTGGGACCCACACCTGGGGCCTCCAGCAGTCTCAGGCCCAGGGTAAGACTGCCCCTCCTCCCATCCTTGGGGGGGGGGGTCCCCCAAGCCTAGGTCCTGGAGGTATCAGTATGTTCCCAGCCTGGGAAGCTGCTCTGATGTCAGGTCACTTAAAATAGAACTCCAAATGAGCGGCTTCATTAGGGGGAAGTCTAAAATTAGCACCACTCCTCACATGCGCACATGGGGCTGGTGGGGGAGGGGCAAGGAAGAGCCTCGGGTACCAAAGAGGACTCGCTGCCAAAGTGTGGGGGGGGGGCGCGCGGGGGAGCTGAGGAGTTCCTTCACTCACGGGCTTAGACTCATCAGAGCTGGTGTCTGCTCTGTGCCTGGCACCCTCAGAAGACAAGCCACTCCGAACAGGCAGGTACCAGTGTCCATGGAGGCTCAGGTGGCGCAGGCAGGGGCAACAGAAAGGAGAGGTGGGCACAGGATGCCTGCTCTCCCTGCCCTCATTAGGGGGTATTTATTAACTTCTCTGCTCCCAGCCGCTGACTGAACCCTCATCTATGAGGCTGGCTCATGTGAATTCATTATCCTAACAGCTGGAAATAAGCTCTGTGGTGCACGGGCCATGATGGATGTGGCCGGGGCTGCCTGCAGTCCATGCTCTGTCTCCAGATGAGCAGCTCAGTGGGGAAACGAGCCTGAGCTAGGTGGCCTCGCGTGCCCCTCTACACAGGCTCCTTCTTGCTGCCTCATCCAAACATTCACTCAGCTTTCTTCCCTCCAGACCCATCCATCCAGAACCCAGCGCTCAAAGCTTGGGTTTCTGCCAGAAGCCACTAACAGCATCCACGAAATGGCCGGGGACTGCCAGGCTGCCTGGTGGTGCTCCCTGCCTTGCCTGCCCTACAAAGAGCAATTTCTCCCTCGGGTTTCCCTTGCAAGGAACGAGACCCCAGAGTAGCAGGCAGCAGGCAGGTGACACTGCCCAACTCACGACACTCTGGTCCTACACTGTTGACCCCAGCAGGCGTCATGGTGATGGAGAGTGGGGGTGCGGGGGGGGCGGTGTTTGCCTTTCAATGCCACGTCCCTCCTGCTGTACGTCAGGAGTTATTAATCAGCCCTGCCTCCCTCCCGTTGAAGCCGTAATTACCGTCCCTTTCATCCCAGCTCCTCCCGGCACCAGACCTCAGGCTTGCTCCTTCTGCTCTGTAATTACCAGCTAATAGCTGAGATGAATTTTCTGGAGGCCTGGTTCAAGCACCAATCCACCCCCCTCCTCCCCCGGCAGCCCCTCACCCTGGGGTAATTACGTGCAGGGAAGCTGCGCCCAGCGGAGCAAAGCTCTCAGGCAGCTCTCAGACCTGGATGCTCTATCTGCCCCTCTCAGTCATTTTTCATTACCACACATTGAAATGTTTGTGAACAGACAGAGGCCAGCCCAGCCCAGGCTCCTTGTAGCCCTCTCCGCCCCCCCCCCCCCCCCCCCCCCCCCGATTCCCCCTGCCCCGGGGGGGGCACTTCTGCAGCTCTAACAAGGCTGGGGTCACCCTGCTGCAGGGACCTGGCGGCTGCAGTAGTGTGGGGTGCCACGTGATCCCCAGAGCCTAGATGGCTTCATAATAAATTCATTATTATGTGTGCCGCCGGCTTGTTCTGAGCGCACCCATGTGAGGCAGCTCCTCTAGGGTGGAGGCAGGAAGGTCTGCTGATGTTCAGTGGTGTGTCTACCCACCCAGGCTGCTAAGCCCCGCCCACTCCTGCTCCCAAGGTCAGTTCCCCCTAGAGCCCCCTCACAAGGCATCAGAGCAGGGAAAGCAGAGCAGATTATGGCTCCTGACCCAACACCATGAAAGCAGAGAAAGTAGCAAGCAAGTGGGGGCGGCCTGGGTGTGACAGGGGGCTTCCATCTGTGGGTCAAGGAGGATGGAACACAGCAGCCAGGAAGAATGAGGGAGGGAAGCAGGAGGAGGTTGTCCACCCTCAACACCCCCGCCCACAGCATGCCTGGAGTGCAATCAATGCCTACGCAGCCTCTGGGGTTCCCTGCAGCCACACTAGGGCAGAGGATGGGGGGATCCTTCAATAAACTCCCGTCCCAGCCTTTCCCTGCCCACCACCCGGCTGCCAAAGGCCCCGCGGATTTAGTATTCAGAGAAGCTTGGAGCACAATGTGCTAAGAAGAACACACATAGGTGAGCAGAAAGGGTGCAAAGTAACGGAGCGTGCAAACTCCTCACAGCAGTTCCTCAGGGCGCTGAGACAGGAGGACCACAGGTTCAATGCCAGCCTAGACTTGGTGAGGACCCATCTTAAAAACAATTAGTAAAAAGAAGGTGGGGACGAGCTCAAGAGCAGACAGAACGTGGCACGGAGAGGCCCTGGGTGCACGGCCCAGCATGGCGGGGGGAGGGCAGGAGGACAGAGCCACGAGGCTTTGGCTTTAGGAGGATAGCACTGGACAAGCCAGTGTGCGGCCAGCTGACCAGCCCTCCTAGGGATCACCTGGTGAGGTATATACACAGCAACAGACCAGGAGGCTCAGAGGTTCCCAGGCGGCAGCAGGGATAAGTCAGGCAACAGATGGCAATGACATTTGACGCCATTATTCTAAGTGGCTGCTGTGCGTGAGAAGCCTGGCGTGGGCAGATGAAGGGCTGCAAAGCCACCCACACCAGCCCGGCAGAAACGCACCAGAGAAAAAGGCCCCTGAGGCTGGGAAGCCAGTGACCACCACTAAGACTAACAATTCAAAGCCCAGCACCGTCTCGATGACACAATGGCAGGAGGGGAGGGCACCAGCTTGGCACCAGGTGTGTGTACGCGGCTCCTGTAAGCACAATGCTACCCACAGGTACCCTTCACTTCAGCAGACCTCACAAGCTACCAGTCACATGGCTCAGTAGACAGAGCTGATCCCGTCTTCCCTTCAGCTCTTGTCAGCTGCTAACTAACACTGCTTAGGGACCTAGCTGTGTCCTGTCCTCAGCGTGGCTACCATGTCCAGCCAAGCCTATCTCCTGGACATGGAGGCTCTGTCATTCCTCAGTCAAGTGTTTTGCCCAGAGGGCAACTGAGGCTGGAGAGAGCCACACCTCGTCTGAGCTCAGTCTGTTATCTGTGTTCTGTACCAATGAACTAAGAATTGTCCAAGTAAGGGTCAGAGAGACTCTTTAGCAGCACTTGGCCCTGACAGCGCAGGCCAGGGGAGCCCACCACATGCCAGTTTCAGAGGGACAAGTAGGACAGACAGTGTGCGGCTATAGAGACGCAGGCAACATCTCCCAGCAGCAGTTTCTGTAACTGCAGTGAGCCCCAAGTAGCCCATGGCACCTTCGGGCTTCGTTGCTCACAAAGAGCCCTTTTAGCAGAAGCTGCTGGCCTCCTCCCCAAGTCCCCAAACCAAACACCCAAGCTGTCCAGGACTAAGGCTATGTGCCTCCAAGTTTCCATGGGATGGAGGCCAGGGGCCAGCAGGTCAAGGCCGGGCTCCGAGTGGTCCACACCTGATGGCAAGCTGCAGGTATGCAACGCCCAGTTCCCCAGGGATTCCCAGGCCCCAGCAAGACAGGCCCTTCACTCCCTCTTCCTGTTTTGGCTAGAGGCTGAGTAGACCTGGGGTGTGTGTGGGGGGGCTACTTGACAGGTGGGGACAGAAGACCTAAAGCAAAGCCTCTCCACAGAGCTGGAGACTAGGACGCAGGTCAGCCACCTGCCTGTGAGCAGCTGTGAGCAGGTGCTACTGGTGGTCAAAGAAGGTGGGGACAGCAAGACCCAGCCAGGAGGCAGGTGCATACCCTAATGGAAGCCATGGTTTGCAGCAAAGCCCCTGGATCCCAGCCAGCAACAGCTTCCCAGTCCAACGGTGTGGAGAAGAGACAGCCACACTCTGCAAACTCTGGGTGCCTGAGTGTGTCTCTGATCTCAAATCACATGGTGCTGTTGAAAGTGAGGCATGGGAGGGGACATCTTCAGATAGGATTCAGGTCGAAATGAAGATGCAATTTCTTTCAGAAAAGCTTCTGAAGCCACAAACCACCCACAGCTCCCCAAGTCAGGTCCTGGAGTTGGTCTCCCAGGCTTCATGTTGCTAGTGTGCTGGCTCCTTCCTGGACTCAAGAGGAAGCAGGGGAGGGGCCCACCCCTCCCAGGAGGGGGCCTCTTCTCAGACTGTAGTAAATTCGCCTGTCACTCAAATCAGATTCAGTATTTGTCCCAGATTGTAAACATTTAAGTTGCTTGCTCCTGGGCCAGCAGCAGACCTGCCGGACCACCAAGCCCAACAACTCTGGTTTGAAGGAAGGAGAACCAAGTCCCACGGGTTGTCGTCTGGCCTTCACATGCACATGGTGGTGCACACCAACCAAATAAAGAAATGTCAGCTGTAAAATTAAAAAGAGACGGAGAGACGGCACAGAGGTTAAGAGCACTGACTGCTGACCTGACCCTGGCCTACAGCAGCAGGTCCTGAGTTCAGTTCCCAGCAACCACATGGTGGCTCATAATCACCTATAATGTGATCTGATGCCCTCTTCTGGCATGCGGGTGTACATGCAGGCAGAATACTGTATATATAGTAAATAAATAAATAAAATCCTTTTTAAAAAATGTTTTAAAGACCCCCTTCTGGGCCTGGGATGTTATCTCAGGGGCAGCCTGCTTGCCTAGGCACAAATGGTCATTCTCGCAGCTCTCCAATGAGGCAGCCGCATCCCTGGGGCTGAGGTGTAAACTGACAGTGTGCATGAACCTTGATTACAGACTCCCGCACCAGAGGTCTCTGAGCAGCCACGCCTGAGTATTCCTCCTCCCCAGTGCCACCTATCTGGGACAAAGTCACTCAAGGATTAAAAGAAAGCTCCAGAATATTGCATCAACATCAGACTTCTCTACCACCTTCAAAACCTAACATGCCATGCCCAGACATTATTAAATGTCTCACGAGGGGGCAGGGGTATCAGGGAAAACTCCCTCCACAAACAGCTATAAAGCAAATGGGCCCCCACCCCCAGGGGAGACTCGTGTTCTCTGTCCACCTCTGTGTGAGTGGCTAACGGCACACACCCAAATCATCCCGGCAAAGCAAATGCAGCTACACCCTGCAGAATTCTAACTGGGAACCTCTGGTAAAAATAGGCTGAGGTACCACCCGGACCTGACCCTGGCTTGTAGCAGGGTCATGAAGTTCCCTGGGCCCCAGCCTACCAGGGATTCCCACACAGAGAGTCAACCCTGGCAGCTAAGGCTGGGACCAACTTCCTCTCCTCAGCACGTCCACCTCAGGCAGGTGAGGGCTCGTGAAGGAGCAGGTGGCACCTGTCCCAGCATGCCTTTATGTGGCAGTGCAGGCTGCAAAGCCCTGACAGGAGATGCACGGATGAGCAGCCTGGGCAGTGGCCGTTCTACAGTGTGTTCACACTGAGCTATCCTGGGGAAGCAACCCGAGCCTACATTAAAGGCCCACAGATGCTTCCTCCCCGTGAATTTACTTACTTTTTATTTGCATGTGTATGTATGCTCAGGTACTTGAGGCAGCCAGAACAGAGCATTGGATGCCCTCCCAGAGCTGGGGGGGGGGGGCACGCCAGTGCTAAGGGGAGGGTTCACCATGGAAGCTAGGAACTTCCTCTCTGAGAGCAGCATACAGGCTAAGCACCATTTCTCTAGTCTCAGCCCGAAGTGACCCCACGACCTCCTTCCTATACACCAGACCAGACACCACTGCTAAGCCACACCCCCAGCTCTGTAGGGCAATTTTTAATAATTTCAGGTACAGAACAGCTCCACGGTGGAGGGTTTTCTACCGTTTGTGAGTTTGTAGCGACTGGGGTTTCCACTGGGTTGTTTAGCTTGTCTTAAAGACTTAAAGGGCTTACCTCCACATTCCCTTGTCAAACCTATTCAACGAGAGTCCTCCTGAAAGCAGCAACATCATCGGCACAAGGCTTCATGCACAGTGCATGGGCACCATCAAACTTCCACTCAATTTCCCAGAATCCCCCAGCCCACTTCCTAGAATCCCCCAGGCTTACTTCCCAGAAAGTTCCCCAGCCTATTTCATGGGCTTTAGCTGGGAACAGCTGGGCATGGTGACAGGCACCTTTAATCCCAGCAATAGGGAGACAGAAGCAGGTGGATCTCTTGTGGGTTCAAGGGCACCCAGATCTACATAAGTGAATTTCTGCCAGCCTTGGGCTACATGGTGAGGTCATCTCAAATAAATCAAAACAAAACAAAACAAAATAAAAGACCAAGCAAGGCTCCTAGACCTAGATTCTAGACTTAGATCACCTCTAAGATGCATCGCAAGTAGAAAATATCAAGAATCAAAAATGGGGGGAAGGGGGGGGCTGAGCCAGGTGTGGTGGCACACGCCTTTAATTCCCAGCACTTGGGAGGCAGAGGCAGGCGGATCGCTATGAGTTCGAGGCCAGCCTGGTCTACAAAGCGAGTCCAGGACAGCCAAGCCTACACAAAGAAACCTTGTCTTGGGGGGGGGGGGGGAAGAGGAGGGGGGCTGGAAAGGTGGCTCAAAGGTTAAAAGGACTATCTGTTCTTCCAAAAAATCCCGAGTTCAATTCCTAGCAACCATCTATAATATGATATGATGCCCTCTTCTGGCCCGCAGGCAGAACACTTTATACATAATAAATAAATACATTTGCAAGCCAAGTGGTGGTGGTGGCGGCACACACCTTTAATCTCAGCACTTAAGAAGCAGAGGCAGGTGGATCTTTTGAGTTCCAGCACATCCAGGGCTACACAGAGAAAAGCCTGTCTTGAAAAACCAAACCAAACCAAACCAAACCAAACCAAACCAAACCAAACCAAACCAAACCAAACCGCTTTTACAACCTCAACATACACTGAAGTGGCCTCAAAGTTCTCCGTGCAACCAGCAGGTTAACTGTAGGGAGCAACTGCTGTCCAGCACCAGGAGAAGAGGGGCACCCCTAACAGCAGCACCCTAAGGAAAGGTTGCCATTCGTAACCCCTGAGGTAAATTGATATATACTGCAATCCTAGCACAAGGCTCAAAAGTTCAAGGTCGTCTTTGCTATATACACTCAGTTGGCTACAGCTGTCCAGCCTGGGCTACAAAACACTCTCAAAAAGTAAAGTACCCAAAAAGGGGGGGGGGTATGGGGGAGCTGGGAAGAGGGGCTTGGTGGTTAAAGAGCACTTAGTGTTTTTGCAGAGGACCCAGGTTGGGTTTCTGGAACCTGCATGGCGGCACACAACTGTCTAATTCTAGGCTATGGAATACTCCTTTTGGCCTCTGAGGCCACCACAAGCTCATGGTCTACATACGTACATACATGCTGGTGAAACACTCATACACATAAAATGAAAAAAAAAATCTTAAAAAATAAATTACAAAAAAACCCAAAGGGCTTCTGATAGAGCTCTGTAGCAGAGGCCTCCAATGCGCGAGACTGTAGTTGCTGTGCCCATCCTACCCAGCCCCAAAGAAACAAAAGAACTGAAGTGTGACTCCTACCCAGGGTGCTCTGCTTTCTGTCATAAAGCTCAAAGAGTAAGTTGAGCCATCAGAAAGTCGGGGACTTCTGCAGAAGCGGCACCTTGAGCGTGGAGGCTTAACAGGCGGCGCGCGGAACCTTAGCCCCTCTTTGGCTCGGTGGTACACCCTGCGCCCAAATGACAGGGTCTGAGGCTGAGGACTAAGGAATGGCCCTTAGGGCACATACAGTTCTGCTCCCCAGACATACACTCAAGGAGAAAAGAAGCCAGGGAAGGGCCACCCGCATGGGAAACAAGTAGAGCACACACCTCCTCAACCCGGGGGACATCAGTGGTCACTGGGGACATTCATGAGACCAGGGCATGGGTCCCTGGCAGCTCAAGAGGCTGGTGACTACAAGGGTACTAAGGGGCTGATGCTTCTGGGACCACTTTCTCAATCCTGATGTGAGGAAGCCGGCTCCCCGCGCCCTACCCCCAACCCCCCACCCGCTCCCCTCCAAACAGACAGAAGAGGACAGGGGCACAGAGTTTTTTGCCTGCCTGTTTGACCTGAGGTTTCAGCACCGGGAGAAACACCTGCTACTGCCAGGGGTGTGTGGGGGTGGGGGCTGGTGTCTATGTTGGGGCTCGCTGGATTACACACAGAGAAAAACACCATGCGAATGCAAAAGCAAAACAAAGGCAGCGCACACACCAGCAGCTGAGTGGGAAGGATCCACTCCGTCCTGAGTGCTTAAATGGGGCTTTTGTTCCACACCAGCCAGCAACCTGTGCCTTGGGGAGAGATCTGAAACAGGGGCAGGAGAACTTGGACTCTGGCTTTTCTCCAAGCCTAGCTTACTTCCCCATGGGTCCAATGTCTGACCATAAGGAGGAGGCCTGGTTGGAGAGGCCAGAGCCCATCTGTATGCAAAGACCCAGGTCATCCCCACCCAGCCACAAAGTGCCTGGATCCAGGGTGCTCAATTTGCTCTGAGAAATCCTGAGGAGACACCTGCCCCAAATGTGTGGCAGGATGCTGCCAGGGCCTAGCCCCAACCCCCTTAGGAAAGGGGAGCCCACAGTTAGTTGAAAGGAGCCCTGAAAGCTGCACCTGCAGCCCAGCCTGCGCCCCCCCCCCACACCCCTACTTGTGAGCCTGTTGTCCTCAGCTCAACACAGGGATTTTCCTTTGGGACAGCTTAACCTGTCCAACATCAATACAGCTCTGACCAAAAGCGCACAGATCGATTCCTTTTATTGCTGCTTGCAGCCGCAGGCCCCCCATGTGAGTGCAGAGAGGCAGAGAGGAGGGGGTGCTGTATGCTGGAGCACCTCCCAAACCCAGCCCTCAAGTCTAGCCCATGGTTCCCAGAGGAGGAGCAGCAGGTTGAAGAGAAGGCATGTGCACATAGACAGCTGAACTGGTTTTGGGGACCCCAGAGGCAGGTGGCAACCCAGAACAGGGGTAGCATCACACAAGCAGAATGGTATGAGGGCTAATTTATGCCTAGAAAAAGGGTCTCCCTGCTGTCCATAGGAGCACAGACTAACTACCTGGCTCTGTGTTGAAATTCCAAGTACCCATAACACCCAGATAACATGCACTTGATGGCAGTCATGCCACCTGCCCAAGGACACAGGAGACCACCAGGGCCCACGACCAAGGCCGCACACGGGCTGAGAGAAACCAGAGCAGCCATCTGACCACCTCCCCCCCCCACCGCAGACTGCTGAATCACTGTGTCAGGGGTCCCCCGACCCACAAAAGGACCTCCACACGTCCATGTCACAGGCCAGGTCTAGTCTGTAGCCCTCTCTCTGACCCAGCACCCCAAAAGCCCCTGCTAAGCATAATTTAGGGAACCATCACAGACCCACAGGCAAGGGCTTGGGCATACTACATCAGCCAGAACCCAATCGCTCCCAGCACTCTGGGAGGTAGAAGGCAGGCAGATCTATGAGTCGGAAAGCAGCCTGGTCTAGCCAGGGCTGCACGACAGAGAAACCCTGTCTCAAAAAACAAACAAAACAACAACAACAAAACCAAACTGAACAAAATAAATAAATCAATCCCCCCCCCTCAAAAGAGTTCAAGACCAGCTGGGAAAGTGGCTGCCTAGCATGCATAAGCCACTACATAAAGGTGTGATGGCACACTCTGTCATTTGGAAGTAGACACAGGACAATCAGAAATAATAAGGTCGTCTTCAGACATACCCTTTAAGCCGGGCGTGGTGGCGCACGCCTTTAATCCCAGCACTTGGGAGGCAGAGGTGGGTGGATCACTGTGAGTTCGAGGCCAGCCTGGTCTACAAAGTGAGTCCAGGACAGCCAAGGCTAGCACAGAGAGACCCTGTCTCAAGAAACAAAAACAAAAAAACAAAACAAAACAAAACAAAACAGACATACCCTTTGAGGCCAGCCTAGGGACAGAGGACCTTATCGCAAAACAACAGAGACTGCAATCAGCCTGGGCTACCCACATGGTGGTTCCCAACTATCTACACTTCCAGTGTCAAGAGATCCAACAACCCCCTCTGACACCTGAGGGCACTGCCTACCGTGGCATACAGACATACCTGCAGGCAGTCACACACACACTAAATACAAATCTTTTTTTGAGACAAGAGTTTCTCTATGTAGCTCTGGCTGTCCTGGAACTCAACTCTATAGGCTGGGCTGGCCTCAAACTCCCCCCTGCCTCTTTCCCCCTGTTGCCTACAACCATCCTTCAGACTAAGGATCTCCCTGAGGTTGGCTCTCACTCTCTCTCCTGAAAGGCCGGCACAGGGAAATAGGCATCAGGGAGAAGACAGGTGTCACCTGGAGCTGGCTGGACCCAGGGGCAACCTGTGCAAGGACAGGGTCTTGCCAGACAGCTGCTCAAGTAGCTTCATCTGGCTGGGGGTGGAGGGC
Organism: Acomys percivali; assembly: GCA_907169655.1. Taxonomy (NCBI): domain Eukaryota; kingdom Metazoa; phylum Chordata; class Mammalia; order Rodentia; family Muridae; genus Acomys; species Acomys percivali. The sequence continues at coordinate 7,781,592 of OU015753.1, forward strand.
ATGTGGGAGCTTGAGGAGCTGGTGGGGAGATGAGCTGCAGAAGCCAGATTAGAAGGCTCCCCAACCCTCCCCCCCAGCGCAGGTTGGCAGCCAGCAGGCCAAGAGCTGCCGTTGGATGCGCTCTCATTTCATCTGTCTCTACACCTCCCAGCAGCAAGCGCAAGGCTGGGTTCAGAGGAGGCGCTCGATAAATTCTCATTGACAGGAACACTCAGAAACGTCACCTCCCAGGCTGTGGCCTGTGTGCCTGGGGGGCGAGAAAGGCCAGTGTGGGGAAGTGAAGCCAGCGGTACTGGCGGGCTGCACTTGGCCAGGCCATGGAGATCTGAGACGCCATGGGGGAAGAAATTAAAGTGAGTCGGCAGGTCTGCCCGCACAGCCACTAGGCTGAAATGTCACCTCAAACACCGATCTCTGCAGGTTAGACATGCTCTCACGGGAGAGGGAGAGGGAGGGAGAGAGGGAAAGCAAAGCAGTGGGCTGGGCCTCGTGGAAGGTTTGTGGCTGTTGCCACAACACTGGTAATTAACATGCTCCCCCCTCCCCCCCAGAGGGTTCCCATCCAACCCCACCAGGCTTAGGAGTAACTCAGGCTGGGCATTCCAAGGCTGCAGATGGGGCCAGGAAAAACCGGCCTTGCTGGCTCACTCCGCAAGCCCCTGCGGGTTCCTGGGGGCAAGGGGAAAAAAGTGGCAGCTGGCTATTACTCACCTAGGAAGGGGAGGAGACCTGCAAGCACGGAGCTGAGGCTAGACCTGAAACTGACCACACCTGCCTGAAGGGTCAAGGGCAGCTGGGGACTAGGGGGGAAAGGGGTACCCTCGTTAGACCAGGTGCAGGCCCCCGGTCCACCACAAAGTGGCGCAGCAGACATCTCCCCTCCTTCCTCTGGCCAGAGATGCAAAGCCCTGGGGTGGCTGCCTTTCTCAAACCACACAGCTTCCAACTTCCTCCAGAGACAGGGAAGTTACTCACAGCCAGAGGCCGCCAGCCTGCCTGCCTGCCTGCCAGAGGGAACAGCGTTGCCAAGAGCGGCGGAGGCGTCCAAAGGGGTCAGGCTTTTTTGGAACCTTCCTGCCACCCCAACCCCATTAAACAGCACCTAAGAGCATCAGAATTGCCTCAGGCTAGCCCCTGAGGTTAGCTTAATGGGGCCTGACAAGACCTGGTTCCTAGTAACTTTAAAATGCTAAGTTTCAGGGAACTACATCACCTCCTTCTATCCCTAACTGGCCAGGATCTTAATAGCTGCCCCCAACAGGTCAGGGCCTGATCTGGCCTCTCTGCCTTCCTGGTTCAGAACCTGCCCTGAGGCAGACAGAACAGAGCCCAAAGCAAGGACAGGCCTCCCACCTCCTTTCTGAAGGCGAGGCTGACCCCGGGTCTCTGGCTAGCTGCACAGCAGCACCCCCACTCCCTCTCTGTTCCAGCTGCCAAACCAGGCGACAACAGCCAGCCTTGTACCAAGCCATCAAGGCACCCCTCCAGGAGGTGGTCAGGCGTGACCCCGTGGCTGTGAGAAGTGTTGAGCAAGCTGCGTCTACACGGCAGAGCCCCATCGAGTGGAGCCTGCCAGCAACCCTGTTCCGGTCCACCCGGTGGGGCGTGACACCCAGCACAGCAGATGACACACGCTGCCAGTCGGAGCCTGTGCCCCGGCCCCCCTCACCTGTGGTGGGGCGACTGAGTGGCTGAGTCAGACACAGCCTGCGCCTCAGGTTCCCCGCCTGCGGGTGGGGGCGGCTGTAAACACAGGCTGAGCAACACTTAAGTAGCCAAGCTTAAGTAACACGGACGCCCAAAGGAAGGCTGCTCGCCGGTGGTGGGGGTGGGGGGCGGGGGGGCCTGTCTTCCTAGGAAAGGGGGTAAACTAGTCTCAGGCAAGAGATTGAGACACTGCCAAACGCCCAGCCAGGACCTCCTGCCTCTTTGTCCCCTGGTGTTGGAAATCGGCTTAGGCCCGATGCTCCCTCCTAGAGCGAGACTGCGCCTTTTGTTCCGGCCCCTTTTACAAAAGGATCTTGTTTTTGTTTTTTTTAATTTGGTGGTCCCGCTTTTTGTTTTCAAACCCCAACCTGTGTGGGCCCCAACCGCGGCAGATAAGACACCGCAGAGGCTACCAAGGGTTTAGTGTGCTTTAAGTGCATGGAGACAAAGACTGGTTTGCAAGCGCCAAAACGACCCAACACCGGCTGGCACCCCCACCCCGGGCAGCAGGTGCGCGGGGGCGCCCCTTGCTCTCTCCCGACTCTGATGCCCAGACCTGCTGCCCTAAGCCGGCTCCGCGCGGTCCTAAGCGGCCCCGCCACCACCCGGCGCTCGGGGAGGCGGGCAGCGGGGAGGGCAGCCCAGCTCCCGCTCCGCCTCCACGAAGGGAATTTAATTAGCCTGCCGGAGAGGCGGCGGGCGACGAGGTGTCTCTGGTGCTGCAATATAATTGAATCGGCTCCACTCGGGCGGGCCACTCGCCGTCAGAGCGGCCGCGGGGGGGCGGGGAGGCGCATCCAGGCGGAGCGGGAAGGGCCGGGCGGGGGGCGCGGTGGCCCCATGGGCGGCCAGCCCAGACAAGGCACCCCCCCCCCAATCCCCACCCCCTGCCTGAACGCCCCCGACCCATCCAAAGTTTTGCTTCTACCTCGAGCCCCGGAGCCGCCCCCGCGCACTTCTCCGCGCACTTCCGCGACCGCACACCCCGCTGCGCCCAGCGCGCGCGCGCGTGTGGCCTCGGGTCGGCCGCGCGCACCCCGCGCTTCTCGTCCCTCACACCCGTGGGACCTGGCCCTGGCCGTTGGCGCCCCTCCCGAACCCACAAACTTGGGTGGGGGGAAGCGGGGGTAGTGCGAGGGAACCTCCGCCACCATCACCCCCAACCGCGCGCTCACCTTTCATGCCAGGGCCCCGCTGCTCCAACGCGCCTGACACATGCCGGAGCCACCGTCGCCCGGGTTTGTCTGAACTGCTTATCTCACCCGGGGCTGCGCGGCGGCGGCTCGGCCGCTCGGGGAGGTGGAGCTTCCGGGGCCTGGGCCAAGAAACACCTGCTGCTGTCGCCGCCGAGGACACACCCAAGCACAACGCCGCCCACTCCCCGGCCCCGGCTCGCTCCCGGCGCCCTGACCTCAGCCGGCGGGAGGTGTCGGGTTTCAGCCGCAAGCGCACGCGCGCGCACCGACGGACCGCCCGGAGCAGCCAGCGCGGTCACAGCCCGCCGGGTAGGTGCCGCCCCCGTGCTCCTGGCGACCGCGGCTGGACTGTCGGGAGATCTCAGAGGTCTCCGGGGCCACTCATCTCTAAAAGTAGGGAGGAGTGGTTTACAACATGCCTGCCATATCCGAGCCTCACTGCCACCTCCCCAAGCGCCTGGAACAGTGCCTGGCACCTGGCCACCCACCAAGAGAGAGGAGGGATAAAGCCAGCGCTCAGGAGGCCTTTCCTTGTGCTGAGTGGAGGGGACCACACAATATAGGCCGTTGACCTCCTTCGGCCTCCAGTATGCCTGACCTATCACCCCAACTCTAAAGGACTTAATGATAAGAGATATCGCCACGAGCCTCTGACCCAAAGTTTTATAAAAGTGTCCATTTCGCTTGAAGGAATTTTTGAGAAGGCCATACGGCGGGGGTCGAGTTCTTTAAGGAGCCCATGTTCGAGAAGTCCGCGGAGGCGCCACTGCGCCAGAGGCATCATTAAGTAGCTGGGGTTGCGGTCAGAGGCGAGGCTGCCGCCTCCAGAAACTGGCACAACCCACCGCGCCACCGGCCCCAGCGCACCGCCTTCCAATTCCTGGCGCCCCCACCCACCCTACCTCACCCAGGCACTTCAGGGGGGATGACTCAGGGAGCGTCCTGAAATTCCTCGGCACCCACAGGCGGCGCGGAGAGGGACTGTGGGCCCCATCGTCCCGCCCCCAACGCGACGGGAGCTGGGGACCGGTCCCCCAAACACACACACACCCGCCATCCAAGAGGCGCAGGGTCACAGGGCGGGCTTGGCAGCAAGGGTCCCGCGACCCGGCTCAGCGTGTGGAGAGCAGCGGGCGCGAGAGGTGGCAAGGTCGACGCCAGGTCCTGAGGTCTCCCCCACCCGCCCTCTCTACACAGCTCTCTGATCCTCCGCTTTCATACTTTAAAGCCCTGAGGCCACCGCACCCCCCGGGGGGGCCACCTCAGCGCCGCTGCGGGTTTCAACTTTCCACCGCGGTGCCAGCCCCAAACCTGCCCCGGGACATGCCCGCGCAGTACTCGGCAGGCGCGCGCCGCCTCCCCCGCCTTCCTCCCTCCCGCGCCAGCCGGGACAGCGCCGGGAGCGAGCGCGGGCGCCAGCACCCCCCGTCCATCTGTTCCCGATGACGCCGGCGGCGGGCAGCGCTCGGGGCCCGCGCCAGCAGAAGCCGCCGAAGCCGCGGGGCGGGGGCGCACGCTGGGCCAGTCTTGCACAAGCCCCTGGCCGACCACAAACGACAAGGGAAACGGGCGGGCGAGGGCAGGCGGAGTTGCTGCTCCTACCTGCGGCCGCCGGGCCCCTGGCCCTCCACACGCCGTAACCTTTGGTTCACGCGTTAGTTCGCGCCGCCCGGGGCAGCGTGGCCTCTGCAAGTTTACGACGCTCGTGGCCCGGCGGATGCACTGGGCTCCCCGGGGGTTGGGGGGCTGGGAGGCGAGGCGCCTTCACCCGCCGGGAATCGCGCGCTGGAGGGGGATGGGAGGACAAGGAGGTGTCAGGAGAGAGAAACAACTGGCCTCGAGCCGTAAAAACAAAATGAAAAACCTCCCGGGCGGGTCCAGCCCCTTTCCCACCTGGATTACTGGCTGCATGGGGGGAGGGGGGAAAGGGAGCAACATGTAAATGAGCAACTCGCACCTGGCTGCGCTGCCTGCGGGCTAGGTTCCCCAGGTAACGACACCCGGCTCTTCCTCCAAATCTTGTCACACCTTTCTCGGGAAGGTGTGTCTTTAAGGCCAAGTTCGTTCACCTGTTTGCTGGGGGACCAGGCTTGCCAACGTATAAATTTGTGGGTGACCGCTATGAGCTGCCACCTGTTTTGCTTTTCTCTCTCTCTCTCTCTCTCTCTCTCTCTCTCTCTCTCTCTCTCTCTCTCTCTCTCTCTCTCTCCAAAGGGCTGGCTGCTCCCTCCCATACACTGTAGCTCTACTGAAAGCCATACCCCCAACCGAGGTTCCAAATGAGGAACTTGCCCAGAAGTGTTCAAGGTTACAAGCGTGCAGGTGAGTTGGGCGTCTTCCCCAGCTTCTCAAACCAGGAGTATATCCAGCCCAGACTGTCCAACGTAGCAAAAGGGTGACAGACACCCCTGGTGGCCACAGGGGGACAGCAGTGAGCCAGCCATGTGCACCCAGGCTAGAAAAATGCTGGCATCTACCGGGAGATGGATGGCACTCAATGTCACTACATCCTGCCCCAGGAAATCAGTAATCGCCGGGCAGGGCCTCTGACTTTAAGGGTGGGAATTGCTCTCCAGCAGCCATGTGGCCTCTCGTTAACGGGCTGCACTCCGTGTGGGCAGACTCCACGGCTAAAGCTGCCCTCCCCCCTCCTCCTCCCTGAGCAGCTGCCCAACTCCCACCCCACCAGCGAGCCTAGCTATACAGCCCTCCCTCTCAAGGTTTCTTTTCCCTCAGCTTCTATTTGTTTGGGAAAGTTGGCTGAGAACGGATTTGAGACGTAAAGCGCTACGGGCAGTCCTGGGAGGTGGGAGGAACCGCCTAGCTCATGCTGCTTGCCTGCCCTGGGGACACAGAATCAGCAAGCTCTGTCCTCCCTAGGGTACAGGGTGCTGCCATTTTGGGCCTCCTAGAATAATAGGAGGCAGGATCCCCCTAGCCCTCCCTTCACAGCGAAGATGGCTCTCAGCAAACCCCACCCTTTCTGAGAGCCTGGGGCTTCAGAATCCTTTTCAAGGACAGAGGAACTTCAAGCCTGAGATGGGAGGGGTTTCCAGGCCTAGAACCAGAACAGCTATGGGTGCTTACCGAATGGCCCCAACATGCAGTCCCCCGGGGCTGTTTCACCAGGGCCTCCCCAGAAACAAAACTGAAAATTGCTGGCCGCAGATCAGAAAGGCTGGAGGGTAGTAGATAGATACCAGAGGCTCTCGAAGGTGGGGCAAGCAGCTGACGGTGAGAGGGACAGGCTGACAGCTCAGAGCATCCCCACCAAGGTTAGGTTCCCACAGATGCCAGCCTTGTCTGAAGTGAACCCTAAGTGTTGGGGGGGTGGCTTTCATTTTGCTTCTTTCTGGGGGGTGAGCAGGGAGATTTAAGATGAAAACTTAACAGTTTTCCCACTCTGACCAGCTCCTCCCACCAAAGGTGACTGCCACCTCCTCTTAGGTGTCCCCATGTACCATATTGGAGCCCTAGACTCCAGCTTAGACCAGAATAACGACCACATAGACACTTTCCCAGCTCGAAGTTGCTGAGATCCTGTCATGGAGTGCCTGCCCTCCAGGCCTGGCGAGGCAGGCCAGTGACCGGCAAGGCTGGAGTCAGGAGACCCAAGAATGTTAATTAATCTGCCTTGGAGGTTCAGAGACTGGAGCAGAAACCTGGCAGAGACAGTTGCTTACACCTGGCGTCTTTCCTGCAGCAGAGCGTGTCACCCCAGTTACTCCAGAGGTTGAGGTGTTGTGGGGAGGGGGTGGGGGGGGTGTCTTCTTCTGCAGCATGGAGAAGCCCAGTGGAAGGAAGGCTGCCGGGCTGGATCTTTGGCACCTTTGCTTTCTTGAAGTCCCTTGATGAACATTTCATATTCTGAAAACCATCCGGGTTGGGAGGAGGGGACAGGAAGGGTTGAGAAGCAGAGAAAGGGGGTCTGTCCACCCTCACAACCTGAGCCAGCCTGCTCTCCACCACTGCTACATGCAACTACCAAGCCCTCAACACTTCTCTACTTTCTCTTCACTGTCCCACATCAGTGGCCATTCTTTAAATCCCTGCTTAAATCTATGTTCCTAGGCCCGGCATGGTAGCACACACCTTTAGTCCCAAGCACTTGGGAGGTAGAGACAGGTGGATCTCTGTGACTTGGAGGCCAGAGAGCTCCAGAACAGCAAGGGCTACACAGAGAACCCTGTCTCAAAGCAGCCAGCCAGCCAGCCAACCAAACAAACAAGCAAACAAAAATTATGTCCCTAGAAGGCTTTCCCATCCCTGCCTCTGGAATAACCTTTCCAGCCTGGCCTCGTTGGTTCAGACAGCAAGTGGGCCTGTAATGATAGCCCAGCCAGGTACTAAAGTCTCCAGGAGGCAGGGTCTGGGATGCAGCACTTACTTTTACTAAGCTGTTTTGGGGTGTAAGAGGGTGACCTGGTCTGGAGGGAAAAGGGCCCTTGTTTCACAGCACCCGGGGCTGGCAAGCAGGCTCTATGCTGCCTGCAACCCAGATCTGCTGACCCAGGACATGAGAGAGGACAGTAGGCCCCAGAAGGCAGCCGGTGTCCTTCAAGAGAGGGGCCCTGACTCCCTCCACCTAAGACGCTGTCTGATGGCTGGCTGTTGGGGACTAAAGATCACCCAGGCAGCAGGAATGGGTTAAGACCTGGCGAGTCCCCTCAACCCATTGGGGAGTTTTCCTCTTAACCCTGGGCCTCGGTGCCACTTCCTGCGCTTTCAGCGCCGGCTCCCACCCGCGCCCTGCACACAGCTGCACTCCTTTACAATCAGTTAACAGCTGTTTTGCATAGATTTTCAATTCTAATTGCCTCGCTTTGTGAGTGCCTCGGAGCCCCGGTGAATGGGGGACGCCGTGGCGCACGGCTGGAAGGCTGGCGGGAAGAGGGCACTTGAGGGGAGAAGAAGGAAGCTAGTGTGCGCAGGCTGCCTGCCTTTATGTCTCTCTAAACGGGAGAAGAATGTCCTGGCCACCAACTGCCCCTGCTCCAGCATCTCCACCCAGAGCCTCAAAATCTGTACCAAACCCTGGCCAGCCCCTCCTCCCTGTGACCCAGCCCCTAACCTTCCCCCGCCCGACACAGCCAAGAGCAGCTTCCTATCACAGCTTCCTATCACGGCAAGCTCGAGGCCCCTCCCCCTACAAGCACCTCTCCATCCAGGCTACCCCCAAGCCACCCCTAAGCCACCCCCAGACAACTGCCTTCTGAGCCACCAGCTCAGAGCCCAGCTTCCCCCACCCCACAACTCTCTAGTACTCAGATATGGGAAGCTAATTGGACAATGAAGTTGAGCAGAGAGGAATCTCGCTCTCTGGAGACAGCTGGCATCTATAAAAGAGAAATATTTGCATTTAAAACCTTTAAACTTTATATGGCTGGGCCAGAGCCAGGCAGGGGAGGAGGGGGGGAGGGGAGTGCCTGGACCCTTGGGGGACAGACTCCTAAACTCTGGGATTACTGGCACTATATTTATGTCACCAATAGCAAAGCACTGGCTTGGGTGGCCGGCCCTTGCTCACGTTCAAATCCCCCTTGGCTTATTAAGTCCTGAGGGAAGCTTCCAACTGTAGGGCTGAGGGTTCTGGCAGAACCTCTGCTGTCCCCAGTGTACCCTGAGTCCCCAGTGACACCCCCCCTCCCACCTTCCCCCAATTCCATAAAAGCCACTTTTCCCTCTGGTGAAGAGGCTGCTTGTCCAGGCTGCTCTGGTGGCTTACAGCCTCATCCCTAGTCACTAAGCACCCACAAGGTACAGTCTGTGAGGCTACCTTGATGAGCCATGGAGGTGAGACCACCCTACCCGACCCCGTGCACTTGGGGACTGTCCCCCACAAGGCCTTGTCCTGCACTACAGTGCCATGCAGGTGAGATGCCAGGTTTCCGTTTCCTTGCGTGCCTACTCCCCATTTTTCATATTTGAGAGAAAGCTGGCCACATTTCCCCCACCGTCAACATTTGTGATGGAGAGCCGGGAGGCCCCAGTCTCTGAGTGGTCTTATTTTAGCAAGCTTTTATGAAAGCGCCGAACTGCCAGAATCTCATCCAGCCTTGTCTACCTGGCAGGCCTGTGTGGAAGGAGTGGAACCCAGGCAGCAGGACCCTGGCTTCAAGGACACCCAGCACAAGAATGTGTGTGTGTGTGTCTCCAAGAGTGGTGACCAGCAATCGAGTGTGGGGGTATCCAAGAGTGGTGACCAGCAATCGAGTGTGGGGGTATCCAAGAGTGGTGACCAGCAATCGGGTGTGTGTGTGTGTGTGTGTGTGTGTGTGTGTGTGTGTGTGTGTGTGTCCAAGAGTGGTGAACAGCAATCGGTGTGTGGGTGTGTGTATCCAAGAGTGGTGACCAGCAATCGGGTGTGTGAGTGTGTCTGTGTCTGTGTCTGTGTGTCCAAGAGTGGTGACCAGCAATCAGGTGTGTGGGTGTGTGTATCCAAGAGTGGTGAACAGCAATCGGTGTGTGTGTGTATGTGCGTGTCCAGCAATCGACGTGAACACCCGTTGTCTTTACCAGTGTCAATCACACAAAACCCCATTTACAGTGAGCACGCTGCGTTTCCCTGCTGCTGTTCCTGCCTGAGCTGGCTCCTGGGCCTGGAATGCCTGCGTCCAGGTGGCCAATGGACACCCCTTGCCAATTTGTTTCTCGTTCTTCCTGCTAGCTAGCTGTTGCAAAGCTCATTGCTGTGGTTTCCTACCTACTGACCAACACTCAAACCTTCCTTAGATGACCAGACCAGGGATCATTCAGAACAGGCTGCCTGTCTGTTTACCTCTGTGGTGCTGCATGGTCCTAGCGCATGCTACCAAGTCCTTCATGATACACAGCTCCCTTTGAAGACAGCTTCCAGAGTCCCAGTTCCTGCTTGTAGGAGGAGACACCAAGTGTATGTGTGTGGCTGGTTTCTGTGCTGACGTACAGAAGGCATTGCTCATCCCTAACTGCCTGAGGACAGGAACCTAGTGAGAGCCATGCCCGGAGACCAGGGCTATCATGGGAGTCACCACATTTCCTTCTGTTTTGCATGAGGAGGAAATGAATTGACAGGGAATAACAAAAAAATGGAGTTGTCTGAGTGATGTCACAGGGAGGCATGCCCCTTGATCCTAGTGAGCCTAGGACAGCAACGGTCCTTTCTCTTCCTACTGGTACAAACATCAGACCAGCAACTTGCAGACAGCCCCTTGTATGTTTTAGGTCTCGTGGCGTGGCTGGTCACCTCCAGACACATGTCTACAGGTTGTCAGCCGAGCCCACATGTGACTAACCAAGTGACCAAACTACAGTGGGATATTAAACCATGAGAAAATAATGGGGCCCAGGCATGTTATATGGTAGATGAACACAGTAAACAGACACCCACAACCATACAAGCACCCTGCACAGATGTTCATACTAGTACCGTTCACAATTGTCAGAGGGTGGTGATAATCTGTGAAGGTCCATCAGCTGTGGAATGCGTTTTAAAGGTGTAGTATATCCATTCAGTGGAGGCTGGGAGTGCAGGGATTAAAGGTGTGTGCCACCACACCCAGCTGAGAGATCCTGTCTTAAAGGAAAAAGAGCCAGGTGCGATGGCACACCCCTTTAGTACCAGCACTCTAGGACAGAGGCATGTGGGATCCCTGAGTTCAAGGGCAGCCTAGTCTACTGAGTGAGTTCTAGGACAGCAAGGAATACACAGAGAAACCCTGTCTGAGGGAAGGAAGGAAGGAAGGAAGGAAGGAAGGAAGGAAGGAAGGAAAAAAGAAAGTAAGCTCATTAGCTTGAACACAAGCTACGTAACAAGCCTGAAAAACATGGTGCTGAGGAACAGAAGCCAGCCCCAAAGGCTGTGTTGTGTCCCACCAGTCCCAGACACGAAATGTCCAGAGGCAGAAAACAGGCACATTAGCAGCCACTGGGGGGAGGGGGTAGCTGCTCTTTGTGGGGGCCGTTTGTTTCCTGGGTGACAGGACTGTTCTGGTTCAAGAACGACAAGTGTGCAGTTGCACAACACTGTGTACATGCTAGCCACTGGACTGGACAAGCTTTTTTGTTTTTTTTCCTTTTTGAGACAGTACCTTTATTCCATAGCCCAGGCTGGCCTGGAATTCACTCTATAGCCCAGGCTAGCTTGGAATTCAAGACCTCCCTGCCCCAGGGAGAACTACAGGTGTGAACCCTGTACTTTTTCCAGTTAGTTTATTTAGTGTGTCTATGTGTGGACACATGTACACCACAGTGTTAGTGTGAGGTGAGGACAGCTTTCAGGGGCTGGTTCTCTTTCTACCATGTGGGTCCTGTGGCCTGAACTCAGGTCACTAGACTCAGCAGCAACTATTGTAACCCACAGAGCCACCTCCCTGACCCAGCACTGTGTCCCTGTACCCTCCTCCCATACCCAACATTTGGTGTTTTGATACAAGGGTCTCACGTATCGCAAACTGGCTTTGAATTTTCTATGTAGTTGAAAATGACTCTGAATGCTTGATGGTCTTCCCTCCCCCTCCTAAGTGCTGGATGTTTTAAAAAAGATTTATTTATTATGTTTATAATGTTTTGCCTGTGTGTACACCTCCGCACCAGAAGATCTCAGTATAGACGGTTGTGAGCCACCATGTGATTGCTGGGAATTGAACTCAGGACCTTTGGAAGAGCAGCCAGTGCTCTTAACCTCTGAGCCATCTCTCCAGCCCAGTGCTGGAATTTTACAAGTGAGGTCACTGTACAGTTTAAAATGGAAAATGCGAGGCCGGGTGTGGTGGTACACACGCCTTTAATCCTAGCACTCGGGAGGCAGAGGCAGGCGGATTTATGTGAATTCAAGGCCAGCCTGGTCTGCAAAGTGAGTCCAGGACAGCCAAGACTACACAGAGAAACCCTGTCTCAAAAAACCAAAAAGTGAAAAATAAAATAAAATGGAAGCTGTGGACTGGGATAGGATAGGTGTTTTCCAGGGGACCCCGGCTGACCTTGGAAACTCCTGTAGCATCCCTGCCTGTGGGCATTTTGGACACATGGACACAGGAAATGGTCACATGCTATGGAGCCTTGCTCCAAGGAACTCTTCCGGACATGTGTACGTGTACACACACACACACACACACACACACACACACACACACACACACACACACACACACACACACACACACAGCATTAGCTTGTAGCTCCCTCCAGCTAGTAAGGTCTCCATGCTCCATGCTCCATCCCTCCTGCTGAGCCCCCCCACCCCAAAGCTACAGGCCTTATCCTTCCCAGCTTGCAACACTTGAGCACCTGGGGGTGGTGACACAGGATTGTACACACCTATTTCCACATGGGACCTCCAGCCGCTCTTGTCACCTGCTGCAAAGCAGATAGCTGTAATCTGGGCAGAGGAGGGGGACGTGGTGGTGGGGGTAGCAGAACAGCCCAGGCAAGGAGAAGGGGAAGCCCTGGCCTGAGGAGGAATGGCTCTTAGTTAAGAGGGGGCAAGAGGGCACTGGGGTATACTTCCGAGCTCACAGAAGCAGAATTCCAGGGGCCCCCTCTAGAGCACTGTAAGAGAGACAGGTGACTGTGCTGTCTCTCTGCCTGGTCAGTCACCTGGACAGGAGCGAGGAGGGCCACACCAAGCTCCAGTCCAGGCCACCCTGCAGAGGACCCCACAAGGAACCCACACAGGCCCTTGGGATTCCTTACAAATATGCTTGGGTGCCCAGGCTTTCTGATTCTCGCTGCAGATTTAAAAAGCAGGAGAGGGCTGGAACTGCTCCAGGCAGGCCCCCCTCAGCCCACAAACCTCCCAGGCTGGGTGGGTCCTCCGCCCTTTTCACACTGACATCGCCTGAAGACCCACAATGGGCCCTGTGCTCAGTTGACTACCTGGAGTCTTCTGTGCCTCTGTGGTACCTGAGACTCAGCCAGCGTCACAGCTGCAGACTGTGGAGTTGGTATTTCACCCAGGGAACATTCTTCTAGAATTACGCTCTTGTTTTTCTTTGTTGCGTTGTGTTTTGTTTTTGCTTTGTTGTTGTTGTTTTTTAAGATTTATTTATTATTTATACGGTATTCCACCTGCATGTGTGCCTGCACGCCAGAAGAGGGCACCAGATCTCACTATAGATGGTTGTGAGCCACCATGTGGTTTCTGGGAATTGAACTCAGGACCTCTGGAAGAGCAGTCAGTGCTCTTAACCACTGAGTCATCGCTCCAGCCCCTGTTTTGTTTTGTTTTCTTGAGACAGGGTTTCTCTATGTAACAGCCCAAGCTGTCCTGGAATTCACTTTGTAGATCAGGCTGGCCCTTGAATTCTTAGAGCTCTACCTGACCCCTCCTTAGTCTTTTGGAAATAAAGTATTTTTTCCTGTAGCCCAGGTAGCCTCAAACTCTCAAACCCCCTTTCTCATCTTCTTAAACCCTGGGATGACAGCCATAGACCTCCCCAGCTGGCAGAACCCTTCTGTTTGTCTCCCATCTCCTCATTCCTGTCTCTTCTCCCACTACCTATTGTCAGAGTCCCAAACTGTCACAGAAACCATCAGGGGTCTTTAGAGGCCAACAAGCTCTCATGTCCCCAGGAGTCAGCCCTCAGAATGGCCAGAGAGGACACATTCAGGGGTCCTCAAGGTGAAGGCCAGGTCTTGTCTTTGACAGCCCCAGGCAGCTGCAAGGCTCCTTTGGCACCTGCTCTCGTGTTTATGTTGTTGTAATTTGGTGTAACACACTCAAACACCCAAGGGGAGGCAGGGAGGTTAGACACAAGCCGTTTCACGGTGGGAAATTCTAGGGTATCAAGCCTCCAGCCAACTTTCCGATGCTCCTGTGAGTGGCAGCAGGCCTCGGCAGCAAGGCTGAGGCAAGGGCATCCCTACCTCAGTTTCCCTCCATCCTCACTCAGGCTCTGCCTTTTCTGAGACCGGCCTTCATTCGCTGAAAGCTGCCCCAGAGTGACCACCGCTGAACCTGCATCTTTCCTTCCTCTGGTTCCCCAGGGACCAGACGAAGAGGACTGCGCCCTCTCCTGCCATCTGTCCCTTGGTCTCCCATAGTAGCTTCCCCTGGGCCCACTGGGGCTCCCCAAAGGCTGCACCTTCTTATGCCTCTATCCTCAGGACCACATATTTGTAATCTAGACACTGTGTTACCAACTTCCCCAGGCCCCCAGCCTCCTCCTCACTCCAGTTCTGCTAGGCCTGGAGCCCCGCTTGGCCCTTCCAACACCCCCCTTTGAGCAGACCTCCCCTCTCTACAGTCCCAGACCAAAAAGCTCACCTCCTCCAGGGAGGCTTCCTGGTTGGAGCCCAAGCTGAGGCCCCCCTACCCCTTCACTTCCTGTTTCCACTGGGCAGACCTGCAACTTTCACCCTGATGTGTGCACCTGGTGGGGGAGACCCCTCATCGGGTACACAGGTGCACCCCCCAAAACAGAGAGATGGAGAAGGGGTACAGGCGGCCCTGGGGTACTCGCAGAGCCTGGTTCAGATATGACCACACTCGGGTTCTAGCAACAGGTGCCACATCTGTGTGCAAGGGCTGTCCTCCAGGGCTCCAGGCAACAGGCACAGCTTTGCTGTCTCTTACCAGATGATCTTACCAGCCACACGCAGCCCCCACAGCACACCCAGGCAGCACAGCCCTCAGCACACCCCAACACCACAGCCCCCACAGCACACCCCAGCACCTCAGCCCCCACAGCACCAGCTAACAAGAGGCTGTTGCTCTCAGCACCAACCACAGGTCAACACACCCTCCTCTCCTGGGAGTGACAAGCCTGCAGAGCACTGGGGGCTCACTTCTCACCATCCCTCGGGTTCTGCAGGCTCCATCTCAGAAGCTGAGCACACACACACACACCCTCGCCCTCTGCATTGACCTGCCTGGCTGGCAATTTGAGCTCAGGGTTAGCACAGCCCAGCGCAGGAGTTCTATTCCTGGCTCACGCAACAAACTGCTCACGACCTTGGGAAAGTCCCTCAGTGCTGCTCTGCCTTCCTCCAAGCGCTCCCATTAGTAAACCAAGGTGGCACCTTAAAACCAGGCTCTACTCCAGGATGCTGGGTAGTGTTGGGTGGCCTAGGTAGGTAGCCGGGTCCCTGGACAGCTGCACAGAGCTATAGGAAGACACATTTGTGGGAGACCTGAAACCCCTCAGAAGCCACAGGTCACAGGTCATAGCTCCGGGGGGGCCTAACCATGGGGGGACCTTAGCGGGCCTCCCTAACAGGGGACAGCTGTCACTGCTCTGTTAGAGAAAGGAAGCACATGAAGAGCCTTGCCTGTTCACTGTTGGGGTGACAGTCTCACCTGTCCCCCAAGTGATGAGAGTCTGTGCAAGTCAGATGGGAGCAGATGGAGAGCAGGAGGGGGGAGAGGAGGGGGAGAGGAGGGGGGAGGAGGGGGGGAGGAGGGAGGAGTGGAGCGAGAAGGAGGAAGAGGAGCAGGAGGACGAGAGGATGGATAGTGGCCCTACAGTGGCAGATGAGACAAAGCGGCCACATCAGGGTAGAACACAGGTCACCTCCACGGCTGCTGTGTACCTGGCATCCCCTAGCTCCATCAGCCAAGAATCCAGTGACCAAGCCACTGCATCAAAGCCAAGTCACTGGCCTGCCTGCCTGTCAGCAACCGTGCCGTGGGGACCAGCACCCGGAGCTCACCCCCATCAGAACCCTCCAAGACAGCAGCTCCTCCTGTCATCAAGTTGTGGTGTGATCCTCTTTGAAAAATTAATTCCAAGCGATTCCCCTCCCTCCCCAACTGGATCTGAGGAAGCGTTAGGAACGTCTGTTTATTCTTTTTTATGATTTCTCCAAGAAGCTCCCGGTAACTGAGAGGGGAATAACATTCAGAGAGAATTGGGTCCCCGGAGTAAGTCAATGTTACTCATTTAACAACTTCTGTGGGTGCCGGAGATGTGAGCAGGCCGTACCCAAAGATGTCTCTTGTGGTTCCTGGGAGATTTAATTTTACAACAGCCGAGGAAAATAATTAAGAGGCATGGGAGGGGTGGGCCCGGAGGTGGCACGGGTTCAGGGAAGATGTGGTAGTAGGGTTGGGGGTGTCTTGCACCTATCACTGCCCTGCCACAAGATGACCACAGGTCACAGGTCCTTGTGACCTGTGTCTCAGAGCCCATTGGAATGAGCATACATGATACACTCAGCCAAGCCATCCAACCACAGGGAGCAGCCCCAGCCCATGGCACCCCTCCATGCCCACTTAGGGACACTTCCCTGGCCTTAGTTGGGGCTCTTGCAGTGGCAATAGGGCTCAGCCATCGCCACGTGGCCATGTGAAGAGCCAGTCTGTCTTTAGCCTCCATGAATCGAGTGGGGCTATTCCTGAAAGGTCAAAGCTGGTTTTAGCGCGCAGGTGACAGGCACCTTGGGAACCAGGCAAGAGGGAGGTTTGCCCTAAAAGCTGACACTGACACAGAAAGAGCTAGGGAGGTCTGAGGATGAGGCAGTCCAACAAGCTGCCCTGTCTAACACAGCATATCACATCAGAGTGGGGCAGGAGGCTGGAGGACCTCTATAAGGGGTTTGTTTAGCACAGGAGGAAGAAACACCCAGCCAAGAAGAAGAAAATGGAGACGCCCCCGCCCCCCCCCCCCCCCCCCCCCGCCAGTTGTCAGCAGGTGACAGCAGCTTTCATGTCCGTGGCTCCACAGACAAGTCCACCAAGCCTGGAAGCACCCGGACAGTCCAATCATTCCTACATGCAGCAGTGGGGCCCAACTGCCACCAAATCACCCCTGGTTGGGCCAGAGACACCAAGTGACTGGGCCCAGGCCACACAGCACCACAGACAGATGGCAACTGAAACATGAGTCCTCCTCCCTCCCTTCCTCATCCAGTTAGGAAAGAATCCAGAAAGATCCAGCCTGAGTCCAGTTACAGCTGAGGCAACCCATCTTTGTTTATTTAAGAATGCCTCTGAGCAAATCCAGAAAAACCTGTCATAGAAAAGCCGTCACAGCCCCAAGTGGCCACTAAGCACTTGGAATGTGGCTGCTGTGACTAAGAAACAGAATTGTTAGGTTAACTTAATTTCAAGTTTCAACAGCCACATGTGGCTAGTGGTGCCGCATGGACTGGACATTTGGATTTACCAATGGCCACAGTCTGTGAGCCAAGGAAGCAGGGCAGCTGAGCCCAAAGGTTCACACGTGCTTATGGAGCAGCTGGCAGAATGTCTGAAGAGCTCAGAGCTCAGCCTTGGAGAGTCTGGCCCCCAGATTCCCACTTAGTGAGGGTTGAAAAGCCAAGTCTAGGACATCAAAAAAGCCACAGCAATCTTCCCCACGCCCAGGGAGCTGCTTTAGGACTCCACTCACATGTCTGCACAAGGGTCTGAGGTCAAGGCTGGTTAGGTCCCATTTTCAGGTGGGTGAGCAGACAGATGGAAGAATGGATACGGAGGAGGCGCGGAAGGAAGAAGAGTGGGTGGCGGAAGAATGGAAGGTGGCGAGAAGGAATGAGAAAAGAATGGATAAATAAATGGATGGATCATCAG
Organism: Acomys percivali; assembly: GCA_907169655.1. Classification (NCBI taxonomy): domain Eukaryota; kingdom Metazoa; phylum Chordata; class Mammalia; order Rodentia; family Muridae; genus Acomys; species Acomys percivali. The sequence continues at coordinate 7,798,983 of OU015753.1, forward strand.
GTGGAAAAAAGACAGGAAAAGGGTCAATGATTCATGGAGGCAGGAAAAGTAGATGACTACAAAGGAAAAAAGGAACTGGGAGGTGGTGGTGGTGCACGCCTTTAATCCCAGCACTTGGGAGGCAGAGGGGCAGGCGGATCACTGCGAGTTCGAGGCCAGCCTGGTCTACAGAGTGAGTCCAAGACAGCTAAGGCTACACAGAGAGACCCTGTCTCCAAAAAAAAAGAAAGAAAGAAAGAAAGAAGGAAGGAAGGAAGGAAGGAAGGAAGGAAGGAAGGAAGGAAGGAAGACTGGGTTGGTGACTGCATGATGGAAAAACCACAGACTTTATCTGACATTCCCATAGCTTAGACACATGGAGCCTGTCCTGAGGCATCCCAGAACCAACTGTGGGCTTAAGGAGGGAGGCACTACAGTGAGGAAGTAAACAAGCTTCAGCTGTGTGCAGTGGTGGCCGTCATTGTCACAGTGCCCCAAGTCTCGGTGTGTGGTCTCCAACACCCAGACTGTCCTCTGTGGAGTTGGGGGTGGGGAGGGGGAGCAAAACTGGAGAGAGAAGGGTAGCTCCCTGAGTCGCTGTGCATGCAAGTGTAGGAAGGCCCTAGAATCAAGGCCCAGAGACGAGCAGTAAAGCCTTCCCGAGGAGCAGGTAGACAGGGGAAGGGCTGCAGGAGTGTCATCGAATCTTGGTGCCCGGCAGTATCCGGCCCTGAGTCAAAAGCACAGGTCTGAGAAGGCACAGAGGGTTGCTCCTCTCCTTCACCCCATCTGCCTGCTCTCCCATTTCTGGGTCTGCCCCACCACATACTGGATTCCATTTGGGTACTGAGCATAGCCCGCGGGTTGGTAACAAGCACCCCACATCCATATTTGGCACGAGGCAGTGGACATGGGATGCATCTGCCATGAGGCACCAGGCACTCACTGCATCTGCCACGAGGCACTGGACACACAGTGCAGGTCTGACTTAACCTGTCCTTTGATCTTTACAAGCCCCACAGCACAGGGACAGGAGAGCCTGGGGACCACAGCTAGGCCAAGGCATGATCTGGACGCAGTGGAAATGCCGGATGGCACAGTGAAGGCGCTGATGAATGCAGGCACAAATGTCTGTGGGGATGGGAAAAGGAAGGGCAACTGGAAGCAGCCCTGGTATCCAGGGGGCTGAAGACCGGCAGAAGACCAGCCTGAGTGGCTGGCAGCCCCCAGGAAGGCCTAGCCAGCCAACCGACCAGCCCAGCATCCCAATTCCCCCCTGGAGACCTGGCTCACAGATGGGCCTACAGTGCAGAGAAAGGAGCTTCCAGCAAACAGCAGATGGGTGAGCTGACCGTGGTGAGCTGACCGTGGTGAGCAGGGAGGTCTGCCTTGCTGCAGTGCTGCAGAGCTGCCCACTAGCTCCCTTGGAGCTCGAAGGAACTGGGACCCAGGCAGGCCCAGCACAGGTGATCCCAGGTCCAAAGCAGGCCAGCCTGGGGCCCCTCCCCCTCAGACCCAAGCTCCTTCTCTGCAGCAAAGCCAGCAGCGCCCCTCACAAGCATTAACCACACAGGGTGATGAATGGCAAGTGTGGGGCGTGTCTGGCTTGGGGAAGAGAGACCCTGGCAACTGGGCAATTTTCCAGGCTCGGCTTCCGAGCCCCTCTACTCAGGCCCCTCCGCCCCCACCAGGGAGCAGCAGTGTGCTCTGTCATCAGAACCGCATTGTTCTGGCCAGAAGAGAAACCGGGTCCAGCAGATGGCAGGTGAAACAGAAGCAGCTTGCTGTGGCCAAACCAATTATTTATCTAATTATGATTTACCACTTAACCACATGATCTTTCTGCAGAGTTGTGGGCAATTAAAACCAGGGTGCCTGTGTGGATTATGCAAATGGACTGCAGCCCAGCAGAATAAAATTGGAGATTAGACATTCACACAGGCTGTGCTGGCCCAGGGCAGGGCCTGGTGGGGAGCAGGCGGGAGGAGAGGCTGTGGGAGGGGCCCAGGGCCAGGTCAGGGAAGTGGGGGGAGGAGAGGGAGGGGCAGCAGTGGAAATGACTCCTCCCTGACTCTGCCCCCTTCCCGGCTGCTTCCAAGATGACATCAGGCCCCTGGGAAGAGAAATCAAGGCATCTGGCCTGAAGGGCGCCGCGGAGAGCCTGGTGTCATAGGGTCTGTTCGATCCTGGCTGAAGCAACTGTGAGCCAGCTGCCCAGGCCGTGGGCAGCCACCACCTTTGCTTGGATGGGCGGCTCTAGGGGCGGATGGGAGGGGAAGGAGGAGGGAGAGATGCTGCTTAATTGTCTCCAAGGTTGGCTGGTGCAAGGATCCCACCTTGGCAGTGCTGGGAAGTTACCTAATTCACATTCCATGCACGCCTTTGAAGCGCAGCTACTGTGGCCCTTTTACAGATGAGGAAACTGAGGCTAAAGGAGGCAGTGATGCTCACTCAGATGGGTGCGCCCCCCCGGGTGCGCCCCCCCCCCCCCCCCGCCCCCCCCCCCCCCCCCCCCCCCCCCCGCTACGCCGCCGAGCTCCTAGCAGATCTAGGTTAATGGCCTACTGAGAGCAGGGCAGGGTGTCTCTGAGGAGCCTGTGCCTCCAGCCAGCTGCCAGACAGGGAACACCTGTCAGGGCACCCAGTGAGAACAGGTTTGTTCAGGTAGGTAACAGTCACCACAGCGACACACCCAGTAGATCAGGACACTCAGGGCAGGTCTCAGCTCCTTGGCTGGTCACCCTGTTACCACAAACATGTTTCGGGGGGGTTGGGGGGTGTCTTTGAGCTCAGTTTCCAAATCTTCTAAGGGGATGGGTGGTGGTGGCACACACCTTTTATCCTAGCAATAGGCAGAGGCAGGCAGATCTCTGAGTTCGAGGCCGGTCTGGTCTACAGTGTGAGTTCCAGGACAGCCAGAACTACGCAGAGAAACCCTGTCTTGATAAACCAAAAAGAAAAAAAAAACAAACCAAATCTTTGAAAGGACTAGAGAGAAAGACAAGAGATCAAAGGATACCTAAATGCCACACCCAGTCTTCCTGGGCTGGCTGAGCAATGAGAGAAGGGGCAACCACTGGGGGTGTTGGGGAACACCCCTCTCCGAGCCAGCTTCCTGCAACTGGAAAGCCTCCTGCATCCTACACTGGCCTCTAACTGATCTGTGAGTGTGGTGCTGTGGCTGGTCATCTTTCTGACCGAGGCACAGCTTGCCTTAAGATACAGATCTGGGCTCTTTATACTACGTTCACCGTGCAAGGGAGGACCTGGGATGACAAGCCCCAGGGGGGAACAGCAAACATGATAATAATAAATAAATCTGAAAAAAAAAGAAAAAAAAAAAAAGAAGAAGAAGAAAACCAACCTCTGAGGCTCAGTGGTTAAGAGCACTGGCTGCTCTTCCAGAGGTCCTGAGTTCAATTCCCCTCACCCACATGGCAGCTCACAACTGTCTATAACTCCAGTTTCAGAGGATCCAACCCACCCTCTCACAGACAGACATACATGCAGGCAAAACACTGATGCAAATAAAACAAACAAATTAAAAAAGAAAGAAAGAAAACCAACCTACAAGCCCCAAGGGCTGCCTTGCCTAAGCAGAGGGGCTGTGACTGGGTATGCAGGGGGACATCTGTGCTATAGCGAGGGCCTTTACAGGTACTGGTCACTGGAGGCTCAATGGTGGCCCAGCTACAGGTTGACATGGGGTACAGTACAGGAAAGCTGCCATGCCTCAGTTGTTTGGTGTGAAGGTTCAACAGCTATGTGGCCAGGGGGCCACACTACAGATCTGGAACATTCTATCCTTGTATCCCTGGGTAGACAGAGAGTAAGCCACAGGAAAGAAGGACTTTTTCTTGTTTCATCCAGAAGAACCCTCAGCACTTTGGAAAGCTTCGACGCCACAGGAATACCCCCACACTCTGCCGCTAACGCTCCACATCTGCTCCTTTGAGCAGAGTCTCTGCCCACACCAGGGACAACATGGCAAGAGAGCAGCCAGCACCCACGCTCACATCGGCCTCCCTGCAGCGGTGCAGAAGAGGGCTATCCTTTGGTACTTGGGATTCTTGGAGGCTAGGTCCTGGACACCCACGAGCGCATGCACACACACACACACACACACACACACACACACACGCGAGCGCAACTGTGCACACATACATGTCACACACATAAGTAGTATTCCCTTGGGAAACCAGCCAATGCCAAGAAGCCTGTCCTTCCGCAAAGCCCCGCCCACTCAGCTACCCAGCTCCACCAGGCTCCATCTTGACTCTTGCTGGTACCCAGAGGCCTTTGGCCTTCACCTTTCCTCTTCCTCCCTCAGATAAGCTGGCACGCAACTCAATAGCTCTGCTTCACCTGAAACTGTTGCAACTGCCCCCTCAGGAGCCTGGATGGTATTCTGGGTCTCCAAAGTGCACACTTGAGCCTGAGACAGAAGCAGGTAAAGGTATGTACTAGGCTGCCAGCAACAGTCTGAACCGTGGGAATCCGCTGAGCCAGGGTACAAGGTGATAGGAAGAAGGTACCTGGGCCACGTGTTTGCACCCAGTCAGTCTTCTGAAAACTAGCTTCTCCCCCAGCTGTGGGACAATCACCCTGTAGGGTATGAGGGAGTCCTCGAGGTGAGGGGCTGCCTTCACCTCCAGGAAGGCACGCCCCATTTATGATGGGCAGCAGCTCTCATCAGCTCCTGTCCATAGGGGACGTGTTTGCCGCTCAAAAAAGTCCAGAAACAGAACGTCCTCGGTGATCCTTTTCCACCCAGCAAAGGTCACAGATGGGGCCATCAATCCCGGGAAATAACGAAAGTGCTGGGTTCTGCTGGCTCATCCCCGACAGAGGACGGCCTTAATCGCCTCCCCTTGGGAGCTGGCCCGGTTACATAGGCTCAATTACTGATACAGCAAACTGACCAGATGTGGGCCTCTGGCTGGTCATAAAGCCCTTCACACACTGACAATTAGCAGCTGCAAGGACCAGGAAGAAGCACCAGCTCTAAGGTATGCAGCAGGCAGGGTAAGCGGGCAGGCTAGTGGGACACTGGGTCTGTTCATGTGCCTCCAAGGTCACCCTCCCAGCCAATGGCCCAAGGGGGGGGGGCAGGGGACATGGATCCTAGAAGCCCAGCTCTGTCTTGCCAGGAACTAAGTTCTCCAATACAAGGAGCCAGATGGAGATTGTGCCCAGCTCTGAGATCCGACACTGCTGAGGACAGTCTCCTGCCACCAAAGGACTTCTACTGGTTTGTCACTGGGGAACAGTTGTCAACAGTCTCCTGGCAAGGCTAAAGCCAGACAGGTGTGAGGTCCAATGCAGGAAGGCCTAGAAGACGCTGGAAAAGCCTGGGATGGGGGCAAAACCAGGCCACAAACTCAGACTCCGTACTGCAGTTCTCTGTATGGACTCCCACTGGAACCACAGGCCAGGGCTGTTCCTAGGAACCCCACTGAGACCTCTGTTCTATAAACCACACCAGGATGGAGAAGGTATGCTTTGGGCCAGGCTGCATACATAGCTGAAGCAGAGCCAAAGGTGAAGGACCACAAACGCATCCCCACGCCCTAGCAGGTGTGTGGTATTCCCTTCCCCACATCCCCTGCCTGAGGAGTGTGACCACCTAGAGCCTCACGGGTGCACTGTCACCCCATCAATTCTGCTGTAATACAGTCCATGAATGTGCAGATGCTGTGGTGAGAGACAGGGGAAGGCTCTACCTTGGGATAAGAAATTAGCACTGGCAAATAGTGAGTTTACTGTGTATATTTTCATTTTCCTAATAACAGTACCATCTGCCAGCAATCGGGGCTCCACGTCTCCATTTACCCCTTTATTTCTCCCATCCGCTTTTTGAATTTTTATTTATTTCCCCCGCCTCTCTCTTTCAATTTGTGCAGACTGGGCCATACAGATACTGCCCAAAGTGGGGGTTGGATCTGCCAGCCAGAGTATCCCAGCTTTGATGTGTCCTGTGCATTGAACTCCCTGACCCAAGGCTGTCCTGTTCTGCTTTCTCCAGTCTGCAGGACACAGACACAGGCAAACACACACACACACACACACACACACACACACACACGGGTCATGTGAGTCAGCTGGAGGCCAGGCTTTAACCAGCTCTGCCTCGGCATGGGGTAGCGCAATAAAGAAGAGGTTGTCCAGCCGGCTGGCAGCTGTGGACACTCCGTTCACCCTTTCTGTTTCTGGAATTATTTAAAATCAAAAGGAAGCTGCCACAAGTTGGGCTGGAACACACCCTCAGTCTGGAGAGTCCATGGGTGTGAAGCAAGTGAGAAAGGAGGGGAGCCCTGGAGCCCAGGTGTGAGCACAAGCCGGCTGCCCGTGGAGCGGGTCTAGCTTTCCACTTGCAAACTCAAGAGTGAAGCGGCGGGAGGGACAAGGGCCTGGGAGTCCACCAAGCCCAGCTGCACTCTTGGCCAGAAGGCTTGGCTGCCAGACAGCTGGACTGGCCCTGCTCCCAGGAGGGCAGGAACGGAACCGGGAGCCCCTATAGCAGCCAATATCCCTGGGGCTGTGGGAGGAGGATAGACAACTCAGTGGGCAAAGTCCCCACCCCTAGGACCTGAGAATGTGGCCTTATGTGAAGCCGAATAAGTGATATCGGTGACCTGGGTCATCTGAACCCCAAGAGCTGGCCATCTTAGCAACTAGAAGAAAATGGCTGTGTAGAATCAGGGCGAGAGACCAGGCTGAGCCCAGCTCCTCCCCGTCAAAGGGAGCTGGAAGTTCATCCTGACATCAGATTTGAATCCTTAAATTCATCCCAGCAGGTCAAGGGGCGTGATCTGTGAGTGGAGATGTGGGCGGAAGGTATCTCTCTATGTAGCCCAGGTTAGCCTGATCATCCACCCTCCATTTCCTCAGCACTGAGACTGCAGGCAGAGCGTCACCACACCCAGACGGAAATTTACTATCAATAGCAACACCATCTGTGTTTAATGCATGCCAGTTCCCACCTCCCACTGTGGTGCCACTTATCCTCCTGCCCCCATTTTACAAGTAGGTGACTGAGTCACAAAGAGGCTGAGTCCCTTGCCACACAGCTAATGAGTGGCAGGGGCAGGAAGCAAACCCAGGCGGACTGGCACCCAGCCTACATTCCTTGCCACAGCAGTGGGGCACCCCTCAGCAAACATGGGCAACTCCTGGGTCCCAGCTGAAGATGGTCTCTCTACAGCCCCTAGGGTAGCACAACTGACTCTGATGTCAGCTTTAGGATGGAGGCCCAGAAACGACCAAAGCCGTTGGCGGCAACGGCATGGAAGGGTTCTAGACTTGGCCTGGGACAGGGCAAGAAGACACCCCAGAATTAGCAACAGGATGCAAGAGAAGTCTGGAGGGGCCGTACATGACGATAGAAGCCACTGTCCCCAGTGAAACGTGGCCCAGACCACTAAGTTCCAGGCTCCAGGCTCCAACCCCAGACTGCCTATGACCTGATCCTCCACACACTCACTAAGACTTTTAAAGGGAGGTAGAGGCCCTCAGGAGTATTGTCCACAACCACCGGCACAGGCTTAACCTTAAAAGGCCCTGAGGACTATCAGGAGAGGCCTCTGGGACCCAGGAAGCAATCCGCTTCTAGAGTCTTGGGTCCTCACACCTGCTCCCCAGACAAAAGCAAGCAGGAGCTGCAAGCATCAAAGCTTTCTGCTCTCGCTTTTAAAAGATGGCTCAGGCAGTTATGGGTGCGTGTTGATCTTCCAGAGGACCTTGGTTTGATTCCCAGCACCTACATGGTGACTCAGAAGCATCTATAACTCCAGTCCACAGGATTTGATGCCATCTTCTGACCTCCATGGGTACCAGGCACGCACACGGTGCACAGGCATCCAGGCGTACACTCTGAATGTGGGCTCGGCGCACTAAGTGACCACCCTTCCCAGGCTTATCTGGAATGTTTCATGAGACACCAGACCGCAGACCCCTCTGGCTCCCCAATATCACTGATTCCTGTGAGGACTGGGGACAGAAGCTGGCTCACTCAAGACGCTAGACACTTGGACCCAACAGAACGCTCCCCCGCCCCATGCCCCACCGCTGCCCCCAACCAACTCTTCCTGCCAGAGGGAAGCTAGAACGCGAGATTGGAGAATAAAATTTGATTTGAAAGAATTTTATGGCTCGGCCCAACGACAGCTTTAAATATTAAAAAGGCATAAAACGAAGGGAGGACGGGAAAGTGGTACCAAGTACCAGCCTCGCTGGCGTTCCCAAACACATTACCTTGTGAGAAGGAGCCTGGGAGAGAAAAGGCTGCTGGGGGAGGCCACTGCCCCCACCCCCCTCCGCTTCCCGGATCTTCCAAACCTTCCCCAGACAGGTAATACATCCATTATTGATGGACCAGTACCCAGAGAGTGTAAATTACTGAAACAAACACAGCATAATTAGGGCATTACAGGCGGCGTGGAGGGAAGGCAGGGTGTGCGGCGCTTGGCTGTGCCTTTCATATTTGCAGGTGTTCGGGTGGCCTAGCCAGCAGCCCAGCCTGCTTACCATATGCACAGCCCCGCTAGCCAGTTCTCAGCTGGGAGGCCTATAGGGCAGAGGAGGGGGTGGTGGTGACGACTCCATTCTGCTCCCCCACCCCAAATTCAGGAGACCCGGCCAGCCAAAGCACACAGGACAGGGGAGGGCAGGCCTCCAAACGTGCAGGGTGCACACACGCAGGCATGCACACAAAGACCCAAGGCCCGTCTGCGGGGCTGTGCAGCTGGCAAGCCTGCATCCCTGTCCCCATGCGTGCCCTCAGGATTTCATGACAAGAGTGAAACTGATCAGGCAGCCTCCACAGCTCCATAATTAGGGCCAATTGAAGGTGACAAAGGAATCTATAGACATCACAGTGGGATGTGGTGGTGATGAAGGCGCTTTGAAATGGTGGTTTGTACTTAGTGGGTTATCACTGTCCCTACATAAAAGCTGTTGCTCCCTCCGGCACCCCACCCCACCTCCCAGTCACCACCAGGGAGGCCAGGGAGGCTCCAGATACCTACCCCTCTACCAACCGCCTTTTCTGGGCCAGGCTTCACTTTGGCGGTGGCACCAGGAACCCCCCCACCCCACCCCTGCACCCCCATCTCCCAGGCCTCTGCTTTTGTTGTTTTGAGTTTGGGCAGTGGAAAAGACAAAAGGCCAGGAAGGCAAGCTCTGAAGGCTTTGGGACTGGGCATGGGGTGGGGCTGGGGGGTGGCGGTGGGTGTAGCTGGCTGGCTTTTTGGCTTGCTTGCGGAAGGAGGGGTGGTTGGTTACATGTGCCTCTATGGGTAAGGCCGCAGGTGTGAGTTCGAGTTAGTGCTTGTGTGGTGGGTGTGAATGCGTGTGCGACAGAGACCCAGGGTCTGGGGGTAGCAGCCTGTTCATTTTTTCTCTCTCTTGTTTTAGTTTCTAAGAAGCTAGGACTGGGTTGAGGCTGTAGCTCAGTTGACCAGGCATGTCTTAGCATGGTATAAACAGCAGCACAGGGCACACGCACCTAATCCCTGCACTGGGGAAGGGGAGACAGGAGGATCAGGGGGTTCAAAGGCAGCCTCAGCAACATAGTGAGTTCCAGGCCAGTCTGAGCTACAAGAGACCTAGTCTCAAAATAAAGTTAAACAAATAAAATAAAATAAAATAAAGTTATACAGATTAAGCGGCACTAGGCCCTGAGCTGAGAACAATAGTAGTCACCAGCAGAGAGAGGTGGGTCTGGGGATGGAGCCTGCTGAGGAACTGTGGGTACAGGGCTGCTCACAGTGGGATACACAGTGCTCTCTGTGGGAAGTCTAGCATTTCCTGCCAAGAACTAGAGGATCCTGAATGCTGGGGGAGCCCAGTCTGCTGTCCCCCAGAATCTTAGTCGGAAGAGCCCAAAAAAGCATCTCAGAGGAAGGAGTCCCCTGGAGGCTAGAGCAGCGTTCTGGGAAGGAAAGTGAGGCTCCAGGAAGCTCCCACAGCATATCCCCAGCTGGGTCCCTGGGGCTGTGCCAGCCTGCTCACGCACACACACGTGTGTTCCTCTCCTTGTGCCCACAGTAATCTCCGACTTTACAGCAAATTATTAAAACTCACTTATATTTAATCTGCCTTCTGGAATTAATTGAATTTTTACGCTCAGCAAATGCCACAGTTTGCAGGGCCTCCCAGTCGCTGGCTCGGAACAGCTAAATGACAAGGCAGCCGACCAACTGTGGGCTGTGCAGACAGGCTCCAAAGGGAGATGGCATTAAGAGACAGAGGTGCTTTGTGGGACAGGCCTTGCACACCCCAGATGCCCTGAACTGGGAACAGAAGCAGCACACTGGCTCGGGTGTCAGCTCAGGGGCGACCCTACACTCCAACCATGCAGGAAAATGCTCTTACCCTGGGCCCTCCTGGTACTGTCCAGCTCCAGCAAGCTTTGCCCTGTCCTGGTGACCCAGTCCTCAAGAGATCCACAAAGCCCCACCTCTGGCTCTGGGGTCCTCCCTGGCCACTGAACCCTAGCCAGCCTCAGCAGTTGAGAGCTACCCCCCGGCAGGCAGAGGCACTGGGAGCCAAGGTCACGTGTGGAATACTGACACGCTCCTTCTTGCCAAGACACATTAATCAGGGGGTGCTGCCACCCCGGGAGGAGGGGCAATGTTTTCAAAGCCTCTGCGGGTGCTAAATGCATCTGCGCACACTTGCCAGGTTCAGGGAGCTAGGTGAGATGACAGCAGGCTCCTGCTGGCTGGGGGCACTGACTGCTCTTGCATCTTTTCCCTGATACAGCTAGTTGAGTACAGAGGTCCTGGGGAAAGCCTGGCACCTCCATCCCATACACCCCATACAGCAGAATCTGCTTCCTACAGCAGACCTCCTCCAGTCCTGAGGACTTCAAAGATTCAGAGTCCCAGGCCAACTCCACTTTGCCATGGGAGATACACCCCTGGAGCTGTGTTTTCCTTCGAGCTGGATACCTCTCAGGGGATGCTCAGGGAGGTTGGGGGGGCGGGTGGATGAGGGACTCCATTCTTCTTCCTCTACACCCACCTCCATCATAAAAGGGTGAGGTAATGCCAGGTAGTGATGGAGCATGCCTTTAATCCCAGCACTTGGGAGGAAGAGGCAGATGAACCTTGGTGAGTTCGAGGCCAGCCTGGTCTACAGACTGAGCTCCAAGAAAGCCAAGGGATGCACCCAGAAACCCGGTGTGAAGAAACTGGGGTGCGGTGGGGGAGAAGAGGTAATAAAAGCAGGCAGATGAGCTAGGTAAGAAGTCAGTCTAATTCACTGTTGCCTCAGAAAGTCCCAGGCGGTTGTGTGGCTTTCCCCAATGTCTGTCCCTGCATGTGTACGTGTGTACGTAAGTAGCCAAGAGCAGGTCCTCCTCCCTGGCCTGGTGGAGCTCCACAAGCAACGGGCTCGCTGGCTCCTTCCACACTCTGGGAAGCCCTTCTCGACCATGGCCATGGCTCAGATCTGCCAGAGACGAATGGTTCTCACCCTGGCGGAGCTTGGCATCCACCACCACCTTCTCCTGCCTTGGCAACCTGGCCCTTAATGCTAGGACACTGGCCTTTTCTCTCCTGTCTTGTAGCAGCCAACTTGTCTAAGGCTCTTAGGATGCCTCCCTGACACCAGTCCCTCCAGAGTATGAGGTTGTGGTGGCTCAGGCTACTTGAAAGGCTGAAGCCAGAGGACTGTGGGTTCAAAGGCCAGTCTGGGCAACTCCAATGAGACTCAGCCTCAAAACAAAAAGCCAAAAGGTGGCTCAGTGGTAGAACGTTTGTGGTAGCACGTGTGATGCCGTAGGTCCAAACACTTAGTATTGCCTCCCTCTCCAAGAATCACCCGCGTGTCAGGATTCGGTCTGGTCCTGCATGGAGGCAAAAATCAGCCAATTGCCTCAGTGCCTCCCTGATGAACGAGAACACAAGGAGCAGGCGTTCTGTCCGGGCTGCAGCAGCTGTACCTGTGAAAACACAGCAAGGGCTAGAGGCTAGCAAGGGCTAGAGGCTAGCAAGGGCTAGCTCCAGTCCCAGAGGCTGTAAGTCCAGAACCAAGGTACAGGCGGGCTCTGTGCAGGATGCTGGGGGATGTTTTACAGACATGCACACCCTGCCAGACTTCTGAGCCTCCCTGGGAGTGATGGGAAAAGTGGCCAATACATCCCAAGGCCAAGGAGGCTTGAACTTTAGAAGGCGGGAGGTCCAAAGTCACTGTCCCCTTACAGAGGTGGCAGCTCTCAGGGCCTTTTCCTTACACCCCAGAGGCTCCTGCACCCAATCCCTGCTCCCTCTCTGTGAGCTCACTCACCCTTGGCTGTCTGCAACCAGCAACTGCTCCCCTTGGAAAATGGACTACCCCACAGCTGCCTCTGCTTCTTTGCTTTCCCTATAGCAACGTGAGCCCCGATAAGCCTTGAGAGACCATTCAAGAGTTGGGGGAGGTGAGGCTCCAGTACTATCAGGAAGGAGATTCTGGTTCTAGAGAGACTTGCGGTGCTGAGAACTCATCTGACCTAATCGGCCAAGGGGCCTGAAGCATAAGCAGCACACCCCCTTGGCCGGTGGATTACCATACATTAGGACATAATTCTTCATGGACATTTACAATACAAAGCGCCCCCACCCCAGTGGCTGTAGAAGGAGCCTGGGCACAAAGCACTGCTGTGTCTGGCGGGGACCCCAGAGCTGGCCCCAGCCAGGCTTCAATAGGAGTGGGCGGGTCCCTTCTTCAGGAGCCTTTTCTATGCTTTGGGTAGAAGCCCTGCCCCCTGGGAAGGCCCTCTAGGGTACTGCTCTGTCAGAGAGGACTCCGCCATTTCCCTGCCCTGCCCCTACCCACTCTGCTACCCTGAAGCCTGGGCCCCAAGCGGACACTACTGGGACTTTCTCTCACAAAGTTTTCTCTGCTCAGGCCAGGGATGCAGAAAGAATCCTAAACCCCAGGCTCTCTACTGATTTGCTACCTTCATCCAACTGACTTACAGAATGTACTCACTATGTACAAAGCTGGACCATCGAACTAATGAGTCCTCCCCACCCCCCCCTCTCTCACACACACACACACACCTGTACCCTGTTAGAGACAGGCGGCAAAAGAGAACAGAGGACTTGGACCCCTCAGTGTGGGAAGAGCTTATCGCTCAGCTGGGAGATGCCCCCACCCTAGTCCCAGGGGCTCTCAGGTGCTACAAGGGAAACATGAACACAGTGGATGAGGATGACCAGACCAGGCACAGGATGAGAGTGGTGGGGGTGGGGCTCTGAGATGAGGTGGCTCCTCCCCCAACCCCCCCCCCCCCCCCCCCCCCCCGCAGACAGGATTCCTCTGCGTCCTAGACTGGCTCTGTAGACCATGCTGGCCTTGAACTCAGAGAGATCTGCCTGCCTCTGCCTGCTGAGTGGTGGGATTAAAGGCGTGCGCCACCACACCCAGCTGAGGAGGTGGCTTTTGAAGCTAAGGTCTGAATAAACAAGGATCTGTATGTGCAAAGGCCGAAGCGAGATCACACGTGCATGCCACGGCTGGCACAGCAGGGTGTGAGTCCCCAGTACTATTAGGAAAGAGATTCCGGTTCTATAGAGACGGGACTGAGAACTCATTTGACCTAATCAACCAAGGGACTTGAGACTCAGGGAAGATTCCTGGCCTAGGACCATCTGCACAAGGCAGTCCGCCCTTCCAGACTCTGCTCTTTGAAGAAGAGAGCTGGTAACAGTGACCATGTACCTGTCGCACATGAGCAAAGGGTCCATGGCAAACCAGTCCAGATGGGGTCCAGAGAGACCTATCACTGGGGAGATGGGGACCCGTGGCCAGACTTTCCACCCTGCAACTAAAGCAACAAAGCTGACTGGGGTCATCTGTCTCTTTGCCACAAAACTCCAGCAGCTGTCCTAGAGCCATTTCCCAGGTGTCAACAGAGTATGTGTAGCCAGGATTCCAGGGGAGAGAACTCTACCAATCCTAACAGCCTGCTGCCTAGGACAAGGCTGGGAGCAGTTGGCTTACAGAACCACTGGCCCATCACTGCCTCTGACTCTAGAGAACAAAAGGGCTGCAGCCTCCCCAGCGAGGCTGCTGCTTGGTGAAAGCAAGAGGGAGCTGGAAGCCCAGCTGTAGCATCCTGAGGCCTACACATGACCTTTAGACCCCACATAGTACCTCTAGACCCAACATGGTACCTTCAGACTCCAAATAACACTTCTAGACCTTACAACAGCACCCCAGAACCTGCCCAGCACCCCAGACCCAACACTGTACCCAAGACTCTGTGCAGGACCCAGACCCAGCACAGCACTCTTAAATCTGGCATGATACCCCAGACTGAGCAGTGTACCCAAGACTCTGTGCAGTACCCTTAGACTCTGCACAGTACCTCCAGACTCTGCGCAGCACCCTGACCAAGACCCTGCTCACAGGCAGGGTGGAGGTCAGTCCAGCTAGGAATCCACTAGCAACAGCTGATGGGTGGGTTGTAGGCCAGCCTGGACAATGCCACTGGAAATGCAAAAGGCCAGAGGCAGCACCCACCTGAGTCCTGGCCTTCATCAACTTTGGCCTCTGCCTGAATCCCCTGGCCATGGGTTCGAAGACTCTCAATTCTGAGGTCAGGCAGAGGTTGGTTGGTCATTTGTGTAGAACTGCTCCTGGGAAACAGTGACCCTTAACCTCTGCCCTATGCTCAAGTTCTGCCAGTGCCTGGGTCTCTCTGGCTCCCTCCCTTCCTGAGCAATGGGAACATGGGAACATGGGTGGACAAAGGGCGACTCAGCCCCCATTGGGCATACAGCAAGTGCTCAATAATTCCCAGCTCTGTCAGGTGTAGCAGAAAGGACTATAGGGTGTCAGATATCTCTGCAGCTGACCAGGTTTAGGGACAGGAGACTTGTCCTTGTCACAGGACTATGTTTGCTCTAGCTGCCCACCCCACCAGTAACTTCTTCTGTCACCCTGAAGGTGAAACACGGGGCTCCAGGTAAACACCAGTGCCTTGGGTGAGCTCTAGTCTACACCCCTCTTCTCAACAAAGATCCTCTCTCTCGACATTTGCCCTCCATCTCTCCTCAAAACAAATGTCTTAACTTCTTGGACCCCAACTTCCCCTACCACAGAAGGAACTCAGTGCAGGGGTTGCTGGGGTGGGTCACCTGACCTGTAGTATCTATGATACTCTAGGCAGGGTGACATTGAGCTGCAGTCAGGGAAGGGCCTGCCCGTCTACACACACCAGCAGTGTGGTACGGGGGTGGGGGGGGCTCCTGTGATGGCTGGAGGAGAGCCCCAGATTCCTGTGGCATGTCTCTCAGTGACAAAAGGCACTCACCTCAAGGCAAATTTGAAACGGGGGAGACACAGGGCACCCTGGCTCCTAGGGATAGTGTGCAACTGTCCAGTAGGGGTCAGACAGATACTTCCTATATCATAATACTCAGAGCAGGCATACCTGCACAACACCCCAATCTCCGCCTTGCACCCCAAATCCTGAACAGTATCCCAGACCCCACACAGTACCTCTCAGACTGTGCTTACCCTCCAAGACCTCACACAGCACCATAGGCCTGCTTAGCACCCAGGACCTGGGAAAGAGGTCCTGTAGGATGAGACAGCACTGGAGAGCAGATTGGGCCTGTGGCTCGGGGCCTCAGTGGATACCAGCCAGCCAGAGGGTGCTCAGGAACCCAGGCAAAAGGCAGTGGACAGGGGCGGGGTGAGGCGGGGCCAGATGCAAGCTCAGCCTCCATTCAAGTGCTCTAGATTTCATAAAACTCAGCAGTCTTCAAATTCCAGTTCCGGGCTGGAGAGATGGCTCAGAGGTTAAGAGAGCACCATCTGTTCTTCCGAAGGTCCCGAGTTCAATTCCCAGCAACCACATGGTAGCTCACAACCATCTGTAATGAGATCTGGTGCCTTCTTATGGTGGTCAGGTCAGGCACATGTGTGGACAGAATACTGTATAAATAATAAATAAATCTTTAAAACAAACAAACAAACAAACAAACAAACAACTCCAGTTCCATTGCAAACCCTTGGCAATGGCACTGCTGGAGCCCCCCCAGTAACTTCCAGCCACACTGTGTCCTAAGGACCTACACTGTAACACTGCCCTCCACCAGACTGTGCTAAATAGCAAAGCCTGATTCCCAGGGGACCGCCTAGGGAGGTCAGGTCATGCCAGTGGCCAGTCTTCTCCCTGGCCTTGCTCCTGACTCCATCTTGGCCTGGGGGGGGGGAGACGGGGAGGGGTGTGGGACCAGCAGCCTGGCTTGGGTATTGCCGCCTGCACGGAATCTGCTGTCCTCAGGAGCAGGCGCTCATGAACACAGCTGTCAGACACACTAAAAACAGGAAGAAAAAAAAAAAAAAAACCAACAAAACGGAGGCAACATACCAAATGCCAAAATACAATGAAAATTCAAACAGCTAAAACAAATATAGCCATAAAAAGACAGGAGCCCTCGCAAAGCCATCTCTACAATTAAGCAGCTTTCTGCTATACACTGACAGTCACCTAATTATACCACTAATGACAGTTCAACCTGCCTCGAAATAAAAGGCCAGTTTCCACAACAGGAAACCAGCTGTTAGTTACACATGTCAAACATCTTTAAAGCGTTATTATTAAGGGGGAGAACGACAACAACAAAAAAATCCCTATAAAATGAACGCATCCATCTCACACCCCACTCCATGAAAAAAAAAAAAACCCACACAATTAGCCATGCGTTTCTGCCCAATAATAATAAAACGTGAATGCACAAGGAGAAGGAGAGAAAGAGAGAAAAGGGGAAGCCGCCGCCCCCTCAGGGTCTGCTGAGGGGTTCCCCACCCTGTGGTGCAGGAGGAGGGGCTGTGTGTATTTCCTCCCTCTGCGTTTTTAATTCCTCGTGGTGAAGCCGTCTCTGGAACCACGATATTTATGAGCCGAGCAGATCTCCCCAGGGGCGCAGCCATGGCTCCCTTGGTACATGAGGCCCTGTCAAGTGCCTGTCTGGTAGGCAGTTAGCGGTAGCTGGAGCAGCAGCAGGTCGCCGAGGTGGCAGTGGCCTGGCCGCCCCGGCCTCGTAGACATATGCTCGGGCTATTCCCTGCCAGCATGTCTTCAAACCGTGTGCGCCTTTGACATTCTGGAGGCGCAATAAACACCGAGTTTCTCTTCTGACAATAGCCAAGCAGATTTAATTAACTGGGGCGGAAAGGGCTGCAGCGGCGGGAGGGGCTGGGAGCCAGCAACAGAGTGGGGATTAACCTTTAAGACCAGCAACTGGCTGGCAGGGTAAGGGGACTGTGGCCTGCTGGGGGCTCAGGGCAAGCTTACTGCACCCATGGGAGCACTGGGGTGGGCTGTGGGGGGGGAGGGGGGAGAGGAGCGGGACTCAGGCTGTTTCCTCCCACTCTAGCTGCAGCTGGGCCACCTGGGAGCTCTAAGGTGGGAGGGGGGTGCTCACCAAGAGGTTTGAGGCACAGGGGTTGGGGGGCAATGCTTCAAATCCAAGCCAAGCTAGAAGAGGGCAGCTGCCTGGCAGTGCATCTATCCAAAGCACCCTTTAGAGACAGTGCGGCAGCCAGCAGAGAGATGTGCAATTTAGGTCTCCTCTGTAGGCCACAGCCACGCCTGTGGTCTGACCCCTGGGCCTCGTCCAGCAGAGGAGGGACAGACAGCTCATGGGTTGGGTGGCTGTGGCTTGCAGGATTAGGTTTCTGGTTCAATGGCACAACAGGGAGGGATGTGACTGGGGATGGGGGTGGGGGTGGGGGGTGGGGGGGCAGTAAGGATGTCAGAATTGCTAACAGACACAAATGCTGCCTGGAGCCCTTTTGGTCGTACTCTCACCTCCAAGTGCTGTGTGACCCTGGAAAGTCGTTTTCCCTCTCTGGACTTCAGCTGAACAGTGGGCACTGGGTCTTTCGCAGGCGTTCTGGCTGCCTGCTAGGGAAAGCCATTTATCCTTACAACTTCCACGGCCAGCCCTCGATAGCTTCCTCTCTAAGGAGTGTGCAGCCGGGCTAGCTCGAACCAGCTGGACGCCCTCCAAGAACAACTCAGCCTGGAGCTGCCTGTCACAGCCGGCAAGGGTGGGCCGGTCTTCCAGACTAGGCCCAAGGAGGCTGAGACCATGGAGGTCCTGCATCTGCCTGGTGTGGAGCCTGCTCCTACTGTGAGATCAGAACACACTGGCTCTGTCACCAACCATCCCTACTGTGGCCTCTTTTCTATGGATGGGATTCTGATGACAACAATTTCTCCAGAATTTCCATCCTCAGAAACAGACAGAGGGGGGTGAAGAGGCAGCTCAGAGGTTAAGAGCACTGCCTGCTCTTCCAAAGGTCCTGAGTTCAATTCCCAGCAACCACATGGTGGCTCACAACCGTCTATAATGAGATCTGGTGCCCTCTCTGGTGTGCAGATGTACATGCAAACAGAACACTGTATACATAGTAATAAATAAATAAATCTTTAAAGATAAGAAAGAAACACACAGAGGCCTGTGCACAAGATGTGTGCAACCTGCCAGATGTCTTTACTCCCAGAACTTACGAGGCGGAGGCGGAGGCGGAGGCGGAGGCGGAGGCGGAGGCGGAGGCGGAGGCGGAGGCAGAGGCAGAGGCAGAGGCAGACAGATCTCTGTGACTTTGAGGCCAGCCTGGTCTACAGAGAGAGCCATAGGCCAGCCAGGGCTACACAGTAAGACCTTGTCTCAAAACAAAAAAAAGATGTGTGCATTTGAGAGCCTTCTGGGGAACAAAAGTTGGTGCCTACTGGCTGCCTGCTCTGGACTTGGGCTGCGCTGAAATGGTAGTCACCATTGGACACACCAGAATATACAAATAAAAGTTTTTGCTGTTGTTTTTTGAGACAGGGTTTCTCAGTGTAGCCCTGTCTGTCCTAGAATTCACTCTGTAGACTAGGCTGGCCTTCCACTCAGGGATCCTCCTGCCTCTGAGTGCTGGGGTTAAGTGTGCCAGCTACGCCTAGCTTGAGGCTCAGACAGAACGTGGCATGTCTGTCTGTCTGTCTTTCTTTTCCTTCAGTTCTTCAAGACAGGGTTTCTCTGTGTTACCTTGGCAGTTCTAGACCAGGCTGGCCTCGAACTCACAGAGATCTGCCTGCCTCTGCACACGGGCTCATCAGAGCCAAAGGAGAACTCAGTGCCACAACGGAGTAGTTTACAGCCACAGGGAGGAAGCTCTGTGCCATGCCCCTGCATAGATAAACTGAAAAACAAACAAACAAACAAATTCCAAGAGCTCATGCATTTGGGGTCAAGACCCTGCAGTGGTGGGTGTGAGGAAGTCAAAAGGCTAGAAAAATACATCTGTAGTCTAAACGCTGCAAACGAAGCTCTACCACTGCCAGGCTGTGCAACCTGGTCCAGGTTACTCAGTCTCTCTGTGCAATTTCCTCTTCAGTGTGAGGCTATGGTTGGATGAGTGGATCTATAGGAGCCCCTCCTATCTGGATCTATCTATGATCCAGGTCCCCCATGAGTATAAGCAGCTTTATTACACACCCTGTCCACACACACACACACACACACACACACACACACACACACACACACTCACGCCTCACTTCTAGGCCCCTATCACTCACTCTCAGGATGCCTCAGGTCTCCATCTGCTTTTTTTCCCATTCAGAAAGCTCCACCGATCCTTGGGGCCTCTTCTGGGACCTTATTAACACCTATCACACTGCTGAGGAACGATCTAACTGGGGACCCCACCCCCAGCTGGGTGTCTCTTTCCAGCTCTGCTATCTCTAATCTACTCTGGAAAGGAGGGGGAGGCGCCGCCTGGAGGTGGCAAAGCCAACCCCACCCACAACAATGGACCTACTCCTTTCTTAAAGAAAACTATCTCCTTTGGGGGTTCCTGCCCATGCCCCAACCTTACTTCCCTGTTTTCTGGAAAGGCACTACCAGGGTGTCCTCAGGCTTTGAACGTTCCCTTACTGCCAGTGACCTGACTCAGAAGCCCGCTGACCCTCCCCAACCAAGCTCTGTTCACCCTTCAGGTGTTTAGAGTCAGGTTCCTACTCCAGAGGCCCCCAGGGGGCCTCAGACTCAGCAGTCTCCTCAAGGTCCCAGCGAGGGCTCTAGAAGGCCTTAACTGCCAGTGTCCACACTTGCCCCAGGGCTGACACCAGCACTGCCTTCAGTACTTCCTGGTGACAGGGACCTAGATCTCTATCTGTGGGGGTGGGAGCCATCAGCCCCACTCAGAAAGGAGAAGCAGTGTGCCCCTGACTAACTGCCTCAGCTTTTCACATAAAGCGGGTGTGGGGTCTGGGATAACAATGCTGATCTAAGCCCTGCTCCTAGGGTATGGCCTGGGAGTCCCATGGGGACTCAAGGGCAGGTCTCCACACATAGCTCCTTGACAGGGGACAGCCTGTGGTCCCTCAGACTCTGAGTTCTCTTTAGCAAGATTCCAGGTCTTTTTTGCACACTCAGCCCAGCTGTGACACCAGAGAGGCAAACCACCCTATCGCTACGGCCCCTTTCCACAATGACCCACACCCATCATCTGCTTGGAGCACCACCTCTTGTAGGAAGGCCTCCCCGTTTGCCCTAGGCTGTAGGCAGGAACATCTCAGGATCCAGTCAAGAGGACCTGCAGGCCCTGAGGCAAGACCTCTGACTGACTTTCACTCCTTCCCCACTGCCTGGGCCTGGCATGGCCAGGTGTTGGGAACTGTCTGGAGGCTGCCAAGCACCAACGGCTCTTTCCAGCCAGGCGAGAACAGTGCTGCCCGGTGGCTGTTTGCTTAGCACCCTGCCCGCTCGGCTTACCACACCGGTCCAACCCGCTGGCTGGCTGTCCCCTCTGCGCCCTAGCACCCCGGAGGTGACAGAGCCTTGAGTCAAAGGCTTCTGACTCTAGATAGAAACCCAAGCAAGTGGACGTGCTGGTTTCAACGCTTGCAATAAAATCCCTGCAGGGCAGGTGGATGCCGGCCACAGTAGTTGGTAAGGACAAAGGCAGGCCAAAGGCGAGGTTCTGGAGGCAGCTTTCCCCACACTCTGGGCCCAGAGGATATTCCCAAGGCGACAAACCTTGCTGGCCACACTGACCAAGGACCAAGGTCTTCAGAGCTCCATGGCCCTGAAGAGGCCCAGGAACTGACCTTTAATCCCATCTGGCCTGGGAGCTGCCTCTCTAGACAGGTCTTCAAGGACAGAGGCCAGCTCAGCCTGTGAACCCAGGGCCCCAGCTCATGGGGCGGGGGGGAGCAGAGGCTGCTGGACCCTCATTTTCTGCACTCCTCTTCTCTGCCTGAGGTTTAGGGGGAAAAATCTTTGGCTCCACGCACAGGTGGCCTGTCCAGGCCTAGGGAGGGGCAAAGCCTGAACAGAGAGCAACAGAAAGCCACACAATCCAGAGGAGCTCAGGGTACAACAGGTTGGATGCCAGAAGCAGACTGCCTGTGTGGCTGTGAGCACTGCCTTGTAGCTCTGATCCCTGGAAGACACAAGACTGTCGGCTGCTATCAGGGAAACAATTCCTGCCTCAGTGTCCTAAAGGCCAGGGATCACAGCTGTGTGTCACCACACCTGGCCTCATCAGGTGCTTGAAATGAACAAACTAGCTCTCCACATCCTAAGGAAATACAACAAAGGCATAAAGTTTAGCAAGCAGCTTGCCCAAGCCCTCCCAACAGGAACTCTGCAGAACCAGACCCTACGTTGCTATCGAGGTGTGGGAGGCACAGGTCTGTGATCTCAGTATTCAGGAGCCTAAGACAAGGAGGGTGGAAAACTCAAGAACCAGCCTGGGTTGCACGGCAACACCCTGTCCAAAAAACAAAAAAAACAAACTCTTGGGCTAGGGAGACAGACAGCTCACCTCAGCAAGAAAAGACACTTGCCACCAAGGCTGATGATGGCTCAAGTTCAATCCCCAGAGAGCCATACTGTGGAAAGGTGAGAACAGCCTCCTGCAAGCTGTCCTTTGACCTCCACAGGTACACTGTGGCCTGGAAATCCCCCAACCAAACAACACAAAAATAAGTGTTGAAAATCTGACAAAACAGTTCTGGCCTCTGAACTCGGGGTGCCCTCAAGACGACTCCTACATGGCACGCCACAGACTTGAGAGCATCTGGTAGAGCTGAGCCTTGAAGCCTGGTAAGAGGACAGTCTACACAGAGGTGTGTAACAAGGTAGCAGGTTGGAGTTGCCCCCTAAGGCAGGCAGTTGGAGCAGCCTGAGATGCCACTACTTGGCTACTACAGTAGGCTGGAAGGATACCCTTGGTAGCGGCAGGGAGGCCCAGTGTCCCTCAGGTCAGGTTCCCAGACCCAAAGGTCATCTTTCAAGGGGACCCTCATCTGGAAATGGGGAGGCATGGCTCTCACTAGTGACAGGAGCCTCGGACTTCTGCCCCAGTCATTCGGGACTGGCCCACTACCGTGTGTGAGTTGTGTGTCATCAGCCCCACCTACAGCCTGAGCAGGGGGAGGGGAGGTTCTCAGAGCTTTGCCCGCCTGTATCTGGGTCAGGAGCCTGGCTGGCCGCTCCAGCCACTGATCAGCCCATGCTCGGACTCTGCCAATGAATATTCATGAGCTTATCCGGTTCCACACTTTCATTTCTGGCCCAAATTAATAATTTACCAGGGAGGTTCATAAAAAACCAGATGTGGCTCATTAGCAGCCCCCTGAAAGGCATCTAGACCTCCCCTCACTCCAGGGAAGGGGGCTGTTCCTCAAGTGACCAGAGCAGCATCCTATGCGCCAACCCTCGCCCCATCTTCTCTGAGCTAGTGAGCTTGAAACTGAAGGAGTCCACATGACCCACAGTGAACCCTCAGGGCAGGACCCCCACACTGAGGCCCTAAGGCTTCTTTAGGCCCACAGCTGAGACTGTCTGGAAACCCCAAAGGCAGACTCTAGAGAAGAGTCTAGCCAGTCCCAGAGGCCAGGCCTCCTACTTGGAAAGGCAGGCTTCCCGAAGAGCTTGTGGCAGGCTGAGCATTCTCCCATCCCATCAGCTCTTTAACATGGTTCCCACCCTATCAAGGGATGGATTCCTTCCAGCTGAGCCTGGCCTGGTTGGGGCTCCTCCCTCTCTGCTAACGGACAGAATGTGGTGTGCAAGAGGCTCTGATATGTGAGGCCAGGCCCTGGGGGTGTGTGTGTGGGGGCAGTGGGAGGAGGAGGGAGTGGGGGCCTCGTCCCTGCACAAGCCACGGCAAACCCTGCCATTACATCAGAGGCCTTGAGGAAGCCTCAAAAAGAGGGTACTTCATCTGGGCCCGCTGAGGCCCTCGCCTGTAGCCAGAGCCAACTGCCAGGCCTGATGGTGGAAGAGCCCTTTAGATACCCAGTAGCAGGCATGGCCCTCTCTCACCTTTTAGCTGTGGCTGCGGTGGTGGGCACAGGGGGCAGAGGGCAGCCCACACTGGTACACTGGGTGCCGACCTGACCCCATCCAGCATCCTGTTCGCAGCATCCTGGGGTGGGTTTATGGTCTGCACAGCTCAGCTTCCTCCCAGGTGGTGACACACACCCCTCCTCCAGCCTCCCAATGTTGCCGTGTCCATCGCTGCCCACAAGGGAACTTTCCCAGAGTGGAGGTGGGGGAAGGGGGAAAAAAACCCTTGTCTCTGGGCCTCTGAGGATCTGAGATAAAGGTGAGGTGAGGGAGTGATGCTCTTGTGCTCCCAGAGTGGCAGGAAGTGGTGAGAAACCCCCACTGGGAGCACCCCCCCCCCCCCCCCCCCGCCGCGCAGCTGTAGGTCTGCGGGCACCCCATCCCCTCCGCGCCTCCCAGGCCTCTGCAGAGCGCTCCATTAAGAGCCATGCTGTCCCCCCCTTACTTACCCTCTTTCATGTCCCTGCTGCCCCCACCCCCTTCTCTTGTCAGATAATCACAGAAACCCGCAAACGGTTGACACGGTTACCAAGACAACAGAAGTTAGGCCCGAGAGAGGCCTGGGAGCTAATCCTAAATGAATTACAAGCCAGAGTGACAAGGGGGTTGGGGGGGGGAGGGGGG
Organism: Acomys percivali; assembly: GCA_907169655.1. NCBI lineage: Eukaryota > Metazoa > Chordata > Mammalia > Rodentia > Muridae > Acomys > Acomys percivali. The sequence continues at coordinate 7,822,943 of OU015753.1, forward strand.
CACAGTTCAAAGGAGGCCTGGTCAGAGATGAGGTGTTGTCTGCCTGGGGCCTCATTGCCGCTGGGTGAGGCAAAAGCATTTAGAAGAATCTAGTACTACAAACTTGTCACTGGAGAGGCTGTTCTGCCCCAGAAGACTTGGGGGTGTGCAGGCATGGGGCACAGGCAAGTGTGGGAGTCTCTGGGGTGAACTATTTCCTTATCAAGGACTTGTCACCTGTGATTATTTTGAGAGCCTAGGCTCCTTGCCATCCATCCTGCAGAGGCCCATAAGTAATGTCCTTCTTCAGGCATCAACCTGGCAAGGCCTCTGCTCTGACACCAGCCTAACTAGGAGCAGCATGAAGCCACAGCTGAGTAAGTGGTATGCAGGGCTGGCCTCATATAGAAGACATGAGGAACAGACAAGAAGACAGAGAAGTTAAGTAGGCTGCCCAGAGCAACACAGCCAATACGCCGCTGGGATGGTAGCCGGTGTTCATGCCCCACTCCTGCCAGACTCTGTGCTTAGGCAGTGCCGCAGCAGAAAGCTGCAGACCCCTCAGAAATCCTATAACCCCTATAACCACTCCACCAAGCCGGGTTCCCAGAAGTGCAGAACTAGGATCACCAGGCCTCACTGCCCCATGGACAGTGTCCACCTGCTATGGCTCCACTCCACAGAGTGGGCCACCCAGAGCCATGGTGGTCACCTCTAATTCAGCAGCTCAGCAGCCTGAGGATCTACAGAAGTGATGGCCTCAGCTGGCCTCTGACGTCCCACCTCCTACGTCTCCTCCTTCTCCCTCAGCCATGGCCAGCCCTGATGCCTTAGGCAGAGCCTCTACCTACGTTTGGGCGCCTGTCTTTCAGATCTCACTAGGGCAACACCTTCTTTTCCTGGTCTCTGGCCACCCAGTGCCCGTATCCTGACTCCCTACCCACCCCTTGCATAACTCTGCAAGTCACAGGTGACTGTTCTGCACAAGGTGAGCCTTTGGAACTTCTCAGCTGTGACTCCCTACGCCTGGGCTTGGAACACTGAATTAACAGCTCCAAAATGCTGGGTCAGCCGGGTATGACACCCCAGGCCTTTCTGAGTTCAAGGCCACAGCCTGATCTACAAAGCAAGTTCCAGGACAGCCAGGGCTACACAGAGAAACCCAGTCTCGAGAAACCGAAAACAAGTAAGTGAGAGAGAAAAAAAAAAAAAAATCAACAAAAAAACTAACAAAAATGCTGGGTCTGGCTGGCAAATGGGCCCAGTGGGTCAAGGTGCTTGCTGCCAAGCCTAACAACCTGAGTTCATCCCAGGATGCACACGGTGGAGAGAATTGACGCCCGCAAGCTTTCCTCGGATTTCCGTGTGCATGTAGTAGCTTGCACACCCCCGTACAGATACAAAATGAAGAAAAACAAAACAAACCACACCGGGTCTCCTCTGCTCACAGATCCCAGCTCCTTGGACATCGGATGTCTGAGGACATTTAAGCTACTCTCAAGAGCGGTCCCAACACCCCACTGGCCTCTCTCCTCTGTTTCTGTCCCCACAGATGTCACAGCAGCAAGAATCTGGCTCGGCACTTGCCGTGCCTCCTTATGTAGAGGTCAGCCTGGGCCATGAGGACAAGGCCCTGTCCCCTAGCTGCTCCTAGGCCACAAGATCAGACATGCTGTATGTCAGGTGGACACTGTATGTCAGGGCAGTATGGCTGCCACACAAAGTTCTACTTCCTCCCGCCCCTGCCACCCCCCACCCTCCATTCCCTCATTGGGACCTTTGACTTCTCCAAGAGGCCTGCTGGTTTTTGTTTGTTTGTTGTTTGTTTTTGTTTTTGATGGCACACAGGCTCCAGAGCCTTGCTGCAAAGGTACCACCAGGGAGGAGGGCTGGGGTCGCCTCCTGGACACAGCCTCTGTTCCCTACCTCAAACTGAACCTTCACCTTTTATACAGAACAGGAAAGTCCCAGACAGGGAGCTCAGAAGCAGTTTGTCACCCTGATATTTAATCCATGTTCTACCTCACAGAGGGTGGATGTAGGCCAGGCACACATGCTCCCAGTGAAAAGCGACACTGTCACCACTCACAGTGGCATGGCAGAGGCTGACCTGGGCCAGGCCTGCATGCACCCTGGCCTGCACTGGCTATTAGGTAGGAGAGCCAGGCAATACTGGTCCCCACAGACAGGGAGGGCTCAGCACTCTGACCTCCTACAAGACCAAGGGTCTATGACTTTCTGACCCCACAGGCCATTAAGCCAGTAGCCAAAGGCTGGCTGGGCAGTGGGCCAGGCCTGGTCAGAGGGCACTTCCGGCCTCGCTGCGGGTGGGGATGGGAGGAGGGCAGAGCAAGCATGCTCCCACAAGGCAAGGGAGTCCAGGGGCTGGCAGGCCTGTGGGCTGGGGGCAGGATCTCGGCCTGGCTGCTTGCCAAACACCCCCATTTCCAGCTCGAGTTCTACCAACTCGAGAGGCACGGAGCTGTGCAGGGCCTGGCACTGCTGGGGAAAGAGCCAGAAAAAAATGAATCTCCCCAAAGACATATTAAAAAAAATTCTCACCCATTCTTTCCTTTTTACCCCAAGCCTTTGGGGATCTAAATATGCCACACTTTGTAATTTTACGGGCAAGCCAAGCTGTACATCACAGTTTTATGTTCCTAAATTAACAAAAGGACCTTAAATCTATATGGGGCTCTTAAAAAAGAAGCAAGAACAAGATGTCTGAATTACTCCCCTCACTCCCAATTCCCCTCTTCTTTCCTTTGGCCCCTAGTGACTCCACCTCAGTAGACAGACCACCAACGAGGGAGACGCCCCCGTTCCCAAAGCCTTTCCTTTGGGGATCACCTCCTAAAAAGCTGGGTTCCACCATCCGCTTCTCTAAAGAAAGGCCCGCCACTTCAGGGACTGGAGCGCAGTGTTTGCCTAACACATTCGAGGCCCCGTGAACCACCTCTAGACACACAGGCACACCACACGCACGCACAGAGCCACTAGGGCCTCAGGAAAGTGTATTTTAAGGCAGGCCTGGAGGCAGCTGACTGTAACCACAGTACTCAGGATGGTGAGAGGGAAGGAGGAAAAGTTCAAGCCATCGTGGGGTGCAGAATAAGTTCGAGGTCATCCATAGCTACTTAGCAAGCCTTTGTTTCAAAAAAATCAAGAATGAAAAGAGGGCTCGGAGGGGTGTGCAGCTTGGTAGAGTGCTTGCTTGGCAAGTTCAAGGCTCTGGGTTCAAGCCCCAGTGTGGGGAAAAAAAGAACAACCTGCGTGCTTCTTCCTAAAGAGCGGAGAGTGGCAGCATCAACCTCCTGCAGAGTCCACAGAAAACCGGAAGACACAGACCAGAGAGACTTCCTGGCCAGCACCCTCAGCTGCAAAGTGCTGAGGTGGACATACCAATAGCTCTCACTCTACCCTGGTGCTTCACCCATGTCCACCACTAGAGAGAGAAAAAAAAAAAAAAAAGACAGGGAACACAGGGCTTGGAGGAAATGCCACAGGGGCAGAGACCCTCTGGCCCCTGGCTGGCTCTGTGAGGGACAGAATGTCTGTCCAGGCCCTCCCACTGGCCACCTTCCTCTAGAGAGGGAGTGCAGTCTCCATCCCCCTCCCCTAGGCAGAAGCAAGTGTCTTCAGGACCATTTGCTCCCACAGCAGGAATTGTCAAGAAGACAAGAAGTCAGAGTGAGGGGCAGATCGAGTCCCACCAGTGGCACTGCAGAGACACCCTGAAGCCAGGGGGACCTTAATGAACAGCATATTGAACAGGGGTGAGGACCAGAGTCACAGCTGAGACAACACGACCCCCCGAGCATTCCCAACTGACAGAGCCAAATGTAGTGGGTGGTGGTCCCTCCCATTTCTCAGGGGTACCCAGGTTTAGTTAGTGACTGCCCAAAAATGCTAGATGTGAACCCAATGCAATCTCCACTGAAGTAAGTTTCTGTCATGCAAAAATGGCCACACCTTCTTCCCAGGCTCAGTGGTTCCTTAGGTCCCAGGGGTGGGTGTAGCTGGTAAGGGGGGCTGCCCTGGTTCATGGCCTGTACAATCTGCCCCAATCCGTGGCTGGGCACACTGCACATTCTGCCTTGTACACAGGCTGGACTGCTCTGAAAGCAATCTTGGGTATGGGGGGCCTTCACTATTCACTACCCCAACTTATGGCCGAGTGAGCAGCTCAGAAAGGGATCCGGTGAACCCTGACCATCTAGGAATGACTCATTACGACCTCAGGGGGCAGCGTTGGGCACAGAAGATGTCCCAAGACAGATAAGGATAACTACTGCCACTAGCCACGGCCCTCTTGGGCCTCAGTGATTCCATTGCAGGTCTCAGAGCATCCTTCCTGGCTGTGGACAGGGAATCCAGGGGGAGGTGGGGTCACCAAGAGTTCAGCTTGGGGCCAGGACAGGGTCAGCCAACAGCCAGGAACAAGATAAGGAGCCCCAGGAGGGCGCCACCGCCAATACCAGCCGCCATCCCTCCCTGACCGGTCAACAAATATTTATTAAGCAGAGACTCTGGAGCCAGACTGCCTGGGGTCAGAGGTCAGGGCCCAGCTGAGCCCTCCTGCTGCTTCTTTACTGTTCGACCTCAGCCTCCCTTGTGCCTCAGTTTCCTTGGCTGTCAAGTGAGACAGGCATAACAACTTGACCTCCCAAAGTTGTCTGGTGAATTAGCAAGTCTGGCGTGGAACAAGCGCCATATGTGAAGTGGCCACAACCTCTTCCTTCTCCTTATTTTATTATTCTTTTTATTTTTACGACTGTCGTTATTGGTCTGGCAGTAGGCCAAGCAAAAAGGAGACACTCAGTCTCCGCCTGCACGGATCACAAAGTCCCGTGGAGTTCAGGGACAGGGATAGCTGGTGAGACATGCACGCAGAGGATAGCTGGGTAAGGGGCCCCAGAGAAGGTATACCATCTGTCACCTGCAGGAAGATGGAGGCCACAGGCCCCAGACCCTGTGCATATGCACTGCACCTTTCTCTCTTTGCATAGGAAGCTGACTGACTAAGCCATGCCCTCTACCAGTGAGTAACTTCTCTCTATAAAGTCAGCACGCCCAGACCAAAGTGCCAAGTTCAAGTCCCTGCTCTACCACTAAGTTCTGTGAATCTCTGAAAAAAAAAAAAAAGATCATCTTTGTAACAATAGTGATTAAAATCGTAACTGTGTGATAATTAGTTCTGAACGCACATTAACTCTAAACCCTAACACTTGGAGAGTGGAGAAAGGCACACAGTGAGTTTGGGGCCAGCCTGGGTTACACAGCAAGTTCCAGGCCAGCCCAGGCTACATGGGACTCTCAGAAACAAAACAGACCACATCCCATCCCCAACATCTTCTCCCTAACACGCTCCTTACATCAAAGATAGACAGCCGGGTGTGGTGACACACACCTTTGATCCCAGCACTCTGGAGGTAGAGGCAGGCAGATCTCTGTGGGTTTGAGGCCAGCCTGGTCTACAATGTGAGTCCAGAACAGCCAGGCCTATTACACAGAGAAACCCTGTCTCAAAATCAAAAAAAAAAAAAAAAAAAAAA
>OU015753.1:7836024-7896995 GCA_907169655.1 Acomys percivali
AGAGAGAGAGAGAGAGAGAGAGAGAGAGAGAGAGAGAGAGAGAGAGACTCCACAATGAAAGCCACCCAAGGTCAGAGGGGAGAGGTGCTGACAACACACACCCCCATTTGTCAATAGGAAAGAAGATAGGGGGTCAGGCTGCCCTGAGGAGATGCATTAAACCAGGAGGCCCCCACTTTGAAAATGCAGTCCCCCCATACTAGCTGCTCCTTCAACACCCAGGGGTCCCCACACTCCCTCTAGCAGGGCCACCCTTGCCAGGGCCCAGCCAGTGCCAGCCAGCTGAACACAGTAAAAATAGCCTCCTACACATGCTAAGGCAGCTGGCTCCCTGACAGCTGTGCCCGTCAGGTGCCCCCATCATGTGCAGTGTCCCCCCAAGTCAGGTAGCCAGCTTGCCTCCCTGAGGAGGTACACACAAGGAAGTCTCATGCTATAGACTCCAGGAAAGAGTGGAGCCTGGAGCTCCAAGGCTTCATAGTCTGCGGGACATGCTAGATCCTCCAGGTGCCTGCCTGGCCCCTTTGGCAGGGCAGTGGGGCAACAGATACTCCCTAACAGCTCAGTGTGAGCAGGGTACTGCTTTGAACCTTCTTAGCCGACCCAGGGAATCCTTTGGAGTGTCTTGTCACACTTCACTCTCCTATTTTCCAAGTGAGGCACAGGGAAGTTGAGCACCTTCCTTCTCCATATGACTCAGGGCCAGTAGACACCAGAACTAAGGGTTGAGCCTTGGTGGCCGGTTCCTAAGCCCTGTGTACTCTGATTCCTCATCTGGGAATTGGGGTGATCACTCATGCATGACCGAAGAGCAAGCCAGCACCTAACCTGCTCAGGGACTCCATAAACAGCCGTGATGACTCCCAAGACTATGTAACAATGGAGAGAGGCCAGCAGCGGTGACAGCAGTCTCAGTGTGTTCAGATCTCCTCTCTGCTTTTCAGTGGCTTTGTTAGCATTTTGGGGACTTGCCCACTCCCACCAAACAGACATGATGTCTGTTAGCTTTGTATATTTGATGCAAAGGCCCAGGGGTGTAAGGTCAAGTGCCCAAGGGCACAAAGGGACCAGCCACACCCACTTCTCCCTCAGGCTCTGGTCCTTAGGTGACAGCAAACCCCTGAGAGAAGAAAGCCTGAAAGATTGTAAGAGAAATGTCTGGGCTGGCAGCTGGCCATGTGCCTGGATCTGATTCCTTCTTTGTGTGAAGTGTCAATTTCTACTCCTTGTCCCCTGACCAGCTGTGTCGCCCATCTTCGGGGGGTGGGAGGGGGTGGGTCTCACAAAGGCTCCAGGGTCCAAGCCCTGGTCTGTCCTGTGCAGTGGGTTGAATGGTGGTCTGACAAAGATGTGGCCGGGTACCTGGGCCTGCGGCCTGGCTTTGAAGAAGAGTCTGAACTGGTGTGATGGAGTTTGGGATCCTTCCTGAGTCCTGGGGTGGCTCATGGAGGGGGCCGGGTGAGGTGAACACCTGTAATCCTATCACTTGGGAAGCTCAATTTGGAAGAGGAGAGGAACACCGGGCTGGCCACAGAAAGCAAGACTTGAAAAGAAAGGGGGAGGGGGAACTATACAGTACTCATCCCAACACTTCAGTGGCAGAGGCAGGAAGATCCCCGCAAACTGAGGCCAGCCTGGTCTGAATCGTAGAAAGTTCTGGATCTTCCAGGGCTACATATTGAGACTCTACCAGACATGTGTGCGCGCACGCGCGCGCACACACACACACACACACACACACACACACACACACACACACACACGAATGATGAATACCAAAAAGAGGAAAGGATAGAGTGAACCATGAGAGGAACCCTGTGAGGCCAGAGAGAGAAGCCACAAGCCATGGAAAGCTGCAGCCCCAGGCACTGGAGAGGCTGGACCGCCTCTGCAGCCTCCAGAGGGAGTAGGGCCTGTGACTCTTTGACCTGACTTCTAGCCACTGGACTGTCAGAAACTCTCTGGCTTCGCAGAGGTCACTTGGTCCGCGGTGATTCATTACCAGGCTCCAGGCAGGGGCCTCATCTCTCTAGTCACCTCTGTAACACTGGCCTGTTCCTGGCCAGCTAGCCCCAAGAGGAGCTCGCGTCAGCTGCCTTGCATCAAGCCGTGGGCAATGAGTGTCAGGGGTCCTCCAGCAGCCTGGAACCGAGAAACCAACAATCTCACGGGACATGGGGCTTTCTAGTGCCATAGCCACCCAAGAGGTTTCAAATGGTGACACATATGTTTACTTGGTTTTGGGAACAGGCATGGGCCCAGGCCATTAGCTTGGCCATCTGCCTCAGAGAAAGAGAGCCTTCCTGAGGTTTCTTTACCTGTGAACACAGACTCAGGCTCTGAAGGCTCCAGGAGGCCCAGGTCAGCAGTGACAATGAGAAAGAGAATGCACTATGGCCAGCCTTTCACCCAGCCCACATCCTTTCCTCCCAAACCCGCCCCCCCTCCCTGAATCATGGGACCCAGTTCTAAGCAAGAGAACAGAGATGAAAAACCTCGCTTGCTACACAAGGGCCTGGCCAGGAGAGACGTGCCAAGTGAGCCTGTGCTTGCTCTTTCTGGAGATGTGTGGCCTCAAACCCAGTGCTGAAGACAACAGCATGCCCATTCAGCTCCTCTGCAGTTCCCAAGCAGGGGCCCTGCCCCTTCCAAAGCTGTCCATCACACAGACGCATGCTTACTGTCAGGTAACAAGTGCCCCCCATGTGAGGCCTTTATGATGAGCCCAACAGTGTCTCTGGCACAGCCCAGCTGTCCCCTTAGCTCCTCTCCTAGCTCTGGGTCACATGCTTCAGCTTTAAGGGGACAGACTCACCATTCCTAAGGACGGAAGGAAGCCTGCCCTTCTTCATTCTCCCCATTCCTCCCACGAGGCTCTGAGGCCAGAGAAGTCAAATAGCCCTAAGTCACACAGCCCAGAAAAAGAAATCCACAGATTAAACCCCAGATAGAGCGAAGGGCTCTGCTCCTCCGAGAGGCTCATTTGAGTTTTTTAAGTATTTCCTTATGTGTATGTATGTACACGCATGCCATGGTATGTGTGGAGAGGTCAGAAGACAGTTTGCCAGAGTTGGCTCTTTCCTTCTACAGTGTGGGTCCTGGGGATCAAACTCAGGTCTTTGGAATTGGCAGCAAGCACCTCTGCCCGCCGAGCTACCTTGCCAACCTACGTGATGCTTACTGCCTTAAGTATTTGCTTTTTGCAGCACTGGGTCAGGCCTCTGGACTCTGCATGTTGGCTGGCTCTGTTCAGGCCTTGACTTTCTCCTTGACCTTGGAACCAATAATAAGACTTTCCCCTCAAAACTTCTTTTTTCTTTTTTTTTAAGATTCATTTATTTGGGTTGGAGAGATGGCTCAGTGGTTGGAAGCACTGACTGTTCTTTCAGAGGACCAGGGTTCAATTCCCAGCACCCACATGGCAGCTCACAACTGTCTATAATTCCAAAATCTGACACCCACAGACAAATAATGCACATTTAAAAAATGAATAAAGCCGGTGTGGTGGCGGCAGCTCACAACTGTCTATAATTCCAAAATCTGACACCCACAGACAAATAATGCACATTTAAAAAATGAATAAAGCCGGTGTGGTGGCGCACGCCTTTAATCCCAGCACTCGGGAGGCAGAGGCAGGTGGATCGCTGTGAGTTTGAGGTCAGCCTGGACTACAAAGTGAGTCCAGGACAGCCAAGGCTACACAGAGAAAGCCTGTCTCAAAAAACAAAAACAAACAAACAAAAGAATAAATTATATAAAAAAAAGATTCATTCATTAATTTATTTATTATGTATACAGTGGTCTGCCTGCATGTACAGCTGCACGCCAGAAGAGGGCATCAGGTCACATTATAGATGGTTGTGAGCCACCATGTGGTTGCTGGGAATTGAACTCAGGAAGTCTGGAATAACAGCCAGTGTGCTTAACCTCTGAGCCATCCCTCCAGCCTCCCCTTTAAAACTTCTTGAGCCAGGGTTTTACCTCCTATCTTGGGTTAGCCTTGAACTCTGGATTCTCTTGTCTAAGTCTCCAGGGCTGCCACCACATTAGATAAAATCTTTTTGTTGTTGTCATCTTGTTTTTATTTGGTGTCACTGTTTTTGAGACAGAGTCTTTTTTTTCCCCCAGGGATACAAGAAAACTTGACTTGTTAGCGAGACAGAGTCTTATAATGTAGTCTTAGCTGGTCTTGAACTCAGAAATTTGCCTCCCTCTATTTTATTTTTTTCTAAGACAGGGTCTCTCAGGTTGACCTGTAATTCCCTGTGTATGACCTTAACCTTTTTTGTTTTTGTTTTTGTTTTGTTTTGTTTCTTTTTGTTGTTGTTGTTGTTGTTGTTTTTGTTTTTTGTTTTTGTTTTTTTGAGACAGAGTTTCTCTGTGTAGCCCTGGCTGGACCTTAAACTTTTGATCCTTCCGCCTCTCAAATGCTAAGATGACAGGTTTGTACCACCTTACCTGGTTTATGAAATACTAGGGATGATGCCCAGCCTTTGTGCACACTAGGCAAATGTTCTACCAACTGAGCTGCACTCATTTTTTTTTTTTTTAAGCCTGTCTTTAAAAAGACTAACAAAACAAAGCAAAAACCCCAGCCGGGGCAGTGGTGGCACACGCCTTTAATCTCAGCACTCCTAAGGCAGGGAGAGGCAGGTGAATCCCTAAGTCCCAGGCCAGGAAAACCAGGACTACACAGAGAACACACGAACACACACACACACACACACACACACACACACACACACACACACACACGGAAAAAGAACGAGGATATAGCTCAATGGTAGTACTTGCTTAGCAGGCACATGGCCCTGGCTTCAATCCCTAGTACTATGCAATAAATAAACAGTCAAATCAACCAACCAAAAATGAATCCCTCAAGAGGAAAACCAACAAGCCTCTGAAGGGTGTATACAGCTCCTATCTCCCACCCTAGGAAGCTGGATCTAACCTCGGGCCCAGGCCTGCCCTTGAGCAGCCTTCCATAAGCTGTGCTTTGAGGAAGTCTCCCAAAGACTGGCCAAAGGGCTCAATTCTCACCAAGCAGCGTGGGGACTGGCCAGCCACAAGGCTTATCTTTGTAGGTGGCCTTTGGCTGTTTCACATCAGGGACTGCATGGTCGAACCTGGACCCCATCGCTCTGGTCAATTATGTTGTCTCCTTACAGGCTGGAAAAGAGCTGTAGGAAGTGCCAACAAGGTGTCCTGAGGAGGGGACATGTAGACGGCCTCTTACTGTCCTCTTGGCTCTGCCTCCTACCCAGGCCACCCTACTAGGCTTTCTTTTCTCTTGAGGACCTCTCTCTGCTACCAGCCTGTGGCCATTCAGTGGGAAGAGGACTGTCACACACAGAAACCCAGCAGTGATGGATGCCATCCAGACCTCCCTGCTAGGCCCAGGCCTTCTGTTCATGTAGTCCTCTGGCCTGCAAGGCATGGTTCCTGCAGGGTAGCTTTTACTAGGCCCTGTTTCTCATAATGCTGGTCAAAAGCAGAAAGCCCCACTCCCCTGCACTCTTCAAGACCGAGGCCAGTGAGCCACCATGTCCTTCCCTATCTTGTCAGTGGCCACAGGGCTTTGTCTATCCTTGGCTGGCCCTCCCGGGGCCTGGACTGACACAAGTGTCCTTGGATACTTGGATCTAGCCCAGTATGTCCTAGGGGACAACCGCTCCACTATGCCTTGGGCACTATAGGACTTTCAGGTGTCAAGCGATAGACTCACTTGTGACATGAACACCTTGGGGAACAAAGCTGCAAGTTAAGAATCACTTCCCCAGTCCTTGAGTGGGACTGGAGTTGCCTGAGACCTGGCCCACCTCCAGTCACTGGCCGCAGGGAGCACCTGCCCTCTGGCTCCTGGAGGTACCAAGTTGGGGGCTCAGTCCCCCAGTATCACTGATTCTTTCCACTTGGCTAAAATGGCTGGCTTCTGGTGGGTGTCATCACAGGAGGAGGCTAGCTCCCGAGTGCTCTGTGCTCCCAGCCACCAGGAGAAGCCCGATCCAGGCCAGACATTGGACCACGTGATTCGGACTGACAAGATAACGAGGCAGAGCCTCTGTTCGAGCTTTCCACTAAGAGTAGGCCACAGCTGGACGACAAGCAGATGGCCGGGAGAAGGAAACCAAGGCCCAGAATCCTTCTGCCCCATGCCTGGGACTGTGGCTCTGGCCTTCTTGGGCCTTCCATCTCTTCTGAAGGCCACTTCAACCAAATGAACAGAGGGTCTTCCAGCTCCGCAAGGCAGTGCTTCAGAAACACAGACATACCATCTGCTTACTCTGACGTTTAAGGAACAGACCCAAGAAAAGGCTGCCCTGTGCAGGCTCTCCCGCTTGCTTGCTTCTCCTTTGCCTGTAGGTCTGAGTGTGGGTTTCCCTGCTCCCTGCACCCTAGCTCCTGATGCATGGGTTGGCGGCTCCCTCCCTGCACCTCCGCTCTGCCTTGTACACTAAAGCAGAAGCGGAAACCGGCTGATGGTGTTGCTAAGCAAACCCTGAACTGCGGACTACATAGTGAGACCCTGTCTAAACAAAAGGGTAGCAGGTAAGAAGAGTTGGACAGTTAGCCCAGCGGATAGAGCGCTTGCCTAGCTTGCGTGACGCCCGGGCTCCGTTCCCCACTACATAAACAGGTTATAATACAGGTACTTAGGAGCTAGAGGCAGGAGGATCAACAGCTCCTTCAGCTACCTAGTGAGTTCAAGGCCAGCCTACATGGGGTCTTGTTGGGACGGGCGGGGTGTGTGTGTGTGTGTGTGTGTGTTAGTGTGTGTGTTAGTGTATGTGTGTATGTGTGTGAAATCCATGGTGTTGGCATGTACACCTGTAATTCTAGCACTTGGAGTGCTAGCCAGAAGAATCACTGAAAGTTTGAGGCCCTCTTTGGCTATGTAGTGAGTTCCAGGCCAGCTTGAATGAGACCCTGTCTGAAGTGAATCAAATAAATAAGAAAACAAAAGTATTTAACTTGAAAGGCAATATAATAAAAGACAGACCCGATGTTCCGGGCTTTGAATTGTCTTTAAAAAAAAAAAAAATTCCTCGGGGGGGGGGGGGGGCTGGAGGGATGGCTCAGCAGCTAAGAGTTCATACTGCTCTTCAGTTCCAAGGGATCTAATCCCCTCTCCTGGTCTCTGTGGGTGCTGTACTCATGTGCACATACCCATACATTACAGATACACACATAATTTGTTCACTTGCTTGTTTGAGACAGGGTATCACTATGAGGCCCTGGCTGTCCTGGAACTCTATGTAGACCAGGCTGGCCTCAAACTCACAGAGTTCTACCTGCCTCTGACTCTTGAGTGCTAGAATTAAAGGGATGAACCACCACAGTTAGCTAAATACTACTACTACTACTACTACTACTAATAATAATAATAATAATAATAATAATAAATAAAAATCTTAGTTGGGTATGGTGGTGCATGCCTTTAATCCCAGCACTTGGGAGGCTGAGGCAGGCAGATCTACTTGGGAGGCTGAGGCAGGCAGATCTCTGTGAGTTTGAGACCAACCTGGTCTACATAGTGAGTCCAGGACAAGCAGGGTTGTTATACAGAGAAACTCTGTCTCAGAAAACATAACTAACTAACTAAATCTTCTGAAACCATTTCCTCAAATGACACTCAAGGTTGACCTCTGACCTAGCATATACATGCACACACATACACATATACATACATACTCCCCAAAGTTCCTCAAATAGGGGCTGGTGAGGTGGCTCATGCACGGGTAAAGGCACGTGTCACCAAACCTGACAACCTCAGTTCCATCCCCAGGCCCCACGTAGTGGGAAGAGAGAATCAACTTACACAAGTTGTCCTCCGACCTACACACACACACACACACACACACACACACACACACACACACACACACACACCACACACCACACACACACTGCATCACACGTATTCCTCCTCACACTAAATAAATAAATAAAAATTTTAAGTCCCTCAAATACATAGGCCTACACATGCCCAAACAACCTGGCTCTAAAACAAGTGTCCTAATTTAAAGTGAGCAACAACACCAGTTGGCAGAAGCGGGTCTGTGAGCTCTCTGAGAGGCCAGGGTGATGAGCCCTGTGGGTCGCCCAAGGCAGCCAGCAGAGAGGGAACAGTCACTGACAGGCCATACTCTATCCTTCCCGTGTGACACTTCTGTGCAGAGACAAGACATAATGAAAAAGCGACCCTGGCCTGGAAACGGCCTCCACACGGAGAAAAACAACATTGAGACTGCGGAAGAAAGCCTTATCCTTCAGGCCAAAGCAAGCCACCCCCCCTGCCGCTATAATTTCAGCTCTCAGGCTTTATTAGGGCCTCGTGGCCTCTCGCTCAAAGCCTCTGCCAGGGACTCTTTCTGTGGGGGCAATTTTGGTGCCTGCAATTAGCTGAACAGGCATGTTTGTCCCCGCTAAAGCACTCAATTGCAGGTATAATTAGGTTTCTTCACCCCTGAAATCTGCAGAGAGTGCCCGCCTAGACTAACTGCACCCACAATTAAGTGCTTACGGCATGTGGCTGGAGCTGGGGAACGTGCACGTGGCTAATAGCGGGGACAGCGGGCAAGTTTGCAAAAACAAGACGCCGCCACAGAAATATAGCCTTTTCTTTTCTTTTTTTCTTTTTTTTTTTTTTTTGCATTTGTTGTTCAAACTGCTCTGTCCAGCTGGGAATAATGGGAGACGACAAACACGCCAATTAGGCGAGGTCCGTACATAAATGAACCAGGCACTCCTTCATTAAGCCACTTACAGAAGTGAGCCGGGCTTCGAGGGGACTCGGGGAGAGCTGGGAGCTGGGCCAGGTCCCCTGGGTCTTGATGAGCACCCAGGTGTGTGGGGGGATGTCATGCTGGCCAAGAGGGAGGATGGTGGCCGCTGGCTACTTCAGTGAAAGGACACTGGAGTCTTAGAGGCAGGAGAGGAACTAGTAGAGATGAGAAATCACAGGCCCCAAGGGCAAGGGTTGACGTTGCGATAGGAAAGGAAGCGATGGCGTCTTCCACTCTGTCCAGAGAACGAAGGGGAGAGCCAGTGCCTGCCTCTGTGTTTCTACAGCTTTGAGGCCTTGCTGTTCCTTGAGGGTAGGGCTGTTCCTGAACCCTTTTCCCACTCCTGCCACTGTGACCTTCCCCACATCGGCAAACCAAGCCATCTACCCACCCCCTACACTGTCTTCATGACACCTTCAGCCAAGCCCCCGGCTCTGGCCAGGCCTCTAGTTGCAAACAGGGTTTTCAAAAGCAAAGGTGTGGGGTCAGATAGGAGGCACACCTCCACCGAGGGCCTTCAGGGATTGTGAGGGACTTCTCTACACCTCGCTTCAAGACTCCTGCCATGCTGCTGCGTTGCTGGACAATGAAACTGACAGATAACAAACAGGCCCACGGCCAGGCCCCAGAGAAGGCTCCTCTTCTTCCTCGTCCTTACTCCTCCTCTCTGTTCCTCTCCCATTGGGCTCCCTAGAGCCATACAGGGTGGCAAAGCTTTGATAACAACCAAAACCTATTATCTGGGCTAGAGAGATAGTTCAATGGTTAAGAGCACTGGCTGCTCTTCCAGAGGACCTGGGTTCAATTCCCAGCATCCACCCATGTAATGATTTGCAACCACCTGTGACTCCAGTTCCAGGGGACCCAGATGTCCTCCTCTCCTGGCCTCCTCAGGCACCAGGCACATCGTACAATCATATACATTCAGGCAAAAGATTTATGTATATAAAATAAGGAAAGCCTCCATTGCCTGTGAGCCAGCTGAGTGGTCACAGATGGCTACAGAATATACTTGCTGTTTTCTTTTCACTTTCATCATCATCATCATCATCATCATCATCATTATTATTACTATTTTCCGAGACAGGGTTTCTCTGTGTAGCCTTGGCTGTCCTGGATTCACTTTGTAGACCAGGCTGGCCTCAAACTCACAGAGGCAGCCTGCCTCTGCCTCCCGAGTGCTGGGAATAAAGGAGTGTGCCACCACGCCTGGCATTATTATTTTTTAAAAGTTTGTGGGCCCCATTCCCGGCCCCACCCCCACCCCCGTGTGTGTATATGTGTGTAGGGTGTGTGTGTGTGTGTGTGTGTGTGTGTGTGTGTGTGCACATGAGTACAGATGCCTACAGAGACCACAAGAGGGCACTGGATCCCCAGGAGCTGTAGTTATAGGTAGTGCTGAGCCGCTTGATTTGGATGCTGGGAATTGGACTCACCTGTTGTTTTGGAGGTGCTGGGTGTGGTCATCAAGACAGGTGTCGGCACAAGTGGGGTTAGCCAGTCCCACCCAACTCGATTGGGCTGGGCCTGGGGCTTGAGGCTCACTGACTACCTTTCCCACTTTCTCCTGGGGCTCTTGCTCCTCAAGCCCTTAGACCAGGCCTTGAGCTTCCAAGACCTCCCTTGTCATCAACATTCCTAAGTGACAGATAGGGACAGTTCCTTTGCTCACTCAGCATCCTGAGTAATTCACACCTGAGCCATTTTCGACAGGGCCCCAGAGTCCTCCTTAACTTCTATCCCCTGTTCCAGTGCCCCCAGGTGGTTGGGAGGACACTCTTCTCACCGCTAAAATGCAAAATGGCCTCCAAGGTCATGTGTGGGCAGGAGCTATTCTTGAGAGGGCCTGGGACCACATACATCTACCACATGTGGCCTTTCTGTGCCTCGGCACAGCACTGTATCGACATATGGATGTTTCCAGGTCCCTGATGCTACAGGAAAGGCCCTACTGTACCTGGTGGCTGACCATGGTGGGTGACCCAGGTGAGGGACAGACTGCACTGACTGAGCTGAAAGGAGCCACAAGCCCTATTGCACATTGGCCCCATCTCCAGGGAGTGAGCTGAGATCCCCCAGGCCCTACTGTCCTGGCCTCTGGCTGGAGCCCACTTAGACCTTGCAGTCTGTGCCACCTGGTCCTCTGCAGTTGTACTCCTGGTGGCTCTTCCTGTGTCCATCTTTGATGCCCAAAGCCAAGCCTGTGGCCTAGAATACAGCAAGTGGTGAGGAAATGACACTCTGGGATATAACAGGTACCTGGGGCAGGACCTGAGGTGATCTCGAAAGCTTGTTCATGACCTCTGACCCAGGACCTGGGACTGCTAGAGAGCTGGCTGAGGGTCCCACCCACTTCTCCTTTCACTTGTCACCCAGCCTCGTCTTATCAGCAGAGTCACACCCTTGCTGCCCTGGGTGACAGTGGCTTTGCTTTCTTATCCTTGTCTCTGGGAAGCCTGATAAGGAAGCAACCTTTGCCCCCTCCCCTTCCCCCCCCCACTGGCATACAGGCTCCAGGAGTTCCGTGACCATGTGGCCCAGGCAAGGAGAGAAAAATGTCAAGGTCACGCTTACTCCTGGATACCCTGAGGCTCCGGGGAGCAGGTAACCAAAGGGTCAGTTCTGGCAATGTGTAGTCCTGGCTTGCAACTTGCTGGGTCCCCATCCTGGCACCATGGCACTAAACTAGCTTGGTCAGAGGTGCAAGCAAGCCTGGTTCAGCTCCCCAAGTCTGGCCTGGCATCCCTTCCTGAGGTCCTGTGGGATACTGCCTTGTCCATCGTCCCCCAAAGGAAGACTATAAAGAAAAACAAATAAATACAAGATAGATCTTCTAAGCTGCTGCACAGGGGAGCTCTAAAGACACTACGCTCAGTGAAACAAGCCAGGCTTGTGGAGTAGGTATGCTGCATGATGTCTATGAAACAACACTCAGAATGGTCCCAGGTTCAAGGCCAGCCTGGGCTACACAGCCTAGTCTCAAAACCTAAAACTAGGACTGGGCTGTAGCTCTGTTGGGAGAGTGTTTGCATAGCCTGCAGGACACTTTGGTTTCCATCTATAGCATGGAATAAGTCACACAAGGTGGTCCATACCTGTAAAGCTGGGACAGGAAGTAGAGGCAGAGGGTCAGACGTTCCAGGCCATCCTTGCTGACATATGTGTTAATAATAAGTCTGAGGCCAGCTTGGGCTACATGAGATCACATCTCAACAACCAAAAGAAAACAACAAAGAATTCTCAACTCAGTAAATCTTGGGTCACAGTGGCTGGTGGCTCAAAGGTAAGGGTAGCAACAGAATTACTTCCTAGTTTTCAGCCTCTGTCTCTTATCTAGACCCTCCACTAATCTGCTAAACGTGGCGGCCCCTCATCTCTAAAGTCTATGACCACCATAGCCCAGCAGTAGCCCTTTGAGAGACCTGTGTTACCAAAGGAACTAATTATGTCAGATCTGTCCCCCTAGAATATGTCCATTGAATCTGGGAAGAACCATTGTCACAGGTCCCAGAGCTGAGTGGAACATAAAGCCAGCGTTCAAAGTACACCACAATGTGTCCACGGACAGAAGCTAGTCTCTGAAGGCAAGTTACACACTACCTGCCACTGGCTGTCGGCTCCGTGCTCATTCATCCTGTCCACCCGGCACCATGTCTCAGCAAGCCAGGTTCTAGTCCACAGTGGGGCTTTTTACCCCCCCCCGCCCCCTCCCCTTCCCACTATCCTTTTCCTGTCCTAGGCCCAGCACCTGGCCCCTCCCTGAGCCCATTGTCTTGGGACTCGGGCCATCCGGTCTATCTTACTGGAGGGAGGACAAGGGAGCCCCCCCCCACCCCTGTTTCCTCAGACTCCAAGTCCCTTTGGCCAAATAAACATAACCACACAAAAGACATTCAGGCCAGGCCCGGAGGAGCCGTGGGGGGAGGGGGGGAAGGCCAGAAGAGCTGGCTGGAGGCCAAGGTCACTGAGCATTGTCTGAGAGGCCACGGAAGCCATCCCCGGCCTCTGAAATGTAGAGCCGCCCAAATCAGTCCATTAGCAGAGGCCAGTCTGGCACCTGCCAACTGATGGGTCCCTCCAGAAGGAGGCCTTCCTTGCTCCCCTCCCCCACCCGACACAAAGACGATGCCATATCCTCCACTTGGCTTCTCACGTCCCCAGTACACATTTTCCCAGAGAAGTGAGGGGGGCCTTACCACAAATGAGGACCAACTCCTGCCCCATAAGGACATTCCCCACACCCCTCACTCAGGCTCCCTGCTACAGCCAATCCCCTGCTCTTCCAGCCCAGAATTCTTGCCTAGAAACAAGGGTGTCATGCTGGCAGATGGAGTGGCGGCGTTCCTAGCTCAGGCAGGCACAGAGATGATCCCAGGACACAGGGTGCATTATGCCTCCCCCAGGTTAGAAAGCAGGGTGGCAGAGTGCATCACGATGAGCCTTTGGGCTGATGTAAGACCTCAGGGAGGAACATCTTGTGCCCAGGGCTGAATCCTTCCCCACTCAGGACTCCACTGCCATTAGGCCCTCTCAGAAAAGGCAGTCAGCCGGACATGGTGTTAGACACTTTTTTTTTTTTTTTTTTTTTGGCAGACACTTTTAAGCCCAGCATTTGGGAGGCAGAGGAAAGCAGATCTCTGTGAATCCGAGGCCAGCTTTTTCTACACAGTGAGCTCCAGGACAACAAGGGCTATGTAGAGACCCTGTCTTAAAAAACAAAACAAGGGCTGGAGAGATGGCTCAGTGGTTAAGAGCACTGATTGCTCTTCCAGAAGTCATGAGTTCAATTCCCAGCAACCACATGGTGACTCACAACCATCTATAATGTGATCTGATGCCCTTTTCAGCACTGTATGCATAATAATAAACAAATATTAAAAAAAAAAAAAAACAATGCAAGGAGGTGGTGGCACATGTCTTTAATCTCAGCACTTGGGAGGCAAAGACAGGCAGATCTCTGTGAGTTCGAGGCCAGCCTGGTCTACAAAGTGAGTTCCAGGACAGCCAAGGCTACACAGAGAAACACTGTCTTGGAATACCAAACCAAACCAAACCATGCCAGGAAGCAGTGGTGCATGCCTTTAATAGGACAACTTGTGAAGTAGAGGTAGGTGGCCAGTCTGTGAGTTCGTGGCCAATCTAGGACAGCCAGGGCTACATGGAGAAACCCTTTCTCAAAACACTTTGCGGTTGAGTCTCAGATTTCACACAGTACACCTGTCCTTTGGGTCCTCGGTATGGGCTGCAGTCCCAGCCCACCAGGTGGTGGTGGTGGTGCAGTTCAGAGGGGTTTGCTGCCTAATACTGGGTACCACTGGAGTTTCTGCAAGGAGTTGACTTCCCCAGGGAAAAGCTCAGAGGAAAAACGGCCCTCTCCACTGCTCTGGGCTGTGCTCTCCCCCTTGCCAGCTCAGCTACAAATCCTCCCGCGATGGCCTCTTTCCGACATTCCCAAAGCCCCCTCCGCCCCAGATGGTGCGTGCACTGGGCTCTGATAAGACGGCCTCTCTGGAGCAGATCCATTCGCGCCCTTGCTCCCTCGGCCTCCGGCTCTCATAATTCCTTTCTGATCTTACCCAGGGCACCCAGGCAGGCTGCGAGGCAGGCAGGATAATCCATTTTAGAGATTGATCAATATCACCAGGAGCCTTTTAAACGGTTCCACGGGCTTCAAGGAGCCAGGGCAGATGGCTGAGCTGGAAATCAGGGAGCCAGGGGGGAGGGGGGGAGAACGGGAGGGCAGGTGCTGCCAATGTGGGTTTTCAAACAGCCCTCTCATTTCCAACTTTGAGTGTGGGTTCCAATCAGGGTGGGGAGCGGAGTGGCGGGGGCACATCCGGGCAGGTTGGGCACTGCACAAAGGGCTTGGGCAGAGAGGACCAACAGGCAGGTGTCTAGCTGATGCATCACATAACTCAACAGCAGCTGGGCACCCCAGAAGGCCTGGCTCCCCTCCAATTTGCATCAAGGAGTCCAATAGGACATTACTATTTCTGCTCCAAGGGACAGAGGCGTACCTGGTACCCAGCTACCTAGCTTTGGTTTCCTCGCCAGCCGAAATATCCAGGTTCTAGACACCTTGTCCAGTGTCTACACCCCTCCCCCACCCCCACCAGCCTAAGAAGCCATGCTTAGCAGCTCAGGAGCAGGAAGCCAGAGGGGCCAGAGATTCCCAGGTAAGTTGGGGTGCTAGCTGTCTCCAGGTAGCTGGGGCCACTTGGCTCCCACACCATTCCCAAGGGAAATGCACACGAGGGTGAACAGTGCTTCATTGGGAAGATAGAAACTCAGGTTTAAGTGTGTATGTATGTGGTTGTGTGTGTGTGTGTGTGTGTGAAAGGGACCAGGTTTTGAAATATTAGTACTTGTTTTACAAAGTAAGACCCTGTGCTGAGGCCAAGGAAAACACAGCTGCTGACCACAGCCCGCCAGTGAGGTCCCCACCTGTCCCAGCTGGGGGGCCTGCCTGCGGCCCAGCTGCCCTGGTGGCCTACACCACAAGCAGTCCTTCATTGCTCTGCAGAGAGCTCAACCCCTCCCCCACCCCCCTTGGTGGCTGGGTCCCTTTCCATTTACACCTGCCTGTACACTCCACGGCCCCGCCTAGCTGGCTCCCTCAAGAAACATTTCCAGGGTGAGGCTGAGTGTCTTGGTCCCTGCTTTCCTGGAGATGCACGGGCCACAGCCTCCTCCTGCCACCCACGCCCCCTGCAGCCCGTTTTCAGTACAGCAGCCCGAGGAAGCCTGTTGTTGCTTCAGCCAAGGATTCTCAATGGTTTCCACTCAGGGCCAGTGACAGGTGGGTCCTCACAGTGCTCCTGTCTTCCACCTGCCAGTCCCCTGACCCTGGGCCTCTGTACTGGCTGTTCCTCTGCCTGTGGCACCTCATCCCCAGCCATGCACATACACAACCTCAGGGTTTCAGATGACAAGATGCGTACTTCCGTGGAACTCCCACCCACAAACGGGACATCCCATCACCCTGGCCACTACAAAGGAACAACAGCTCTGCTCTGAAACTCCATCCTTCACCCCCTTTTCACCCCATTACATAGTCTTTATATCAACCTACTCGCCTGTCTCTCTGTGTGCCTGGAATGGCACCTTGGCTGGTCTCCATGCCTGTGGTGCCATTCACAAGTTCTTCACCTCCGCCCATCTCTGCAGCACACTCCTGGACCCTCCTCTTCCTCCTCCTCCTCCACATGAGTGCCTCTGACTTGTCCTCTTCCTACACTTTCTCCATGCCTCGCAGGCAAACTCTAATTCATCCACTGAAACCCTTGGTGAGAGCCTGGACGAAGGAAGCAACATTCCTTTTTTATTCCTTTCACTTCCAGCTGCAGTGACACCCCCCTCCCAACACTCATCCCATACATGTTTGCTGTCATACATGTCATCTGTTTTTCATGTTTTTTTAAAAATTTTTTAAAAAAATTTACTTGGTATTGGGGGTGGGGAGCAGGTGACACATGTGATGGTGCATGGCACAGTGCGTGTGTGGACAAGTCGAAAGAGTCAGTTCTCTCCTTCCATGGCCTGAGTTCTAGAGATCACACCCAGGTCCTTAGGCTTGGCAGCAAGCAACTCGACTGGGCGAGCCATCTCGTCATGTGGATGAGGCTTACAACCGCCCGCTGCCCTCAAAGGGAGTTATGCCCCTGTCCCCTGCAGAAGACCTCTGACCCTTGCCTCCTCTGCAAACTGGTGCCATTTCTGGGCCTGTGACCCTCATCTTGGGCCTGACACCTGCTGCAGCTCTCAGCAGGTTGTTCCTTCATGGTAGTGTACCATAAGTCTTCATAACTCTCTGTGTGGAGGTGTGATCACAAGAGTGTGTGTGTGTGTGTGTGTGTGTGTGTGTGTGTGTGTGTGTGTGTGTCCGTCCCTGGAACAGGCAAGGAGAGCATCTGGCAGTGTCCACTAAGCTCCCAGGCATGTTTGTGTTCTCTTGCCACCAGAACCCCCCCACCCGTCCCCTCTGGACCACCTGGGGGGTCACAGGGGATGCATGCAGGAGAAGGACTCTGAAGGCAGGGAGGGTCTTTCCCCCCAAATCCTACCCCTCAGGCAGTGATTCTATAACTCCATTCTGGCACCTCCACAGCGAACTTAACTTACCATCCAACACCATCCACACTACTTTAACAGATGAGTTCATTGCACATTGGCTAGTCTTTTTTTTTTTTTTTTTAATTTTATTTATTTAATTTTAATTTATGTGTGTGGGTGTGAGGTTGTCAGATCTTAGAGTTACAGACAGTTGTGAGCTGCCATGTGGGTGCTGGGAATTGAACCCGGGTCCTTTGGAAGAGCAGGCAGTGCTCTTAACCACTGAGCCATCTCTCCAGCCCCCACATTGGCAAGTCTTAATTCACCCTGAAAAACGCTGGTCCGATAGAATTCTTAAGACATCAGCAACACCTAGAAAGAAAGGGTGGCCTTTCTGAGCTAATGACAGGGACAGGTTAAAAGCTAATCGCCAGGAGCTGTAGAGACAAGCATGTACTGCTCTTGCAGAGGGTCAGAGGTCAGTTCCCAGCATTCACATGGCAGCTCACAACCTCCTGTAACTCCAGCTCCAGAGGCTCTGGCACCCTTTTGTGGCCTCTGTGGGCAATATAAAGGTATGTGCACTCATATGCACATACCTTTATATATATATATGCATATATATCCTCATATACATGTATATATGTATAATTAACTTTTAAAAATCTTTTTAAAAATCTAAATACCACGCCTGGTTTCTAGAAGGAGCTAGTCCTCTTAATCTGTCAGCAGGGGCCAACAGCCATGGTCTCCTTCTTTACTTTGCTGGCAGGGTCTCTTTGGTCCCAGGCAAATGGCTTACACCCTACCTGTGGCATCCCCTGCTGCCTCTGTACTGTCTCACCTACTTGCTCTCAGCCTCTCTCTGGAAACCTCTGATGTTAAGACCTTCCTTCACCCTGACTCCAGAGGTCCTGGGTACTTGATGCCAGAGTGTTGAACCCCTCCTGCCACACTTGCAGTCACCAAGGGCTGGGGCCAAGCCTGGATTCCCATGTCTCTCTGTAAACCCTGTCCTTCATTTGTACATGGGATAAGGATGCGGGCTTGTGCCAGGGGTCCAGACCTAGCATGTAGGTGGCGCCAAGGAAGGTTTTTCATAGGGCGTGGGGCACCAGGGATGGGGGTGGGGAGGGTACAGAGAGATCTTACTATGGAGTCAGAATTGAAGTATTGGCTACCCAGCGTCTCCAGGCTATTGAGGAAAGCTGAAGCTCAGGTAGAGTCTCTATGTAGCTCAGCCAGGTGCTGACTGTCACCCCGGAGCCAGGACATCAGATGCACTAAGAGGGGTACCCACAAGAGCTCCCTGGGTTAAGTAAGTCCAGCTGGTCTATCTCTGTAGTGGCATCCAGGATGCAGACAGGCAGGAGGCTGGAGCTGGACCCAGTCTCAGCCACTCGTGGACTAACTGAGGCTTCAGAGGAAGAGCCTGCCACACAGAGAGGTTCAGTAGCTTGACTAGGGTCAGCAAGCAATCGCAGAGACAAGATTGTCAATCAAGCCGCTGGTGAGAGCAAAGAAGCAGCATAGGCACACCTCACCTTGCTCTCAAGGTCCACGTGGAGCGTCTGGATGGAAACCTGCGCTCTGGGCTCTGTATGCAACACTAGCTGCTCCCTACCATGAGGAAATCCACCAACCCATTATGCACCAGGACCAAGGGTCATTGAAAAAGGAGGACAAGTCTGGACTGACTGGCTCCCACAGCCTTGGCAGCCTCGGATCCCTGAGGAGGGTCCACCCTGGGCCTGCCGATTGTCTGAAATGAAGGTCTATGGTTGGAGGAGGGGAGAGCATGCCCTACCTACCTCTAAGGGAGAGGATGTTTATCATACTGGAGTAGAGATATGCCAATAGAGTTGACTGTGGTGGGGAGGTCACATGCCTGTCACTAGGGGTTCCCTGGGGTCCAGAACCCACCAAGTCCCTCAGAGCCTGGCCCCTGCTTCTGTGCACAGGTGTGTTTGGGGGGCAGGGGTGGAGGATGCTTGGTGTGATGGTTGACAGTGATGCAATCCAGAGGTGACTTGCAGCAGCAGCGGTTGCAGGAAATAGTGGCGACCCCCAGGGGATCCAGGGCAGCTGAGGGGTGGGGTTTGGGTCCTCATGAGCAAATCTTCCCGATGCATGAGTCACTAGTGGGCCCTCCCCAGGTGGGGTGGGGCTTTGGGAGAGCCAGGAAAAGCTGAGAGGGCTAGCGCTGTGAGGTAGACTGGCTGTCTCTCTTTCCCTGGGCTGTGCTACCCTTTTCTTAGTGTACACAGGACACTGAAGGCTTTTAGAGCCCTGTGGGGAGTGCTATATCCCAGGTTTGGCCCAGGCTCCCAGGCTGGAATGTTGGCAGGACCAAGTAGCATGTGCCTGTGGTACCAAGTCCCCAGAGTTGGGGAAGTGATCTCCCATAGGTGCCCATGTGCCCTCAGTACTGGAGGCCCGGCTGGAGCCCTAACTTCCTCCTTAGGCTGCACTGCCTCTGCTGTGACAGGCTACATGGCAGGGTACTTTCCTGGGCTCAGTGGGCCAATCACCATGACTACCACACACCAGTGTCGGTTCCACGAGTCTCGAGTGTCATGTGCCTCTCACCAAGAGCTGCAGGAACAGCTAGATGAACACACAGCTCAGAGAGGCTGAGGACCTTTGTCAGCAACACACAACCAGCGAGAGGCACCAGCAGGCAGGATCCCTGGTGCTCTCAAAGCCTGAGCTCCAACTAGACTTCAGCGCACGTTGCTGACTTCCAGGGGGCAAAGCCAGGCCCAGCCTCCCTCCAGAGAGCAAATGGCCTGATGACCAACTGCGGGGAAGCTGGGAAACGAGCCTCTTACTCCCAGAGCCATCAGGCTCCAACTGAGAACTTTAATTCCAAGAGAAGCAGCTAGTCTCTCAGTATAGGTGGGGGATATGGGACATGGGGCCCTAGCTAGACACTTGGGGGTTTGAGGTCCATCGTGACTCTCCACCCAGGGCCCTCCTGAGTGGACAGAAAGTCAAGTCTGCCATCTCCTTCTTTGTCTTATGCTGTGACAGCAGTTGGGCAGGTATGGGAACCTTCCCTGGGGAACTCTCGGGTTTCTGCAGTGGTCAGGAGGAGCCTGGCAGGGTTACTCCCAAAACCTACTAGGTTCAGAGCAGCTCAAAGGACCCTCCACCACCATTTCATGGGGATTGCGTTATCTCCAGCTGCTGGGTTGGGGGCAGGAGGCAGCATGGGCCCCTTTAATCAGTCCCCAGGGCTGTTCCTGCTGCTCCCAACCCAAGGGCCGTTTCATCACTCAACACACTGCTGCCTTCAAGGGGACTGGCGCTGCACCTGGCACTCATTTCTGCATCACAGGCAAAGCTACTGAGAGGCACAGGGCTCCGAGCTGCTGCCCTGTTCCCTCTGCTGGTGGCCAGTAGGAGTTCAGTTTTCCCAGCTACAAGATGGGCACATGTCTCTTCAGACCCACCCACCATGCAAAGTGATGGACAGAGGGTACTCAACACAGCCCAGAACTGAAGGAGCCTGTGGCAGACTCACCCGCCAGCCTGGGATGCACTATGGCCAAGGCCTGAGATACCCCTGTCTTATCTTGACCATAGCTCTGTGGTAGGGCACGAGGGTACAGAGGCAGATGAGTAGCACCCATAGAGAAGTGGCTCCCTGGTATTTCCCACACCTAACAGGACCTGTGGGAGGGGGAGGGGAAGTGCTACTGAGGCCCTGAGGCTGGGGTGAGCACGGGGAATCCCATAAGTCCTTACAGTTCCCACCTTCCCAGGCCTGATACAAGTAGTTCTACTGGCAACAGGGACATTGAGGCGAGAGTGTGAGTGTGTCCTACCTTCCAAAAGGCCTCACCCCTCGGCCTCTAGGGAGTGCCTAGGCTGCAGCAGGAGGGCAGAGGCAGCAGGACCTCCCCAGCCACTTCAGCTAGCCAGGACTGTCACTGCATGTAAACGCTGCCCAGTCTCCTTGGCACGCTCAGTTTCTGGGCTCTTGGTGCTGCCAAGGCCTCATTAGCACAAGATCTTAAAACAGCTATGTGGAAACCCTGCACGACCCCCTGGGCTGGGCGCCAGCAGGCTCTGCATTGTACTGAGTGGGAAAGCTGACAGAGAAACTAGCCAAGCACAGTCCCTGCCCCCCCCCCCCACAATCGTCATTCCTGATTCAAGCGGGGAATAAGCTCCCCGCCCGCTTTCAAATGGGAGCAGCGAGTGGGGAGGCGAAAGGAACATGATCCAAATAGACAGGACAGCGACTTCAGAGATAGCTAGAAGAATAGATTGGAGTTCAGAGCATTCCCAAACCAGTGGAGCGCTGGAGAAGCTGGGCTGGTACCCAGGCCTCTTACACCATACGCTTGGCCCAGGGCAGGATTCTCACCAGAGAGGAGGGGACCCAGGATGCCAGGGAGGCTGGGCTCAGGGGAAATGGCACTGGCTCTAGGTCCTTAACATGAGGGTATGGGGTGAGGCGAACACACAGGTGAGGATCTCTTTTTAGGTTTGGCTTTTTTTTGGGGGAGGTGCCTCTAGGTAGCTCTGGTTGCTTTGGAACCGTGTACACTGGGCTGGCAGTACATGCACAGAGCTCTTCCTGCCTCTGCTTACCAGATGCTGGGATTAAGGTGTGTGAGTGTGAGTGTGTGTGTGTGTGCACCTAGGTCTAAGTACACACTGAGACAGAAAACAAGCCCCCAGGCCAGTGTCCTTTGTCTTCTGCCCTGCCTTAATACCCTCCAACCCCCTCAACCCAAAGCATTCCTGGACAGCAAGCCAGTGGTCAGTAGCTGCTGGGCAGGTATTCTGAGCCTGTACTGAACCCCCAGAGGTCCCATGAAGGTCACGGACAAACTGTGGGCCCCTGGGCTAACTCCTGCCCAGTCCTGACTGTGCACAAAGTCCAGCTGGGCCAGGGTCTTCCAGGCTGCCTCTGGAAGAGCTGACCACACACCTGGGGCCTGCTGGCATCTCACTGCCATCATGCCTGGATCCTGTGGCTAGGAAGCACCCTCTTTGCCCAGACAGGGCTCCCTTAGGTGCCCACAAAGCCTATTCTTCCGCATGAAGTGGCAACAGACAAGTAGTGGGAGGCGGAGCTCCCTGCCTCCTGACAGGCAAGGAGTTAAAACAGGAGCTGGGCCCAGGACAGTTAGTTCCTTAGGGGAAGTTAAGAATTCGCTGTTCCCTGGGAAGCCTGAGCCTGCTGAAGTCTGAATTCCCACAGCAAGTCAGACTGTGGCATCAGGGGAAAGGACATCTGAGAGGCAGTGATGACCTGGGGGCCTTAGCTTGGAAGTGGCCTGTTAGAGAGGCCCAGAGGCTATGGGTCTCTATCATGAAAGGCCATCTTGAGGAGAAAAGGCTGGATCTTGCAGGCTCACAGCCTTCTCCTGACACACTATCTAGCTAGGCTGTAATTTAGATGGTAGAGCATTAC
This sequence comes from Acomys percivali, assembly GCA_907169655.1. Taxonomy (NCBI): domain Eukaryota; kingdom Metazoa; phylum Chordata; class Mammalia; order Rodentia; family Muridae; genus Acomys; species Acomys percivali. The sequence goes on from OU015753.1 coordinate 7,858,294, forward strand.
CTAGCATGCACAGAGCCCCAGGTGCCCCAAATCCTAGCACGCAGCAAGTTCCAGGCTAACCTAGGCTATGCAAAACCCTATCAAAAAAATAAAAAATCTACTTTTGGAGTCTGGAGAGATGGCTTAGCAGTTAAGAGTACTAGCTGCTCTTTCAGAGGACCCAGGTTCAGTTCCCAGCACCCACATGGCAGCTCACAACTGTCTGTAACTCCTGGTCCTGGGGTTCCGACAGCCTCACACAGATATACATGCAGTTAAAACACCAACATACATAAAATAAAAATAAATTATTAAAAAGAATGCATTTGCCGGGCGTGGTGGTGCACGACTTTAATCCCAGCACTCGGGAGGCAGAGGCACACAGATCGCTGTGAGTTCGAGGCCAGCCTGGTCTACACAGTGAGTCCAAGACAGCCAAGGCAAACACAGAGAGAGAGACCCTGTCTCAAGCCCCCCCCCCAAAAAAAATGCATTTAAAAGAAATCTACGTTTGGACTCCCCACTCATAGTACCAGGCTCCCTCTATCCAGAGCATCTGAGTTCTGAACTGTGAACACTGAATTTGGGTGGAAACCACTCTGCCTAGGGTATTTTGTTACAAGACCACCCTTTTGCAGCAGAAGGCCGGGGACCCATAATGTGACAGGTCACATGGGGGCATGCAGGGGCCTCGACATGTGCAGAGGATGTGAGAGAAAAGCACCGTAACATAAACAGGCAGGGAGACATGGCTCCTGGGTCAGGAATGAGCGATAAGGATGATGCTATGGGGTCACAGCTGAAGGTGTGTGCGGAATCCTCAGAACCCATGGGGTCCCAGGCAACCCAACGGAAACTCACAGAGGCCCGCCCTGTACCACAGGGTCCCAGGCTACCCAATGGAAACTCACAGAGGCCCTCGCTGTACTGGCTGGTTTGTTATGTCAACTTGACACAAGCTGGAGTCACCAAAGAGGAAGGAGCCTCCATTGAGAGAAGGCCTCCATGACATCCAGCTGTGAGGCATTTTCTCAATTAGTGAAGGGGGGGGGGGAGTCCAAGGCGGGTGGTGCCATCCCTGGGCTGCTGGTCCTGGGCTCTATAAGAAAGCAGGCTGAGCAAGCCAGGGGAAGCAAGCCAGTAAGCAGCACCCTCCATGGCCTCTGCGTCAGCTCCTGCCTCCAGGTTCCTGTCCTGTGTGAGCTCCTGTCCTGACTTCCTTCAATGACAAAGTGGAAATGTAAGCTCTATAAACCCTTTCCTCCCCAGCTTGCTTTTTGATCATAGTGTTTCCTTTCAGCAACAGCGACCCTAACTAAGACAGTCCCCCAAAGTGTCACAAGAAGTGATTGGTGAAGAACTGCATCTGAGGCGAGAAAAGAAAACACCCTGCAGAAGTACTGGTGCTCTGAGCCGGCCCCTGCCATCCCATCCCCCACCCCTGGGTTGGGGCTAGAGGCAGCTCTGGGATTCTCCCAACTTTATTATGGTCCATGTGGATCCAGGTGTAGAGATGAAATAAAATAGACCATTCTAGGGCTGCCAATGTAGTTCTGTTTGTAGAGTGCTTGCTGGGCTTGCAAGCCCTGGGTTCTATCCCGGAACCATATAACCCAGTGTGGACCTGTAACCCTCACACTCAGTAAGCCCAGGCAGGAGGCTTAGGATCAGCACTTGAAGGCTATCATCAGCTACGTGGTGAGGTGGGGTTTCTGTTTTCTGTTTTTGTTTTCTTAACATCACTGGGTAGCCCAGGATGGCCTGGAGCTTACTATGTAGACCAGGCTGCCTTTGAACTGAGAGACCTACCTGCCTTTGCCTCCCCACCGTGACCATCTGACAAATCCTTTTTATGCCACATATTTATACCACAACACACTGTATGCACACATCTGGGGGCTCTGCTCTGCTGTGTCCACTGGCAGCGTATCCCCAGAACTCCCAAGCAACATAAGATCAGATACGTTCAGCTTTATAGACGTTGCAACCACTTCTCATTCTTGTGTGAGATGCGACTTTGTGGTGTGCTACACTCTTTATTTTACTGTAAAGTAAACTGAGTAATGGAGGGCAATGGGTAACAGAAGGCAGAGTTTGGGCTGGAGGCTAAACAGGTTCATACCACCGAATGAGTCTTACCCCCTCCCCCAGGACAGGGTTTCTCTGTGTAGCGTTGGCTGTCATGGACTCACTTTGTAGACCAGGCTAGCCTCGAACTCAGCCATCCACCTGCCTCTGCCTCCCTGAGGGCTGAGATTAAAGGTGTATGTGCCACCATGCCCAGTTCTGAGTGAGTCTTGACTGACACACTTTTCTTTTGGTACTTGGATATCTAGCATAAAACTCTGTGACCTCCTGGCCTCGTAGGTAGTAAGAGGACACAAAACACAGCAGTACCCTCGTCACATGGTTCCCTCTACCACCTCCCATACTCAAGGACACTTGCACCATAAAAAGCCGACTCTGTCAGTCACTACCAAGGCCCTTCTGCTTCATGGGCCACTTGGGATGTGGAGGCAAAGATTCCCAGGTTGCTGGGACAGCGGCCATCACGGGCAGGCCCTGCAGGAAGAGATAACCCAGCTGGCAGCTCACTGTGCTCGGCTGCAGCTCACGTGTCTGTCAGAGCATTCAGGCTGGGGAGGCCTGTCCCCAGTGCATCTTGGGGACAGTGGTGGAAAGTGTCGGGAGGCAGGGCCCTTGACAAAGACAGGCCCTCTGTGAGTGGAGATAAAGCTAGGGGCACAGGGCACTGAATCAGTTGTCGAGGCTGCTCCACATGCCAAAAGGAGCGCCGCGGCCTCCCCGGTCACCGGCTTGTATTGGCTGCGATTCACCCAGGAGCCAAGCTTTATCTCGCTCACATTATTGAAGCCACGAGGCAGACACTTGCTGCAGCCTGCGAGACTCCCTCAGAAAATATTAATATGTAAATGTCACTCTCCGAAGACCAGAAATGAAATGAAATGACCGCTGTAGGAAGCTCCGCTGGGGAGATAAAGAGGAGAAAGAAAAGGCTTCATGCTGCCTGGCTTGGGGCGGGAGGTGGATCAGTGAAGGGGGCAGGCAGGACTTGGTGGAGGGTGGACTATTTTTAATCATTTTCAATGGCTTCAGCGTCAGGCTTGAGAGCCCGTGGAAGCTTTCAGGCTGCAGCCCCAGCATGAAAAAACGTCCTCACCCCAAGGGCTTCCCAGAGCTCTTGGGACTTGAGGCTCTTTTGGTTCCTGCTGGTCCTACCGTCCACTTCACAGATGGGATGGAGGCTCAGGGGAGAAGTGGGGCCAGGCCCTGGTATGTGGTCTTAGGGTTTTCTCTTTCTGTCTTTCTCTGTCTTCCTTCCTTCCTTCCTTTTTTTTTTTTTTTTTTGTTGTTGTTTTTGTTTGTTTTTCAAGACAGGGTTTCTCTGTGTAGCCTTGGCTGTCTGGACTCACTTTGTAGACCAGGCTGGCCTCGAACTCACAGAGATCCACCTGCCTCTGCCTCCTGAGTGCTGGGATTAAAGGCGTGCACCACCACCCCTCGGCTCTTCCTTCCTTTCTTTTCCTCCTCCTTCTTCTCCTTCTTCTTTTTTGTCTTTTTGTTTTTTGAGACAGGGTGTCTCTGTGTAGCCCTGGCTGTCCTGGAACTCACTCTGTAGACCAGGCTGGCCTTGAACTCAGAGCTCCACCTGCCTCTCACTCCCAAGTGCTGGGATTAAAAGTGTGTGTCACCATTGTCTGGAGAGTTTTCTTTTTCTTTCTTCTAGAAGCCTCTGCCCCGCCTCCACCCCCTTGAGCTCTCCTTTTTCTTGCTCCTCCTAGAAGTGAGTATGATGTGGCCCTGTGGGGTTACGGGACCCCAGCTGTCTCCAGGCAGAGGTGACAAGCTTAGCTCTGAGTACACTAGAGCAGGAGGTAGGACTCAGAAGGAGACAGGCAACAAACGCAGCTTGCTATTCCAACTATCCTTTCAAACTTGGACCCAGGAAGGGGCTGCCCTGTGCCCTTCTAGCACATTCCCTGCTTGCCCTACCCAAGTGCCTCTGGGAAAGACACCCAGATGTGGTCATGGTCAATGGTGCAGACTGGCCACTTACCAGCTGCAGGGTTTAAGGCCCCACAGAGGAGAGGTGAGGTAGTGACTCTTCTCCCACGTGTTGAGGTACGGAAGCGGCCTCATCCACAGGCGGCTGTGTGTCCCCCACTTGTCCACAGAGAACTCAGAGCTCTGTACAGACTGGCTGCAGGGCACCTGAAGAGGGGACATGCACTTCTAACGTCACCTGTTCAAGGTGGTGTATCTCCTCCCTCTCACTCTGGGAAACAGGAATGGCCCTGGTCCGGTCCAACCTTTGGCTGTCACTCTGGGTTTTCCCAGAGCCCTGTCTTTTCCTGTTGACCATTATTAAACCACACAGAAGACACTCAGAGAGGCCCAGGCCCCTAAGCTCCTGGGAGCTCACTGTTTCACCTTTGCATTGTGTTGGCTGCCACTGAGTCCCAGATGCTAGACTTGTGCCAGGAAAGGCTAGACTCCAGGGGCCTGAAGGGATTCCAGCTGGACTTGGTGTCCGCTGCCCCCCTGGGCACCATCCCAGGCCAAGGGCCAGCTCCAGAAACCAGGTGGGGCAGAGGTGTATAGCTGTAAACATGGACAGAAGTTCTGGCTTCCGAAAGCTGGGGCACCAGGGAGAACATTCCATATTCACAGAAGTAAGAAGGACGATAGCTCTGGACTCTCCAGACAGAGTTTGCAGATATGAACACACACACACACACACACACACACACACACACACACACACACACACACACTCATGTACAAGCAGCTCATACAGAGATAAGTTCGCACGCAGACACACAAACATGCACAGCACACAGGTACAAGCTCACACACCTACAGGCAAACACACAAACACACAAGTACACAACCTGGAAAGTCTCTGACCTTTTAGCCCTGGCTTCCACTTTCCCAGGATCCCTTCAGGGTGCAGGGAGCCTAGAAAGGGCATTTTGGAAGCAGGGCAGCCCCAGCACCAGGAGGCTGTGACATGACACCAGGAAGAACAGAAAAGGTTTTGCCACTGACCTCGGCTGTCCAACTTCCTGAGCCCTGACCCTGATCACATCCTCACAGCGGTGGAGGCATCCAAGCCTGAGAACCTTCCAGCCACAGCCACAGCTTCTGGCACCAGGGCCCTTCCTGGGAACAATGCACCAACCCCACATTGTGAGGGGGAGATGGCAGGATTCCAGGGGGCCATGCCAAGCCTCCAGAGGATTCAGGCTCTATGGTAGCCAAGGGTGGGCCAGGAGCTGCAAAGCCAAGCCTGCTAGGCCCTCAGGCCTGGCTACCTTCCTTGCCAGGAACTGCCTACGAGCTGGAGAGCAGGGAACAAACACACTTAGGGCAGAAACCGAAGGGCTCAGGGGAGGGTGGAGCTCCCTTGGAAGGAGGCTGCAGTGTGGGCTGTTTCCAGGGAAGCCCTGGCCCAAGTGGTGGCCTGTGTGTGTGTGTGTGTCTGACCTCTTTTTCTAGGGCTCAGTGGGGGGGGGGGAGGATAGAAATGGGGAAGGGAGTAGGAAAAAGGAGGAGAGGCCAGTGGGCTCACCAGGTCCTTTGCTCAACATGACTTTCCTTCTCTAACTACAGTTCTCCGGGCTCCCAGATCCCTAAGCTGCATCCTAGAAGCCTTTGGGGACCTGGAGGGCCTTTGGGCTTATTTTAGAAGTCCCACCCAGGATTCCTACCTGCAATGGTTCTCAAAGCAGGGTACCCACACAGCAGCAGGAGTACAGATTCTCAGGCCGGACCCAAGTCATACCCTCTGGGGACCCCAGGTTTTGGTGTGTACGTATTCCCAGGGGATTCTGATGCTCAGTGGCGCCTGAGGCAGGACAGCTTGGGGGCATATACCATGGTCTCCCAGAGGGGGCTATTCTTAGGAGAAAGAATGCAAGGCCCTAAGTCCCAGAGAAGTGGGCTGGACTTGGAAGGAGACAGGTGCAGCGAGAGGAAATACTCCTGGCATCCGTGCAGGTGGGCTACATCCTGGAGCACCTCACGGCACCCACAGCAGCAGGGATGGGCTGTGTTTCTAAGTGCCAACTGGTGACAACCCAGATCATAATGGCTTTGGGGACACCGGGACATAGACAGAGGCTGAGTGGAGTGGCTCATGGTCACCCAGTTGCAGCCACTGGACTAGGGGAGAAGGAACTCTGACCTCGGGTCTCGGCAGCTATGTTCACAAAGGGGAAGAAGCAAACCACCTAGGCAATGAAGGACTGTGTGGCACGGGGGCCATACTGGCCCATGCCAGTGACCTACTCCAGAGGGCCTCAGGGCCGGGGATGCTTAGAGGCTTCCGCCAGGCCTCATGGTGGTATCCTAGCCAAAAGCCAGAAGGTGACATGAGAAGGCACCATGGGTGCAGTTGACTCTCTTGGTCACGATCTGCCCAAGTATTTGCATAACTCCTAAAGCTAGTTGGAGAGACTTGGGTTCTTAGCACCTCTCAGTTATTTTATTTTTTTTAAGATTTATTTATTTATCAATATGTATACAGTTCTCTACCCGCAGGCCAGAAGAGGGAATCAGATCACATTATATAGGTGGTTGTGAGCCACCATGTGGTTGCTGGGAATTGAACTCAGGACCTCTGGAAGAGCAGCCAGTGCTCTTAACCTCTGAGCCATCTCACCAGCCCCTCAGTTCTTGACCCTGGCTCAGGTCCACAGTTAAACGGGTTCTGCGCCGCCCCCCTCCGATTCTCCGTGATGCAAATGGTTTGATATCAGAGGAGACGGTAATGTGCGTGGTGTGAGGGACCCTTAATTTATTACGTGCCTGTAATTGATGTTTACGTAAAGCAGCTCTCACAGCTACTCAAAGTGAGAGAGGAAACACAATCAATCAGCTTTGCCTCCAAAGGAAGAGAAAACACCGCTTATGCAAAACCACAGAGGGCTCTACTTGGGAGGGGCCCTGGCTGGCACCTCGGCTAAAGTGGCCCGGAACTCACTATGTAGCTTATGCTGGCCTCATATATGAGCAATCCTCCTGCCTTTGCCGGAATTATATGCTGGGTCTAGCTGTGCTATCAGGGGTGGGGCCCTCAGGGACGCCAGGCCCCAGATACTCTGATTCCTTTAGGGTCACCTTTGTGGCTACCACACTAGTGACACTAGTGACACTGGTAGATCCAGGGATGCCTTTCCTCCGGGCTGAGTTTAACTACCTGCAGGGCAAAGGTTCCCCCTCTCCTCTCATTCCTGCAAACTGTATCCAACTCACCCTGGTAAACCTCCATCCACCAAACCAGCAAAGGGCCCCACCTTGCAGTGATAGTGAAGGTTATGAGGAGGAAAGCTGAGAGGGAGTGCCCACGGCTTTGCAGCTTCCTGTGCCCACATGGGCACAGGTAGACAAGTGTCTTCACAGACTTCACAAGTGATCACAGGCCTGATGGCTTTAGAAAACAGAATGTGGCAGGTGGCGGGGGACCAGCATCTGGCAGGGTAGCACTGGGGATTCCAGCAGCCGTGTGGCTCTGACCTCTGCTTTCTGCATCCCACGACAGCCTTACTCTCTAAGGACACAGGTGACGGCATTTAAGGCCCCCTGGATACCCCAAGTGCTTTCACCTCAAAACCCTTACCTGAATCTCATCTGGTGAAAGCCCTTGGTCCAAATAAGGCCATATGTCCACCACATCTTAGGAGCAACGTGCCAAGCCTGGTCCTGCGTCTGTATCCACATCCATCCCAGATAGCCTCAGAGACCAGGCATGGGCCAGACCCTCCCCCATCCATTTCCATCTCTCTTAGTCCAGCCCCTGCTCTGGGCATGAGATACAGTCATGAAGGAACCCACGGCAAGCCTTGTTTTTGTAGAGCATCCATATGTGCAGAAACTCAGGGGACTAAGGGGTGTTCAGGCTTGGTATGGATGACAGCTTACTTTAGGTTTATTACTGTGTTTTACTGTGTCAGAGGACAACTTTCAGGAGCCAGCTCTCTCCTTCTGCCTTTACATAAGTTCCAGGGACCAAGCTCAGGCCACCAGGCTCACAGGACCAGCACCGCCTTTAACTGCCAAGCCATCCTGCTGAGGCTTACTATTCGTCTGAGACAAGGAAGGTCTCATGTAGCCAAGGCTGGTCCTGAACTCCTGGAGGCTGGGACTATAGATGTGCACCACCTGAAGTAGCCAGGTGCCTGAGTGTGTATGTATGGAGCGGGGTATTCCAGGCACAGGGAACGACACATGCAAAGGCCCTGCAGCAGGGCACAGTGTATTCAGCAGGGTGGGAGGAGGAGGAGGGGGAGGAGCTTTGTAGCTCCTTAACTTTCCCTTGGGTTGGATTGGGAGGTTCTAGCCATCTGGGTGCTACCTCCCTCCAAGGCTGTGCTCCCTACAGTGTTCCATTTTTCTAGACACAGGCTGTCCCCTGCTGAGGATGGAGCCCAGGACAGAGGATGCTCTTCCACACAGCTATGACCAGAAGACCAGGACTCCAGCCCTGGGGAGTGAGTTCATGTGTGTATGCGCGCATGAGCACACACACACAGATATACACTGGGGTTCTGGTCCCCAGAAGGCAGAGTGTGTGTGTGTGTGTCTGTGTGTGTGTGTGTGTGTGTGTGTGTGTGTGTCGGCTACCATGCCACCTCTATTAAGGATTTATCAGCCCAGAGGGAAGAAGTGCTTAGCTCTGGGCCTCCCGCAGTGGGGTCCCCAGCAGTAGCAAAACTTTGCTTCTGGGAATAAAATGGAAATCCGGTCTCTGGGGTACAATGAAAGCCAGCTCATAAAGTGTTCTCCTTTGGAGAGGCTGAGCAGGCCTGGTAATGGGGAACAGGGGGCAGCAGGGACACCCTGGGGCTTGGAGCAGGCACAGGATGGCAGTAGAACAGGCTTGTTGCCCGCCCCCCCCCCACCTGCTCAGCACTGCCCTGCCTAATAAACCCTCTCTTTTCAGAGTCACATTCAATGTGGTCCCAACAGAGAGTCATACGTCACCAAATCCGGCAAAAATTTGTACTAAATTGAATCAATCCATCTTGGAAATGGCTCTTGTCAGCTTCTGTCAGAGAACTATCTGCAGGGGATGGAGGGATCAGGAGGGGCCATCAGGACGTGAGGACCGGGGGGGAGGGTACAGTGGGGGGGGCTCTCACTTCGAGAAACTATCGAGGCGGTGGCAGCATCTGGTATGGTGGAAGGAAGGGGCTTGGTGAGCACTGTGGTAGGGCAGAAGGACAGGCAAGGAAGGGTCCCCTGAGTAGTGTACCTGCTCCCCGAACTATTCTGCAGTCTTTTATGCAACACCCCCCCCCCCATGATTAAGTGCCCACTCTATGCTGCATAAGCTGATGGCAAAGGAGAGCCAGCCAAGTGAAGCACAGACCCAAGAATCAGAAGAGAAGGGCTCCCCCAACTCCTCTGCACGGACGAACCACTCCTGGTCGTCCCCACAGGCAGGTTGCTTTCTGGCACCACAAATACTCGGGCCTCACCCAGCCTCTCACCTTTGACCATGCCCTTTGACCTTTGACCCATGCTAGGGGCACATCCCCTTCTCTGAGGAGCCCGAGCCCCTACTCTTTTCACGTCCTGTCCCTCCCCTGTTGCCCTTGTTGTCCACCCTGCCGCTCCAGGTGCTCAGGTCACTCTACACCATGACCAGCCTCACCCATATACTCCATGTGGCGCCATTTTGGAGAGATGGAACTGGACCTGCACACCCATGTCCACCCAGGGTTGAGGCATAAGGCAGGGATCGCTGAAGGTCAAGGTCAAGTCAATACCTGCCAAGGGACACAGGGGGCCAGTTGCCCCACCTTGAAGCTCACCTAGGCCAGATGAGAGATCGGCAAAGCTTGTCAAGACTTAACCACTCCCAGGCAGCCCCCCTTGGTTACTCCCTACAAAGCCCCTAAGGCATTTGGTGCTCCTGGAAGGTCCCAGTTTCTCCCTTACTGCTTGATCCCCCCCACTGCTGAGACAGAGCCAGCAGGAAGTTATAAAGAGCCAGTCATTGTGGAGGCCACTTGCTCTAAATGAATGCTAACCACAGGGCTGGAGATTGCATGGCCAAGTGACCAGGGGCCAGAGGGAGCTCCTGGGCAGCCCCCTCCCCCAGACACTCCCACGGAGCAGCATCTGTCACTGGCCATTGGAAGCAAGGGCTGGAGGGACAGGCAGTAAAGTACCTGTCTCGAAAAAGCACAACAGTACAAGTTTGCTAATAAAATTAAAAGACATATAACAAAAATCTGAGTGTGGCTGTATGCCCTTAAAATCCTGGTGCTGGGGAAGTGGAGACAGGCCTGAAACTTGGTGAGTCTACTTGGTAAGTTCAGTGGAAGACAGTGTCTAAAAGGCAAGGTGGATGGTACCTAAGGAACGACACTTGAAATGGACCTCTGGTCTCTACATGTACACATGTATAAACACTCGTGCACGCACACATACACACAGACACCCCTATACACATGAATGCCAACATGTGCACACACACATATAAGGATACTTGTTACATTCGTGTATTATTCAAATTTACATGTTCCAGCACACAAGGACAGGCCCAGTATCGTGAAAAGGTTACAGTGTGACTCGGTCATAGGGGGTGGGGGGCCCTGTGCCTATCTTCCTGATAAGGTTTATCTACACTCATGGGAGGACCTGAGGGCAGACCTGAGGGAACAGCCCAGCCTGCACTCTGACCTTGGACTGTGGCCTCAAGAAGGTTGAGCAAGCAAATTTCTGTCATTTAACAGGTTTGGGGGTTTTGTTAGCTCAGCCCCAACAAACTTGACAAGCAGCTGCTGGCCTGAAAGGAGCGATCTGGGGTCTTAAGTGGGGTTCCAGCTACACCATCTGCCTGCTCACTAGGGGCCCAGCAGCCTGCTGGGTCAGAGGCCATGTGGGCCTGTTTATCTCTGGCTTATCACACCCTAGACTCCATTTCTAAACTGGACAAGAAGCACACAGAAGGCCAAGGACAGAGGTCTACAGGGATGCGTTAGCAGACACAGGAAGACAAAAGCAATCTTGCCTGACACAAATATAGACGAATCCATGTGGAGGAAACCCACAGACTGGCAAATTAAAACGCGGTTCAGGCTGGCGAGTGCTGAGGACGCCAGCTGATGGATCTTCCTGGCCAGACAGCCAAGCCCAACCTGATAGGTCCCCACAACATACTGTCAAAGCCACATGTCCACCCGCAGAGGCTGAGGGAAGAGAAGTGCCAGCCTGCCACAGCTATGGGGACCATGGACCGACAGGAGGCAGGGCAGTGCACACATCTGGACTGTGGCTGGAAGGGAGGTGACTGTAGCTCAGGGGACTTCAGGAAGTGGGGAGGTCGGGGGGACAGGATGGGAGGCTATGCAGATCCAGGCTGTCACTACATGCGTCCCTCACCAAGCTGATGTCCAGGAGAGCTGAGGCTATGCCTGGCTGCTAGCAAGTGGCAGGAGCATAATGGTTCAACAGGAGGATGAGCGGATAGGTCAGTGGTCATACAAATGGGCAGTTAGATGGGTAGGCGGGTGGGTGAATAGATAGTAGATGCTTGACCGACTGGATGGGTGGATGGATGGGTACGTAAACAAATGAGGAACAGTGCCCAGCACTTACTAATAAACAGTCATTGCTAGTATCCCTGTTCCCACGCTTCCCCAGTTGAAACAGAGCTTCATCTCGACCTACAAAACCAAGATTACCCCCTTGGAATGTTCTAGGCTTTCCTGCTTAGGCCACTCCACTTTTCTTATTCTTCTATCTCTAAAATGGATCTCCCTGACGAGCCCCCCCCCCCAGTGGTCTCCAGACCCAGGCACTGCCCTCTGGTCTGGGTTAACCCTTTTCTCTTTCTGATGGAGGGTCTTTCCAGGCCTCTCTCCTCCCTCGCTGTGCGCACTCTCCTCCTGTGTGCCGTATCTGGCTACTCACATGTACACCCCCTGGGACGTTATGAAAAGATACAGGTTTTGATGTGTGCTATGGGACCTAAGTGCTCAAGAGCCCATGGGGCCACAACTGTTGTCAGGGGACAAAACAAAGCAGGGCATTCTGCTGACAAGCAACTCCAGGCCATGCTGCCACAGAACAGGTAGGTAGGTGCTTGTGATCAAGTCCTCGGGGATCCTGTGTGATATCCCTGGCACACAGGAAGCCTTCGGGGTTGTATAGACCTCGGTTGGGTTTTGTCTGTTCTAGTCCGATCCGTGGGTGGTGAGCTGGAGAACCATGGCACTGGCTGTGCCTGTGTGCTGCTAGCGGCCTTAAAGCCTTGCTCTATAATAATGCCCTTGTGCCTAGGTTCAGTTCTGAGAGTCATTTTCCTCTAGTGATGAACCATGGCAAGACCTGTCATTCTGCCACCTCTGGCTCCCATGTGGAGTTCTAGGTCCCTCACAGCTGTAGGGGTTTCACTGTGACGTGCTGTGTGCGGACTCAAAGAAGTGGAGGTGAGCCACAAGATCTCCAAGCTCTTGGGATGCTGGAGCTGGGCAACTCCAACCCCAGATGTATTGCTGGTCTAGGACGGAGACAAAAATCCCTGGTGATGCCCTGGTGATGCTGCTCTGTGTGACACACAGGGGTCTGTCTATTCCGTTGCCCAGCTCTCCAGCATATGGTGCTATCTCCCTGGGCGACCCTCAAGTGGTTCCATGCACAGTCAACCATGCTCAGGGCAGTCCTGTACTGTGGTTGTCAGTAAGCAGCGAAGGTCCATTAGGCCCAGGAACAGGGCAGAGTGAACTTAGCAGGCTCCAGATGTAGAATGGATGAGGTGGGGGGGGAAAGCAGATCTAGCTTGTTCAAGGGATGGACTACTGGACCATGCACGCAGGCACGTGTGCACGGACATGCTAGGAAAAGGGGCAGGGGAGCAAGACTGGGCCTGAAGAAGCTCTGTACAGTGGCCGTGTCTTTTCAACCCGTCATTCCTGGAAATTCTGTATTTGCTGCACGCAGGAGCCTAAGGGCGGTGGCAGTGCCCTGTCCAAGAAAGGCAGAGACTGCAGCCCGCCTCCCCTCCCCCACAACCCTGTCCCAGAACACAAGAACCCCAAAGAACATTCATGTAAGGCAACACAAGTTATGGTTTCTATAACCTATGAGCATGTTTACTTGCTGTTTGTCTAAACATCTCACTCATTGTCACTGCTGTGAGCCCAGATACTGCAGAGCCATGTCCGAAAGCAGATAGGACCTTGGGCACCTCATAAGACAGAATGCAAGCCCCATATATGCCCCCCCAACCATGCTTTGAGGAGCTTCTTCAGGCCACACTCAGGGGAGCTGGGCCTCCAGGCTTCTGGCTTCAGAGCAAGGTTCCACAATTCCAAGTCTGGGGAGCCCTCTAGTAAGATAAGAACCTGCTTATCAGAGGGGCCCCAGATGTGGAAAATGACATCAGTGAGTTCTGTGTTTGCTACATTGTTCTTCTGCATGGTAAAGCTTAATCTATACGTTAATTACAGCCAAAAGATTAGCAACAACAATAAAACAGAACTATTACAACAGTACTATAATAAAGTTATTTTAAACATGAGTTATTGATTTAAAAAAAATTTTTTTTACATGCTCTTTTGAGATCCTGTTGACCAGGGTAACTGATAAGGGGATATCTGTATTGTCAGAAGGCTGATCCCACTCAGAACAGCTCTCTACAAACTGTCAAGTGTCCCTTTTTTGTTTATTTTGAGGCAGGGTCCCATGTAGCCCACGATGACCTTTTTGAGCCAAGTAAGACCTCCTGACTGGAATTATAACTGTCGCCACCACGCCTGGTTTATGTGGTACGGGGGAACGGAACCTAGGGCTTCCGGTGCAACAGACAAACACTTCAGTAACTAAGTCACATCCCCAGTCCCTTGGGCCCTTAAAGCCACCTGCCCACATATGTGCACTTTGTGTGTGTGTGTGACCCCTTTGGAAGATCCAACTTGGCCTCCCTACATGGCCCCTGCTATGGAAGTATCTGCAAGTCCACCTGCCTGCCCTTCATGCCAATGGTGGGTGTAAACTGGGCTCTTCCTAGTCGCTCCCACCAGGTTGAGATCAGCAATGAACTCAGGCCTGGGAGAGATTTGTGAGCAGCACGGTGGGGAAAAGCAGAGTGTCAGGACAGACATGCTTTCTGCAGGGTCAGCAGCCCGGGTGACCCCCGCTGCACCTGACTCTTCCTCCTAATGAGTGAATCACGAAGGGCGACCATCCATCTTCCTCGCCACTGGCCCTAATTAAGCGCCAGCAAATTCCCCAACCAGGCTGCCGAGTCCCCTGCATAATATGTTATTTACCTGCGGCTAATAGTTTCTCCAGTAATGATAGCCTCGTATCAAATGACCGCCGTTTGGCTTCTGACAGTTTTAAAGACCGGTCTCGGGGACACTACAGTTTCTAATTACAGGGTCTGTCATCGGCGAGGTTCGGTTCAACGCCACCTCCTTCTCCCGCGGGTGACACTTCTGTCCAGACAGGAAATTTAAACTCAGCCCCGACAGTTAAGGTTAAAAATACTGCTGTGTGCAAGCGGCAGATCATAATTTGGGTCGCTGCCGTGTTTAATTAATTGGACTGCAGCAATCAGGACTCCGCGGGCCGTAATTACAGGCAGGGCGAGAGGCCCCGCTCCCCTAGCCGTGTCTTACAGCTGTAATTTCGCGGAGGCTCTGACCTGGCTCCGGGGCTGGGCCTCAGAGCTCTCTCAAGGCAAGAGGCACTTCATTAGGCCACCGTGATTTGTGAGGCAGGGCAGGTGGAGGCCGGGAAGCGGGGGACAGGGCAGCTTGCAGCTGCCCACGCCCTTCCCAGGGAGGGCCAGGCCCCTAAGGGTTATCCTGACAGGCAGCCCTTGCAGGCACAGTGATGGAGACAAAGGGATTTGCTTCTAGATGCAGGAGATAGCCCCAGCTGCAATCCTAGCTCCAGGCCACGGGGGCCTTAGCACTGTGCTTCCCTGAGCCTGGACATCCTTCTCCATGCCAGCAAGGCTTCCTCCCACTCACTACTATACCAGTGGCTTCTTGGCCGTCTTTCCCCAGATTCCTCCCTTTGGAATGATAACCCTCCACCACCAACACCCATCCCCCGCCAGAGACCGCACCACACCACACCACTTGCAGTTCCCTACGTCACAGCCAAGCCAGTTCTTGCCCACATTCTACCTGTGCCAGGCTGACCTTGCTCAAGCTTCAAGGAGGGTGTATTGCTAAGTCGGGCTAGACGTGGCCCTTTCTGACTGTGCCAATAGTGAGAGCACCCCCCCCCCCCCCCCAGCTGGCTCCCCTTGCCCCTGACCACAGACGACCCACGGCAATCGATTGTGGCTAGCCAGCAGAGACCGAGGACCAGCCTCCAAGCTTGGGTGAGGTCCGCTTCGCTGGAAGCCTGTCTGCCCATGGCTGCAGCAGTCAACACCTGTAGCTTGGAGGCCACACTGTATCCTGCCGGGATCCAGCCTCGGTGTCCTTCATCTGGAACCTGGGCAGAGCACGTGGGTCATCCTGGGGAGCTTCATGGAAGGTTCCAGAAGCTCTACTACCCTAGCAGCAGGACTCTGAAGAGGTCCTGGGCCAGCCTCAGGCAGCCATGAGGATCTCAGTAGAGAAAGTGTAACAAGGTCCTCCTCTGCTGACCTTTGGCCCAGCACCATCAGCAACTAGCAATTTCCTCCCTACCAAACTACTCCACTTCTGCCCGCTGACTCCCAAAATCTTATAAGAGAGAATCACATGGGATGGGGGGGGTTCCTGGAGATGGTGTGTACTTGGCTTGTCATGAGCAGGCACACTCATTCACTTACAGATGGGTTGAGCTGTGTCTTAATCATTGTTGTACTGTGTGAAGAGACATTTAACTGGGGGCTTGCTTACAGTTTCAGGGGCTTAGCCCGTTATCATCATGGCGGTAAGAGCATAGGGGCAGGAAACATGGTGCTGGAGAAATAGCTCAGAGCCATATCCTGATCTATAGGCTGAGAACGAGACTTTGTGCCAAGGGTGGGCTTTTGAAAGCTCCACGCCCACCCCTAGTGACATACGCAAATCCTCCAACAAGGCCACGCCTTCTTATCCTTCTCAAATAGTGCCATATATTTGACTAGTCAAATACATGAGTCTATGGTGGACATTCTTTTTTTTTTTTTTTAAGATTTTATTTATTTATTATGTATACAGTGCTTTGCCTATATGAACACCTGTAGGCCAGAAGAGGGCATCGGATCACATTACAGATGGTTGTGAGCCACCATGTGGTTGCTGGGAATTGAACTCACCACCTCTGGAAGAGCAGCCAGTGCTCTTAACCTCTGAGCCATCTCTGCAGCCCCCTATGGTGGCCATTCTTATTCAAACCACAATGAGCTGCATGTGTCCTCCTCCTCCAGTCTTCTTCTGCTGGCTCTGGTCCTGCATCCACTCCCTGAAGCTTTCAGTGACAGCTCTTCCCAACTTGAGGAGGCTACAACTCCAAACACTGGAGTTTGGAGGGAGTAGGCAGTGCTCATGATGTACCCCAAGTCCCTACCTGGGATCAAGGGATGGCAGTGGTTAGAATGGGGTCCTCGCCACTGGGGGTGATGTTTTCAAAATGTATTCTCTCTCCCCGCCCCCATTCTCTCTCTCTTTTCCTGAGACAGGTTTTCTCTGTGTAGCCGTGGCTGTGGAACTCTCACTGCACACCAGGCTGGCAGAGAACTCAAGAGACTGGCCTGCCTTTGCCTACCAAGTGCTAGGATTAAAGGCTTGCACTGCCATGCCTGGCTGAAACGTATGTTTTCAACAGACACACTGCAGCCTAACTCCTTGTGAAGAATAGCCTCATTTGGAAACAAGGTCCTTGCAGATGTCAGGTCCCATGAGGTCACACTAGAGAAGGGTAGCCCTGAATCAAGCCTGACTCAAGGGTCATGGGAAGAGGAGGAAAGGCCAGGGCAGGTACATAAGGGCAGGCCCTAGAAGGAGACCATGGTGATTCAGCCACAAGCTAGGGGACAGCAGACAGACACTGGATTGTAGGGATAGGGAGCGAGGTAGGGGTGGGAGGTGAGGAGCAGAAGGGTTGGCTGACCCCCCCCCCCATAACTCTGGTGCCCTCCGCTATAGCCCAGATTGATCCCTGGCGAAATGCACCCTCCACCCTGGTCTTTGGTACATGGTTCCCATGGAGCTGGGGGACGAAGGGGGTGGGGGGGACAAACACGCCTGTTTATTAAGAATCGAAGGCTGGGCGGCGTGAGGCCTGAGGAGAACGCCTTTTGAAGTGCCAAGTGATTTATTTCAGCCAATTACTGTGTGCTTCTCTTCCCAGGACCACATGTAATTGATTGAAACCTATTGAAAACAAATTAGCCAGCGCAGGGATGCAAAGATCTGGTTATCACTTCCCTGGAGGGCCACAGGGAGCACGAGCCACACAGCACCACACGTACTTCCCCTTCCCCGGAAGGGTGGGGGATACAGGAGCGGATCTGTCAGCCCAGCAGCCATCTGTACACACAGCCTGCTCTGCCTGGTCCTCCTGGGGGCTGTGCTAGGCTACCTAGGGTACGGCCAGCTTTCTGCTGGGGAGCTCAGAATCTTTGTACCACTAGGGAATGAAGGCCCTCCTCAGAGTACAGTCTCAACAGGAGAGCTCTGGGGTCCTAGTTAAAGGAGGCCCTGCCTCAACATGCCTCTCGGTTTTCAAGAAGGTTCTCCAGTGGTCTATAATGTGCAGTTGTGGGGGAGGGGGACTCCATTTTACCACAAATGTGCACACAACTGATGGTATTTTTGTTTTGTTTTATTATTTTGTTTTCTAAGACAGAGTCTCTACATAGCTCTCTGGCTGTCCTTGAACTCACAGCCTCTGCTGGGATTAAAGGCATGCTCCACCTGGCCAGCTGTTATATTGCACTTTTATTTTCACTGGGCATGGAGGTGCATGCCTTTTGTTTGTTTGTTTTGGGAGATGCATGTCTTTAATCCTAGTACTCAGAACCTGACTGAAGAGTTCAGTTAAAGAATTGCTGCTGGGAGTTAGAGGCCAGCCTGGGCTACGCAGTAAGTTCCAGACCAACTTGGGCTACAGAGTAAGACCTCATCTAAAAAAAAAAATTCTTTTTTTTTTTTTCAGCCAGGCACTGTGGTATCTTCTGCCCATCTACTCAGGAGGCTGAGGCAGGGAGATCACTTGAGTGAGGTATTGAAGGCTATCTTAGATAGCATAGCATGACCCTGTCTTGAAGAGGGAGAAAATCAGTTTTTAACAACAATAACAACATTTACCATCTTGTATCTCAGTGGTAGAGTACTTGCTGAAGATGTACAAATTGAGTTTATTCCCAGGATTGCAGAAAAGAGGGGAGGGGGGAAGGGAGGAAGGGAGGGAGGGAGAGGGAGGGAGGGAGGGAGGGAGGGAGGGAGGGAGGGAGGGAGGGAAGGAGGAAAGGAGGGAAAGTCAGAGGGAAGGGGCTGAGGGAGGGAGGGAGGAAGTGGATAGTATTTTAATTCCTCTCTTTCTTGTTTGGTGCTGGGGACGGACCCAGGGCCTCACACATGCTAAGCACACATACTGCCTCCCAGCCACCCTCAGCTGGGCTTTCACAATTCCTTAAGCACAGCTCAGGCAGTCAGACACACCCACACTACCTGCATTTTAAACTCTCTCCCCTGAAGTGGTGACCTTCTGATGCACGGCTGGCATACTCTGACCGATGCTAATCCAGAGCCACACTCCCACTTTACACTCTGCCTTCACCTGTCTCCCACTCCTCTGGCCTAGTGCTCAGGGCCACCTCCAGGCTGTCCCCTCCCTCTCTCTTTCCCTTTCTCTCCCTGTCCTTCCCTCCCTACTGTAGGTCTTTCTCAGCAAAACCCAGAATCCTCACCTCCCAGAACAAGCCATACCTCCAACCAAGGCAGGTCACATTACTTGCACCACCCACATGCACCCAGACACCTGGTATCCATTGACTCTAGCCTGCAGAGACTGCCTCTCTTGTCCCTGTCACCAGGGCAGGGTGCTCATTACCTGTCATCCTGCAGGGGGCCAGATGAACCCTTCAGCCGGAACCAAGTTACCTTACCTATGCCAGCCATACAACAGTTTAGACAGAGGGCAGGGTTCCAGGCCCTACAGGGACCCTGGGCACAGTCACTGCAACCCTGTCACCATTCCAGGCTCTTCTTGCATTTCTGCCACCTTGTGTTGTCTGCAGAACAGGCCGGGAGGACAATCAGGCTCCTCTAGGCTGCTGTCTTTCTGTTCCAGATGTTCCCCTTGTCAGTCTGGGTGGTAGAAAGGTCAGAGTGGATCCTGGGAGCCCAGAAGCCCAGTGCATGCATGCATGTGTATGTGCGTGTGTGCGTGGTGTGTATGCGTGTTTTGTATAGCTGTAGCATGTGTGTGCATACAATGTGTATGTGTTCATATGTATCTGGATATATGTGCATCTGTGTCACATACACCTGTGTGTTTGTGTGCTGTGAATGTGAATGCCTGTGTGATATGTATCTCCCTCTGTGTTCACTAAGTGTTTTATATGTGCCCATGCCATGTGAACCTGTATGTTGTTCGTACTGCTATGCTGGGTGTGTCTGTGTCGCATGCACACATATGTGGACGTGTGCCTGTGTGTCGGCATACATATATATGTGTGTGTTTGTGTGTGTGTGTGTGTATATCTGTGTGTGTCTGAAGTATATGTGTGCACAGGTGTGGATGGATATGCATGTATGGGTGGGGCAGGATCTGTGCTTACTATGCACATGTAAATCTCTGTGTATGCACACATATGTGCATGTATTCATTAGGCATGAGCCCAGACTTGACTTGGAGAAGAAGTCTCTGTAGACTTGGTGAGGATGCCAGCTTGCTCTAGGCCCCCCAGTGTCCTGGCTGGCCACCTACCATACTGTGCACAGGTCCCCGTGGATTACGTAGGAAAAGTACCTACTTGGCTTCTGCTACTGGTAGATAGCATGAGACACTTACATCATCTGTTCCAGCTCCCTGATAGATAGCTTTGCAGATCTACTCTACGGACAAGGACACTGAGGCCCCGGACCAAGGCCTCTCACTCCAGGGCCTCTCAAATGGCTATCTGTTGTGGTAGTGTGCTCCCAGCTCCTCCTCAGGTGGTATGCCTCCAGCTCTGTGGCCACCCTTACCCTGTGGAACTTGTCCAGGACTGGGTGAGCCACCTCCAGCTTTGCTTCAATGGGAACTGGATGGCCACTCCAGGACACACTCACCCACACACGGCCCTTGGACCTCAGCTGTCCCTCTGCCCTCTGTCTATCTCTATAGTGTCATAATCTCCCATTTACTCCTCTGTCTCCTCACTGGAAGCTTCTCTGAGGTATTTATTGCCCTGATCTCTGAGAGCCTCCCCGTGGCATTGTCATCCCAGTGTCACCATTGCAAACGCTATCACTCACACGGCATAAACCTGTTGTAACATCCCCGCCAGCCGGCCGGGAAGGTCACCATCACTCTTCCTATGACGGCACTCAGGGAGATGGATGGTTCTGGGAATTACCACCGGCTACAAAGCGAGCACCTTTCACCTCCTGGGAGCAGGGGTAAGTCACTGTCACCGAGTGCTTGGCCCCAGGGAAATGAAGAAGCAGATCCCTGCTCTGGGCCATGCCCCAACACCTCCAGGAGCATCTAGTTGTATTGCTCCGAGAGCCGTCCACCTCTGCCCTATAGTGATCGCTTCCTGGGGCCCCCGGGGAGGATGCTGGAGGCAGGCGCCAGCAGGGGCTTTTGATAAATGAGGAGTCAGACCTGAGGACAGGGATGAATTACCCTGGCTCTGGGTGTCCTTTCGGGCAGAACGAGCTGTCCCTGCAGATCACAAGCTTGACCTCCCCTCCTCCATTTCTAAGAGGCCTTTCTTCGTCCTTAGCTCCCTATGCAGCTTAGCATTTGCCTAGTCTTGTCTCTTGAGGACTAACCATAAAAGTGTTAGCCTGAGGAGAAGCTGTCTGAAGGAGTAGCTTTGTGGCTTGAGCCATGTGCCAGGTCACACAGCCAGGTCAACGCCAGAGCCCGGTTGCCCACTCTAGTGCCCTCTGCCATGATGGAGTGTGGACACAAATCTCCCAAATGTGCTACACGTGGATTCTGGAGAATGGCCCCGAAGGGGTAGAGCATTTACCCTCAAGAGCAGCGCTGATCTTGCTACTTACTCTAGGATCCAGTCGGAACTTCTGGGACGAGCAGCAGGCGACTGTGCAACAACACAGGCAGGCTTCCATATGAGCTGCCATCAACGCACTGTATCCTGCCAGCCCGTATCCTGGTTATTACTGAGGCAGTCCCACTGGGAGCCCAGAGCTCCTTCCAGAAGTCTGAGGTTCCTAGGATGCACAGGGCCCCCCAGTTCATTCCCACCCAGAGTCCCAGAACCTGGTCTTATTTAGAAATGCAGAGTTAGCAGATACCATGCACCAGGGTGAGGGAGGCTCCCTGAAGAGCGGGTGGGGGGGGGGGCAAAGAGCTGTACCATGGTGCCTTGTGCAGAGGTGTAGGAGGGACTGGGGATGTGTCTCAGTGGGTGGAGTACCCAGCCAGCATGCACCAAGCTCTGTGGTTTGGTCCCAGCACCACTGTAATCCCAGAACTCAGGAGGTGAAGGCAGGAGGATCAGAAAGTCATCAGCCTTCTTGCCTACATAGTGAGTTCAAGGGCAGCCTGGGATACACGAGACCCTATCCCCAAACCAAGGGGAATGGCGGGGTACTGGAGAGATGGCTCAGTGGTTAGGAGCACTTCCTGCTCTGGCAAAAGTCCTAGGTTCCCAGCACCCACTGTGGTGATGGCTCAAAACTGGCTGTAAAATCTGATGCTCTCTTCTAGCCTCCATAGGCGACAGGCACACATGCAGTATAAAAACACACATGCAGGCAAAACACCTACACACACACACACATACACACACACACAGACAGACACACAAACCATAAAAAGGCATAGGAGATGGTACAAGGAAAGAGACAGAGACACACTCCAAGGCCATCAAGGTGCACTCTGGGGTTACAGGGAGCTGGCAGGCTCTGGGGCCCTGCCTATTCCTCCTTTAGACCTTAGGCCTAAACGCAGGAGAATACACGGTTTAGTTTAGGCGCCTGTTTATTGTAGCTTTATTCAGTATAACAGAGAGTCAGAACCAACCTAGTCCAACAGATGAATGGACAATGAAAATTTGGTATGTATAAAATGGAATACTACTCAGTTCTAAAGAAAAACGAAATCACAAAATGTGCAGGAAAATGGATGGACTTTAAAATGTATATCAAGCAATGTTACAATCTCAGAAGAGTAAACTCACATTTTCCCTCATCTGCAGAATCCAGCTAACAATACACGTATGTGTGTAAATGCATGTACACGTCATGGATTTTGGTTTTGGTGTGGATAAGTGCATATATTCAATAGTGAATGCATAAAATCCAGCGTGAAGCTCACAGCCTCCCTTGTGAATGCTTAACTGCAGAGTTCATTGAGTTGTCTAGTCTTTGGCCTGGTTACTGGTTAATTCCCGTGTGTGTGTGTATGTGTGTGTGTGTGTGTGTGTTTTATTTGCAACATTTTTAAAAATAAAGTTTTAAAACAACGAAATGCCTGCCTTGGGGTCATGGGTCAAGGTAACCTGAAGAATTAAGCTTCTGTGAATAAGGCCGGGGGGAGGGGGGGTTGGTCTTACAGTAGTCCTCTCACTGGGTTCCTCCTCCCTTCCACAGGCCGCTTGGCTATCTGGTACACTCCAATACCACACCTGTCTAAGTTTTCAGTTTCCTGTCCTCCCCTCCATGGAGCACACACAGCACCAGCTCCTCACAGACCTCTGCCCTGCACCTGCCTCTGGCTCATGGAACACATCAATATTGTGGTTTTTCACTCAGCACCATGACAGGCTGCCTCAGGGAGGGCGGGCAGGCTCAGGAGCCCTCTGAACTGCCATCACCCCTCGACAGAGTCTGTGGCACTGTGCCCAGGGATGGGCATCTTATCTAGACTCTACCTGGGGTCAAGTCTCAGGTCTGTGTAGCCTTAGGCATGTTGTCCAGACTCTTTAGGCCTCAGGTCCTCGTCTGTTCAACGGGACAGTAAAGAACCTCCCTTGTGGAGCCACCTACCTGTTAACAGGACAGAGGCCCTAGGGACAGGGGTGGAAAATGGGCACAGAGTATACCCGTGATGACAACAGTAGTGTTTCAATTCTCTAGAAAGACAAGTAGAGTGTGACAAGGGTCGGGGGAGATGAGCGGGACCTTCTGGAATATTGTGTCAGAGATGGACCCTGGGGAAGCTGCGCAGGGCACCTTGGTGGCTCTGGGCCAGCAGCATTGGGCTGGGTCGCCAGACTCCAGTTTATTTATAGATCAAGCAAACCTGCCCTCAAGGTCCCATCACAGCCAGAAAGCCTATTCTAAAGAGCAGGAAAAGCAAGTCAACTCAGGCTCAGCCAGGCGTGACTGGCACTGGGCAGGTGTGGCAACTGGGTGTGGCTACTGGGCATGGTTAATGAGCCCGCTCTTTAGGCTTAGGACCAGCTTCCTAACCTGGGGGTTCCTGGGAAGCAGAAGCATACCAGCTCCTGGGATGCTTAGAACAGTCCTGGACACACATGTGAAAAAGGCGCTGAAAGCAGCTCCTACTCACTGGGGGTCAAGGTGGCATGGGCCCTGCTACTGCTAAGCCTCCAAATGTCACCAGCAACTGCATCCCCTGGGGAAGGGTCTTGCCCAGGATGCGTTCAGTCAGGCCCGGTATGACTCCCTGTCTCTGCCACTGCTAGTGCTGATGAAACATCATGACCCAAAGCAAACTGGGGAGGAAAGGGTTTATCTGGCTTACACTTCCACATCGCAGTTCTCCGTGTGGTTTCTAGGCAGCCTACGTGGCCCAGCTGTGTCTTCCCCTTCCTCTGCTATTTCCTCTCCTCTATCAGCCGCCCCCCCCCCAACTTCAGCCTGCCTGTCCTCCTCCCATGCCCCTGCATGGGCCAGCCTAGGCTAGGGTGGCTCTTTTGCTTTCGTTCTGTGCCCTCTGCCTGGATCATGCTCCTCAGTCACCTGCTCTGGGATCGTGCCCTAACCATCTCCAATCCTGGCTCGCAGCCACTTGTTCACTGCACTCTCCCCACCCACTCTCTCCTAAGACTACCGGTGCCTCTTGTTACCTGCTCCACCCTCCTCCTTGACCTCAGAGTTCCTATATCTCTAATGCTCGCTTCTCATTTTAGCCCTGGTCTCACTGCCTATACCCCAGGGCAGTGGATGCCCACAGAGGCCCCCAAGTTCCAGGAAGCAAGAGCCATGCTGTCCACAGGGCACCGAGGACACTGAGATTTCTACCAGAGGCATTCACAGAGGAGATTGGATGGAAACTCACAGTCAGGGTGGCCCTGGGAAGTTTTCACTGGGGACAGCACCACAAGGAGGCCAGCTGCGTGGACTTCAGGCACATAGCTAATGGTTCTTCCAGGCACGGGGGCTGCTGGGAAGAGGCCAGCCGCAGGGACCACCAGGACGAAGCCTCGGCACCCGAAGGAGGAGACGACCTGGCCTGTGGTGGGTGGGTGTCAGGCAGTAATGGCTGTACTCCCCCCCATCCGCAGGCTGGGTGCCATTCATCTGACCATACACACGCACACGCTAATCAGCTGTGGCCGTGGCACCCAGCTCAATTCAAATTGATTTACCGAGCCTGGAAATGGATACAAATGTGATTAAAGGCCTTTTATTTTACATAGGTTCTCTATAAAATGATTGAAATCAATTGCCCGGCAGGCCCTGCGCTATTACTGCACAGAGCCTGCCCTGCTATTGACAGATATGGTGCCAGGAGGCTGAGCAGGGAGGCAACAACACCCCCGGCCTAGTCCAGGGTCACTGGTGGAGTGGCTGCAGCATCCACTGGGGTGCCTCTCTGTGTCTGCTGGGCACCTTTAGGGAGGCAGGAAGAGGCAGTGGGTGAGGGAGCAGGCCCAGGAGGAGGTGTCGCCATGGCAACAGCCTCCCACACCATCTTCCAGCCAGATGCCTCTTGTCTGTGATGGCCAGAATCTGGGAGGCTGGTTCCTGATTCCAGGGCGCTTCTGCCCCACCCCATGTTTCCTCCAGGAAGCTAAGGCCAAAGCACAGCTGGGCAGCCATCAGTGACAGATAGGTCCTAGTCAGTTATATCCCCTAGCTTACAGGCCACTCAGATGTGTGCACAGACTCACAGTGGCTGCTGTGTGGGTTTCTTACAGAATCCTCAGGTGGTGGGAAGTTTGGCTGGCCACCTGCCCTAAGGAGCTAGGCAGGCTACAGCCAGGAGGTCAAGGCTGGCCAGATCAACCAGCTCATCAAATGTCTGCAGAGACCACCATGGTGTTGACCACAATGCAGGCAGTTTCAGGACCCGTGGGCATGGTGGGCCCACATCTAAGGAGAAACACCTCCCTGCCTCTTGTAGCAGCTGGGAGCTGCCAGGATCTTGATTTACAGCTATGTAAGTCCCAGAACCTTCCTCAAGTGGTTACTCACCATTTGTCCATTTATTTTATGTGTGTTTGCCTGCATGTATGTTTATCTGTGCACTATGTGCATTCTTAGAGCACGTGTACACACACACACACACACACACACACACACACACACACACACACACACGGGGCAGGGAGGAGGTCATAAGAAAAAGGCTTCAGATCACCTGGAACTGGAGTTACAGATGGTTGTAAGCCACCATGGCAGGGGGCGGAGCTGGGAACTGAACTCCGGTCCTCTGTAAAAAGCAGCCAATGCTCTTAAGCACGGAGACATCTCTCCCTCCCTGAGATGCCCTCTAATTTGACTCTAGAAGTACAGGGACCCTGGAGATGAGCAGGGGACAAAGAAGTCTGGAGGAGAGCTGGCACTGCTGGCACTCCCCGGCAGGGGTACCATGAGCAATCCCCTGCGCACAGGGTTCCAAGGAAGTCAGGATTATGCTTGTCAGACAACCATCTGGAGCCTTCTAAGCAGCGTCCACTCTACCATCCTCTGTAGATAAGTGAGAGAATGGCTCTGGGGGTCAAGGGGAGGTGGCCCATGGCTCCAGCTACACATTCCTTGTTCTGGGCTCACTTATTCCCAGAATGCCTCACAGGCTCAGAAAGGGGACGTAAATTGCTAACAGCCACCTGGAAGGCTGAGGCAGGTTCAGGCCCAGCTTTCCAAAGCCACTGTAACACAGGGGAGCAAGTGCCCTTTCCCAAGGACCTCCACCCTGCCTCTATAGCGTTTCCTGAGTAGGGAACAAGCCCCACCCTGCTATGGGTACAGCCCTTCTCGGCCCTGCCTGCCTGCAGCCAAGCAGTTCCTGCAAGGGCTGCCTGCTTCCCGCAGGCTGAGCCTGCACCACCGCATTAAGGACAGATGGATTACAGCTAATGAGCCTGCTCGCACCATTAACACTGGAGCCTTCCCTGGATTAAAACGCACAGCCCGCCGGGCTGGCTTGTCACTCTAGAGGTGGGCACCGCGGCTGCTGGCTGTGCGTCAGCGTACCCTTAATTGCTCTTGTAATTGGGTCGCCTCGCTCCCGGGAACCCTGATGCCACCCTCAAGGGATGGCAGACTGATGAGACTGCCTTTCCCATCCTAGCCCCAGCCCCTCCACCCTAGGCAGGGTTCTCTGTGGAGTTCTGCTCAGCCCTCATCCCTGAAGGTCTGCCTGGGCCAGCAAATGCCTCATCCCCAGGACTGTGAAGAAGGGGCTGGGGCACCCACCAGCTCTCCACATCACAGCCTTTGGCATACTGTATGCACACACACACCTCACATGCAACCCCCCCCTCTCTCTGTCACACACACACACACACACACACACACACACACACACACACACACTTATGCATACATGTTCCGACACTCACAACTCCTTCTCTGTGGGATGAAGAGGAAATCAGAGACAAGGGGCTGCTTGGGCAGCAGGGTAGGGCTATGAGGCCCTGAGCCAGAAGGTAAATTCCTTGCCTAACTCAGTTGTGTGGCTCGGCAAGGTTACTGAAGCCTCTCTGTGCCTCTGCTTCTCCATCCATGCTGTGTGAGTAGTCAAATCTAACAGGTTTACAAGCAGTGGTAATCTCACTGTCAGCAGCGTGCTAGGTTCTGTCACGTGAGTGGCATGTGTGCAGACATTTTTGGCCTCAAATTCACTCTATAATCAACCCAGACTGGCCTTGTGGCCAGCCACCCTCCTGCCTCAGCTTCCTAATAACTTGTGTTTAGAAGAGCCGTAAGATTATGAGCAGGAATGGACCCAAGGGTGGTCCCAGTAGGGTTCAGGAAACTCTTGGGCCAGGGGAGTGTGGCAGGTGACACTCAGTGGGGCCCTACCTGCTGGCTCAGGGGGTCATCACCAGGAGTGTTTCCCACATAGCTCATGGATACTCTGCCTCCCACAGGAATTCAGAGCCCAGTGCAGAACAAGAGCCCAAGGACCCACTGTAGCCCCAGGCAGGCAGGCCATGCCTCCCCAAGGCCTGTTTCCCCATCTGAGAGCTGACGAAGCTAGGGTACAGCATCCCTCCCACATGCTGCCTGGATGCACAGGATACAGAGTGTTGTGGGAGGCGCCAGGCAACTGCTGGCAGTGGGCAGGAGGGCAGGAGCTGAGGCCTGTCCCTGAGGTCTGAATTATTCACACACAGTGGCACCCTTACTTACAGCACAGTCTCCGGCACCTGCTGGGAGATTACGTGGGGACTGGCTGCTCTCTCAGTTAATTAAGGGACCACTTTTGCCAGTGACTTCTCAGGTGTGCAGCCAGGCGGCCCCAGGTCTCATCCCACTGCCTCAGAGACATTGGATCCCCCAGGATCTGCCAGGTGGGAGGAAACAGTAGCTGGAGCTTTGCCAGGCTCACGGGTAGGACAGTTGCCTGTGTGCTACCGGGTGGAGGCAGAGGGAGTATGCCAGGCCACAGGAGCCGCATGGGGCTGAGCCTGGATCCTTTGGGGGGTGAGCAGGGACCACGCACATTTTTCTCTCTCACCTGACAGAGCTGGGCACAGCCACTGGCACGGTGTTCTGGCAGGTTCTAGCAGGTTCTGGCAACCTTCTTGCAGAGTAGGAGCAACAGCCAACATGAAACATTTACAAAGGCCTTTCGTAACCATCTGTGCTGGGATCAGAGAGGCGGGCTGTGAGCAACCACAGCCTTTCTGCCCAAGACACTAAGGCCAATGACATAAGACATAGCAAGCCATTGGACTCTGATGGCCTCATCAGAGCTTGACACAAGCCCAAGTAGGGGCAAGGACCAGAGTGGCCCACAGACACGCTGTGCAAGCAGCTAAAGGTGGGGGTGGGGGTGCAGAGGGCTGAGCCAGACCCCAACTCTGTTACTTCCAGCTGTGTGACCTTGGGGGCGTCACCATGAACCTCTCTGTGACTCAGTCTGACCCAAATCATGCACCTGATAGGGGACGGTTTCTCTTTGTACCTTTTCTGTGCTTCTTGCCACATCTATGGTCCCTAGGCACATGGCAGAGTCTACTGTACCTCATTTCTTGACAAGGTCCCTTTGGACTGTATTGACCTTTTCCCCCTCTACTTATATCCAAGAAACTCCCACACACCCCTCAAAATCTTCCTTGAGCATCCTATTCCTCCACCTCTTCCTCCCTGTGAGTCACAAGGCTCTCCCACCACTGTAGCCAACTGTAGTTCACACATGGTTTATCTCGATGAATTTTCCAAAAAAAGGAGGCGCTCCTGGCCTCCACTTTACAGATTAAGAAAACCTGCTGCGCTGGCTGAGCCATGCACAGCTGGCTCGCAGCAGAGCCTGAATTTGAACCTGGGAAGTCTGTCTCTCTCTCCTCAGTTGCCTCAGAATGGATGCGTGGGAAGGGAGAGAGGTTTGGCTGTTTTAAGAAGAGCCAAGTGTCAAGAGTGGCAGGACCCAGTGGGCCTGAGTGAGGAAAAAACTCTGAGACCAGAAGAAGCAGGAGGCAGTCCGCTTAGAGAGTAGCAAGGCAGGTTACAAAATAAAACCGAAACCTGAGCAGAGGCTGCGATGCCATGCAGGGAGGGGGACCTTGGCCTGCAGTTTCTGCCTGCACACCCTCACACCCTCCCCACCCCCACACTCAAGTGCTGGCTCAGCACGGAGCACAGCTGCTAGCCTGATGATTATTTCAGAACTACAGGGGCAGGTGGAGAGCTCTTGGCTTCAAGCTGAAAATGGTGGCAGGGGTGGGGTGGGAGGGGCATGTATCCAATGGGTGTGTAGCAGAAAATCAGACGGGGGGGGCACTATTGGACTGTCTGGCAGACCACCCAACATGGACCCATTTTTCCCAGGGGCCTTAGCCACGCTCCCCACCCTCCCACTCCACCTGCTGTGGGAGTGACACCTCAGCAAAGCGCTCTCACGGCCCCCAGGGAGAGCAATTGGACACGGAGCAGAGGAGCTGCCACCGTGCTGTGCCATCTACTCCGGGTGGCCAGGGAGGTGGCACGTCCTACTGGGCCTACTGCAGACCAGGGACCAATGCACTGAGGAGCCAAGAGGATAGGCTTAGCCTTGGGTCAGAGAGAATGACTTTTTGTTGTGGTTGGCCATGTTTATGTGAAACTCTGCCTTCAGTCCCCCTCATCACACAACATAAGTATCGGCTACACACCTGTGAACCCAGCACTCATGGGCTGGAGGCAGGAGGATCAGGAGTTTAGGATCATCTCACCAGCTCAGCAAGCCCAAGGAAAACCAGCCTGGGCGAAATGAGAAGGCTTCCTCTCAAAACAAGCAACAAAGAGCTAACTGCGGACTCCAAGCCTGGGTGTGATGTGGGAATTTGGGGGCTTTAAAGGACACAGACTGCCCTTGAAGTAGGTATGACTTGTGTCCAGCGTGTGGTGGCGATGTGACTTCTGCAGCCAGCTCCTCCCTGAACTCAGCGCTCCCCAGGGTCAGCAGGAAGCCTATCAGGAAGTGAGCAAGTTAAAAAACCTCAGCGCTTAGAGAACTGAAAACCCGTGTCCTCCGTATGCACCAGAGAGGGACCAAAGGCCGGAGACAACGCCTACCCACCGAGAAGTGACAGGCACCCTGATATACACAATTGTGTAGTATTACTCAGCCATAAACGGGAACAAAGCTGCAAGACGTGCTGCCACGCTGAGACTTGAAAAGAAGACGCTAAATGCCGAGTGTGAGGACACCAGCAGAGAGCCAAGCATGTCTCAAGTTGAGACAGAGGGATTAAGAAGTCCAGGCCAGCCTGGGCTACACAGTCAGAGTGGGAGGGGGCGGAGAATATGCGTTGCCATTCCCTATGGGAGGCGGGGCAGCTGGCCTGGGTGTGCTGACTTCACTGGAGTCAATAAGCAGACAGACAAACGCTTGCCTGGAGCCTATGTTGAGCACATGGTCCAGGCTCTAGGGCAGATGCTGAGCCACAGGGACCCATCGGTGCCATGCTACCGCCACTCGGCTGAGAGTTAAAGGGCTTAAGAAGCCATGGTGCTGTAAGCTGGGAGCTGCACACCAGAAGTTGGGGATAGTGCGTGCAGAGGAATCCTAGCAGGCAGAACCCGAGGAACAAATCATAGTGGGAATGGGATGGCTTGACACGGGAAATGAAGGGAAGGGTGGCGGGGCAAGCAGGATGGGGATGATGGGTGAAATGTGTCCTGCCAGTGAACATGTCCGTCTGCTTTACTGGGACTGCTTCTGTTTGACGGTTGGGCACCAGAGGCTGGACAACAGAAACCCCAGGCCAACAATCTTCAGTATGTCTCCTTGGGTGTTCCTCTGTCTACCTTCACTGAATCATGCAGGTCTGCAGGCCTCTGTGAGACTCTCAAACCCCCGCCTTGCTCCTTCCTCCACCACTCCCAGCTGCCCACACAGCGCTGGTGCCACAGAGCAGGGAGCCTGCCGCTCTCTGCAGCCCAGCATGGGCTCCTTTTCCTGACCCCCGATTTCGAGTAGGCTCCATCAGAGGTTCTAGGAGCACAGCCCAGTGGTGATGAGGGAAGCTGTCTGGATCTTGGATCGCAGAGCCACACGAGATTGCTGCCTGTGCGAGTGAATCCCCACGTCCACCCTAGACCCACAAGGTCTCAGCTAGGGGGTGCAGGGTGGGTAATGGGGTCACAGAGGAGGCCTCGTGCCTCAGCTCGCAGTCCACACACCTGAAACCAGCCTGCCCTTCCAGGCTGCCTGGGCTGACTCGCTTCCTTTCTGCCCTAGAGCCACGTGGTGGACAGAGCTCAGCTGACCTATGCCCTTAGGACCCGCACCTGGAACCTCAGTTGGTCGTAGCGTAGAATGGGGTCCTTTGAAGACATAATTAATAGAGATAAGTTTGAATACTGCGGGGCTACAGTGTGTGCCAAGTGTGTGCCAGGCCATAGGACCCATCCTTAGCATGAGAAAAACAAGCAAACAAACTATTAAACATAAAACAAACTAACTAACTAACTAACTAACTAACTAACTAACTAACAGCAAAGGTAGGTTTGCTCAGGAGGAAGAGCCCTGAGACCTGTGTGATTGGTATTCATACAAGGAAGGTACTGGACTCAGAGATGAAGACAGGACACAATATATCCGTGGAGACAGAGTTTAGAGTGGTGTGGCCATCAGCCAAGGACACGGGCCACTACCAACAGCCAAAAGCAGCATGGAGGAGCCTCTCCTAGAACCTTTAGGGGCCTTCATTTTGGGCTTTGCCTGCAGAAATATAGATTTCTGTCTTGTTTTGTTTTTTTAAGACAGGGTTTCTCTGTACCCTTGGATGTCCTTAGACTCACTTTGCAGGCCAGGTTGGTCTTGGAACTCAACAGTAATCTGCCTGCCTCTGCCTCCCGAGTGCTGGGATTAAAGGTGTGCACCACCACGCCCGGCTGATTTCTGTTGTTTTAAGCTCCATAGTATTGGCGGTTTGTTTACCATAGGAAACAAGTTCATCACAGGCCCCCACCCCTCAACCAGGAAATACCAAGCAAGTAACATCTTTAGTAGCCTTACTGGAGCATGTGATCAGCAGCTGTTCAAAGATGAGGAAGTCATTCTATATCCCATAATATACAGGGTCTCTAACTGGACCCCCACCATCAGGAATGCCATCACTCTCCAATTTATGTTTGTGCGTCTCTCTGTGTGTATGTGTACCATGTGAGTGCAGTGCCCACAGAGGCCAGAAGAGGGCACTGTATCTTAACTGATGAGCCAGATCTCCAGCCTTCATTCTTCTTTTTGAAGACATGGTGTCATTGTAGCCCAGGTTGGCACTGACCTTGAATGTAGCTAAAAAGACCTTGAATCTCTGACACCCTCCCCCGAATTATAAGCATCCCCATAACACTCAAGTTTATGTGGTGCTGGGAATTGAACCCAGGGCTTTGTGCCTGTTAGGCAAATGGTCTACCATCTGAGCTACAGCCCCAGCCCCCATCTTCAGTTTAAACCATGGTTAGCTGAGGTGAGAACTCCCACACCCTCTGATGCCCGTGACTGAAGTGAGGTGGCCCCTGGCATTGGAGGAACCATGGAGGAAGTGCTGCCAACAATTGTAAGAACTGGCTACCCTGTGAAGGTCAGGAGGGGCTTTGTATCCCCAGGTATGGATCTGGGCAATGAGAGGTCAAGGCAGGCAGGGGAAGAACCTACTGTGGCCCTCCATCACGGTCAGGCTCCCTGAAGTGCCACAGAAGGAGCACCAAGCTGGCAGCAGGAGCCAGTGGTGCCCCTTTCCCACCTGCACAGAGCTTGGGCGGGCTGTGAGCCTGCCAGATGGCAGCACGCCATGTGCCACAGAATAATCACTGTTAAAAATTCACTGGGTTTTATTTTCTTTTTTTAGGTTCCGTTTGCACTCTCTGCTTCCTTCTCCAGAAGGTACCAAACCACCACTGATGGCTTTAATTGTCTCTAATTAAAAGAAAACATCGCCTGGGACCTGGGGCTCCTTCATTCAGAGGCTACAGGGGGAGTGCAGAGTTGGGGGAGGGCTCCCTGGGGCACCTGCATGGCTTCTCCTGGCCCATGTTGCCTGACAGAAACTCCAGCTGGGCTGGAGGTGGGCCACTGGCATCTTTAGCCTAGGACGTCAACAAGCAGCAGTGAAGAGAACCTCAGAGAGATGGGGTGGGGGTGGGGGGCAACGGCTGCATTGGGACATGGAAGCAGAGGCCAGCATGAGGGACTGTCAGAACTCAGACCCCAAGCAGGTCACTAGGAAGTAACCTTGGGTCCTCACTGTCCCTGCTTGCTCAGGCTATTGCCAATCCTGTCCCCAGGTCTTTGTTAGAAAATGGTTAGCTCAAGTCCACAGGGCCACATATCTGTAGGAACCCAGAGCCCTAGAGAGGAGTGGGGTCAGCTGAGGAGGACCAGTTCCCCTGTCCTGGGCACACATGCAAATCACCCAGACAACAGAGACTGAGACTGGCCAGCGCAAATTGCTGGCTTTCTGGGAGGGCTAGGAACAGCTCATAGCTGGAGGAGCACTGGAGTCTCAGCCTGGAGTCTGAGGTGGCCCTGGGGCAATTGAGTGTCTGGAGAGGGCAGGATCATCTTTAGGCCTTTGACCACCATCATCAGGGGCCTTGTTGAAGATGAGCCCTGGGGTGCTCCCTGAATGGCCAGGGACTCTCCCAGGATGCTGTCCCTTCTTGCACCTAACCCGCCCCGGGTATTCCTCATCGTCCACAGATAAGCAGCCCACTTGGGGGGGGGGCGGGGCTGGCTGTTATTTCTGTCTGGAGAGTGTCCTCCTTCTCCCAGCTCCACAGACGGGTGGCAAGGCACTGTCCTTAGAGCCAGGTCCTCATTCTCCAGGCTCTCCACGGTCCTGGGATTTTTAAACGACAACTTATTTAAAAATACATGGCCAGGTGTAGTCGTGGCAAACGCCTTTAATCCCAGCCCTTGGAAGGAATCTGAGTCCGAGGCCATCCTGGTCTGCTGAGCGAGCTTCAGGAGAACTAGGGCTACACCGTGAAAAATTGTCTCGAAACACCAAAAGCTAAATAAACCAAAACAATAAAAATATATAGTCTGTGTGGCCGGATAGCTCGGCAGTTAAGAGCACTGGCTACTCTTCTACAGGACTCAGGTTTACTTTGCAGCACCCACATAGCATCTCACAGCTGTCTTTAACTCAAGTTCCAGAGGATCTGACACCCCTTTCTGGCCTCTGTGGGTACCAGGCATACAGGTGCTGCACAGATGTATGTGCAGGCAAAGGAAATCAATAGGATTGAAACACACACCGGCTTGGGGCTGGGTGTGTAACTGGCAGAGCTCTGGGGAGATCTCCCCGGCCTTTCCAGCTTTCATGCTCAGGGGCCTCTGACTTGGAGCCACATGCTCTCCCCACTCTATCTGTATGCCATGTGGCTTCCCTGTGTCCTCTGTCACATCCGAGACGGCCTGCCATTGGACGTGGAGCCCATCCTCAGGCAGGGTAACTTCATCTTGACTCCCTCATCTAACTCTACCTGGGAAGATCTTCTTCTAAGGCCATACTGAGGGTCTAGGTGGACAGCGATCTCGGGAGGAGCTCTGCTGCACCCCCTTTCCTCTCAGAGCCCGTGCTGTTAGATATCAGTGGGAAACAACGGTTCCCTCTGTTGACATCTGTTCCGATGGCCTGTGGCAGGGTGGGGCGTGGAACCTGTCCCTCTAGC
The DNA here is from genome assembly GCA_907169655.1 of Acomys percivali. NCBI lineage: Eukaryota > Metazoa > Chordata > Mammalia > Rodentia > Muridae > Acomys > Acomys percivali. The sequence continues at coordinate 7,892,946 of OU015753.1, forward strand.
AAAGACTTCCGGGGCCTGGCTGTAGCCTGGGACCTCCCATCGGTATGAAAGGGCCAGAAGAGAAGCTAGCCCAGCCTGTCACAGTCTGGATCTTTCCCTGTCTCTCCTACTACTGTGGTCAGAGGAGCTCCAGACAGATGTGTCACAGACCCCACAGAGTCTATGGTACCTTCTATACAAGGAGCCTAAAGGGACACAGAGGAGGCGGGTCTGTGGCCACAGCTTTTCCAGTGCCTGGCATCACCTGCAAACGTCTCAGAGAGGGGCAATGACCACAGTAACCACTGTGGACCAAGCACAGGATATATGGAAGGACCGTGCTCAGACTAGTGCGCTGGCAGTCATGAGGTTTCAAAGAGAAGGGTGCATTCTGCATCCTTTCCCCATCGGGCCCCTTCCATGAAGCCTGGGCCACCCCAAAGCGGAAGAGACACTATGCTGTGCAACTCCGAGATCATCATAAGCAAAGGTCATGGGCTTCTTAGGTCCCTCTGAGGACACCAAGGCCTGAGGGACTTCGGCCATGTAAGAGGTCCAGCCACGAAGACTAGCTGGAGAGATGAGAGTGGGAGAGACGAACCCAGCACTTCTGGTCCCACTGTATGAACCTTCCCATCATACGCAGACATAAATGAAGAATCTGAAGGATGAGTCAGAGTAACCCTGCCCAGTCACGTCCGCACAAGAGCGCTGCTGGCAGTCCCCAGATTTTGGAGCAAACACATGTCAACGGCTTCATAGTGATACTACTCGGAACCAGTCAGGTGCTGATGGGCGCATAGCTGGCAAGAGGCAGCTTGATGTTATTGTCCCCTGTGTGCTTCTATATCAACAAGAATAGTTGGGTGGGGGGACACAGCTGCCCCTCGCTGGCTAGCCCAGGAACCCCGCTGTTCTCAGCAGGCTGAGCTGGGAACCCCATGACCTTGTGACTCAGTCCAGGCTCTTGTTTGGCCTCTTCTTTCCATCCTGAGAGTCTCTAAGAGGGATTTTTGTTGTTGTTGTTGTTGTTGTTGTGTTTTCTTCTCTGACAGGTCTAGACATGGTTTTATCTGGTTAGCTGCCTGGAAGCTGCAGGCAGAAAGAGCCACCTCAATCTCCACCTCCCCCCCGCCCCACACACACATCAGAGTCTACCAGCTGGGTGTTCACCTCTTCCCCCCCCCAGCTTCCCACCCTGCCCCCCACCCCCCGATCTCAGCTGCCTCTATGTGTCACCGGTGCCATTGATGCCACCAGATTTTAGTAGCAGAGCCCAGTCTGACCTGAGCTTGGCAGCTGTGACAAGGACCACAGTGTTCAGAAAGCTCACTAAGCCCTGGGACCCCCTCCTACTTCAGGGAGAGCAGATGACTGTCCATCTGTCCAGCTTTTCTTCTCACTGCCCTGACAGAGGTTTTATCGGCTCATGGTATGAGGAGGATCTGTGATGGCAGGAATGTGAGGCGGCTGGTTACATTGTATGCACAGTCAGGAAGGAGAGAGGGGGGTGGGGGGGGAGAGAGAGGTATGTGGACACTGGCACTCAGCACACTCTCTCCCTTTTATGTGCCCAGGGCTTTAGCCCACATTGAGGGTGGGTCCTCCCACCTCAGTTAATGTAATCTGGAAACCCCCCACAGGCGTGCCTGAAGGCTAGTCTCCTAGGTGAGTCTAGAACTTGCCACCCTTTGATAATAGATGTCAACATCCTAGCAGGGTTTATTCCAACACACAGAGAACACATTTTTTGGCATTCCAGAACGCAGGCTCACACCAGCACCTTGAACTCACCCACCCCAGGGGACTCCCCAGACACCCTCACAGGCTCAGACTGATGGATGAGATCCCAATACTCAAAGTGCCAGCTGAATATCTCACAACAGGAAAAAACAAAAACAAAACAAAACAAAACAAAAGAACAAAGCAAAAGAAACAAACAAAAACACCCACCATCGGCCCAGCTTGAAGAACCATTAGCCGCTAGGCATCCAGCAAGCATTTATTGGGCACCTACCGTATACTCAGCACATTCTTCCCATAAGGTACTAGTGATGGAGAGAGACAGGCATATCCCTGTAGGCCCCACTAAGAAAAACCTAACACAGGCCAGGAGGAAGCAGAAGGAAACGCTGGGGAATATCAAGGGCTTCTTGACAGAGGAGGTGGTGGCATTTGGGCTGGGCCTTGAGGTACGGGAGAGTGAAGAGATGGGCCCTGCACTGAGGCAGGCAGCCCGAAGAAGGCCTTATTAATTACGTGCCCACTGGTGAGTCTTCTAGGACGGGTAACACAGTCTGCAAGCCGCAAACTGGGGTTATGAGAATCCAAGTCACACTGGTGACACACTTATGGCCCTTCACAGTCATACCCCACGTGTCCCTTGTCCCAATAGCACAGAGCAGTCAGGCAGGCCCAGAGTAGGCCCAGGGATGGATACTCACTGTGAGCTGCAGAGCTGGTAGAGGCATCTTACCTTCCTGCATCCGTGGGTAACGGAGGGCTAACCTTGCATCTTTTTACACAAGGTACCCAGTGACTATGGACATGATACTGGGGCAAATTACCCGTCTCCCCTAGCTTCTCTCTCACCCCAAGCCTGGGGCAGCCTTCACTTTTCACAAAGATGAGAGGACAGAAAGCCAGTGCTGGCCTGCAAGACTAGCTTGAACATGGCGGACAGAGCACAGGGTTATCCCATTGAACCATCTTTTTCTGTGGAGGGCTCCCCAGTCCCTAGCTGCTCCCTATAGCTCTAGCTGGGCTCTAGAAAGAAACAGAGGGAGAGCTGGCTAACCCTGGGGAGGCCAGGCACACACCAGCACAGGATGGCGTGGCATGGACGGCAGAGGGGAGACACAGGATTAACCAACTATATACAGCCAGCCAAGCAGGAGGTTTGCCTGGCAGATGGCAATGCGTATCTAAGGCCCGGAGACCGCTCTGCCCATCTACCCTGGGGAGACTGAGGCTCTGAGCTCTGTGTGGCCAGGCCAAGGTCACACAGCTGGTGAGGGGCCTTGCGGGACTGCCAAGGCCCTTCTCCCTACCAGCCCGGAACAGGAGGAATAACCAGTGGGAGCCACGCAGGGGGAAGCAAACTGGAAATAAGAGGCAAGTTTTGGAGGCTTGCCTGGCTCAGAGAAAAGGCCTCCCTGGTTGTCAGAGCTGCCGCCCCCCACCTCTGCTGCCGGGGGAGCCCTGGAAATCGCCTAAGCCGACATCTGATGGCCTGGATTTGTCCTTAAGCTCTTTCTACCCACCGGACTATAATCAACTGCTCAGAACCTCTCCACAAATGCCTCCTCCTGAGTTCCCAAAAGGTAGAAAGCTTTCAAAGCTGCTGTTCAAACAGGCAGTGAGTGAATGCAGAGAGGAGGCCAGGCATAGCTGGAAGGCCAGAGAGAAGGCAGTCTTCCCCCCGCCCACACTGATCCACCTGGAGTCAGAAGCCAGTGGGAGAGGCAGGACCCCAACCCTAACCACAAGGCACTCTCCTGGGACCATCAACCATCCCCACTCACGTCACTAAAGCCATTCCAGAATGACTCAAGTGACCATCTGGCCTCTTGGGTGGGGCACCGCAGTGGTCCTGACTGGCCACTGTCCCCAGGCCTCAGAGTGTAGCTAAGACCTCCAAGGTACAGACAGAGTTTTGTGATGCTTCCTAACTCTCCTCACCTAACTGGGGGAACTGGAGCTGTAGGGTCCAGAGGAAGAAAGGGCTACAGGAAGGGATGGTGAGAAACAGGGCTGAGGCCGAAGATCTCTCTACCATTCTCCATCTACATAACCAAGACTGCAGAAATATACCCTACCTGCAACTCTCTGCCTGTTGCTCAGCCTGATGCTTTGTCCCTGGTACAAGAGGGCTGGTGGCTGACCCTAACCACCTAGGTTGTCAACAGTCAGGTCACTTCAGAGCCCTGGACTCCAGCCTGGCAGGTGCCAGAAGCTTGGATATGATGACGACCACAGGCACAGGAGGACCACAGGCGCAGGAGGACCACAGGCGCAGGAGGACCACAGGTGCAGGAGGATCACAGGTGCAGGAGGATCACAGGTGCAGGA
>OU015753.1:7903524-7918429 GCA_907169655.1 Acomys percivali
AGAGAGAGAGAGAGAGAGAGAGAGAGAGAGAGAGAGAGAGAGAGAGACAGACAGACAGACAGACAGACAGACAGACACAGACAGACAGACAGACAGACATAGACACAGACACAGACACAGGCAGGCAGACAGACAGACTGACTGACTGTATATGCAGAAGGCTGTCTGCCCTACTGGGTCACACTCTCTCCCCTAGCCTGTAAGAAATGAGGCCCCAACATCCCAATGTGGCAAGTGTTGACCCCTGAAGGACAGCAGCTTTCAGGCAGGCTACCCTACTTTTGACCTGAACTAGAGGAACAGCACAGGTAAGGGGGTTAATCAGGCAGGCAGAGGCCACTCCATCCTGGCAGCCTCTGAGAGCCTGGGATCCCCAAGCAAGGGTGTGAACAGGGATGTGGAGTCTGCCTGAGCCCCAGCCTCAGCCCGTGACACAATGTGACTTTAGGCAGTGCTGGCTTCTGAGTCTCTGCTTCTTTATCTACACAGAACTGGGGGTTCTGCTGTAGGGAACAAGGAACCCACCACACAAGCACATACCACACCTTCTCCATACCACTTGGGTACACCTTAGAGTCACCTTACTTATCTTGCCCGCCTCCCCACAACTTCACAGAGCCCTGTCGCTCCTCCCTCTCATGCGAGGAACCAGCATCTACTTTCCTGAGAATTCCCTCTGGCATTGTGGTGGCATCATGGTCCCTCCCTCATGTGACTTCGTTTAGAGAGTTTTTATGGATGTGATTAAATGAAGGGTCTCAAAGTCAGCTGGCCCTGGACTCGGGTGGACACTAACCCTAAGCGCCCTGAGAAGGGGAAGAACGGGAAAGGAGGCTACATGGGGGAACGCCACGTGACGACTGAGGCAGCGACCCGTGTTGCAGCGATGAGCCTGCAAGCCAAGAAATGCCGGGCATGGCCGGCAGCTGCCAGTACTGGGAGAGAGGCCGGGAACAGATTCTTGCTCAGATCCCCAAGAAGGGAAGCCTGTCACCACTGTGATGCCAGACTTCCTGAGGACTGTGAGCAAGTAAGTGTGGGCTGCCTGGAGTCACCTAGCTTTGCAGGCTGTCACAACAGCTCCCCTAAAAGTAGACATATACCTGGCCTAGGTGCCTGGCTTCACTGGGCCACATAGAAGCCTTACTGATCCTCCAGTAACAGGGGACTGACTCAATGGCATGCTTTGCGAGGAGTCCCTCAGAGTGACTGGCAAAAGTTCCAGAAGGAAAGCCACCCACCACCACGGGCACTGCCTGAGTACCCAGTTCACAGCAATGGCTGCCTACAGACAACACAGAGCCCTGGTGTAGGCCTGTGTGTTATTGAAGATCAATGCTGGCCTCTCTGGAGAATGGCATGGATGCTAACAGGTGGTACTGGGAAGGGGGGTCTCCAGGGAAAGACGTGGGACAAACTCAAACAGGCAGAGTTTGCTTATGGCAGAGCCAACATCCCATGAGGACCTCCCAGTTGAGGACAAGGGACATGGGATGGCCAGAGGGGCTCTGGGCAGGTGGGGTCCACCCAATGCCCCTTTGGGTCTGAGGTACATCTGAGGTCCTTCAAGGTGGGGATGGGGACACACCTGGAGAGTGAGGCAGTGACAAAAGCAAGGTGGGGCTACCCTGGGTTTGAGACTCTAACCTGGAAGCACCTAACCCCAGGTGAGAAGGACACAGGTAGCCCCAGCCTTCAATACACGGGGCTCGAGTCACCCTCAACCTCTGGTCTCTACTGACAGACTTTGCCCCCACATATCTCTACCTCTGCCCTATAATGAGGGAGCCTTCAGCATGCCCTGCATCCCACACTGCCTGGCTGCACTTGTAGTCCTTCCCAGACTGAGCTCTCCCCACCAAATGCTAGCACAGATTGCCTGTGCCGTGTGGGAACTGGGTGCAGCCACCCAGCCTCTACAGGGTCTTCAGGAGGGAACAAGGAAAAGGAGATGCTAGCAAGAGGCCAAGGGTGTCTACACACTCTGGGAAACCAAAGCAGAACTCCACACACAATGTCTCCCTTTACCCTCTGCCAGGTGCACTAAATCCCACACCTAGAAAGTTCTTCCCATAGGAGACCAGGAAAGAATGGCTTTGTAGCATTTAGCCCATTTTCCATGTGGAGTCTTAAGCCAAAAAAGTCCCTGTCTATCCACGTGGGTCCTACAGTGTCCCTTCCCTGTATCATGCATTGTGTGTGTCAGCTGATTGGCTAAGCATGCTGGAGTCTACTAACACCAAGGGCAGGAAGTTTCCAAAAGAGAACCTCAGCCCCTTTACAGAGGTCTCTGCCCACCCCGCACCGAACTCACTGCAGGTGATCTACGCAGCAAATCCGTGTTCACAAAGTAAACAGGATAAAAACATCACAGTGTTATGGGGATGGACACCTCCTGTGATGCCCACACCGAGGCTCCAATTCAGGGCATTCAGGACCTGCAGGAGGGGACAGCCAAAAGCTTTCACCTGGGTGGACATTGTCACCTTCAGTTGTGGAAGCTGCAGGTGCAGGAAAGTGCTCCCTTCAACGGGACACAGAGACCCATCTGGGCTTCTAGAAAGATCTGAGTTCTTCAGGCCAGTAGCTCCAGCACCTCCATGGGCCTGAGAAGCCCCAGTGGCTTGGCCACAGTACCAGATCAACCCAGCATTCCTGGATGTGGCCTGGGCACCAGCAGTTTTTAGTCTGTCCCCAGGTGATTTCTGAGCTGGCAGACAACAGGGCTCCAGGTTATGGGGTGACTATGGTGAGTGGGGGATGGGGGAACACAGTGCATGGATCAGAGCCAACTGCCCGCATGTCACATGTCAAGGCTTCAGAGAAGAGGGTAAACAAGTAACAGAGGCTGGCACGGCCACGGAACAGTCAGGTCAGGGAGGGAGGAAAGCTCCACTCTCACACACTGGCTAGCACCAGACCTGGTCGGCCCACTATTCCCACGGACATATCTTTCTGCTTGTCTGTACTGGCTGCCATTCGCTGACTGGGTTGAACCTGACACAAACTCAGGTGTCAGGTGGGGACACGCAGGGCGCAGGAGGAAGCTCGGGCAGCCCACTGAGAGCAGCCTGGCACAGGAACCAACGAGGAGACACAAGACCTGGCTCCAGTCTTCAAAGTGGGAGAAACTAGTTGCAGGGCTTCGCCCCAGGGACGGCAGCAGACCTGGGATCTATGGAGGAACCCCAAAGGGACAGAACAGGATGCTCTGGGAGGGGGCATATGCACTGTGACGGTGGTGGTGACTTTCTCTCCTGTGTGGCTTTGACAGGACTCATGTCATGGCCTGCAGGTTAGATTCTGATAATCCTGTTGTCTTTTCTGATGGACCCAGGATCTCATCCCAGGCAAGAGCTCAAGCTCTGAGCTACATACACCCTTAGCTACTGATAAACTTGGGTTTTTTTTTCCCCCAAGGCCTCAGGAACATAAGTTGGCCCAGAACCTTCTCTATAACAGAGAATGACCCCTGACTTTCTGATTCTCTTGCCTCTACTTCCTGAGTACCAGGATTACAGGTGTGTGCCACCATGCCTGGCATTTAAAAACAGGTAAGACATCTTCTACAAGAGAGCAAGTCATGAAATAAACAGGGCTGCCCTGGGCTAGAGGGAAGGTCTCTCACGGGCCACCTAGGCAGCCCTGCTGAGTTGCATATGCAGGGCGGGAGGCCCTATAATTATTTGTGTCTCATTCCCCATGGGAGAAACTTACTTGCTTTCCTAAGACAATAACAGAATCAGAGAGGCTCTTCAAGCTCAATGCTTACATTTCATAGGGAACAGGCTCAGAGAAGTCTAGTTACCTCTCCAAGATCACACAGCAGCTCTCTTGACAGCCAGGCATGTTTCCCTCCCCTCCTCCCTCCTGCCACCCCAACCCCAGAGCACTACTAGCCTTGGCCACCTCCTCAAAGGCTACCAATACTCATTAAACACACCTCAGCTGAGCAGAACACAAGCGTAACAGGCTCCAGAGCCTTGATCACACAAGAGGGGGGCGGAGCTTGCTGCCGCTTGCTCAAATTTCCAATCTATCCTACTTGGCAAGCACTCACCGCCTGTGGGCCATAGGAGAACTGGCTTGGTGTGGTAGGGCGGTGACCACTGCCTACTTGGAAACCAAGGCTTTGCTCTGCCCTCACGCCTCCTGGGCCTGGCCAGCAGCTGGCCACTGTCCTAGGGAGGCCCTTAGTTTCCCAGCCGCCCCTGGCTTTGTTTACCCGGGCCCTTCCAGGCCAGGAACCATCCGGAAAAGGCGGTTAGGCTGGGAACAGCTGCCTGGCGCCTCTGAATGGCTCAGATGTGGTGCGCGGCGGGGGCCAGAGCCAGTGTGCTGCCGCTAGGTGAATCGGCTGCCGTTAGAGTCACCAAGAGCAATTAAAACGAGAGGAAAAACAGCCTGGGTCCTCCAGAGGCACCCGACCAGCTGCTCCCTGCTCCCACCTCGCAGGCCCCTGGGGTAGCTCGGGCTCCAGTTCCTGCCTGGCTCTCGCCGCCCCGCCACCTGCCTTCCGCAGAGTCAATATTGACAGCCCCTGAGCATCTCTCCGGCTTGCCAAGGGTTGGGGCACAGGGAGGCAGAAGGCTCCGGATCTCCACTCAATTGCTGCGTGGAGAGATGAGATATTGCCTTCCTGACCCAAAACCAGAGTTCACAGCTGCACTTCATTAGGCTTTTCTAGGAGCCCAGGGAGAGGCCAGGGCTCACCTGCTGGCAGCAGCTGCTGCCTGCCTTCATCCCTCCCTCAAGCCACCCTGGGCCTCAGGGCATGGGGGTGGGCTGCCCAGGCTGGACAGCCCTGCCAGGAGGGAGAGGAAATGGCCATGGGTCTGGAGCTCCTAGAAAGTGCTAGAAGGTGATAGTGGTGGGGAGTCCTCTCCCTGGATTCCTCACTTCATCTCTCTGGGTGACATGCTAGCTACGTGGTGCTGTAGTGTGTCTGGGTACACAGTAGATACTCAATAAATGCCCCTTCCTGATGACTGCCTTTCGAACTGGACTGTCCACACCCCATGTCTCTCAGTCACTTTAGGACAGCAGGTTCTCCACTCTGCATTAATGTCACCTAAGGAGCTTCTAGAAAGATCCAGAAGACGAGCTGAGTCCCAGAAGCTGAGGGCCAGTCCACGCCTGGATGCTCGGCAGGAATCAAGGGCTTTCTCAAAAAGGCAGTGGTGTGGGTGGTCAGCGAGTTCCTGCAGGCACAAGTCAGACAGCCAGATGAAGCTCACCACAAGGTCGCCCTCTACCAGTGAGCATGTCAATCGTGCCACAGCAGGCTCTGAGGTGTCCATGCTGGGGCTCTCATCCACTACATGAGTGTGGCAGTTGGCAAAGAGGCTGTGCAACCCTGAACAGATCACTTGGGCTCTCTGAGCCTTCACTGAGAATGAACTATATGGCTTTAAGGCTGTGGCTATGGAGGCATGTAGTAGCCTGAAATCCCAGTTCAGTTTTCTTCTGTGTCCCTCCATGTGTTTCACAGGCTGTGGGGGGCAGGGGGGAGGGAGAAAAGATGGACAGCGCAGGGACAACAGGATTTCAATTCAGTCTCAGCACAGTGGAGCCCACAGAGTCTGGGTAACCTTATCTAGCCCACAAGGAAGATGCATCATGCTCAGGGTTGGCTGTGGAAGTGACAGAGACTCGGGCACTGAGGACCCCGCTCCATCCAGGTCCTTGTCCTCACAGGATGCCCTTACAGCTGTGGTTTCCATGTGAGTAAACTGAAGTCTGAGGGGACCCTGGACCAAGGTGGAATAAGCAAAGCTGAGATTTGAACCCTGCACCTGGGTGCCCCAGCTTTCGACCACTATAAGCTTATGTGAACCCCCTTCTGAGGGCTTCTCCAGCCACTGGGGCCCTGTGATGGCTGGAGTGTGTGTGTGTGTGTGTGTGTGTGTGTGTGTGTGTGTGTGTGTGTGTATGTGTGTACACATGTATGTAGAGGCTAGAGGCTGACAATCCTGGTGCTTTCTTTCTCAACTGACTGGTCAGCAAGCTCCAAGGATCCCTGGTGGTGGGATCACAGACATACCACATACCCAGATTTTCTACAGGTGCTGGGGATCAAACTCAGGTCTTCATGCTTGTACAGCGTACACGTCACTGACTGAGCATCAGCCCCCAAGAGGAGTCCTCGTAGGGAGAATGGCCCCAAGCATGGGGGCTGCATGTTGCTCATCAGGCCTTCAGTGCCGGCGGCAGAGTGGGCAGCAGGGTCAGCAAGTTTCCAGGGAGCCTGCAGGTCACACAGGAGTTCAGATGGACACAGGACTGAGGGCTGGATGTGAGAGGCCACACTGCCCAGGTGTGCCCACTCCTGGTCTTGGCTAAAACAAGAGGCAATAAAGATGTACAGTCCGTAGGGCACCTGCCATGGATTTATAGAGATAGATCTAGGCTCTGGGAGGGATGAGGAGATGAAGGGGGCTGTATCGGAGCTGAACTGCGAGGTCCTGCAGTGACAGTGAGCCTGGGGATGGAGGGTGCAGAGGACCCCGAGGGAGCGTGCAGCCCAGAAGAGCACACGGAGGCTCAAAGAAACACGTTAATCTATTGAGGGTATAGACACCAGAAGCCGGGGCAGGTACTACCCAGTGAAAACTGGCCACAGGCCTTGTTCATGTGCCTCAAGCCGAGCTCAGCCTATAGGCCCTACCACCACCCAGTGGAGAACTGGCCCCAGAGGAGGCTGCCCATACCCAGACACCCTCCTTTCTTCACATCTGCCCAGGGTCTCATCACAGTTTTGTGATCTATCTTGGACCCAGCGTTGACTCCAAAGGAGGGGTAAATAGCAGTGCCAGATACCTCCCGGGGAGCCTGTCCTGTGGCCCTGGCCTGTAGCCCATGGATAGATTGGAGGTTGAGGTGCTAAGTACATTGGCTCCTGCCATTTCTCACAGTCCAGGGCAGAAGCAGAAGGCCACCAGAACTCCTGACCTGGGCCTACAATAGAGGGAGGAGTCAAGACCTGGCATATGGGCCACTCCCAAAACGGACCCCAAAACAGTGGGACTCAAGGTCCCACGGGACAGAGCTCTCTGGCAATTTGATGAAGAGGTTATGGTGACATTATGTTCATCGTGTGCCTGCCAGGATCAGCTCCAAATGTCTCAGAAAACAGTATTCAGGGTCTGGAAAGGAGGCAGTGCAGCGAGCGAGCCCATCTCACAGAAATGATGTCAACACACAGAGAGGCCAGAAGACGGGTCCAAGAGCCATAGTGACTTTGGTGCCAGCTGCAAGTTCCTTGTAGAAGCCTCCAGAGGTAACTTGGGGGCAGTGGGGGCGGGGAGCAGGCCTGCCTGGGAAATGGAAGTGGGGGCGGCTGAGGTCAGCTCCTCCTTGTGCCCACCCGGAGAGGGCCACCACTGCTGGCGTACTCCCCACGAGGCCAGGCCTTGCAAAGGAAGCAGAAATCTGTCGTTAACACTGTGCCAAACCCGAAGTGGCTGCTCCCAAGCTGCAATCCAATAAACGTGTGACTTGTCTATTTATCATCCGCAGGGCTTTTTATCACAGTGCAGATGGCTGCTACCTTTAGAAGCCTCGGCAGCCCGCTGCCAGCCGCCCGCCAGCACAGCTTCACTCAACAGGATCTGGGCCCACACCTGCGACCGCGAGGGACCTGGGGACGCTGGGCAGGCTCAAGGTGGCTGGTGTTCTTCTCTACCACCCCACAATGGCCACCAGCTGCCCTTTGCCTACGCCCATAGCCGCAGGGGCAGGTTGAGCTCCATAGTCTCTGCTGTGGCTGTGCCTGGGGCCAGCTTTTAGATGCTGCACATGGTTGCTGCCCTTGAAGGGGGAGACAGCAAGGATGACACCCCCATATGCCAGGTAACTCAGAACAAGCCTCTCCCCTTGGGTCCCTCCAGAGAGTCAGGTCGGAAGACGGAGCTGAAAAGATCAAGGACTTGTACGGAGCAAGCAACTGGGCTCCCCACACATGTGCATGCGTGCTGTACATGCACAGGTACAGCAGGGGAGTCTGAGGAATCAAAGGCTTTTCAAGAGCGCCACGGTGGGCATCAGGATGCACCTGCGCCTGTGAGAAAGTCACCAGCGGGGAGGTGGTGAGCATGCAGGAGCACTGTTTACAGGGCCTGGGGAGGGCTGACTCTTGGGAAAAGGCTGATCCCTAGGCTCTTTTCCCATGCCTGAAACATCTGCTTGTGAGCAGGGGCCCCACACGGCTCCCCAGATGGATCTAGCCCCTAGAAGCTACTCCCAGTACACAGGGACTCAACCATCCAAATCCCAATCACAGCTATTGGGGATGTGTGTGTGTGTGTGTGTGTGTGTGTGTGTGTGTGTGTGTGTGTGTGTGTGTGTGTGTGTGTGTGTGTAGCATGTGCACACAGCTTAAAGAATTTCCACCCCACCCTTTGGTAAAAGTCAAGTGGTGGGGACACAGCACCTGGACACTGTCAAGTTATAAGAGCGACTTTTGCCTTTTGCTGAATCCCAGAACCCCCAGTGGCTCTTGCTGCTTGGCCATCATCTCCTGAACCTCTTCATCTTTCCACCAGACCTGAAGCCTGGCTGCCTGGACCAACTGTGGCCCCAATACCTCTGCTTCTGCCAGACCTTTGCCAGCACCACTTGGCTGGTGGCTCTCATGGGCTCTATCCCTGCCTCAGGGATGGAGCTAGAGCTTATGGTTGGGAACCCAGAAGGTGTTGCTTGGCCATGGCTACACTGCATATCACATAAGGACTCCCCATGACAGGGAGGGCAGGAGGTGGGCTGTGGGACCACAGTAGGCAGAAACTCATCATGGTCTGGTGACCAGCCTCGGTTTCCTATCAGCATGTGCCACCCTGCCTCATCAGTGACCATGTGACCCACCTTTCCTGGGCAGGCTTCCCTTTCTGTGATAATACTTAAGTTTTTGCCCATAATAGTGATAGAGGTTATATAGGTTCTTAGCACTTAGTTCCGATTTTCTTCCCTGGCTTTCTAAGTATTGCCAGCAGTCAGCTGGTGTCACAGACAGCTTCGCAGATGAGGAAACAGCCATAGAGAGCTGGAGAAACTGGCCTGGGGTCATGTAGTCATAATCCTAAACCTAGGCCTCTGTGCAGGTCTAGCAGGGTCCTGAGTGCTTGTTCATCATGCAGTGTGTGAATGGTTATGGTCAGAGCCCCCTGGACTCATCCATCTCCTGGGGAAGGAAGACTCAGATGTCCAGCTCTGGGAGGCAGGTTTGTCATGGTGGTGAAAGCACCTGCTACCTAGGAGGTTGGACTGTGCTCACTACGGGCTGATGTCTGTCTCCAGCCCCCAGAGATAGAAGGGATGGCTCTGCTGTCAGTCAAGACGCCACTTGAGAGCTGGAGACACAGCCCAATTGGTGGAGGAGTTATCTGGTATGAACAGAGCCCTAGGTCCCACTCCCACACAAACTGGGTATGGTGGCTTTCGCCTCTAAACTTAGCATGTGGAGGCACGCTAAGGCCATCCTTGGCTATGTAGCTAATCTGATGCCTGCCTGAACTGTAAGAGACAGTGTTTACCACAACCAAAACAAAACAATGAAGCAAGGAAGGCCCCCTTGAGAGATGTCAGTCCATCTACAGCACCCTGGGGCATCCACAGGAGCCATGGCTGCCAACACCTCCAGAGAGTGGCAGTGACCCCAGTCATCGTATAACGGATGAATGTCCAGACATCGCCAACTGTCCCCTTGAGCAAGCAGGATCATCTGTTCACTGAGAGGATGAAAAGCTCATCTGAGAAATCATCACAAAGAGGCAGCTCCCACTGCACACAGACCATGCTGCACGCAACTGCAGACGGCAGTGGCCCGAGGGACCACGGGCTCCTACGAAAAGAGGCCTCAGGAGGGCAGAGCATGAGACAGGGGCATGGCTGGGGGATGAGGTGGTCCCACGAGGGACATGAGTGTCCCATAGGGACGATCACAACCCACGCAGAGTTGGGCAGCAGCATAGGCTGGATGTGGGAACTCAAGAGCAGTGCCCAGAGCTGGGCACTGTGGGCTGTTAGGAGTGAGTGCAGACAGTGCATGCTAAGGAAGCTGGGAGCCACATCCCAACAGAAACTTCATTGACTCATTGTACCTCCTTGTCCCCTAGTGAGGGCCTCGACAGGCCCCATGACTGTTCCCTGATTGACCTTGACATGTCAAGGAACCTTCAGACCTGATGTGATCTTTAAAAATGAAAAATAAAAAGCCACACCAGGGACCTTTGACCCCAGCAGCCAAGGAGTTAATATGTTCTTGGCAATATTGACCCAGGGCCCTCCAGGAGTACATGATGGCCAGTAAGGGTCCTGTTCCTGCCACAAAGAGGCTTAGGTTTGGATTGCTAGTCCATCTCTAGCCCCGACAGACATGCACACCCTGGAAGCCAGGGGTTTACTTCCCCAGGCAGCTGGACCTAGGCTAGAGAATGGCCCTGGGCTGGCAGGAGAGCTGTGCAGTGCTAGCCAGGGGGTCTCATGTGGCTTGTGGTCAGATTGAGCAAGCTATGACTGCCCATCTCTCCCTCGTTCAACAACTAAGGTTCCTAATCCAGGAACTGGGTAATACCAAGACACCCCCAGCCCCCCGCAGTCTACCAGTGGGAGCCCCTGTTGGAAGGAGAAAGACAGACATTGGGGTGACAGCAGGCAGCTGGCAGGTCACTCCAGGGCAGGCCCAGCGTGGGTGTTCAGAGTGTTCAGAGTGTGGGTGGGGAACAGGTGGAGAGACTCTTCAGAGGGGTGGCAGAGCTCTGAAGGGCAAGAATGGCCCGTGTATGCATGTCACTGTGCACACGTGTCTGCAGTCATGTGTCTATAGCCACCACACCTTCTGTGTTGAGTCACACGCTGTGTGTATACCACACAGCATATGAATCTATGTAGGGAGCCTGCATATATCTGCACACTGCCTGTTCATGTGTGTGCAGTATGCTCCTTCTGAACATGTATCTGTGTGTGTGCCTGTGGTAATCCATGCCTGTGCCCATGTATCCGGGTTAGATATGCATTACATATGTTAGGGAGGGTCCACCCTCTGCAACCTGCAACCTGGCGAGTAATCACATAGGTCTCTGTGTGGCGCCTCGTGTGTGCTCACACGCATGTGTGCATGTGTGACTGTGTGTTCTTCCACCTGTGAGTGCCTCTGAACAAAGTACACCCTCTACCCTGCAAGCCGCTGCCATCTGTCTCCCTGCAGCTTGGCCATTTGAGCCATTGTTGATCGGGGTGGGGGTGGAGACCTCCCTGCAGTGAGGACCAGATGGTGGAGAGGAGCCTTTCCCCGAATGCCCCTCCCTGTGGCCAACCCTGGCCTCCTGACCACCTGGGGCATGGCAGGGCGCCACCCTCAGCCCTGGTGCCTCAAGGCTGCCCTGACCCCTGGCCCCAGCTTTACCGCAAGTGGCCTTCTGCCCTGGCCACATTAATCTCTGTCCAGGTCGGCTGGCTGAGGCAGTAGGGTTGAGCAGGGCAAGTCCCCAAGGCCTGCAGACAGAGTGGCTGTCGAGTGACCCCTAACAGCCCTGACCCAGGGCCTCAGAGAGCAGAGGGCAGAGGGCTGAGGGCTGAGCTCCCATGTGCTCCTGGGCCTTGCAAGGAACTGGAGGGGAGGCTGCCTTGACCTCAACAGGTCACCGCTGCAGGTCAACTGACTGTCTCTCAAACAGGTCATACAGTGGCCCTGTGGAGCACAGGGCCTTCATCTCTTTACTAGCTGTTCAAAGGTCCCTGGGGACTCTCCAGGTAGCTGTCAGTCACTACTCAGCAGATAAATTGCTGAGGCCGAGCACAGGGCTCCCGGACCAACTGCATGCACTTGATTCTGGCATCTCACTGCGTAGCTGCAGAGCTTTGGCAAGGGGGAAATCAACAGTAACTGGTCCTCAGTTTCCCCAATCACACCCACATTCCAGGCTTCCCTAAGGATTCGATGAGCTTACATGGAGAAGGAGCCCTGTGCCCAGCACTGCCCGGCTCTTTCCACACAGGACTCACTGACCCACACGCAGAACCCTTTCCACCAGGAGCAGGCTCAGAAAGTTCCAGGCTTTTGTACTAAGATGTAACAGTTAAAGGGTCAAGAGAGGAGCAGAGTCTCCACACACCACCTGTTGGCTAGCTCTGGGCCTGGTACGCAGCAGGAAGGAAGCTGCAACAGAAAGGCATGTATGCTTACTTTCTTTACGGGAGGCCCAGGCCCAGGCAGGGCAAAGGACAGGACCCAAGTAATGACTGACGGGCATCCGGGCATCTGTGAGCTGATCCTTCCTGGGGTCTGATCCCTCCCTGGTGCAGGCGGTGTGGGAGCTGGTTTCCGTTCCCTCCCTGCTGTCATTTCCCCACCAGGCATCATATGGCCTCGTTTGGGCGGCAGGGGACCTGGCATTTGGCCTCTTCGGGCTTTCTAGAAATAAGATCAAGGAAGGGAGAATGGACTTCCTTGAGGTCAGCTCTCCTGTTTACATATGAAAAGTGGGGGCTGTTTAGAGGAGGGGCACAGAGGCTCCTGTGACCCCAGGAGTCCCCTCAGGGGGCCCTAATGAGGTGGTCAGATGGTAGGAAGAGGCCTGTGTGGACGGGCCACTTCCTCACTCACCCCTCACCCCCTTAATGGGGAATTTCATGGGTGTGGTAGCTTGTGAGGCAAGCTGTGCCCCGCCCACCTCTGCCATCTGTTCAAGGCCAAAAGTCACCAGGAAGGGGTGAACGGGGAGGGGAGGGACACTCGGTGGCCTGACCCCCTCCTGTCCCACTCTCTCACACCAGATGTCTCCAGCCCACCCTGCTGCCAGGAGCCCACCGAGGTGGACAGGCCTAGTTCTGGCTGGGCTGGGCCAGTGGCTCCCTCTGCAGTTACAGCATAGCCTAGCAGCACTGAGGCCCGGGAGAGGAAGACCAGCGCCTCCAGGCAGCCTGCCTGCCACTAGTGAAGGATCTTTCTGTGTCTCTGCTCTCTGGGGTTTGGGGTTTGGGCTGTGCACATCTGGTCAGGCCTCCAGGGGCTCTGTAGGTGGGAGAGGGGGATCCGGGGGCGGATGCACAACCTACCCCAGAGTTTCACCTGTCTCCTTGGGGGTACTAAATTCTGATTCCTTGGGGTTCTAAACAAGGAGTTACCCAAGCAATGCGCCTCAGAGTGCAGGCTGACGAACTCATATTAGGATGTGGATGGCCTGCATACCAGAGCCTGAATTTAGGGTGAGGAGAGAGCTGATCCAGTGTCTGCTGTGTGGCCTGAGGCTGATGTCTTAAGACCTCTGGGCAGCTTGTGGATAAGGTCAAGCGTAAAGTCTTGGTGGGGAAGGAACAGGAGATTTAAATAGATTCTATCAACCCCAGGGCGGAGAGAGGCACCAACCACCTCAGTCCTAACTAAGCCACCCAACAGAGCCTCAGCCACACAGAGGATACAATAGCTACAGCATCTG
This sequence comes from Acomys percivali, assembly GCA_907169655.1. Lineage (NCBI taxonomy): Eukaryota > Metazoa > Chordata > Mammalia > Rodentia > Muridae > Acomys > Acomys percivali. Next base: position 7,916,958 of record OU015753.1, read on the forward strand.
CCCTCACAGGCAGGACACACAGGGCCCAGGGGAGGAGAGCCACACCCTCTCATACACTGTGGCATTAAAAACCCCTCTGCCCCATTTCCTGTGCAGCCAGCGAGAGAGGCCAGGGCACACTGTCTGAGCTGGCCTGGCCCACTGCAGAGGGGAGAACTGAGGTGTGTGGGCAGGGCCACTCAGACAGCTGGGGTGTCATTTGGTAGAGAACTGTGAGGTGTCAGACCATCCCACACTGTCTTCTCCCCTCTCGCGTGACCCCTACAAACCCACAAAAGGGTGCAGGAGGAAAGCAAGCCACCCCCACAGTCCCTCCCATGACATCAGAAGTCAGGTAAAGCACACAGCTACAGAGCTGTGACAGGTTCAGAGCCCTAGAGACAGGGTGGCAGCCAGCAGCAATGCAGGTCACGCTCTTCAGATCTCTGCAGGGGAAGCCTGCTGCCCTCAGCCTGCTGGGACCCTGCCTGTCCTGCAAGGGACATAGCGTACAAAGAAGATAAGGAGCTTCCTGTTCAGTTTGTTGAAACCATCAAAACGGCAACACCAGCCCTTGCTTGTGAGCCCCTGTGAGAGCACAGGGGCTCTTGGCCATGTTGGCTCTCCCTGGGAGCCTAGAAAGGAGAATGAAGAGGCAGCCGGAACTACACTGGCACCTCCTCGAAAGAACAAGGCTGCCAAGCAAGCTAGGTAGAAGCGGCCAGGTTCAAACTTCACCTCCTGGCTCACATTTTCTGAGTGGAGCTATGAGACTATTACAGATGCTCGACTCCCTGGTCCTTGGTGCCCTTGTCTATGAATGTGGGTAAGAGACCCTTCCTGTTGGGCTGAGGGGAGCCTGAATCAGTGAACTGCTTGCCACAGATTCGTGACAACCTGTGCTGAATCCCCAGAGCCAGGCATGGCGGTGTGCACTTGTAATCCCAACTCCTGGGAAGATGGAGCCGGGAGGATCCCTGGAGCCTGCTGGCCAGCCAGCAATGCCTTTGAGTGAGTGGCAGGCTCCGCGAGAACAACATCCAAGGCTGACGTGAGTGTTCCTTCCCAGCTAGCACGGGGGTCATCTGGAAGCGATCCACGTAAAGAGCAGAGGGAGCGATACAGTTGTCCTTGCCCACACAGGCTGCCAAGAGCCAACTGGACCATGTAGAGAGATGAGGGGACCCAGGCATTCTCTAGGAGCCACACAGGCTGCAGGGACAAGGCACCGTCCCCAACTCTACCACAGTAAGACAAAGACCTTCTCATCCCTGGGACTCAGCTATCTCCGGTCAGGGATTGGGCCACCGCCAGTCACACCCAGGTGCTGCAGTTTCTTCACAGGCTCAGTCCTTTGGCACCAGGGATACAAGAATGACAGTGCTTTCCCTCGCAGGGCTAGGGAGTTCCTCTCCTCCACTACTGAGTCATCTGACAAATGTCGCCCAGCCAACCACTTCTGTGTGTCTATGCACCTAACGTCCCTACCATCC
>OU015753.1:7927681-7961070 GCA_907169655.1 Acomys percivali
GTGTGTGTGTGTGTGTGTGTGTGTGTGTGTGTGTGTGTTGGTGGTGGTGGTGGTGGTGGTGGTGGTGGTGGTGGTATGCAGTCCGTTGTCAAAACAAAATACCTGGGCAAGTGGGTGCCTGACCCTGCCCTGCTGGAGCCCTGTGTGCCCTCTGAAGCCCTTGGCGCCTGCCTTGGGTCCTCCACTACTCTTCCCCATCTCTCCTCACTCCCTGACCCCAAAAGTACACTAGGGCCCCAGGGCCTTTGCACCCGCAGTAACCTTGCCTGGGATGCTCTCCCTCAAGGCTCCTGCCTCTTCGGGCCATATGGTCACCTCCTATACTGGGACCCCAGCACAGTGCCAGGCCAGGAGTGGCTGAGTAAACACCTGAACCATGAGACCCCAGCCATCAGGGGCCCCCTTTCCCCGCTCCCCTTTCCCCGAGGCAGCTCTTGTCACTAGGCCTCCCGGGGAGGTGTGCCATCCCTCATTTAGTGGGTGAGGGGGGCACCCCCAGCTCCCTCCCCACGGAGTCTTTTACTGTCAGTCTTGCTGAGCTGCCTCTGCAGAGAGGATCGTCCTGACAGCCTCCCGGGCAGGACTCATCTTTTATTCATGCCGCTAATGTCAACCATGTGTGCGTGCTGCCGCTGTGGAGTCACTTAACCCATTAGAGGAACTTCCCTGGCAGCATGCTACAGGGAAAGCCGGGGTTGGGCACGACCCAGGCAGGTGTCCCCAGAGGGCAGCAGGGCACACGGGTCTAGCTGTGCCAGGATAGGAAATGTTCCACATTTACTAGGTGGCCACAGAAGTATTAAAAGATATCCAGGGAGATGGTCCAGGCCATAACGTAGCAATGACCTCTGCAGGTATCCAGGGACTGAATGAGAAAGCAGGGACGCCTTCCCTGAGGGTTCACACTGACCGCCTCTTTTAGGATGAAGGTCATTCCTAAGGGAACTAGCAAACTGGAGACACAACTGACCTGCCACCTACACCCAGGGGCAGCCAGCAAGATAAAAAATGATCCGTGGGGACATCTCTTTTGACATGTGTGCACCTACCCCTGGTGGAAACCACTCACGGGGCGGAAAAAGCCACAGTCATCAGAAACCCCACCTTCTCTTCCGTGCCAGGTCAAAGCAGCCTTCTAAGTGCCTATTGGCTGAATAAGTGGTATACCGAGCTGAGGGCCCACGTTAGAGATGGGGCCGTGCACTTTTCTGTGTCTCGGCTTGTCGAATGACGGGGTAGAGAGAGGGTGGTTTCCATGCAGGCGTCTAGACATTTGATCTTCCCACAGCCCCTGGCAACAGTGGTAGGCAGTTATTCTTATCTACAGAGGAAGAAACTGAGGCCACAAGGCCGAGAGACCGGTCACCCAATGGGGGTGCAGCAGGCTCCACAGCACCCCCTGGCGGAAGCCATCAGCACTGTGGCTGCCAGTTATATGGCTTCCCTCTCTTGGGGACCTGGGACCTTCTAACCCTCCCTGCCACCTAAGGTAGATGGCTGCTGGGTGATTCATCCTTATGAGCCTGTTGCTGCCTGAGTGGGAGCAGATGGCACATGGCCTGGGGTGGGGGAGCTCAGTCCTGCACCCACACTGGACTTGGAGTTTCCACCCATGTTTCTTGAGGTAAAGGGAGAGAGGAGAAGCCTGGCTGGGTCCCACTGAAGCCTCAGTGGCACAGGAAATTGTCAGCTCAGCTCTGGGAGGCCCCAAATCCAAGAGGAAACTGGGGCAGGGCTAGCTCACCGGAAGGTCTGGGAGCATCCTTCCTGCCTCTCCCAGTGGTCACCCAGATCTCACAGTCCTTTGCTTTCCGTGTGTGTGGAAGCTCAGCTTTCCCCTCTACCACAGAACAACTGCTGCAGAGACCTGAGGTCCCAGTGAGCTCTCCTTCTGACACTACAGGAAGACTGGACAACCCAGCAGAGCCCACAGTCAGCAAAGGCTCTGTCCCTCCTCGGCAACTCCCAAGGCCTGTCTACTCTGCCCTCTTGGCTCCTTGCTGTCTCCTCTGCCCAATAGCAGCATAGGATCTGGTGTCCTGGCCACACAGAGGCCAGCATGCCACCTCAGATCCACACTAAGCCACACTAAGCTGTGTCCCTTCCCCCAGAATCTCCCCCTCAGCTTAGTGCTCCTTTTCCCACCTTCTGTGTAGAATGGGAGCTTCTTCTGCCTTGGAAGCTGGTTTGGACGTTGCCACTTCCAGGAAGCCTCGGTGATCTCACTTTGGGCGTGGTTGCTTTGCCGTTCCTTGGTTCCCTGTCCTTGGCTTCCTCTGGTTGCTGTGAGGTGCCCATGGGGAGAGGTTTTTCCTCAGCTTACATCCTGAACTGACCACTGTAACCCTGTGGGGTGAGCATGCCTGGTGCTGGGACCAAGGAGGCAGAGCAGTTGGTAAAGTATTTGCCGGGCAAGTATGAAGACCTGAGTTCAACCTCCAGAACCCACGTGGAAAATGTGAGCATGGTTCTGTGTGAGGACGCAGAGACAGGCAGGTCCCTGGAGCTTGCTGGCCAGCCAGCCAGCCTTCCCTACTTGGAGAGCCTCAGACCGGTGAGAACCTGTCTCAAACAAACAAGCAAACCCCGCCCCCCAAACGCAAAACAAAACAACAACAATGAAAAGCCAAGGTGTTGGCCTGGAGAGACGGCTCGGCCATTAAGAGCAATGGCTACTTCTTGCAGAGGACCTGGGTTTGATTCCCAGCACCCATATGGCCACTCACCACCAACTGTAACTCTAGTCTCAGGGGATCTGACGCCCTCTTCTGGCTTCTCTGGGCACCAGGCACACATGTGATACACAGACATACATGCAGATAAACACTCATACACACAAAATTAAAAACTAATAAATTAAACGGAAGAAATTCAGGGCTGAAGAGATGGCTCAGAAGTAACGAGCACTGTCTGTTCTTCCAAAGGTCCCAGCAACCGCATGGTGGCTCATAACCATCTATACAGTAAGACCTGATGCCCTCTTCTGCTGTGCAGGCACACATGCTGTATGAATAATAAATAATTTTTAAAAACAGAACAAATTTAGAAAAAAATAAAGCAAAAATCATGGTGTTGGTGTTGGTGTGGTAGAGGGACAAGGGATGGTTGAGGAATGAATGTGGCCAAAATATATATATATAAAACATATGGGATTCACTCTGTAGCCTAGGATTGCCTCAAGCTAACGGTTCTCTTGCCGAATGTATGTATGTATGTATATATGTATGTATGTATGTACATACATATGTGTGTATGTATGTACATATAAATATGCATGAAGATATCAAATAATAGGTTAAATTTTTAAAAAGACAAATGGGACAGTAGTACCTAAGGAATGATACCCAAGGTTGTCCTCTGGCCTCCACAGAACACACACACACACGTGTGCACACACACATGCACACACATGCATGTGCACACACAGGAGCAGAGGAAACAGAGACACAACATACGCAGACACAAATGCACACAGAGACACACAGAACACACACACACACACACACACACACACAATGCCTGGTGTTGCTGCTCTGTCTGCTCTGGACACTGCATTACTGCCCGCCCTCCCTGTAGCTCACTTCATGAGCCTTGCAGGGCCCATCAGGGATTCCTACCAGTTTTGGATGTGGGCCCTGGACTCCACAGTGTTTTTTGTTTTTTGAAACACGGTTTCATTCATCCCAGGATGGCCTTGAACTCACTGATCCTCCTGCCTCCAATTCCCAAGGGTGGGGATCACAGACCCACATCCCCAGACCTAGGTTGGTTTTTTTTTGTTTGTTTGTTTGTTTTTTTGGTGCTGGGATGAGATTTGTGCATTCTAGGCAAGATCCTATCAATTGAGGCCCAGCCCATTCATTCATAATTGGTTGGCTGGTTGTTTAGCTGGGTGTATGTAGCCTCACTGGCCTGGAATTCACTCTGTAGCCTAGGATGGCCTCGAGCTAATGAGCCTTCTGCTTTACTTGTGAGTGTTGGGGTTGCAAACATGAGTCACCACGTACATCCCTGTGGGTGTCTTTCAAGTTACTGGGTGATTTCGAAGCAACCCTGAACCAGGCTAGGAGGAGCTGGTATATTTTGAAGCCTGGCCCCACCCTCCACATGCTCCACTTACTGACGGTCCTGCGGAGACCAGGGCCTCGGTGCCATCCCAGAACGCCACAGTCGGAAGGCGTCTCCCAGTCCCCAGCCTTGCCACCATCTGTGTGGCCAGCACAGCACTCTGCTCCAGACTTGAGTGTCCAGTGCCAACTGGATCCCATCAGGGATCAGGCAGGCGGCACTGGGGTAGGGGGAGGGGGAGGCCAGCCTTGCCTGCCAATTCCATTCCCGCCCAAAGCTCTCTCCTGGCAAGCAGACCTCCCGTAGACCCGCCAGAACTTGGAAAGCTCTGTTGTCGTCCTCCATAGCCAATCTCTCCCTGAGTGCCGCCAGCCCACTTTGAGGAGCCAGCAGCCTTACTCAGCTGTCAACAGGCTTCTAGACTGCCCCCAGTCCCACAGGCAGCAAGGGCTGCTGGGACGGAGCCTGCAAAGGGTGGTGGCTGTCTGTCCTCATGGTCACGGACCACATCCTTTAGGCGGTTCTTGCTTGATACCTAGGGGTGACAGGGAGGCCAGAGCCTGTGAGCACTTATTTCTACACAGTCAGGGTGGCTTCCTGAGAGAGGTGGGGCTTCCGCTTGGCTTGGTCAGGATGGGTGGCCAGGAGAGAGACTGAGGTGGACCATGTGCTGCCAGCTGTGGAGAGCTGACCCTGGCCCTGAACTCGCTCCTCCTACCTCAGCCTCCCATGTGCTGAGAGTGCAGGTGTGAACACTCGCCTGCTGCATTTCTGCACGGAGAGCAGGAAGGAGCACCCTTGATACACTCCTTCTGTCTCAGGTCTGTTTTCTAAGGCACACGGCCCGTTAGGCTGGTGGTACACAGCCATAAGAGATATATACACAGAAGTGCGTGTTCTGGGGAGGCTCCCATCAGCCCTGGCCTTCCTCAGCCTCCCTCATAGTCACATTAAAGGCTCCTGGGTTCAGTTCCAGTAACCTTAAACCTACAGGTTTCCCTTCAGGCCAGCAATTCTTCAGGGAGTTCCTGGACTTACAAGGCATGGCAGCTTTTAGACATGCAAGGGCTTTGCCCACCTGGCCGTCTGAATCAAAAAGACAGCAACCAGGGCTCTGATCTACTATCCAGTGGTGCCAAAGCTGCCTTGGTCTGAAGACCTCTGCTCTGGCTCAGAGAATAACAGGGACCCACAGCTCCGACCTTTCCCACTGGACCAACAAACCCCAGGAATGTTAGCGAAGGTCTAATTGCTGGGATGGCCTAACCTGGGCCCTCTGGGGGAACTGTGGAGACGGCAGTGAAGGTTGGATTCCCACAGCTGCTTTGTGTAGACGTGTGCCAGCCCTTCCAGGGCTGCAGGAAGCTAAGCTACAGCTGATAGGACTCAGCTGTCCCTGTCAGGGAGAGCATGTGACGATATCTGGAGGTGGAGGGGTGTCAGTGTGCAGTGCACAGAGATAGGGTACCGCTCAACACCATTCAGGGCACAGGTCAACTCCCCACCAGAGGGTATGTCCTGACATGAGGGTCACTGTCTTGAGCTCTGTGCAAGTTCCTGGGTTTCCAAGTCATTCCAGGGCCCAAAGGCTGGGGTCTCCACATACATGCACACCAGGGTTCTGGTTCTATTGTCACTCTATCATTGGGGGGGTGGGGGACAGGGAAGAGTCTTGATGAAGACCTGAAGGAGGTGTGTCCAGGACCACCACTCTCACCCAGCACCCTGCAGAGATCAAGTGTGACTATCCTTACTGCGGCCAATGAGCGGTCAGGTCTTCCCACACTTGCTGCCTGCCAGACTGCCAGAGCAGGCCGGACTGAGCCCTCGCTCCCTTGCCACTGACACTTGCTCTCAAAGCCTGGAGGAGCACTGTGTTCAACCTTGAGAAATTAGGCTGGCCTCCCCACCACCCGCCCTAGGGCCTCCCCCTCCAGCTCGCCAGGAGCCCCAGTTCCGAGAGAGGCTCATATTTAATAACGCAATTTATATTCCACTCTCAACATAAACTATTGTAAAGGCGCTCTAATGTAAAAATACATCTGGCTTGTCAATAGTTTATCTTCTGGATCCGCATCTAAATCCCTGGGCCTTTTTGACTTATGGCTGCGCCCGTGTCTAATGAATAAAAAGGCGCAAATTATAGGCCCGGCTGTAATGCTCATCATAAAATTAGACGATAGTTGCAAAAGCCGCATTCTCCTGCCCACAGCGCGCGAGGGCTGGCCATAAATAAAGTGTATTTAATGTATCCCAGGGCCGAGCAAACCTAGGAAACGGCGTGTTATTGCCCGGCCTTCCGCGGGTCCACCACGAGTTCAATGAAGTGATAACGGATCCATCATGGGGATTTATGTGAACTGTCTCCTTGCAAAGCCACGGCCTCAACACTGTAAATAGCCCACAATCCTTCCAGCAGGCCCGCCTGCCAATAAAACTGTCACGGCCGGGCTGGCAGCAAGCACCTTCAGGACAGGGGGGACAAGCTGTTAAGGTCTGGAGGCCAGCAGGGGCTGTGCTGGCCCCCACCCCTCTGCTGCACAGAGAACAGATCTTCTTCCCAATGGGGCATATCTGGGTTACAGGATCCTGGGAGATGGGGACTGAACAGGTGACTGTCTGCCAATGGCCAAGGATCCGGGGGGGACCCTGGTTTGCTGGTTTTCCCAGATTGCAATGACAAGGGAGACAGACAGAGTGACAACACCTTCAGGATCTGGACCCTTCGTAAACGGTCCTGTAGCCTTGTTTGTTCATTTCTTTGTCATTCATATATCAGACCCATGGCAGGTCCTGCACGCATGTGAAGAAACTCCTTCCTCAGAGGGACTTAATAGCTGAGAGAGTTTAGTATACAAAAATGTGAGCACATGCCTGGCATCCCAACACACAAAAGCGGAGGCAGGAGGACTGAGATCAAGGCTAGCCTGAGTTATACTGCCTGAGAGGGTGTTGACACACACAGAGTCACACCAATATTTTAAAATAGGTTTACTTATTTATTTTATGTATATGAACACTGTATTTTCATGCACACCAGAGGAGGGACTCAGATTCCATTACAGACGTTTTTTGAGCTGCCATGTGTTTGCTGGGAATTGAATTCAGGACCTCTGGAAGAGTAGTCAGTGCTCTCACCCACTGAGCTATCTCTCCAGCCGAGTCACACCAATTTTTAATGTCTAATCTGCAGCAACTTCTTCCTGCTCTGACGCTTTGGGTATTGGTCCTCACACCTGTCTCATAAATTGGGAGCTGAGTCCAGGAAGAGTTAGTGATGTCATTCGATGGGTTAGGGAACATTCTGGATCTTCTTCCTTCTGCAGAACAAATGGAAGAGGAGGCCCTAGGCGAGGTCAGGGGTCAAGTCCAGGCATACTACTACTAGGCTGATGTGGAAGCCCAAGAGAGGCTCAGCGACAGCTACCAGCAGGCAGTGGCTGCTGCTGTTGCTGGAATAAAGGAATGGTTCTCATCTTCTCGAGCCCCATAGGTGTCCTCTTCCCTCTCTGTGTGTGCATAGAAAGGAAAGGAGTGGGGACTCAGATCGTGTGCCACCCATGGATGGCCTTTGGAGTGCTGGCTACAGCAGCCAGGATTTGTTCTGTGTGTCCCACCCCTTCCCAGGATGCCATACACCAGTGCAGATGTGCACGTGCTCAAGTGACTCATGGACATGAGTGGGAGGAGGCTAGGCGACCACTGAGACCTGTGAGGTGCCAACAGCCCTTGCTGTCTACTGGTACACGTGACCTTAATGAGAAAGATGGTACCGGAGATTCCACTGGGAGGGTGAGCAGCCATTCACAGCTGTGACAGTTGGGGAGGGAGGTGACACCAGGAGGCCTGCCTTGGGAGCATCTCCACCCAGCTACATACCCAGGCCCCCTACCTTTCCAAGCTGGCCATGAACCCTTCACTTCTGCACCTCCACCACCCGGAGCCAGCAACTGTGGGCACTGTCTACTGGGAGAGCCCCTGTTCCACTTTATTTTTTTTTTAACATATTTTTATTTAATTTGTGTGCATTGGTGTGAGGGTGTCAGATCTTGGAGTTATACACAGCTGTGAGCTGCCATGTGGGTGCTGGGAATTGAACCCAGGTCCTTTGGAAGAGCAGGCAGTGTGCTTAACCACTGAGCCATCTCTCCAGCCTCCCCCCACCCCCACCCCGTTCCACTTCGGCTCACTCTAGGGGACTGACTGCTCGGGGCATCATGGTTCTTTGGAATGTGTCGTAGGGCTTGCAGGACTCCACAAAGTCTTCCGGATGAAAAAAGGTAGCCACGAGCCCCTGTGTAGGCAAGAACAGCAGCCCAGTGCCCAGCGTTCCTTCTGTGTGGCATGGAAATTTCCAGGACCCAGGCCTCCCCTTTACAGAACCCTAAATCCTATCCATCCATCTATCTATCCATCCATCCGTTTATTTTTTGACTGGGTTTCTCTGTGTAGCTTTGGCTGTCCCGGAACTCCCTTTATAGACCAGGCTGGCCTCCAACTCAAGAGATCCACCTGCCTCTGCTTCCTGAGTGCTGGGATTAATGGCATGCGCCTGGCTCAGAAACCGGAATTCTTAACCAGAAGCCAAAGGTTCAACTCTGAAACCTACACGTGGGGTGGGCTGGCCTGGCCCCATGGATATGTGGTCTCTGAAGATACAGAAGCCTGGACAATGGCCTCATTCCAGTCCCCAGAACCTGTGGCTGTGACAAAAGGGTATGCTCCCCTGGGTCATCAACGGTTGTGATTCATTCCTGGGCTGGAGACCACGGATGCTTCCCCACATAAGCACGCTGCTATGTAAATGCATACAACTGCTATGTAAATGCAGACCCTATTTCTGGGGATGTTCTTGCGGAAGGCTGGATTTGGGGATGGGAGTCTGATCTTGCTATTTGCACACAGACAGTTGTAAACATGGAGGGCAGAAAGCTTGACCCCAGGAACAGGGTAGAACCAGACTATGGAACAGTACTCCTCATTACAAGTATCCCAAGAAGAGGCAGTGAGGGTCCTGATGTTGACAGGGGATGGCTAGACAAAGTTGGTACCAGGAGAGATCACAGCCCCTCGGGGCACAGGACATGCACCAGTCCTAACTTGCATTTAGTGTCATGGGTATGAAGTAGGTTCTCTGTAAAAAGCCCGTATACACGTCTCAGCCCAGGACCCAATGCCCCGCCACCTATCTTCACATACTGGCTCACGATCCTGCTCTAGGTAGCCACTAAGGCTACCAATAGCAGAGGCTCAGCCCCCGGCCTGGGTGCCATGCTCTCTTAGCCACTTGTCCAGGCCTGGCACCATGTTCTCTCCGGGCCAGACAGTTTACCTGGAACCTGACCTCTGGGAAAGTGCCCAGAGGGAGGTGTTGGTGGGACTCTGGGGGTCAGCAAATCTAACCAAGCCCCTGAGTGCCCTGTGCAGCTGGTGCAGCAACCACTTGGCTCTCCTTGTAGCCATCTGAGGCTTCCTGAGAACAAACAACTAAACCCTCCTGGCCTGTTCAGCTCTGTCCCCATAAATAATAGAGAATCTTTTTATTTACTGACAGGTTGTAAAAGTATCGAGGAGAGTGATGTGAAGTGAGGGGCTGCTGAATAATGGATGGGCAGGCTCCACCCTCGGCATCCCCCCTCCTACTCCCACCAGGGGCAGGTTCCACCCTCGGCGTCCCCCCTCCCACTCCCACCAGGGGCTGCTGCCTTTCATCCAGGAAGGCCAGAGAGGGCTCTTAGGGAGCCAGGTCTGGATCTGGGTATTCAAATTGGACCTGGGGCCTCCTCTGACAGACAGATGTTTGCATGGTCAAAGCAGAGTATCATATCCCTTTCCAGACACACATACAGGTACAAGGGCACACGCTGACACACAAGGAGACACACTACTACGCACAGGAACATAACATGGACACAGACACAGACACCCATAGACACGCATGGACATGATCACAGATTCAGAAACACACAGAGAGACCTGACACAGATACACACATAACAGACACAAAATGACAGTTACCATACAGCCGTACACAGACACAACTGTGCTCACACCGACACCTTCCCTGTCTCCTGTCAATGAATGGTGTGGGAGGGCCAGGGACTTCTGGTCAACAGCTCTGTTTTCCTGGTTCTTCAGGACTGGTGTGAGCCTGGCAGCCAAGCAGTCAACAGTCTGAGGCCCCTGGAGCCCTGGCCCTGCTGGGGTTTCCCTGGGACTGAGCTGACCATGCAGGCCTCAGCCACCAGGGAGAACTGGGTTAAGCAGTAACAGCAGGGGCATGGGAGCCGTCCCTCCCACCACAGCTTTCCTGGGGTACTCCCTGGACTGTCACGAGAGTGGGGATCTCTGCTGTCCCATGCCCAGGGCAGTCAGAGCCCAGCATGTGGGTACCCAAGAGAGGCAAGCCAGGGGAAGGAGGCAGCATGTTGCCTTCATTCCACTTTACAGGTGACGAAAAGGAAGTGGGAGCATGTCAGATGCTTGTAAGGCTTATTGGAGGAGCCAGAAGGGGGCTTTGCAGAGCTCCGGGGGGCTTGGGGGTGTTGGGTTTGGGGTGGACGGGAGCTGGCTGCAGTGCAATTTTGGAAGTTAAACAAACATTAGCAGGATGAGGCGTGCAGTTCCCACAGAAGTCTACCATGCCGAAGGCGCACGCACAGCCCTGTGGAACAGCTAGAGGCTCCATGCTGGGGAACCCCTTAGAACAGGCAAATGACTAGGAAACCCCAAAGGGGCTCAGAAGTGTCACACACACTACACGCACATAATGTGCACATGGCAGATGGTATACACACAAACATACACACACACAAACATGCACGCACACATACAGGTAAGCAGCAGAGGCAACTAACTCCACACATGCGCATACAAATGGACATGTGTATGAGCATTCACACACATGTGCATTGCACTTACACCCATGCATATCCACATCAGCTGGTATACTACACACATATTACCCTCACATGAATATGCACACACATTTACATGTGTCCCCCACATGAAAAGTATACCCTTCACTGTGCACATATAATCTCTGAGCAGGCCCAGAGAAATTGGTTGTTTACCACAGACATGTAGAATGGCCCCTGAAGGAATCTGCTCCATTTTAGCTTCAACCTAGTTGCAGCAGCTAGAATAAGCCCCTCCCCCAGTTCTAGCCTGTATCATGCACGTTTCATCATTACTATAATGAAATGCCCATAGCTGGGTAATCTTATAAAGAAAAGGGGTTTCTGTAGGTTGCTGAACACTGATGACAGTGTTTAACAGAGTCCTTGAGGTGGCATAGCTGTGTGGGAGAAGGACCGAGCCTTCGTACAGAGCCACTAGGATTTAATCACAGGCCCTGATCCAGTTCCTTACCAAATCCCAATATGCCCCCTACTTTTGAACCCCATTCACTTAAGATGGCAGAACAGGGTCCAGTGCCAATCCAGAGCCCTTGGGGCTACACTCAAATTATATCAAATCAGATGCTCCTATTTTATAGCTGGACAAGCTGAGGTCCCTGTCGTGCAGCAATGTGCTTAGTCGGTGCAGAGACTGACCTGGAAACTCTGAGGATTCCCTGTGGCCTGGCAACCACTCCCCTTTGAAAATCAAAATCACCTGATCTATTGGTCGAGCTTGGGCTTCTGGTCCTTGTATTTGTTGTTGTTGTTGTTGTTTTGTTTTGTTTTTGTTTTTAAGCTCTAGGGGCTGAAGAGGTGTTTTAGTAGTTAAGAGTGATGATCACTCTTCCAGAGACCTGCATTTGGTTCCCAGAAGCCACATCTGCAGGCTCCCAGTCACCTGTAACTCCTGCTCCAGGGGATCTGATGCCCTCTTCTGGCCTCTGTGGGCACTGCACTCACAGGTGCACACCACCGCCCTCCAACCAACACACAAATACATATAATAATTAAGAACAAATCTTAGGAGGAGGAGAAGGAGAAAGATAGATTTTAAGAGAGGCTTAAGGGTCTTCTCAGGAAAATGCCTCAATTAAAACTAGACTTTGGGGCTGCAGGGAAGGCTCAGCCAGGGAAGAACTTGCTATACAAGCATGAGGCACTCTGTTCCACGCCGGAACCCACACAGAAGGCCAGGTGCTCTAGACCGTGTGCAGCACTGGCCAGACCATCAGGAGGATGGGCCTTGCCACCCTCAGCTCAGGCCCCAAACCAAGGCCACGTCCCTAGAGCAGGAGGAGGGAGGAGGCCCAGGTGAGGAGCGGGGCTGTGTGAGAGGCCAGATGGCTGCTGGAGGCAGGTGGTGCCTCCTGCCTTGTCAGGCGCTCTGGGCAGCCCAGGGCTGAGTCAGAAACCCCAGTTCCTCACGTGGAAGGTGACTTTGGAGCTTGTGACCTGGATGTGACAGTTCAGAAAGCAGGAAACGGGGGCACCGCCTCTAGGATTAGTTCCCCGACAAGCCCTGGGCCACTGGAGACGACATGAGCCAAGCAGGGACACACTAGGCCTAGCCCCTGGGACAGGTCACCTGTCTTACCTCCCCCTCAAGTCTCTTTGCTATTTTCCTCCCACTCAGTGGGAGCAAGCCCAGCTGCCTCAGACCCTGCTCTGCCCCCAGTAGCTCTTTCTTTTTTCCAAATATTTATTTATTTTATTTATTGCATATGAGTGCTTTATCTGCAGAAGAGGGTATCAGATGACATTATAGATGGTTGTGAACCACCATGTAGTTGCTGGGAATTGAACTCAGGACCTCTGGAAGAGCAGGTGGCGCTCTTAAATACTGAGCCATCTCTCCAGCCTGCCCCCACCCCCTCCCCACCAGTAGCTCTTAAGGCTCTTTCCTGTCTCTTTCTCACACTCTGGCTCCCTCTGACCTCACAAGCTCTGTGGAGAGGGCACCCAGACTCATGTACAAAAGGAGATGGAATCTTTTTAGCTGGCAGTTACAGCACCCAGGTGTGGCTTTCCTGATTCCATCCTTACCTATGGCAGACTCAAGTCCCCAATAGCACCGTTCTGTTTGAGCAGACTATGGGGGAGACTTTGCGATGACCTAGGTGCCCTGGGCCAAGCATAGCCCTTTCTCAGATCTAAGGACGAGGAAGCTTGCAGGGCCTGGAGCTTTCCCATGGTGCCAGCAGCTCCAACGGACACTGGAAGACACTGGCAGCTGACAGAGAAGGTCATATGTAAACGTCACCCAAGAGCTCAGGACAGTGCTATAGAGGAGAGAGACAACGGAGCGTTGGCACCATGGTGGCAGGGGAGAGGATGTAGGGCCATGTCACCTCTATTCACTTGGGCTTGTACACAGCTCTTAAAATGAGGCTCCCCTCCCACTGGCTAGCTCCCCGTTCTCCGCTGAGCTGCCCAGAGGAGGCCTTACTGTGCTCCCGCAGTGGCTGAGTCTGCATCTCACCTCCTCCTCACAGGGCACTGTGGGTTCCCAACACAGATGGACCACAAGCTGGGAGTGAGGCCAGGCCGAGGCCAGGAACGGGCAGCCTAACTTGAGACTCAGCACGGCTCTATTTGTATCCCAGTGAACATGCTAGAAGTAGGAGCCTGTGGTGGAGAGGGAGCATTTTGAAACTGCAGGCATAAAGCCAGGGGACAGGGCCGCCAAGTCTTCAGATCTGGTTGGGGGGGGGCACCAAGCCGGCCAGGCCTTCCCAAGACACCCCTCCTTTCTCCAACTGCTGATCTATTCTGGGCGGGCTCTGGGCTCTGCTCCAGGCCAGGCTGGGAAAGGGGCCGAGGCTGGGGAGGAGGTGGCAGGGGGTGGTGGTGACAGGAGCTGTTCTGGGCAGGCCCCTGGAGAGCGTGGGCAGGGGAGGACAGAGCTGGCAGATGGAAGAACCTTTATTAAGAATGAGTCAAAGACCAGAAGGATTTTCTCAGGAGCCCTGGCGAGAAGGGAGCCCCGGAGCCCTGCCGCAAGGCTGGGCATGGTGCCCGGCCGTTCAGCTAGAGAGGGGGAGCTGGGCGCCGGCCATGGGGTGGTGTCTCCAGCCAGGACACATGCCAGCCTGGGGCTATCCTGGCTAGGCCTTTAGACTCTGAGGTCCCTTTTCATAGCTGTTCCACCCTTGTGAAACTGGAACCTGCTCTCCAGCCTCAGTCTGTCCATCCGTGCAATGGGACGGTCCTTTTCTGTGAGTGAGCCCAGACTGGAGACCAGCCATGGGATAGGGGTGGGGCAGAGATCTCAGCTTGCCTTGGCTGTCTCTTGTGACCCTCTCCACAATCACTGCTGCCCTGCAGCTCTGCAGCCTACAGCTTAAATTTTCTGGGCATGACCAGGCCCTAACTGTGTACTCCCTTCCTGCGCTGAGGTTTTTTTTTTTTTTTTTTTTTTTTTTTTCGTCAAGTCCACATCCTTAGCCTGCCTGCTTGCTCTCTCCGGCGTGTGACCCAGGGTCCTTGCTCTGCCATGGAGAAGAAATTTCTCCTCTGTTGGCCTCTAATTTCCCACTTAAGCCACCTCCTCCAGGGTCAGCCTGGCTGTCAACAGAGGTGTGCTCGGTGCCTAAGGCTGGCATTTTCAAAGCAATGGCCACGAGATGGACATGATGTCCTGCTCTGGGGAAGATGCTCTGGGGGACACCGAGTGGGCTGTCCAAGCGTGGCAAGTGATTTCCTACCAGGTCTCCATGGCTCACAAAGAACAAGACGGAGGGTCTGGAGAGAAGGCTCAGTAGTTAAGAGCACTGGATCATTTTCCAAAGAACCAAATAAAGTTTGGTTCCCAGCACCCACATGATGGCTCACAACTGTCTGTTCCAGAGGACTGGTCACTTTCTAATGCACATATAAACATTCAGGCAAAACACTCATACATCAATAAAATAAAATATCTTTAATTGTTTTTTCTTTTTAAAGAGAAGGGTGGGGGGCCTGGCTCCTAGCAGGGCCTAGCACTCTCAGGATGTGGGGGAAAGCCCAGGGGAGGCCCATCACACCCTCTGGCCTCAGGGACTGAGCAAGGCTTTGGCTTTAAAGTACTGCTCTTGTGGTCCTTTTCCTGTTAGCACAGTAGCAGCCATCCTCCAGCCTCCATGATTACTCGTGAATTCTCCCTCTACACCCATCAAATTAGAGCAGTGTCCACGGGCTGCGCAGCCCGACAGGTGTTAAATTTTAATGAGCACTAATGGCTTCGGCCTACTTCTGCAGCGCAGGGCTACTTACTAAGGTTTAATTTCTCAGGCCTGACTCCGCTCCCTCCTCTCTTGCTGCCCCCCACCCCCAATGGCTCCTACCCTGCAGCTGGGCCTACCCTTGAAGGTGTGTCTGCAAGCCGTCCTGCGTCACAGTCCAGCAGAAACAGCCCTGTTGCCACTGGTGTCCAGGGTGACCTCCAGGATCTCAGGTAGATTAGACATGCCAGGAGGTTCCCAGAAGGGTAAATTCTACTGTATGTGGACAAAACCCCCCTCCCCAAATCCTATCCAATCCTCTGGTCACCCACTGGCAGCCAGAGAGGCCATGTGCTTAAGACAAGAGCTGAGCACAGTCCAAGAGTCCCAGGCTGGGCCCTCAGTGAGGAATGGAGGTAAGAGTCAGGGATGCGGGACCCATTCATTGCCCCAGAACTGGCCACTGCCTTATGGATATGGGCTTTGTCTCTAGAATCGTGAAATGTTCCAGAAGATTCTAGACTCCTGTCAGTCAGGGAGAGATGGCCCTTTGTGACATGAAGTCAACAGGATACCCTTTCAGTTGCCCCAGTGGCACTTCCATTGTAAGATGGGGATATGGGAGAGACATTTGTGAAATGGCAACCGTGCGGCAGGTACTGTATAGACGGAGCTGTGATAGCATCAGATGTGACTGTGAGCAGGTTTCCAAGGGGGCAGCCTGTCTCACAGACACTGAGGCACCAGCCTTCTGTCTGCTCCTCCCAGTCAGGACATAAGACACAGGACACAGACTATAGTAGCCGCTAATCTCTGACCTCCAGGCAGCAGTGATGGGGCCACAGGAACCACTCTGCTCCAAGTGGGGCAAGCTAAGGCAGCCCTGAGCCTGCAGCCTTAGACTCTAGAGCCACAGTCCCCAGGAACCACCCTGGCGACCCACCTGATTCCAGTTGCTTCCAGAACACTCTGCCCAGAACCTCCATTTCCTTATCCACCACAGCAGGTAAGTAGGCTTCGTAGGATTGCTGCTAAAACACGGGACACTCTGTGAAACCCTTAAATCCCAGACAATTGGAGAAGTGGAGCAACTGGCAGGCTGCTGGCTCAGCATGCACAGAGCCTGGGCTCCGTCCCCAGCACCACATAAAACAGTGTGGTGCTGCAATCTTAGCACTTGGGGTGGAGGCAGGAGGATCAAAAGTTCAGTGACATCCTCTGCTGTGTAGTGAGTTTGAAGCCAGCCTAGGCTACTTGGGACCTTGTTTCAAAAGTCAACAAATAAATAAATACCAGACAATGACACATATGCCAACATATGCCATAGTATGTGTGTGTGTATGTATGTATGTATGTATGTATGTATGTATGTATGTATGTATGTATGTATGTATATACAGAGATCAGAGAGAGGACAGTTTTGGGGAGTCAGTTCTGGCCCCCCACCTTGTTATAGTAGGGCCTCTTGTTTCGGCTCTTTTGCAGTGTTCGTGGGGCTAGCTGGCCCTGGCTTCAGAGTGATTCTGTCTCTGCCTGTTTTGGTTTAGGAGCACAGAGATTACGGGAGGGCCAGCCATGCAGCTTTTGACGTAAGTCTGGGGGTGGGGGTTGAACTTGGGTCATCAGGCTCGCATTGCTAGCTAGTGCTTTACCCCACTGAGCCACCTCCCCAGCTCTGGGCAGTGACTCTTTGATATAATGACTTCAGTAAGGTGTAAATCTCTAGATGTAGAGGCACACATCTAAAACCACAGGACTCTGGAGGCTGAGGCAGGAGAATTGCCTCAAATTCTAGGTCAGCCTGGACTTGAGAGAGAGCTCGAAACTAGTCAGGGCTGCGTGGCAAGACCCTTCCTCAAAAATATCACCGTCAGAAATGAACAGAAATAAAGCCTGTGGGCAAATGGTTTTCTGTGCACGAGGAAAATCAGGCAGCCTGTGACACTGCCACTCCAGAATATGCTCACTGTTCAAAGAGAAAAACCTTCCTCCTGGCCCCAGCCCCTCAGCCCCAGACACAAGCAGTTCACAAACGGTAAATACGACCAGGCATCCTGGTGTGAGGCCTGCACTGTTGTCCTGCTGTGGATCTGAAGTTGAAGTTCAAGCAGGGGTCAGGCTGTGAGTCCGGATGCCGCCATACAGGCCTGCTGATCATCCGTCAACTTTTCTGTTTTTGTTTTGTTTTGTTTTGAATTTGTTGTTTTGAGACAGGGTCTTGTTAGCCTTGAACTCAGGGGATCCTCCTGCCTCAGCATCTTGAGCTTTGGGGGTCTATGGGCCTGTTTTGTTTGCTTTCCTATCATCACAGAGACCCTGAGACAGGGACGGAGCGAGTTTACCTGGAAGAGGCTGTCAGGAAGTGAGAGAAGAAAGGGACTGAGGGGTCCCTGTGGAGGCCCAGCTGCCCCACCTGAGTTGTCAGCTGCCTGGCGCTTAGGCCACAGCCCACACAGGAAGGTGTGTGCTTCAAAGGCTTCAGCTTCAAAGGCAGGCAGCTTTGGTGACAGATGAGGGAGGTGCCCAGTAGCCAGTAACTGCCACCTGCCACTGTGACATTGAGCAAGAGGGGAGGACTAGGCAGCAGCCCTCCCCCATCATGTCTATGCCTGTGGGCCTATGGTGACCTTATTTATAAGTAGAGGCTGCAGTGGTGGTCCTCAGAGTGAAGTCTCTCTGGAGTACACTAGAGTTTCTGCAGACGGAACGTACGTGTGAACCTGGAGTCAGAGCCTGGAAAGAAGTGACCACAAGCTCAGGGATTCTGGAAGCCAGCCATGTTAGTCATTTCCTCATGAATGGGACAAGGTACTTGACACAAGGCGCTTAAAGGAGCAGGGGAGGCCTTTCTGCTGGGTTCCGGCTGCTTGCTGCCGAAATGGGCAAGTTCATGAAACCCGGGAAAGTGGTGCTGGTCCTGGCTGGGCGCTACTCCGGACGCAAAGCCGTCATCGTGAAGAACATCGATGATGGCACCTCAGACCGCCCTTACAGCCATGCCCTGGTGGCTGGAATTGACCGCTATCCCCGAAAAGTGACAGCTGCCATGGGCAAGAAGAAAATTGCCAAGAGGTCAAAGATCAAGTCCTTTGTGAAAGTTTATAACTACAATCACCTCATGCCCACCAGGTACTCTGTGGATATCCCGTTGGACAAGACTGTTGTCAACAAGGATGTCTTTAGAGACCCAGCCCTGAAACGCAAGGCCAGGCGGGAGGCCAAGGTCAAGTTTGAAGAACGATACAAGACAGGGAAGAACAAATGGTTTTTCCAGAAGCTTCGCTTTTAGGTATATTTTTGTTTCCATCATTAAAAATTAAAAAAAAAAAAAAAAAAAAAAAAAAAGGAGCAGGGGAGTCTCGGGGTTCGTGCCTCAGAGATCTCAGCTCGTGGCAGGAAGGCTATGGCGCCATTGCTTTGGATCATTATCATGAGGCATGAGGGAGAGCATTACTGCTTACCTCACAGCTGCCAGCGAGCAGAGAGCTGGGCCGTAGCTGAGGCGTCTTTATTGGCACTGTTAAGCTATCCCCCACTCATATGCCTGGGCCCCATGCCCTTACCACCATCTCCTCCTGAACTCACACCACCTCCCCCAAGCCAGCATCAGGGACTGAGCCTCCAACACACGAGGCTTTGGGGGTGGGAGGTGGGGGGACACTTTGAGTTTTAACCACAACCCCTGGGATCTGTGGACACAGCTCAGTGATAGAGGGCTTGCCTAGCATGCACGGGCCCTAGGTTCAGTGACTAGAACTGCAACAAAAACCCATCCCGTCAGTCAGAGGGGGGCCCTGCCCTGCCTGTGCATTGACCATGTCCTGGCCAACAGTACTGTGGGACAATACATTTCTGGTATTTTAAGTTTCAATTGTGATACTCAGTGACAGCAGCTCTAGCAAATGAACCCAGCAGCTGGGCGGTGGTGGCGCACGCCTTTAATCCCAGCACTCGGGAGGCAGAGGCAGGCGGATCGCTGTGAGTTCGAGGCCAGCCTGGTCTACAGAGTGAGTCCAGGACAGTCAAGGCTACATAGAGAGACCCTGTCTTGGAAAAAGGGAGAGGGAAAGCAAAAACAAAACAAAACAAAGAAAAAAAAGAAAAGAAGGCCTGGAGGGATGGCTCAGTGGTTAAGAGCACCTCCTGCTCTTCCAAAGGACCTGGGTTCAATTTCCAGCACCCACATGGCAGCTCACAACTGTCTGTAATTCCTGTTCCAAGGGATCTGACACCTTCACACTAATACACATAAAATAAAACTAAATAAATTATTAAAAAGAAAAAAAGAAAAGAAAATGAACCCAGCAAGTTACTGCTCTCCCTTAGCCTCAGTTTCCCTAACCTAAACAACAAAAAGGTCAGTGAAATGACTCCCTAGGGAGGCCATTCTGGACATATCAGCTAACTAAACTTATCCAGTCTGAAGCCAGCACAGAGGGGCATATGCAACTGACAGGGACCATCCTCTTTGAGGGCTGGCCATCTCCCGTGACCCCAGTTGCCCCCATAGTGTGCTGGGCTGACAGCCCACCAGGGAGGCTGGCGCCTCTTTCTGTCAACTCCCACTGCCGGCAGTTAGGCAGGCTAAGCAGGCGCCTAGTAAAGCAGACTGCTATCAATCCCGAGGGGCCGGCCCTGCGTCGGAGTCTGCTTCTGCCAGCCTCTCGGGGCGCCCGGGGAGACACTAGAGGGTAATGTCATTTGGCCCCCAATCCAATAACCTTTGCTTCTGGAGGTGGGTCTGCCATCAAAGGAGAGAGGAGGGGGCCATGTACTCCCCACAGGGGACAGGACAGTTGGGAGACACTGGTGTTTAGCTTCATCTCATTGAAAACGCCCCCACAGCAAATCCCAGGCAAGAGGCCAAGGCAGGGATGAAATACAAGCGCTTATAAAGCCAGACACCTTTATTGTTCTGAAACGCTTTCCAGCGAGTTATAGGCCCACAGCTTGACCCTGGCCTGTCACTGCTACAGGGGCACCCAAGCTGGTTCTTGGAACTAGGGCTCCAACGGTTCTGGCTGCCCTCACCAGGGGCACTTTGCCTGCCTAGCCAGGCACCGGGGTCCACAGCAGGAAGCTGATTCCCCTCTTACCAGAAAGCAATGAGGCTCCTCTGCCTACATCTTTGCTGGTCACATGCTCAGTCCCCTCCTACACAGAGCTGCAGCAGTGTTGCAGTGTTTACCAAGCCTACTTCCACGCCAGCCACTGCCCCCAAAACATGAGACTGTGGACATCTCAAGCCCCACCTACTGTGAGTACTGACTGATCCCCGAGCCACTGGAATTTGCTCTGTTCCCCAGCACTACTGGCATTCAACTAGGCCTCAGTTTCCCTTCATGAAAAGCACAGAAGAGAGCCTTTGTGCCTGAGCTCAGCCTGCCTGGCTTGGGGCTGTGTGTAAATAACCCTGCTTGTGGCATGGGACAGTGGTAGCACATTGAGGATTCAGTGGAGCTAAAGTGGGTGGCATTCCGCATGCACGAAGCATGCAGGAAGCTCATGGGCTGGGAGGGTCACTCCCCAGGAAGCTATTGTGGGGGAAACAGGAACCCTTTTCCTCTTGCATGGTCTCCAGGACAGTGAGTGAGTGACAGGTGGTGGGTGGGACAGAGGAAGACCCTGGTCACTGGCCTGAGGAACTTCTTGAATTGTAGGCCCGCACACCTGTATATAAATAAGCTGCAAATAGACCCTCAACCAGCTGTACCTGATTGCCAGGGACCCTGCTAGGAGACTACAGCATCTCCCTAGGCTGGCCTGAGGATGTGTCCCTGCTCTGGTGGTCTCTCCCCTCCCACTCTTGCCCTTGCTCACCTTTCCCCCTCCCCCATGCATTAACTCAACCTGTACTCACTGGGTACCTACTCAGTGTACACCACCCCATATTCAGGGATGAAGGCCCCTAGGCAGGGACCAAAAGGGAAAGTGCCCCAAAGGCCAGCTGCTTGTCAGTTTTTTAAAAAACATGGATTCCTTTGTGTGTGTTTGTGTGTGTGAGTGTCACCGTGTGTGTTGGTGTGGAGGTCGGTGGACAACTTGGGAGAACTGGTTCTCTCCTTCCACCATGTGGGGTCTGAGGATTGAACTCAGTATGTCAGACTTGGCAGCCAGCGCCTCTACTCACTGAGCCATCTTGCGGCCCTTGGCTGGCCTTTTGTCACAGCATCGACTAACAGTGACTAAGACAGCAGCCTCTTTTAGACTGTCACCAGGTACTGAATGAGGCACCTGCAGCTGTCAGGCCGTGCGTGACAGGGACACTGTGTCATGACTTTGTGGTGCCTCTTCACCCCACACAGCCTCGTGCTTGGGAGCATTAGTACTAGAAGACGCAGAGTGTGCTGCCGGGTGGCTCCGGGCCTCCAGAACCTTCTGTGGGGCTGTAGCTTGGTGCAAATACACCCTCACCTCATCTAGTCAGTGTCACAGGAGAAAGTTCCAGAAGGCACATGGCTTGGGAAGCTGCTTCCAGCACCCAGCAGACAGGCTGAGGGCCCACTCTGTGTCGGGTTCCCATTGAGGCTTTTCTTAATGGGACTCAGTCCTCATGTTACCATTTTACAGGCAGAAAGACCAAGGCCCAGAGAGGGCAAATGCTCCCTGGTGGATAGGCTCGAACCCAAGATGATGGTGGTAAGAACCCTGACAACAGATGGCACCTCTGTGTAGCAGGCAACCTGGTTCTGTCACCAGCCAGGATGCTCAGAGTTCCCAGCAAAGGAGCGTGTCCTGGTGCTAATTTGCATATTTGCATAGTAAGTAGAAGGGTGGGCCCAAGACTTGTTCACTTGCATAGTAAATTGGAGGGTGGGGCCAGATTCCAGCCAAGCAGGCTCTGGTTACAGGCTTTCTCAGAATTTGTGCCCTCCCTCACTGTTTTTTGTTTTTTGTTTTGGTGGGGTGGGGGAGGGTGAGGAGTGTCAGCACACTTAGGGACCCTGAACTACAGACTGAGTCCCAGAATGTCAGGGACCTTGGGCAGAATCACCTGAGCTTACCTGGTTTAAATGGGGGGTTGGGCAGGGGAGGTGACCTCGGAGTCCACTTCTCTTCAACCTGAGGGGGCCTTGACCAAAGGGGAGCCCCAGACAGTTGGCACCAGGCACACTGGCGCCTGTTCTGGGTTGTGTCTTTGGATTGGGGGGGGGGAGGTCCTCCCCTCCCCCACTCCTTTCCTCTCTCCCCTGCCACCCCTAAAGGCACCCTCATCAAATACAGGACTGAAGCAGGTCCCACCCAAAGCTGGAGCCACCCTGGCCTGGGGTCACCCACGGTCAGTCCTAATGGCTGCCTCCCCTGTCCAGTCCTGTCTCTGCAGGGAGTGATCTATGGCCCCATTACCACGGGGCCTCTGAAGGGCTCCAGGATGGATTACCGCCTGCCTTGCTGGAGCTGGGAGGCGGTTCTCACTAGCATCCATCAGCAGCTGCAGCCAGCCCTGAGAATGCCGAGGCAGCTGCCAGGCACAGGGGCTGTGCCCCCTCCTCTCCCTCCCGGGCCTCTGTCTCTACTGTGGCCTTCACTTGGCCTCTTGCTTCACTTCCAGGGACCCCGAAATGCCATCTGTCAAGGCAGCCTTGCCCTTGTGGCTGTGGGTCTCCAGTTGGGTATTAACCTCCCTAGTCAGTGCCAGGTGGGTATGATGTGGCCCTACTGTGGTAGGCACTGACCAGGGCCTAGCATATGCCCCATCGATGTCTAGGTCCTTTCTCCCCCCAGCATGCTGCCACAGGCCCAGGTGCCGCCCCGAAACACCTGCTGGGCTCTCCCTACCTTGCAACTGTCCCTAGGGCTATGTGGCTGGGTCCAAGGAGGTACAAAGAACTTCCAGAGCAAGAACAGGCTTGTCCCCAGCTGGCAGAGAACACAGGGCCTAGGGCAGGTGCCAGGGAGCCAGTAAAGTTTTACGACAAGAAGTAGTTTTGGGTGTCTAGCTGTACTGAGGTGAAGTGGGCAGAGCAGGTATGTTCAGGACCTGGACCACTAGGTCTGCATGGGCTGCTAGGCAGCATGCCTCCTCCCTCCCCTGGGCCTGCCTGAGACTTCCAGGGCATTGAACAAGACAGGAGAGTCACGCTCTGACCTCTTCCAGCACCAACCCTGGGACTAGTTCCCACAGCGGGGTTCTCACACTGGTTCTGTCCCCACAGAAGGTCTGGATTTAGTGACGGTCTCCTGAAACCTCTGAGGTGAGGCTCTGGGCCTCTAAAACACAGTCCACACCCTTGGCCTCCTGTGGGCTGAGCTGTCACCTGTGTAGGCTTGCATAAGAAGAGTAAGAGAGACTCAGGGATGGGGCAGAAAATAAAGTCTGTTCCCAAGTGACAAGGAGACCGCTAGCACAGCCTCAGCCAGAGAGTATCATGTGTTAGGACTGGTATTGCCTGTTCAACTCAGAGAGAGTGAGAAGATGGTCTGAAGTCACACAGCAAATCAGCAGGAGTGGTGGGATGGAGTCATTGCCCCGTGCTTCCCTCATCTCCACAGGAGGGGAAGGCAGCTGCTGCCCCAGCAAGTACAGTGCCCACAGAAGCAGTGCCTACCCCCACA
Organism: Acomys percivali; assembly: GCA_907169655.1. Lineage (NCBI taxonomy): Eukaryota > Metazoa > Chordata > Mammalia > Rodentia > Muridae > Acomys > Acomys percivali. The sequence continues at coordinate 7,951,407 of OU015753.1, forward strand.
CTCCCCTCACAGTCTTTGGGACTAGATATGTGACATTGACATGGCCCTGCTCAGCTGGGGCTGGGAGTCAGAGGAGGCCACTTTGATGACTGTTCCAGAGGGGACAACTGACCTTGCCTGGACTCAGAGGGGACACCATGTCCTGCAGGGGACAGGCAAGGATGGACGAAAGCAGCTGGTGCTTGTGAACCCTCTACTGTCAGCCTAGAGGCCAGTGGTCCACTATGACCCCTATGCTGTACAGAAGCAGAGAAGGGTGGCCATCAAGGTCCCCCAGGCTCCTCAGCGTTGGCTGTCCTCCTACAGGTAATCAGGGAAAAGCAGGAGTCCACTGAGATCAACTGCTGAGGAAACTACTGCTCAGCCAGGCAGGCCTTGGGGAGCAGTGGGCGAGGGCAAGAGGGCAAGGGAGAGGACATGAGCGTGTCTGAGTACTCTGTACAAGGTGAGTAGGTACTGAGTGCTAAGTCCTGCACGGGTGATCAGCACTATGTGAGTGCTGAGTGCAGTCTGTCCGAGTGATTGGCACTACATGTATGATTGATAAGTACTGTATGAACGTGATCAGTGTGTGTGCAGAGTGCTGCGTGAAGGAGTGACAAATACTGTGTGATTGGCCAGTACTCTACCAGCGATCAGTGCTACGTAGGATAAGCAGTATGAGTGATCACTTCTGTGTTGGTAGTGAGTGCTGTGTACATGGTCACTGAGAAGTACTGTGTGTGGTGGGTGCTGGGAGCCATGAGTACTCTTCAGAGTGAGACTGTGTGTGTGTGTGTGTGTGTGTGCGCGCGTGCAGGTGTGCGTATGTGTGTGTGCATGCGTGCGTGTGTGTCTGTCTGTCTGTGCTGTGTTTGAGTGCTGGGAGCTCTGTGCATGGTTCTGCTGTGTGCCGTTCTAAGTGCAGCACTCTGGCCACTGAGCAGAACTGTGAGCTCAGCTCAGTGTGTACTCTCATGTTGCTGTGTGCACAGGCTCTGCAAGTCCGGTGACAGTCACAGGTGGAAGTGTTGGGTCACCTGGTCTTTATAGTCTGGGAGGTCAGTTTGCTGCTGTAGCATCCTGTGTTCTCCTGAAGGACTCTGGCTGGCTCTGCTCTGTGCCTCACATCTCCTCCCTGGGTACAATCACAGGCCGGCAGATGGGTGGCTTGGCTTCCCAAAGGGAAGCTGGCTATCTTTCCAGGGTCCCTCCCATGCACAGCAAGATGATTTTCCCAAACAGCACACCCTGCAGGTTCCTTTCTGTCCCCTTGGACAAAACATCTCAGAGGCAGGCTTAGGTCTGAGGAGCTTTATGTGGGGACTGAGACCTGTCTCTGAGGTGCAGACATCTCTAGGGTTGACCCTGCCCCCAAAGCAGCCAGAGCTGTGGGCAAAGGAAGGCCTGGGCACACAGATAAGGCTAGAGCGCAGAGTGGTGGGAACAAGCACCAGGCAGGAGCGATAAGCTGTGAGCAGCCTCGGCCCACCCCAGGTCTCGTGGTCTGTCTGGGGACAGCAGATAGCACACTGCCCAAAGACTTGTGGTCTGGGCCTATGATGGATGACAGTGTACCTGCAGCCACCACAGGGGAGGCCTGGACAGCAGACCTGAGAGTGGCAGGGGACCATCCTGAGAAGAGCCAAGCCAAGAATTGCTGCTTCTAGACCTCTCTCTGGGGTTTGGAACTGCTTCCCAGCTTCTTGTGGAATTGTTCGCAGCCTGGCCTACTGGCCTCCGCTTTAGCTCACAGCCCCATAGGAGGGCTAGTAGCTAGGAGACCATCAGGACCAGCTGGCCTCTGGTCCTCGGTCTTGCAGAGTCAATACTGACCCGAAGGCCAACCTGAACTGCCTACTTGATTCCAAATTACTAAGCTGTCTGTCCAAGGAGAGCAAGCATGATATGGCTGCCTCCTGCACATTCTGTCTGTCACCCTCAGCCTTAGCTTCCTGTGTTCCCACCTCCTATAGACATCACAAATAGTAAAACTGTCCTTAACCAGAGGCATATGTGTATCATTAAATAAAATTAGCTCATTTAAGAGTATGACTTGGAGACCCACTCACAGGCGCATCCCCAAGGAGCCAAGCACAGGTCCCAAGATAGGAGCACATGGTATTCAAAGGAGGATGGGTCACAATAACCAAATGGTCACTAAGCAGGGATCAGCCTGGTGACAGGTGGCACTGCAGTGCATAGGAGAAGCACGCCACTGAGCCTGTACTGTCCTCTGTAGAAGAACCCGAGTGCTGCGTGACTCTGTGGTGGCAAATGGCTGCACCAGGTCAGTTGAAGGGACTATGCCAGTATGTGACCATCAGGAGAGTCAGAGAGCAGAGGTGACATGTGGTGGGGACACAATGTACACCACCACACTGTTGCTTTGTGGAGGATTTTTGAACGGAGGAGGAGTTCACTTCTGTTAAAAACAAGCAAAAAACAAAACAAAACAAAACAAAACAAAAACTAGTAAAGCGCTGAAGAGATGGCTTCAGTGGTTAAGGGCACTGGGGTGTTCTTCCAGAGGACAAACATGGAGGCTCACAACTCCAGCCTCAGGGGATCTGACGCCCTCTTCTGTCCTCTGTGCTCATTGCATGCATGTGTGGCATGCAGACATGCATGCATGCAAAATGCCTATACACATAAAATAAATAACAACTGTAAATGTTACATATATATATATGGAAAAAACTGGCAAGCAGGTATCATCAAGGCTTCCATGCATCCAGAGGGTTCCCATAAGGCTGGAGAGCCAGGTCCCCAAGCAAAACGCCATTAACCATCCCGTTCCGGGGTGCCAGGTATCCCAAGGAGAGTTTGTGAGCTGGATGATGGACTGGTCTGTGCAGAGCTCTTTGCTGGGCTGTCTGTGATATGATGTCCCTCCTCCAGCCCCATCCTGTTCTTTAGGAGCTATCCTGGGCCCTCGGTTCTGCAGGCTCAGACAGTCCAGCCTCCAAGACCCACAAGCCCTCAGCTCTCCACCCTTCCCTGTCCCTGGCAGCGGCTACCATGGGTCTGAAACCAGGAGACAGCTGCTGCTCCTGAGGAGATTGACTGACCGCAGTGTTCCCTGGCCCGTTGGGGTGCAGATGTCCAAGCTGATAACCCTTCCTGGGGACTGGGCTGTGGGCAAAGGCCCAGAGATAAAGCCAAATGTCAGACTTCCTGCCGGGGCAATGTGGCCAGGGGCAGGGTGGCCAGACGAGCCTGGGCCTCCCACCAGCCTCTGCCCACCAGCAGCCCCGGCCTTAGGACTCCCTAAAGCGCTCTTGGTCAGGTCTTAGGCAGGGCCAGGAGGGGCACTCACCACCTGAGGACAAGGGAGTGAGCTCCAGCCTTCTCCAGCTACGACCACTCCAGGAAGGAGTGAAGCCACAGTCTTTACCCAGGGCCTGCACAGTGGCTGCTTCCTGCACACTGTCTCATGGGCCTGCCACCATGTTCCATGACTCCCTCTACTTTTCAGATGAGATGAAACTGAACCACAGACAGATTATATGACTTGTCCCAGGCCACACAGCTGACAGGAATGTTTTGTTTGTTTGTTTGTTTGTTTTATTTTGTTTGTTTTGTTTTGAGACAAGGTCTCACCAGGGTAGCTCTGGCTGGCCTGGGACTCTCTTTGTAGATCAGGCTAGCCTCGAACTCACAGAGAACTGCCAGCCTTTGCCGCCTGAGCACTGGGATTGAGGGTGTGCACCACCAAGCTGGGCCAGCCTTAAATCTTAATTGGCATCTCACTTTCTCCCGAGGGCTCTGCAGGAGCTAGAATCCCACACCTGAATCCCTGGGTTAAGAAGTATTGTTAGGAGCAGAGGGGAGAGAGGCAAACCCAAGCCATGAGGGACTGTGGCACTGTGCCCAGCTACTCTGCTGAGGCACCTAGAGAGACACAGATATCCAGATAGCATTGGTCCCCTGCCACCCCCAAGCCCCTATACCATGTATGGTTCCTAAAGGGACCCACAGCCATTCATATATCACCCCACAAACATTCTATAATCAGAGTGGCTAGAGTTCTAGAACCTAAAATCAAAATGAAAAAGATGACAGGCAGGGACAGGGTGCTCTCAGCGCTCCCCACTCTACCGAGGGTACACGGGACTCAACCCGCTTCATGGCAGTGAGAGCGAGACAGAGTGAGCAACACAGGCTGTTGCTGGGGCACGTGTCCTTAGCTTTCCCCGCCGTCCTGTCTCCTCCCACTCGCCCTTTCCACCTCCTGCTCTCTGCCTAGCAGCCCTTCCACCCACACCAGAGGGCAGGGGCACCTGTGGCTTGGCAGGGCTGGATGCCAGGGGCCATGGCACTCTCCCTCTACTTCTAGGCGTGCCTCCAGCTCCCGGCCCACTGTGGTGACAGCTTGCCTGCCGCGGCTCAGAGAACAGAGTCAGAACTGTGTTCTTCTGTGTCCCCAGCCAGGACCACACGCCTGGCAGGCAGGCAGGGACCAGAGCCCCAGCCCACAGTAGCCCACACCACCCAGCCACAGACTCTGTCTGCAATCAAGCCTACCATTAGGGAGATGAGAGGCAGTACCCAGCCTCCACCCTCACCCAGTCCAGCCCATGTAATCATCCCCAAGGAAGAGGCACAGGAACCCAGGGCCAGGACAGCAGTAGCTCAGGGGCTTGGGGGTCCCCAGATGTAGTTCCAAGTCAGCACCAGGAGAGAGGACAGGAATGCAGGGTGTCCCTTGTAGGAAGTGCACATGCATTGTGAGTTTTAGGGTGCACTTTGCTATGATACGGGGGCCACTGCTGCCAAGGCCCAAAGGAGAAACATAAGGGCTTGAGAGGAGCCACTGTTGGGGGAGAGGCCCCTCCAAGGAAAACTCAGGCTTTTATCTCCTTACGGAGCCTCCATTTCTGCCTCTATCAATAGGGGATCACGGAGGAGCTAAGGCACCAAGAGCTACCACACGAATATATGATAAATGCCACTTTCTTCCTCTGGCTAACGTTGGGAAGGGGATAAAGGAACTGGGCTAGGGCTGTCTTTTTGTGAGTGGAGGACTTGTGTGACAATCTGCTATCCTGATCTGGCCTGGGAGTCCTGGGACAAGAGGCTCCGATGTATCTGAAGTGTTTTGGGCTCCAGCTTCTGGTCCCTTTTGTCAGGACCTGGCCAAACACCAACACACTCAATGTTTGGTCCTGTGAGGCCCATTCAGGCCCATGTGACATTGGGGGTGGGGAGAGTTAGGGCAGGACTGGCGTTATGCTAGCTGCCTGTCTTGACAGTTGCACAGTGCACTTTGTAAAGAGCCAGGTTTCCCCTTGCTGGCTTCTCTGCTCAGCCAGAGGGGAAGAGGGTGAGGCTCAGGAGTGTCCTATCCCCAAGGACAGTGCTGTCCCTGTGTGGTCGTCCTGTCCCCCCCCCCCCCCCACCCCCCCCCCCCCCCCGCCCCATGAAAGGTGAGACAAAGCCAGAGGGACGGAAGGAGTTTAAGAGGTGACCCTGGGACACAAGAACCACTGGGTAAGGATAATAAAAGGACAATTCAGGAAGCTGGCAACTAACAGGCCTGTGCCTGTCAAGGGTCTCATTCCCCCCCCCCCCGTTTGCCCACAAACCAGCAGGGGTGCTGGCAACTCTGTTAGGATGAGGAGTAGCCCCACAAGGCCAGGAGGCTAGCACAAGTCACACAGCTTTATTTGGCAAACCCAGGACTTACACCTAGGCCAGCAGTGAAAGGGTTATGCTTTTCACCGTGATGCCCTGATGGGGACTGGGGCCCTCATGGTCTTCTGGACCACATAAAAGAAAGTGAGGTGCCACCACCATCAAAGGAGACAGGCTTATCAGGATCCCTCTGCCCTCACCCTCCTGCCAAAGCCATTGTCTTGTCAGATTCCCTGTGGCCTATCAGGGCAGCCACCCAGCTAGCAGGATACACAGGTGACACGCTCACAGAACTGCCAAGCTGACAAATGTCAGGATTCGTCTGCGGTTCTCCCTAATAGCTTCTTCTGATCACAGCACCTGAGTGACTGCTGATGTTCCCGGCTCAGGCCAATGAAGTCAGGCAACTGCCCTTTGCCTTCGCAGCTGAGGGAACCATGTTATTCAGGGGGTGCAGGAGTCTGTGTATGGTAACCGCTGAAGGGCCTGGGAAAAGCTCGGGAGAGGCTACCCCTTGCCTACCCAAGGCCAGAGCTTGTGTGCAATCCACACAAGCAATGACCACTAAAAACTGGAGACAGGCCCAGGAGCCAGATAGGTTAACCCAGGTAGGGAGACAGGGCAGGCAGAGTGCCGCTGCAAAAGGAACAGCCAGGACCACAGGCTCTGTCCAGGTCCCAGCATCCCAGATGACCACATGTATGACCTATGAGAACCCAGAACTGTCTGGAAGTTCCCCCTGGAGACCCCCAAACATTGCCACTGGTGTCCCCCATCATTGCCGACACCCCCTCGCCCACAGACTCCCTAGTGGGGCTCAATCTCCTTGAATACTGTCAGGGACAGGCCACTCACTGCCTCAAAGAGCCCTGCAAGACAGTGTGTGTGTCCCCTTCATAATCTGTAACCTGCACTCCACACTAGGAAAAGGAGGGGTCAGAGCCAGGACCTGACCCCAGCCTGGGTCCCATGCAGCCATCACTGACGCCACCTCTGACACTGTGATGAAGGAAAAGGGAAAGCCTCTCGCATCCACCATGGAACAAGGAGTATCAGGGCAGAGAGTGACCTGCACCAGACACCTGGGCCCTGAGCATGCCTCTGACCCTCCAGGGCTCTGTAGCCCAGGTCCACATGGCTTCAACTCTTGGTCCTTCTGCCTTTTCCATCCTGCTTCCAGACCAGCAGGTGGCCTGGAAGACAGGTCAGCATTGGTTTTTCCAGCCAGGTTTGTCCCAGGTTGACACAGGCACCCCCAGGAAATGTGGGCCTCGGGGGCCTCATGAGCTGGGAGCACATAGATGGCCTGAAGGCAGGCTCAGTGCCAGGGTCAGCTCTGGGGTCAGCCTGTGTTCCACAGCTGTCAGTGGGGGGGGAGAGGCGCGGGGTCAGGCCTCGGGGCAAGTTGTAGGACGGTTGGCTCAATACCCTACCACACGCCTCAGAGTCTGCTGGGCTGAATTTGGGACCCCAAAGCACTGCCTCTTGGGCCAACACTCATACCCCACATGCAGCTCCGTCTCCCTGAGCCAAGACACGCCGCGTTTGAGTCAGGGCTCTGCCCTCTGTTAGCCCACATCCGCCTGCCGGCCTCAATGTCTGGGCACCAGTCCCAAGACCCATACTCCCTCCTCCAAGCTGTTGCACGCTTTCCCTGGGGCTCGCCGCGGTGGAAGAACTTTCCTCCTGGGCCCCTCTGGTGTGAAGTGGCTGCCCCAGCCTGCTCTGGCTGTGTGTGGGGGCAGCAGTGGCCTCACTCATGGGAGGCACCAGTGAACCAGGGGGAGGGCTCCCTTCTCCCTGCCTGTCCATTCGCCTCCCTCCATGCCTCTGAGCTTCTTAAAGAGCTGAGTCCATATTTAGAGCCAACAGGGCCAGGCAGGCTGCCTCCTGTTTCTCAGCACCCTACCTGGAACAGCCACTGTGGCTATACATGGGAGCCAGGCCCTCAGCGGTGACGGGCCACTTTCCTATAGTCCTGACATTTACTGCACAGAGGAGGAGGGCTATGTCCTGGAAGCCAGAGATGACCCAGGGGGGTCACCTGGACAGCCCTCATTCATTTTAACAGCTCAACACCACAGGAGGTCAAGATAAAGGTCAAAAGTCAAAGAAACAACTTCAGGGATGGGGTGTCAGGTACTTATGTCTATGTGTCCATTTATATGGGAGACAGGGAGATGGCTCCCTGGAGCAGAAGATTGGGTGAGTGATGGGCTTGGAGGGGCATACTAGGAGGCTGAGGCATGCTGTGGACTGCAGGCTGCACAACATAGTGTGTGCGTTTTGCTTGGGGGTGGATGGGGGTTGTAGATGCCCATGGGATACAAGGGGACACAGTCCGCTGGGAGGGGGGTTACCCTGCTGAGGAGAGGGGCCACTCACTCCAGGTGCTTTTAGCTTTGGCTTCTGGCTGTGCTCCGTTGCACCCCCTCCTGGGCCAGTGACAACCTATATCCACATCCACATCCTCTGTAGGGGGATGGACAGGAATCCATCCTCTCCCCCACCTGCTCAGCAATAGTGGGAACTGAGGGCCCAAATGCAGGCTGTGGTCACGGCAGCAGCTCACGAGGTAGGTCCACCAGCCCTGAGTTCTGGAATGACCCTATGGTCCTGGAACTGCCTGAATAGAGACATGCTTCCCCTTCCACTCTGTCCCTCCCCACAGAGTCTTTCACTGACATCAGAGACCCTGTACACCTGGGGGCTAAAGACGTAGCCAGCCCAGCCAGGGCGACTGGTACAGAATGCCAGTCAGCAGGCTCTAGGAGACACAGCCTCATCTTGAAACTGTGAACAGAACAGCAAAGCAGGACACAAACACTAGGTAGAAGGAGTGGCTAGATTAGTCTGGTGGAGGCTCAGAGTTATTACAGTAGAGAAAGGGGTCAGTGGAAGAGGATGAAAAGAGGTGTGGGGGCGGGGGGCACAAGCCAAGGAACTCTGAAGCTTCAGGAAGCTGGGGCAGGAACAAGGCAGATCTTACATTGGAGCATGCAGGAGGAAGTAGCTTGTGAGACCTTAGCCTGGAACCCAGCTGAGACCTCTGACCTCTGACCTCTAGCCTAAAAGGAAGAAGCATATTTGCAGCCATTAAGCCAAGTGACATACGACAGCACCACAGGAAACTGGTCTGACAGGAAAAATGCTGTTCCCAGACTCACATGGTACGGGCTATCACTCAATAAGTGTTCCTCTACAAGCGTTCATTTGAAGGAGCTTGAAGTCTACCTCATCCTCCAGAACGTACACTCAACCGTCACCTTGAGGTGCCCTAAGCCGATATGCTTATATGCTCGTTGGGCCCCCCGTTTCCTGTAGGTGTTGTTTCTTCTGCTTTTTGTAAGATGCAGTAGATGCCAAGTCACGTGCATGTGCGCGAAGACCACACACACACACACACACACACACACACACACACACACACACGCACAAACAGAGGGGAGGGACGTGCAGTGTGAAGGTAAAAGACATACAAACAGGAGAGAATAACATCTCAGATGGGAATAACATTGAGGAGAGAGGCTGCAATTCCACCAGCAGTCACTAAAAGCTGGCTGGTTGCAATGGAAGGCCCCAGGGACACAGGGAAAGTGTCACACATACATGACCCTCAGAAGAGCAGGCTACAGCATTGTCTCCTTAGGGCTCATGACCCTAAGGGGCCCACAATAGTCACTTCAGTGGCCCAATGCATGGTCTCTCTGTGTGTTTAAGGGCCTGTGTGTAGAGGCAGGGGCAGGTATATGTGTGTGCACACTTAGAGGTCAGCCTCTGGCAGCAGGTGTCTTCATTAATCACTACCTTACGTTTTAAGATAACAGGGCCTCCTATTGGTCTGGAACTCACCAACTGAGCTAGGCTGGTGAGCCAGCAAGCCCCTCCTGTCTCCTCTTCCCCAATTCTGGGATGACATGTGTGAACCAACACACTCAGCTTTTACATAGGTGCTAGGGACAGAACTCAGGTCCTCCTGTCAGCTGAGATGTGCACGCGCGCACACACACACACACACACACACACACACACACACACACACACACAC
>OU015753.1:7961080-7980993 GCA_907169655.1 Acomys percivali
CACACACACACACACACACACACACACACACACACACACACACACACTTATCTCTAACCTTCTGGGGCAGAACTTCCAGTGGGCAGCAAGGACACAAGGCGCAGAGGGCTGCTCTGATCACAAGTGGGCAGGAAGACACTGGCTCTGAGCCAACACGTGGGTTACCATTTCCAGCTGCCCGGGTTAAATGCCCTTTTCTCTTTGCTTTCCCGGAAATCCAAACCAGGGGCAGGAGCACACAGCCACACATCGGCAAAGGAAGTGGAGGAAAGACAGCAGGCCCCAGTGGCTTGGAGCCATCATTCAAGGAAGGCAGAGCTGCCAGGGATGAGGACACAGGCCTGCCATCACAGCAGGGCTGTGAGTCCAAGCTTGGACTACAGAATGAGACCTCAACTCAAAATAACCAAACGGTTTTTAAAAAGAGGAAGGGGGTACAGGGGAGGGGCCGTCAGACATCGTTGTTAAGGACACTGACCGGTGTGGCCAACGTTTCCCAAAGACCTCAGGGAGCACCTCAAAGGCAACATGCTTATCCGGCACACAGGCCCAGCTGAGCATGGCGGCGCATGTCTGTTGCCTTAGCTCTCTAGACGCTAAGGCAGGAGGATACAAAGTTTTGGGCTAGCCTGGGCTACATGGGGAGACCCTGTGTCAAAAACAAAATGCCCACTAAAACAGGAAAGAGGGAAGGAGGGAGGGTCAGTCTCTGCCTAGGTCCTCTGAGCCCCACTGCACTCAGAGAAACTCCAGGCACCCTCTCTCTGGGTAAAAGGTCTTTTTAACCTCCTATAACTTTAGAGGCTTCAAGATTTCCTGCCCTGACTTGCAAGCCATGCTTCCAGCATTATGAAAAGTTCCCAAGAAGATAAAAATCACTGCTAGTAGGAACCAGACAGTGGATCCCAGCTCCACTGGCAGACAGCACAGTGGGGTGTGTGACAAGAGCCCAGGCGGTCCTACTGCAGAGGGAAAAGGGGGCAATGTGGGGGGGTGCACATCCCACTCTGCACCCCCTGCAGCAGCTGCAGTTTACCAACCAGCCACAGGCAGAACCTTCCTGTGCCTGGTGCCACTACGTGCTCTTACCATGCTGCCATGGGCATTCTGCCAGCTGTGTACCCTCTCTGCCTTCCTGGCCAGAGGCAGCCTCACCCGGCAGCCCATTTCCCTGACAAAGAAGACCGACGAGGCAGGGTTGCTGGCGACAAGCCAGTGAGCCCTTGTCCTGTGTGCTGCCATCACACTACACATTAGACACAGCCAGGTCTTGCCTCTAAATGGCCAGTGTGCCAGCCAATTTTTGGTCAACTTGAAGCAAGCTACAGTTACCTAGAAAGAGGAACGTTAATTGGGAAGACACCTCCAGCAGATGGCCTGTGGGCAACTCTGTGAGGGCATTTTCTTGATTGATGATTGTTGTGGAAGAATCCAGGCCACTATAGGTGGTGCCTCCCCCCAGGTTCTGGGGATTGTTTAAGAAACCAGACTGAGGCGCCAGGTATGGTGGCGCATGCCTTTAATCCCAGCACTTGGGAGGCAGAGGCAGTCGGATTGCTGTGAGTTCGAGGCCAGTTTGGTCTATAAAGCGAGTCTAGGACAGGCAAGGCTACACAGAGAAACCCTGTCTTGAAACACAAACAAAACAAAACAAAACAAAACCCCCCAAGAAACAACAAAACACAAAACAAACAAACAAACAACAACCAAAAAGAAAAGAAAAAGAAACCAGACTGAGGAAGCAAGCCAGTGAACAGTGTTGTTCCTCCACGGCTTCTCCTTCCCTCGCTGCCTCAGGGTTCCTGCCATGGTTTCCTTCAGGGGACTGTTACTAGGATATAGAAACCAAACAACCACACACACCCCTGCACGCCTCAGCTCCTCAAGCTGCTTTCCGTCAGTGCTTTATCACAGGGGTAGAAATCCTCACAAAGACAGTTGGGCCACCGCTCCCGTGCCATAGATGGGAAAACCAAAGCCCAAGACGATATCCAGCTTATGCCAGAAGGCCGGAGGCAGAGCCGGGCCTCAGAGCACAGCAAGCCCAGATTCATGCACGTGAAGATGCTCACGTCCCGACTGCACAAGCCATAGCTTATTTAACCCATGGCTAGGGAAACAAGAGATGAGAATGGCAGTTGGGACAGGCACTTGTGATGCCCAGATCTAGCACCAGCACCTCACAGCCCAGAGTCGTGACCGCTAACTACGGCCCCAGCACCCAGAAACCCTCCCCAGGGCGGCAGCTCAGCCCAGGGAACCCGTTTCTTGGGACCTGTGTTCTCAGATGGGACCCAGAGCGCCCCCTCCCCGCCCAGGGAAGAAGAAGGTATGGAGCCAGAGTCAAGGTAGGAAGACGGCACCAAGTGGACAGAAGATAGGGAGACACAAGGACAGGGGGCAGGTGCACAGGGAAGCCTCGAGTAACCTCAAACCCAGCCAGCACTTGGAGGGTAGGGAAAGGACCAGGTGATGAGTAGCCCCCAGGGTGCCCTAAGAACCAGGAAATGGGGCCTTAGGAACCCTAGGTAGGACATAGGCTCAAGGCTTAAGGCTCCAGAGACAGCGACACAGTGCTGAGTGGCCACCTGGTGGAGAGAGAGAGAGAGACAGAGCTCTGCCCTAAGCCCTCTTTTCCTGAGACACAATCAACAATGTCCTATCATAGCTGTGGAGGCGGAGGGCACACTGGCTTTCCAGATCCCTCCAAGAGCCTACTTAGGGATGGAACACAAAGGCCCCCAGGAACCTGGAAGGCAAAGCCACAAGTATTGGAATTTCAGGACCCAGTCAGCCAAGCAGGATTTCCACAGCAGAGTACTCTCGCCCCACCTATTAGTGATGGGGTTAGCTCCTGCCCTGAACAACCCAGTGATTTCCGCATGGTGTCATGGTCAGTGGCATGACAAACCCCAGAGGCTTCCCAGTCCTGATGACAGAGCCTACCAGGTGCAGACTGCAGCATGTGGCTACCGAGTAGCTGCCTGAGGGACAGGTTAGCAGCAAGGCTGTCCCAGGACAGCCACAGGGGGTTGATGGTAGATGAGTCAGGTAGGAGAGGGTCACCAAGGACCATGGTGATGGTTGTTCTGTACCTCAAGCCTTGAGGACAGACATGGGGGGGGGGGTTGCAAGCTATGGAATGTTCTAGAAGGAGGATAAGGCTTCCCCTGTAGCCTCCCAGAAACTGGCCCTGTCTATCCTGGATGCACGCAGTGAGACCTGAAGACTATGTGGTCCAGGCTAGCTGATAATGCTCTTGCCTCAGCCTCCATGTGTGTGTGTATGGTGTGTGTGCACGTGTGTGTTATGCCCGGCTCAAGATTTATCACAGCAGCTAAAGGAGACACATCTCTACCCAAGTCACTGTATAATAGATAGAGAGGCTGTATAACAAGAGGACAGTGGTATGGCTCTCCTACCACTGTGACTCTACATAGCACGTCCATCACTGACTACCCAGAGGGGAGCTGCTTTCCTTCCCAAGAGCAGGTAATGTGATAGTTAATACTGACTGTCAACCTGACTGGACAGCCCTCTGAGTGTGCCTGCGAGGGGTTTTCTTAGATTGGGTTAGCTGAGCAGGAGAAAGCCTGGCTGAGCGTGAGCAGCACCATCCATGGGCTGAGGTCCTGGACTGAACAAAGAGGAGAAAGCAAGCTAAGCAGAAGCGGTTTTCTCTCTGCTTCCTGACTGGAGATGCCATGTGACCTCAGGCTCCTCCTTCCGTGATTGCCCCACCACAGTAAACTCTAGCCTGAAACCAGGAGTCCAGTAAACCCTCTCCCCTTAGGCCACTTTCATCAGGTGTTTGATCATAGTAACAAGAAAAGTGACGGTACCCGTGAGTAAACTAGCGTGAGGCAGCCAGACTTTTGCACCTGTATGCTGGTAAGAATGTGAGGTCCTCAGCTATCCATGGCAGCGTGTGGACACCGGCATCTGGACAGGGTAGCCATAAGTGCACAGCTAAGCCCCAGTTCTCTCAGGTAGGTCTTCACGAAGCCCCACCCGGTTGGGCACACGTGACTGGCCTGACTACTGATAAGGATGCTGACACTCAGCTGAGCAAGGGAGGGGCTGGGACCAGAGCAACTGGGCGTGGCTTCTGGCATACAAGGTTCAGCTCACCAGTGGGGACTGCAGTTTCTACTGTCTCTGCTGATACGAGAAATGGCTACACAAACCAGAACAGACATGCAAGGCTACCATCCATCTAACAGGGCAGATGGCCACCCCTGCAGCCATGCAGAAAGTACATGCAGAAACAAGAATGGGCACACGCTGCTGCCGTAGCGTGCACAGCCCACGCAACCTTCCCTAGCAGCTACCAATGCGCTTTGGCGTTTATGTAATGCCCCTGACGCTGACTCAGTGGGATGGCCTCATTTCCACAGTGGCCACTCTGCAGTTGGACCTGCCGTGACACCTAGGGCCTTCTCCCTCATGTCACTGGAAAGTGGGTATCACTTCCACTCCAGGGACCCTGTGCTCAGCACAAGGACAACTCCCTGGAGAGCCCACTCCCACCACCTTGCCAGCTTCCATTAACATGGATCTTGGTCTGGCTTGAGAGGCTCAAGGCTGTTGACAGAGCCAGGTTCCCTCACACTGCAGGGAAGGCTGCCCACATAAGACTCCAAACCATACCCTCCTTCCCACAGGGGACTGCCCACCAGTCTAAGGTTCCTTGGGCCTTTGTTTGCTTGAGAAACCATGGCTTGGCTCACTGTGGTCCTGATGGGATGGAGAAGCAGGTCCAAGGCGGCTAACAGATGCTGGCCAGTTCCCCCACGGCCCACAACTGGGCCTACAAGCAACGGTGGTTCTCCTAATGCAGTGTCTATGAGTCGATGTTGCCTACAGTTTGTCTGGTTAGCCAACTAGAAGCTTCCCCATGGGCAAGTCTATCCCTGACACAGAGGTGACACTGCTATTCTCTAAGTGACACCAATTCCCATGAAACCCTAGAATCTTGGTGGGTAGAACCCAACAGCTCCAGACGCATTGCTTGGCACAGGAATTCCTGGGGGGCCCTGGGCTAGACCAGGCTTTCCCCCAACTAGCTCCGCATATAGAATGCTTTCAGGGAAGCAGAGTTGAGAAATGGTTGGCTGAGGTGTTCACAGACCTGCCAGGCAGTATATGGCTCCTTCCTGCCCTGACCAACCCCAGAGAGGACTGTGCAAGTCAGAACTGGCTGAAGCCACCATAGCCAGGCCCTAGCAATGCCTCCTTGGAGCGAAACTCTGGAAAGAAGAGGAACACGTAGGAGTGTGAGTGTGTATATGTGTGTGTGTGTGTGTGTGTGTGCGTGTGTGCATGCATGCACCTACAGAGTACAGGGTCTAGACCATGTCTGTGCATGCATATACTTGACTGGCCAAGTGCATGGGTGTTGGTGAGTCTTTCTCTGTGTTCTGTGGTCTTCATAGCTTGTGTGCACCTGTGTCAGTGTTTCCTCATGTGTGTATGCACGCCCATGTCTGTCCCATCTGTTTGAGCACCTGTATTTACACGCATGCCCATTGGTGCTATACATGTTTGTGTGAGGTAGGGAGGTTCTGATGCATAGTCTCTGTGTGTATCTACGTACATGTTTGCATGTGCACCACACATAGCTCATCTCCACGTCCCATGTGACTGGCCCCGCTGCAGGCTAACGGCACACAGCTGGTGTGAACCGTGCCGCCGGCTGCTGGATGAGAGGTGGCAGGTGTATGATAATCCATCAGTCACTGTCAGTTTCTGAACAGTGCAGCTGCCCCAGTGGGACCCGACTACAGGCCATGCTTTTGGCCATATCTGCCTGACGCTGCCCTGGGCCATCCATCCTGCCGGGAACAGCTGGCAGACGGGGAACCAGTGCCCTGCCCAGGCTCTCACGGCAGGGGAGGACTCCCAGCCAGTCTGTTTCGTCTACTGACCTGGTACCTAGCTCTGCCTTGCTTGGACAGCAGGGATGTCCCTCTGATCCTGTCCCTTGGTTCTCTGACTCACCCCATCCTACCCCCATTCCCAGAGCCAGCCTCTAGAGGGAGTCAGGTTGTAGCCACCCAGGAGTCATTGTCAGGGACTCAGAAGTAACAAGGCCTATCCCCCCAAAGCTCCCAACAGGGCTCCTTACTGGAAATTCCAATGTCGCCTCCAACCTGGGACTTTCTGGATCAGAGTTAAGAGTGCTGGGCTACAGCTGGGCAGGTTGTAGGAGCCAGACACAGGGTTCAAACTCCGGTACCCCATCACTGCTGTGTGGCAGGGATGGGTGACTCAGCCTCTCTGAGCCCTCTGCATACTGCTCTGCTGATGCAAAACGGCATGCACAAACAAACACGCAAGCCTCTGCCTGCCTAGGTGCCACAGAAGCCTGTGACCAACCTGCCACCAGGCAATTCTAATCTCAGTTTGGGAGACAAGAGAATTTGCTGAAAGTCCCTCAGCCCAAAGCAGGTGCACCTCTCCCTACACAGTGGCCGCAGGCTCTCCTACAAAACTCCATGAGGGGCTGGCCTGCCGTGGGGGGATGTAGAGTCATCAGGAACATTCCCGGGGCCCTACAGACACATCTCAGGGTTGACTTTGCCCGGAGGGATGGGTAGAAAATGAAGAGACGGGAGCTGGAGAGATGGCTCAGAGGTTAAAAGCACTGGCTGCTCTTTCAGAGGGCCTGAGTTCAATTCCCAGCAACCACATGGTGGCTCACAACCATCTATAATGAGATCTGGTGCCCTCTTCTGGCGGGCAGGCATACATGCAGGCAAAGCACTGTATACATAATAAATAAATCTTTTTAAAAAATTTTTTAAAAAAAGAAAATGCACCAGCCTGGTCTACAAAGTGAGTCCAGGATGGCCAAGGCTACACAGAGAAACCCTGTCTCAAAAAAAAAACCAAAAACACAAAAACAAAAAAACAACAAAAAAAGAAAATGCAGAGACAAGTGGGCTTTCCAGACCCAATCCCAAAGGGCAAGTCCAGGACCTCGGAGAACTCATGTCAAATCATAGTACCCTGGCTTCCACGGGGCACACCTGTGGGGCTGCAGAAGGTGCTGCTCACACAGCATGGCGTTCTGCCTATTGACCCAGGGAAGCCATCAGAGCTGACAAACGTGGAGGCTCACACACGACAGTCTTTCCCTTGGTGCCCAATGCCACACCTGCTGTGAAGGCCAGGCCCACCCAATGCCATGACATCGCACAGATGCAATGTTCCAAACTTGTTGGATGACTATGTGAGTGTAGGGGGAAGGGGGTGCCAGCCTCTGGCAGCATCTGCCCTGTAAACCACGCTCCCCCCGCCCCGCCCCGCCCCGTGCTGTATGGTCATCGTCTCCACACCTGCCAGTGTCTGAAGCCCCTCAGGCCCCCAAGGCATAAACACTTGGTCTGCTGGGTCCATCTGTGGACTGAGTTCATCTCACAAAAGAAAGGAAGGTCAGGACTGCAAGGTGAACACTCCAGATGAAAGCCTGGGCCTGTGGTGGCCCAAGCAACTGTGTCACATGATCTCTGGTCCTGCCTGTCACTGCTCCAGACCCAGCTCCTACTGCTTCCTAACAAGCCACACTGTAGGTCTCTACCACCTCAGTGGCTAGGCGGGTCCTTGACTCTCCACTTCTCCCCAGGGACAGCATGGACCAGGTTCCCACAGATCCTTTATAACACAGCCTGCTCCAGGGCACCATGCATGGCCTAGGATGGTCCCTGCAGTGTCCCCTGGACCTTGAGAAGAAGCTACAAGGACAAAAATGTCCACTGCATCCTCAGTACCTACAGTAAAGGCCTCAGGAGCCCACAAGTGGCTGATGGGCTCAGGACAGCCACCCTGGCCACAGCTTACTCGAAAGCCACCAAACAGCAACAGAGGGTATGAGACCATCAAGCTGGGAAGCCTCGACACAGGCATTCTAATGCCTGCTGTCCCACAGGGAAGCCTTTACAAGGTGACTACGTCATTTGGTTCTCATACCCACTTTACCCAAAAACAACCTGCAGGCTGACATATGCTGTGACGGCATTTAGAGGCATGAATAAGTCAGCACACAGGTAAATTCATCGCGAACCATAAAGAGAACTCACCAAACCCCGTGAAGCGAACTCCAGCCCTATAAGGCCAAGGACACGAGGTGGAATGCAACTCTGAACTCAAGTGCCCCAACTCCTGTGGGCTGGCTCAGGCCCAGCCTGTGTGGAAAGACACAAAACACTACTCTACCTGTGGCTGTGACGTCTACTCCATCTCCGTCCCAGCTGTCCCGGCTGCTCTGCTGGCTTGACACTGGCCGCAGCTCCTGGGTGGTCCTGGGGCCCCTGGATAGACTGTCTGTGGGGGCCACCGGCTGTAGCTCAGGCTCTGCTGCAGGAGCATGGACAGCTGCAGGTGACTCCAGAGGGGCAGAGGTGACCTGTAAGAAAAGAAGGGGACAGTTGAGCCAGGAAAGGAGGGGTCTTGGGCTATCTTGTTCCTTCTTCACTGTAGCTTGACCTCTGTGGTCAACAGTCCAGCTGAGCTGGCTCAACAGTGTGCACTCTTTTTGCCCGGCCAGGAACCACAGGCTGATGCTGGACACTGTAGCAGTATGTGCCTGTCTTTTGATATCCTGACATAGAAGCCCCTAGCTTCTGACAGCCACCCAGGCGAGGGTTTAAGAGGGAGCTGGGGTGCGGGAGGGGAGATGCACCAAGGCCCACCCTTGGACAGCCTGTCCCTGGGGATGCCTATATGCCTTTGTGCAGAGCATGCCACAGGGCCCCAGTGGTCAGCTTAGGAAGCTGGGATGGCCATCTCAGCTGCATCCCATAGATCAGGGGGGATGTCACTTCCCTGTATCCTCTGGTGACCAGTCTCTTCAAAACCAGGCAGCATCTACCCAATCCTGTTATGATTGTCTGTGGGTCGTGGGTGAGGTTCTCCACAACACAGAGTGAGTGGAAAGGGCTCAGGAACCCACTGCACCATCCTTAGGGTCTTTCGGGGAACAGGGGAGCCACTGTTTGGCCTCTTCCCCTTTATACCACGAGTTTGCCTGGCCTCACCTCCTGACACAATGGTTCTGTATATTTCTAGGCCCCTGCAGCATGAGAACCCATGTATGGGTAGGTACCCTTTAAAACCAGACTCCCTAGGCTTCAGTGCACCTCTGTGGGGTTACCACATCTCACTCCAGCTTGCTGGGCACAGCTGCTGCCATGCTACCCCATCACTACAGAGACGCCTATCTGTACACAAGTGTCTAGCCCCCACCAGGACACCCAACTTGGTAGAGTTAGGCTAAAAAAAAAAAAAAAAAAAAAAAAAAAAATCAGAGCACAAAATACAGAAGTCAGCTCTTCCATCACTCAGGTACAGGGGTCAAAGTCAGGTCATCACGCTTGCTAGCTTACACCTTTCCCTGCTGAGCCGTCCCACCGGCCCTCTCCTGTGTGTGCTTAAGTTGTGGACACATGCACTCAACACAGATTTCACCAGTTACGACAGAGCCATGCCACACCGCCCATGTCCATCCCTAGAACCTTCTCACCTCCCAGACAGAAATGGTCTAGACCTCTGTATCTTGGTCTCTGGCTATCATCCTTCTAACCCCTCCCCGTCCCTGCCACACACACTTCTTTCTGTGTGTGACTTTGACTATTCTAGTTGTCCCACACCCTTTCAAACAGCTAGAGAAACCGAAGTTTCAGAAGGGACCTCAGAAAAAAAAGAGAGTGAGGTCACAAGCAATGTCAGCCCAGAGCAGGGGGATTTCAGGTCAAGGTGGGCGGCTGGGGCCAGCTCAGACCCTGCCAGGCCATTTGGACTATGGGGAGCCAGACCTAGGCTAGTAGCCCCCCTCTTCCCCGCTGAGTGTGCAGGGCTGGTGAAAAGCCATTTTCTGTTTATCCAGTTATTTTTAAGTTCTCCCCCCCCCCGACCCCCAGAGCTTAGTTCTGTAGGAGTAGCGCCCTAAGTGAGACGGATGTTCGGAGTTCCTGAGGCGAGCACAGCTTCCATCAGCCCTGCAGGCAAGAGGCAGACGAATTTACTGTGCTGTTTCCTGGAATGCTTTAATTTATAGCATCCATATGGAAGACACTGCCCAGCCGCAGCCCCCGCAAACCTCACGGCAGGCATGCAGGCTGGGGCCAGGAGGCAGCACATAGGGCCACACACATCACCTGTTCTTCGCTCATTCATTTGCTCCTTGGGACCCTGGGGTGAGTCCATCAGTGTGGCAGGGACCCCTTGAGCTCTGCACAGATTGGGGCCCTACCCTGCAGGGGGTTTGGCTACTTCACAACCTTGTCCTAAATCACCATGGAAAATTCTATCAGAGTGAAACTAACGAAAGACAGACACAGGGTTACGACATCGATGAGGGGTGACAGAATGCTATGCTGACAGCCAGGGACTCCTGCTGCCAAGGGAGGCTTATGGGTCAAATCAGGCAGTGTCCTTGTGATGGCCCCTGGGGATGGGGTGGAGGGGAGCAGAAGACTGTGAATGCCCTGGACTCGTGCCATACCTGTGACCTACTTTTTCTCCTGGTGTAGAAGAACCAGCATGCTTCTGCTGGGGAAAACAGCTGGGCAACACTGAGGCACCCCTAGGATGAGGCTGAAGTAAAAGTGGGCGTCGGTACAGTGTCTAGCACAGAACAACAGTAAAAAGGAATGCTCTTTGCTGAATAGCTACTAGGTGTTGGCACCCGTTCAGGTCTTTACACAGACTCACACAGTGAATCCTTCCAGCCACCCCCTTGCCAGGGGGTTGGCACAGCAACCTGTCTGAACTTGCATGGCAATTGGGGCTTTGAACTTAAGTAGTTGTCTGTGACTTCAGTCAGCTATGAAGCAACTGGGGGGGGGGGGGGTTGAAGCTTCTAACAGAGAGCAGCAGATGGGAAGCAAGAGCCGTGGGGAAGCAAGGATGGGGGGGCAGCGCTGCAGAGGCTGCGTGGAGAGACTCCCCCAAGAGCCGAGAGATCCAGAAGGGCTTTTCTGGAGCAGGCAGAATCTGAACTCAGCCCTCAAGGGGAGTAGTGCGTGGCAAGGGAGCACAGTAGCCTGGCTGTGGGGGATGTCACATCAAGAGCCGTGTGACTGAGCCCAGCTCAGCTCTTCATCAGCACCTCAGCATCATACCCTTAGCTGTTCCCTACCTACTCACCCATCTATCCATCCCATCCATCCATCCGTCCGTCCGTCTGTCCGTCCGTCCATCCACTCATTCATGATGACTATTCTTGGCTGTCAACTTGGCTACATCTGACCTAACTAAGACCCGGTGGCTAGGCACACCTCTAAGGGGTTTTTCTTGACTGGATTATTTGAAGTGCGGCACACCCTCCAGCGGCAGCCCACGTAAAGGACGTGGAAGACGGAAGCATTTGCGTTTTGCCTGCTTGCCCTCGCCTACTTCTTCAGGGTTCGAACATACACTGAAGACCCGCTGAGACATCCAGCCTTGTGGGCTGAACAATTACTGGATTCTTGAGTTTTCTGTTGGTAAACAGCCATTGTTGGACTAGCTGGACCACATCGTGTAAGCCACTCTAATAACAACCCGCGCTGTGTGTGTGTGTGTGTGTGTGTGTGTGTGTGTGTGTGTGTGTGTGTGTTTTTACACCATCCATTCTGTTCCTCTAGAAAACCCTACTACTCCGTCTGCCAGGTATGCTGATGGGTTTTTCTTAGATGTGAGGCCCTGTGGTGCAGCAGGCCTACTGTGTGTCACTGTAACAAGAGAGCTATGATAGACACCAGCCCTTTCTCAAGGGGCCACAAACCACCCCACGGGGAAAGACCACATGAGAGTGCTAAGTAGGCAAGGCTGCGGGAAGATAGCAGGTGCTAGGCTGAAGGACACCAGCCCCATCTTGTATCTCATGTGCTTCTGGAAGCATCTGCTGCTTCCTCTAAAGGCTGCGTCTCGTTGTTAGGAAACATTGACAACTGAAAAACAATTTGCACACAGGTAGGGATGTAAGGCAGGGCTTTGGAGCTGTGTTGTTGCTCTCAAAATCACACGCAGAGCTACCAAGCCGCCCAGGCAAGGCGTACGTGCGGGACAGTGACAAAAAAACAGAAAGCACACATCTCTGGGATAACTCGAAGATGGCTGTTCACAACAGCCCTCTGTCCTGGATGTCAGTATCCCAGACCATGGCCTGTGTGAGATGGATGGCTCTGGACCAACAGAGTACCTGGCACCAACACCTTCACGTACGTGTCCCTGCCCTGCCCAGTGCTAAGCTCTGGAACTGCTGTCTGTCCAGCATGTGAGCCTGGACCAGAGGACCACACGCCAATCCCGTCTCTAGTCTAGTTCTTCTTACTATTGCTTTGCAAAGTGCTGCTGGGAGTGAAGATACTTCACCCCTCCCTCATCCTGACAGAGCTTCATCAGGGTTAATAAATGTGTGGAGGCGCATACATACTGTGATCCCTAGCCCCACCCCCACCTCTAAGGGAAAAGATCTGAAGAGAACCGAGAGTCATCCTTCCTCACCCTCCCATAGCCAGATTGGATACGACTGCTAGCAGAAAGCAGCCCTGGGCTGTCTATCCTGGTCTCCCTCTATCTTTGTGTGAAAGGCTATGGTGCTTGGGGCATGTACCATCGTCCTCCTATTCCCCCTCCCAGGGGACCCTGGCAATCACAGCATCACAGAGCCACCCGTGGGGCACAGACGGCTTTGAATGGCAGGCTGGATAAAGGTCACGGTCCCGGAACTACCATGGGCAGCAGCCACTCTTTTAGCATTACTCAGTTGGTACCTAGGGGCCAAAAGGGACATTTCTAAGCCCCCCTCCCCAAAAGGGCTCACAGCCTGCCACCCATGTCCCTCATGGAATCTCACATCACCATTTTTTTTTCCTCCGGGGAACTCATGTGGTTTTTGATAATGTCATACCAGATAACATCAGAAGGGGAGGGAAGAAACAGACAGCGTATCCCTGTTCAAAGGGAGAAGTGCGCGCGCGCGTGTGATTGCACATATGTATGTGCACATGTGTGTGTGCACATGCGCACTCGTGCCTGTGTGTGTTCTATAAGGACCCAATTCTATTTAATTTTTATCAGCTCACAAGGTCTCTTGTGACTGGAGATTTCTACTACCTTAAGTTTTATTTAAATACAATTTATAAACTTTACAATTTATCTATATATATTTTTTTCAGTGCTGGGGAATAAACCCGAATTAATTCAGCAGCAAGTGTTTAAATTATGCAGTTCTGAGCTGGGCGTGCTGGCACTCAGGAGGCAGAGGCAGGTGGATTGCTGTGAGCTCAAGGCCAGCCTGGTCTACAAAGTGAGTCCAGGACAGCCAAGACTACACAGAGAAATCCTGTTTCAAAAAAAAAAAAAAAAAAATGCAGTTCTGGGGCTGGTGAGATGGCTTAACAGGTAAAGGTGCTTGCTACCAAGCCTGATGATCAGAGTTCAATTCCCAGGGTCCACGGGGGGGGGGGGGAGGGGAAGGGGGGAGGGAAGGAGGGAGGGAGAATTGACTTCTTTAATTTGTCTGCTGACCTCCACAAGTACACACGTGTGCCCCCCCTCCCCCCACTAAATACATATAACTAAATAGTTCAAGCTAATGGCTTTTTGCAAATTTGTAGAGTTGCGCAACTGTCTCCACAATCCATCTTAGGACATTTTATCCAGCTTTCCCAATCCCGGGGACAACCTTGGGGCCTTCTTCCACTACCCCCAAACTCCTGGAACTCAGTCCCTTCTCTTTTGGGCAGTCACCCCCTTTCTCCCCTCTCTCTCTCTCTCAGCTTCTGCAGCCACTGCTGCACTCGGCCTTTATACACTCTCCTACTGGGGACATTTCATATTAATGGAGTTGTCACGTGGGACCTCTCATGTCACCCTCCCTCAGTTAGCATCAGTCTTCCTGTCCCTCCTTGTCTAGCAAACTAGCCATGCATTTCTAAGAACAGGCTTCAAGCTGAGGCCCCGCAGCAGCCTGGAGGCGGCCAAGTGAGACACTGGGGTCAAGCACCAGCTCTGTTATTGGAACTGTTCTTCTTCTTCCTGGTTCCAGGCTAGAATGCATCACCCAGCCTGCCTGGGGCCAGGTCTTGGCGACTCTCCCCTGCTGGGAGATTTCAGGAGTGTGGCTTCCCTTCTCTGGAGTGAAAACATGGTGCTGCCTCCCAAGGGGACAGTGGAGTCTAGGGACTTAGCTGCTCCCAGTGTTGGCAGTCCATGCCCAGGCTGATCTCACAGCCCACGGCATAGGCATGGAGGAAAGCCATGGACTTGAGGGAGTACCTGTCTGAGCTCGGTTAGCCATCCCACCCCTCTACACCCCCATCTGCATCGGAAGAAACCGAGGCACAGAACCCAGGGCAGCTCCCCAAGGTTACTTGGATATCTTAGGTCAGAGCTACAACTCCAGGAGACACTGTGTACTCTGTCTGATGCTTGAAGTGACAGCAGCACCCGTGTCCTATCAAGACTCCTGTCGGCACTGTAGGCAATGCGGGTGGGAGTAGGATCGGGGATTACCCTCGGGGTGCAGCTTGTTTGCCTCCAGAGCAAGGCCAGGAAGCTGAGACATGAACAGAAAACTACAGTGGGGCAGTGGGGGGCAGATGCCAGCACCAGTGACACAAAAGAACACTGTGCCACCCTCCCTCAGCCCAGGAGAAGCCAGGCATGGAAATGATGTCAAGGGTGGAGAGGAGGCTTGCCCCACCCCTCAAGTGGCATGAGCCAGCTTCCAGGGATCTGTCAGGGGGCACACAGGTCACAGGACCAGTGCCAGCTGCCAAGCACAGAGAGAAAGGAGACACAGGCCAGCTCTGCCTCCAGCAGCCCCGTTCCCTTTACCCACCCCACCATGTGTTGCACCATCATTAGAAACTGCATTCGCCCAGCTCCAGTGGGTCTTTACAAGATGGCATGTCAGGGGCTTAGAAGCATCATTTGATGCCCTTGATTCCCTGCGATGGCTCCATAATGTAGGCAGAGAACTCCAGATCCTGCACTAAAGGGAGGGAGAGGCTTCCGCCGAGAGCCCAGCATTGCTGCAAGCACAGTCCCCCACCAGCAGACAGCTAAAGGGTTAGTGCGAGCACAGCGGCCGGGCGTAATTGGAAAGTTATTAGATATGGAATACACACGGCACCCAGCAAATGAGTAATCAGGGGCTAATTAAGCACACGGCACAGCCGAGCGCACAGGGGAGGCTGGTGGCTTCCACATCTGTGCCGGCAATTAGGGGCGCTCCGGCTGCAGCTCCGGCTGGGGCTGGGGCGGGCGCAGACACCCACTTGGCAAGGAACGCAGCTGGGGGTCTCTTCCCCATCACTCAGAGGCTGAAGGAGGAGGCGCTAAATCCACTAGCCTTGGGGACAACAGAAGGTCAAAGGGACACGGGCGGGGGGGGGCAGGGGGTGGGTGGTCACCTCCACCTCCAGGTTCAGCAGCCATCTGAGGGCCTAAACAAAAGAGTGAGGGTGGCCAGGCATGGTGGCGCACACCTTTAATGCCAGCACCCGGAAGGAAGAGGCAGGTGGATTGCTGTGAGTTCGAGGCCAGGCTGGTCTACAAAGCGAGTCCAGGACAGCCAAGACTACACAGAGAAACCCCTGTCTCAAAAAACCAAAAAAAAAAAACAAAAAAAAACAAAAGGGTGAGGGTGTTCTAAAAGCCAGGGCAGGGAGTGTGTCCATGCATGATCTAGATAGGGAAACTGAGGCTGGGATAAACAGAAAGTAGCTCACTCAGCCTGGTCCCGAGCCTGCAGGCACAGGGCACTCCTGGTGTTTGAGGCTAAGGGAGGAAGAAGCCAGACACACAGACGCGGAACTGCTGACCAACTCCCCGTCTCTCCTGGGGCCCAGCTTCCACTCCTAGGGATACCCACTGTCCATCTCCCACTGCCAGGCTCTGATCATACTGTCCACACTACCACATGTGAGCCAGGATCTTTCTGAAACACCATCCACTGCCACCATGTCTGTTTCCAATGCTCTGATCCTCTGGGGACACCCAAGAGCCATGTGAGTTCCCCTAAGTGGCCCTTCATCACATATGTCCCTCTTCCTGCCCATCCACCTGTGTACCAGCCCACCCATCTATACATCTACCCCATCCACCCACCAACCCATCCAAACTATCCCTCAATCCACCCACTCACTCACCCACCCATCAGCCCCACCTGTGGGAAAGATTAGCTCTGTTTCTTAACACCCACCCATTTCATTACCACCTACTGTGTGCCCGTCACTGTGCCTGGGATTGATACAGCAGCCAATGGGACAGCTAACAACCCCTAGCCTTATGAAGCAGACATGCTAGCTGGGCCCAGTGGTCAAATATGAGTGTGACTGTGTAGCACAGTGTTTGCTGGCCAGCCTGAAGGAAGTGAGAGAGAGAGAGACAGGCAGCAGGAGGGAAGGGTGGGGAGGATAAGTGGTCTGTCAGCGTAAAGGTAGCCAGGCCTTGACATAGATAGAAGCTGAGCCGGGGGAACCTACAGTGATGGTGGAGCCTCTGCAGGCTCTGGGGTACCTAAATCAGCCTGGTGTGTCCCACGGAGGGACAGGAGGACAGGCTCACTCCAAAGTTGCCCTGTGCACCCATATGCTTGTCCCTCGCACCCGGGTCCTTAGGACACAGTGCAACAGAGGCCAAAGACCAGGAAGCGGCCTTGCTTGGTTTGCAGCTGTGTGCCTACAGACAAGTGGCTGCATAGCTCTGGGCCCTGGCTTTCGTGTCTGTGGAATGGGCAGCATCGGACAGCAGGGTGACTTTGAGGGGGACTTGCCACGTAAGGGCTTAGTGGAGTAAAATCAGCACAGATGTGAGGGTCATGGGAACATTGCCCAGGGTCAGCCAGCTCTGAACAAGTACTCTGTAACCTCGGGTCTGTCCCAGCATCCCCAATATAGCACAGGGCAGCGGTATATCTGAGGTGCAGGAAGAGCCATTTGCATAGATGAAGGACAGTGTTTTGGGCCAAGGGAATTCCCAGAGCAAAGGGACACATCAGAGCTGCAGGGAAGTGCCTACTCAAAAGGAAGCAATAGGACAGCCATGGAAGGCCTCCTTACCTCAGAGACCTCTGGCTCTCACGAGGAGTGAACTGGTGACCTGGAAGTGCTCTGAGCCAGAGATACATGATTTGATGTGTGTGTGAATGTGAGTGCTTGTTTGCATGTGTATGTGTGTGTGTGTGTGCATGCTTCTGCATGTGTGTATGTGTGTGTGCATGTGCATGTGCATGCTTGTTTGTGTGTATATATGTGTGCACGTGCACGCTTGAGTGTGTATATGTGTGTGTGCATGTGCATGCTTGTGTGTGCATGGGGGTGTGTGTGCATGTGCATGCTTCTTTGTGTGTTTGCATGTATGTGTGTGTGTATGTATACACGTGTGTTGTGTGCACCTGTGGGCCCAGGCCAGGAAGGACATCCGCCATTCTGTTCTCCCACTCTCTACCTCATCCCCTTGAGCAGGGCCTCTCACTGACAGCAATCCCCAGCTATCCGCGGGCCTCCGCCCCGACAGAGGTGGCAGGTGGGCGCTTTTATTATCTTTTTAATCGCAGCTCAGATCCTCCTGTTTGCACAGCAAGGGCTCTCACCTGCTGGGCCCTCTCCCCAGTGCCACTTTTTGCCTTTTTGAAATTTAGCTTTCGCTGTTGAGTGAGTTTCAGGTGTGAGCAATGAGGCAGATCCACCTTTGTGTGCCCGTCAGTCCTCCCCAAGGTCGCATGACACAGTCTACAGCGCCTGTCCCACAGGGTAGGCCAGTGGCAACCTACAGGTCTGGCTTTGATACGTGCGCTTGCAATACGTGCGCTTGCTTAATTCTTTCTTGCATGGGCTCCTATCTCCAGCCTCCCCCCCACCCCCGAGTCAAGACACAGAGCATCCCAGTGCCACCGTGTCCCTTCTGTTCTGTTTCCTTCATTCCCATCAGGCCTTGCAAATGGGATCCTACGAGATGTGCCCTCTGGGGCCTCGTTTTTTTCTTGCCAGACAGAACCCAAGGCATCTTGATGTCATAGGTCTCAAACTGGCACTGCTGGGCTCCTCCGGGAGCCTAAGCTGTTTGTTTTAGTGTCCCCAGATTCCGCATTCTAGAAGCCGGACAAGAGGTGGGGAGGCCCGGACCCACACCCAGCTGCTCTTCAGCCTTAGGCTTCCTTCCCTGTAGCCACTCTCTTTCCAGGCCAAGGCGAAGGCGTCCCCTCCTGTCCCTCGGGCTTGTGCCTGATCTGCTGGACCTCAGCCGGGCTGAGGCTCCCCTCCTGCACTCCCCCGTGTGGACTGTTATTATTTCTGCTTCCCCAGGTCAGCTGCAGAGCCGCTTGCTAAGCGTGGGCTCTTGGGATGCATTTCTCATTCAGAAGTGGTTCAGAGACAGTTAGCAACCCGTAAAACTACACACAGCAGAAAGACGACAGATGCCAGCCCTAGCGTACCCAGGATCATGCAGATCAGGGACTGGGGACTCACCTGGCAGGTGCTTCAGGGATGGGAGAGTGGGCCTGGAGGCTTGCCAAAGCGCCCATCTGGGACCCTGCTCCCCCATTCCTATAACACCACGGTTGCCGTGGAACACGCAGAGCGCCACTCAGGGCAGGCAGTTCATCAAGCGCTGACAGCCATCAGCAAAGTGATCAGGAGACTATTAATTTTTCTCCTTTCCCTTGCCAGGAGTGTAACGGTGAGAAATGGCAGTTGAACCACAAGGAGGTTCCTCAGGGTGACAAAAATAAAAATAGCTCTAATTGAAGCTGATAGAAATTACACCCTTTGAAAACACGTCGGGATGCACGCCGGGGCAGGGTGCCTGTCACAGGCTCATGGAAACAGAGCGACAGCCACAGCAAACAGCCTCCCAGGGCCTCATGGCATCCACTTGGTGCCTGCTGGGAAGTCCCGCAGTGGAGGGGGGCTACAGTGGAAGGCTGTCCTGGACATGCATCCACCTCAGCTGCTTGGTTGCGCGCCATCACAGGGGGCACAGGAAGTCAGTGTCACGAGAGGCCTGGGTTCTGGGCAGTCCAGGATACACCACCATTAAAGTCGGATTAATGACCCAATTACCAGCCTCCACCACCAGTCCCTGGGTTCCTGGAGCCCGAATCCCACTTGAACAACAGGAGGGCAAAGGACCTTGGGCTGGTCATGTGTTCTACCCATAGTGGCTCACGGTGTGTGAGTGTGTGTGAGTGAGTGAGTGTGAGTGTATGTGTGTGTGAGTGAGTGTGAGTGAGTGTGTGTCTGTGTGTTCACAGACTCAATGTCAATGGGATGATCACGGGCAGCGGTGCAGCATCTGCTCTGCCACTGCCTGGCCTTAGGGGCTTCCCATGTGTTTAATTCACCAGGTCTGCACAGTGCCCGTGAAGTACCCACCCATTATCACCACCAAAGGTGAGGCTGGGGGTGGAGTGACCTGCACTTTACTGACAGGCCCTCACCTTTCATTGCTGCCATGCCCAGGGGGCTCCTGGCCTGGAATGCCTGTTTGTGGAATGGGAAAGAGCAGTCCTGAACTCACCCAGTCACTTCCGGTGGTAGAGACACTTTGTCTCATCTCTGACAGGACTCTTCAGCTCTCCCTGCGTCAGAGCCTTGAGCTGAACTTGAACTTGCTGCTCAGAACCTGCCAGCCAAGCTCTGTGCCAGGTGCTTGGTACCCCAGATGGGGAGACAGACAGGCCACAGAATCTGTTTTTCTGAGTCCAGAGACCAAAGCAAAAGGCATCAGAGGGACGGCAAGAGGGCTCAGTGATGGAGGTGCCTGATGCCAAGCCGGATGGCCTGAGTTCAATCCCTGGG
The DNA here is from genome assembly GCA_907169655.1 of Acomys percivali. Taxonomy (NCBI): domain Eukaryota; kingdom Metazoa; phylum Chordata; class Mammalia; order Rodentia; family Muridae; genus Acomys; species Acomys percivali. The sequence continues at coordinate 7,980,877 of OU015753.1, forward strand.
CCCCACATGGGGGAAGGCGAGAACTGAGTCCTGCAAACTGTCCTCTGGCCTCCACATGTACACCATGCCATGAATGCGCACAGAGAGAGGGGGGTGAGGGAGGGAGGGGGAGGGGGG
>OU015753.1:7981093-8017159 GCA_907169655.1 Acomys percivali
GAGAGAGAGAGAGAGAGAGAGAGAGAGAGAGAGAGAGAGAGAATATAAATATAGTAAAAAAAAAAAAAGCTTTTTAAGGAAAAGCATCAGCAAGGGAAATGGACAGCACAGCCTTTCGCTGCTGCTGCTGCTGCTGCTGGGTGGCTGCAGCTGAGGGACAGGGCCTCACACTCAGTACTGGGTGAAGGCTCACCTTGAACTTCCTGCTCTCCCTTTCTGCTCCCTGAGTGCCATAATGGCAGGCTCAAGGCTGGCTGGTCTCTTGACATAGTTGTCTCAAGACAATGGCTGAGAGTCTAATCAAGAGGCTGAGGTAGGGGGATCATGAGTCCCAGGCCAGCCCAGGCTTCACAGACAGACAATGACAGAGCCTGGCATGACCAGCACGGGAGGCTCCCCACCCCCCTTTTCTTTGTGCTGGGGATATAGAACCCAGGGCCTCCGGTGGGCTACACAAGAGCTCCACTGTGGAGTCCCACCCCTGCCAGACTCATTTTATTTTATTTTTCTGAAAGAAGAAAGAAAAGATTGGAAGGAACCCACACCCTCACTCCCTCCCATTCCAGGGAAGCAGCTAACGCCGGAGATGCATCCAGGCGACAGCAATTTCTGTCCCTGTTCACTGCCGTCTTCCTTGAAAAGATCTGAGGGAATAATTGGCTGATGTGAGTTCGGGCTGAACAGAAAGGCGGGAAAGAAGAGCACCGAAGCACACAGTAGGAAGGCCAGCTCATGGCGGGTCTGGTCGGATCTGTTGTGTGCTCTGATGCCGTGGCATGGGAGCTAGCCTTGGGTCCACCTGGGCAAGGCCAACAAGCCCCTCAAGAGAGAGGAAGACTACGTCCCATGCCGGAAACAGTGATGATTAACCCCCTGGGTGGACCCTGAACAGACCATTGGGAGGCTATCACAGGCTTGCCGCGTCGCTCCTGGCCTGATGCACATACCAGGGATGCTCCCCAGCCAGCCAACTCTCCTCTGAGAGCAAAGGCCAGGGGACAGCAAGATAGTGGACCTGGCTGGCAGTTCATGGCCCATGGTGGCCACTGAAGCCCAGTTGCAATGCCAAACAAAAATGTAACAAGAAATGTGTCATGGTTAGGCTCGCTGTGCCAGGCGGTGCTGCATACCATGGGCAACACAACCTCTCTGTGGCCTCCTCTGTAAAATAAACACAATGGTATCTAGGTCACAGTGGAGACAGAACTAAGATATAAGACCTGCCACAGCTCCCGGAGATGTTTACATTCCTTTGCATTCCTCGGTCGTTATGCACCAAGCCATTCAACTGCCCTGTGAGTCTTTGGTTGGCAAACCTGTAACGAGGCAGGTGCCCATTTTGTGGAAGAGGAAACTAGGGCCGAGAGACAAAAATTCAGCTGCCTCGTGTCACTGAGCCCTCCTTGCTCTGCACCACACCCGCCACCCTCAGTCTGTGCTTTAACATCCTGGCAAAATGCCCCCTTGGAAAACTGCAAAAAGCCAGGAGAAGATTCAGGAGTCCTCACTGGTCCACTGTATATCCGTGTGCACATGTATGTATGCAAGTCGGTGGCTCAGCAGCTCACAGCAACTTAAAGTGGGCTGCAGAAAAGTGTGTGTATGTGTGTGTGTGTCTGTGTGTGTGTCTGTGTGTGTGTCTGTGTGTTTGTGTGTATGTATGTATGTGTGTGTGTCTGTGTGTGTGTGTTTGTGTGTGTGTGTTTGTGTGTGTGTTTGTGTGTATGTATGTATGTGTGTGTGTCTGTGTGTGTGTTTGTGTGTGTGTGTTTGTGTGTGTGTTTGTGTGTGTGTGTATGTGTATGTCTGTGTGTGTGTCTCTGTGTGTGTCTGTGTGTTTGTGTGTATGTATGTGTGTATGTATGTATGTGTGTGTGTGTTTGTGTGTGTGTGTGTGTGTGTCTCACACGGGGTAGAGAGAGGAAGGGAAGCGTGGCAGGGGGAGGAGCACAGCCAGCCAGCTCTGTAGTGCTTATGGGCAGCACAGGACCCGAGTGTCAGGTGCAGGCAGGAAGAAGGAGGCCTGAGGCCTAAGTGCCTCCTACCCTAGTCTCTTACTCTGGAGACATGGCCTTTTCCTCTTATTCTCTGAGGTATCAGGAAAGAGCCCAGGGCCTTGCACAATGACACAAGTACCCTGACAGGCCACACTCTGGACCTAAAATCTTTTTGTTTGCTTGTTTTCTTTTCTTTTTCCTTTTTTTTTTTTTTTTTTTAAGATAAGATCTTATTATGTAGCCCTGGCTGTCCTGGAACTCTCTGTGTAGACCAGGTGTTGAGATTAAAGGTATAGGCCATCATATCCCGCTCCCCACATTTAAAAAAAGGAAATAGAACAAAAGATATTGACCCGAAAGCACACAGTGAGAAATTGGTAACAATTCTGTTTAGAAGCCACAGTGTGTCCTACCCTGCCTCAGACCCTGGTATAGCCCTGTTTAGATGCCCTAAGGGTAGCACATGCTGTGAGCAGCAGGCAGATTTCCACAGGAGCGTGGAGGCCTTCATGGGGTGGGGATGGTAACAGAGCAGATGATCAGGGACATGTGTGAGTATGTACACAGAGTACCAAAGTATGCAGACAACATACTTGCTTGTATGTGACTACATGTGTGCACATATGTATATATGTGGAAGGTGTAGGCCAGCATATACACAAGATGCACACATGTGAATATGTTAGTGTGTGGGCGTATGTGTGTGCTCTGGGCATGCTGTATATGCATATAAGATATGCCGGAGTGGGCATGTATGTGCATGTGTGTGCACTGACTTAGTAGCTCACTGCCTACCAGGCAGAGAAAGGAAGCAATGCCTGACCCAGCGGCGGCAGGGCATGACCCACTCTGTGGCGTCTCTGTCTGGCACACCTCCACAGACTGTACTCAAGTAGGGCCTCTGAAGATCAGCAGCGCTCAGTGCCTTTTGGAGCAAAGCCTTGCCTGCCCCTTGGCTTAGTGCCAGACTCACAAAGGTTTGCTGGGTGAAGGAGCAAGGGGGGAACAAAGGCTTAAAGATCAGCAGCAGTGCTCGTCATGACTGGAGCGGCTCCTCTCAAAGGGCTGGTCGGACGGCGGCTGAGCACGGAAGCCTGGTGCTGTCAGACCCTGCTGACCCTGGACTCTGCAGAAGGAAACAACACAGCCCGGGCTACCCAAGAAGAACTGCGCAGGCAGGTGTTCCTCACAGTGTACTAGCCCCATACTAGCCCTGTAGAGAGGACACTGGGAATGACCTCAAAGCCTGTCGCCCAGGGACACGCCTCCTCCAACAAAGCCACACCTCCTACGCCTTCTCAAACAGTTCCACCAACTGTGGACCAGTATTCAAACGTATGAGTCTTAGGGTCAGCACAGCCACCCAGCTGCTAACCCATCGGCCCCATGCTTACTACTTAGCATTGTGTAACGCGCAGGCCGACCTCAGACTGATGGAGCTCCTCCTGCCTCAGTTTTCCAAGTCCTGTAAGGACAGGTATGCCCCACCATGCCAGGCTTAATTACTCAGCTGACTGGATCGAAGGCCTTGTGTGTGCTCTGGGGTAGCTGTGTAAACCTCCCCAAATAAGTCTGGGTGGCACCCTGCCTTCGCTCTACACTCCATGTCACCCAGGTGTTAGTCGCAGAGGGCAAGGGCAGGTTGGGGACTCTAAGTAGAGGCTGGCTACCAGAGTGATAATGAATGGCGCTTCACCAGCGGGATGCCCTGTGTTGCATACCTCCAGGGGCCAAGAGTACCCCTGAAGCTCAGAGACCATCATCTATTCTTGCGCCGGGATGCTAGGGAGCTTAGCCTCAGAGAACACACGGAACAGTGGTGGGGGTGGGAGGGGGAGGGAGGGAGGTAGAGGTAGAGCCTAAGGATGTCAGAAAGGACACTGAGGCTGTCACTTCCAGGAGCCCCTGGCTGGTGTGGGCAGGACAGTGTGGCAACAAATGAAGCCAAGGAGATCTTCCTGATGCAGGTCACCCATCCTCCTCCAATCTACTCCGTGGTCATGGCATGTGACCGCCTAGCAAGGCCCAAGGTCATCGGGTGTCAAGTGATGACAGCTAGCTCCATACCTTGACCCTTGTACCAGACTCCCATGAGACCTGGCTAAGCCATGTGCACAAGACGGAGCCGAAGAAGACTGAGGGGGAGAGGAAGCCATGGAGCTACCACATGTAGAGAAGAGCAGCTAGAGGGTTGAAGTGACCTCTGCTGTGGGGCTTGAGAGAGGGAAAAGAAGCTCATGTGTGGCATGGTGGCCTCCAAAGACCCCACTGCGCCATGCTAATAAGCCCGTGGCTGCTAGGTGTAAGTGGCCTCTGAAGGTATTCACCTGTCACGGCCCCAGATGCTTCCCTTCCTGGGAGGGAAAAGGGCTGGTGGTGACAGGCCAGACACTACCTGAGAGGTGAGCCAGAGCCTCCTTCAGGGGCCTGTGAGAGCTTGCTAGGCATAGGGGATTTCCAGACCAGGGTTCAGAAACAAGCTCACCAGGCATTGGGCGGGCAGGCGGGCCAGGCTGAAGCGTCAGTGGGAGAGGGCAGGGTGCACAGAAGGGTGGGGCAGAGGGTCACAGTGTCCATGAGTGTTCCTGGCATCCAGCATGGCCACTCACAGTGGACAGCTGCCAAGACAATGACCCTGTGGAGGGAAAGGTGGGGTGCGAGTGGAGGGCTCCAAGCAGTATACTGGAGACTCCCTCACCACACCCCACTCCTCGCTGCTGCTGCTGCTGCTACTGAGTAAACACTACAGAGAGACAGGGAAATGCTCAGTGTCACAGCGCACCAGGCCCTGTCCCCGGCGTTTGCCTAGAGTAGTAGAACTCAGCCCGTGGGTTGTGACCTCTTTGGGGGTCCGATGACCCATTTATAAAGGTTGCCTAAGATCATTGGGAAACACAGGTATTTACATGACGATTCATGACAGTAGCAAAACTACTCAGTAAATCTTAATCCAGTCCTACAGCTTGGGACCTGGGACTAGCCGTGTACCCTGCTGTGTGGCTTCCCTTTGAGCTTCTGCCCCCACATCTGGAAAGCCAGGACACTACTAGTCTGTAATTTGTAGGGTCGGGGGAGATTGAACTAAGGAGTACAAAATGCGCTGGAGCCACGTCAACAGCACTCAGGGGCACAGGCCCTTTCATCAGAGGCTCCGGGACCTGACAATCTCTGACATCTCAGATGCACAAACACCAGCTCACGCATGCATGCGCGCGCGCGCACACACGCACGCACGCGCACACACACACACACACACACACACACACACATGCAGGCACAGTTCCTTCACAGAGCCACAGAGATGTTCTCCAGATGAGAGCCTGAGCTCCGAGAGGTTAGGAATCTTGCCTAAGGCCACACAGCAAGGAATGAACTTAAGTCTCTAACTCCCGGCTGCCTGGTTTGGATTACATCTAGCCCCAAGGCCAGGCTCTGAATGTGAGCCACCAGGAGCTTGGCACGCCTGGGGCTATGCAGTGAAACCTTCACTTGTGAGCAGGCTTCCCGAAACCTCTCAGACGCCCAAGTAAGGGAGAGGGAAGGGGAGGGCGGAGGGAAAACCAGGAAGAAAGTCACCAACAGGCCAGGGTGCCCAAAGGGAGCATGAGTGAGGGGCTCTGAGGTGGAGAGGTGGAGTATAGGGCTCTGAGAAGACCCCAGTGTTTCGGGGAGAAGCGCGTATAGGGCTCCTGACTTTTCCAACGGACTTGCCGGACCAGCCCGTGGCTGCTGTAATAAATGACCCGAAACCCAGAGGGGCAGAGCCACACGCTGCTCTCCTCTCAGCTAGTGAGGTCTCTAGTCTGACTGGATCTCAGGCTTGGCAGGGCTGGCCTCCCCCACAGCCCTGGGGCCATATGCTTTATCTTCTCGGCTTCCAGAGACTGTTGCTGGCAGTGGCTGCCTCCCTCACCCTCCAGCCTCTTCAGTCCATCAGCACAGAGCCGAGGCTCCGTTCTGTGCCGCCGCTGGCAGCATCTCCTTTGTCTCCGCTCCTCCCCCTGCCTCACCAGCCCTGTGCAATCACGAGGGCCATCTGCACACTCCCCAGCTCACGGCCCTGGGGATTTGGTCATGGATACGGGGTTGGGGGGGGAGGGGCTCTGCCCGACCTCATGCAGCTGGCCTTTGGACACTGTGGCTGTACCCCACAATCACTGTCACCAGGAAATGCACAGGGTCCCAAAAGCCAACAGGGAGCTAGGAGAACCAGCCTGGAGAGAGACAGAGGATGCAAAGCTTCAACCTCCAGAGAGGGAGCGGGCCTCCCGCCTACCTCCTGCCCCCTCAGCCCCAGGCTCCTGCCCTCTGTCCCCGACCTGTCATACCACCCTCCACCTTTCTGGGCATTCCCCAGAGTTACTGTTTTAATGAGCTCCTTGCCCTCTAATTAGCAGGTGCGGCTCTGAAAGGAAGCGCCTGGTGTTTACCTAGCGCGGAGCCTTTAATAACTGCAGCCCGGCGGGCTGGCTCCCTAATCCCCTCTGCAGGCGGGCTAATGAGCCTGGCACCGCCAGCCACTCCTGCCTCACCAGGCCAGCGGCGCCCCCAGGGCTCCTTACTGAGCTTTCCTCAGCCCTGCCAGGACCCTGGGGCCCACAGACTCCAGGCCTGGGTCAAGTGTGATATCCCACACCAACCTGATGACACCCACCAGCTGCAAGTCAGGGGAACTAAGGCCCAGGTGGGTGGGGTTGACCTATTTCAGTGCTGATAACATCCTACGACTTAAAGGGGAGCTGCTCCTATGGACTCAGGGATCTGGAGGTAGGCATAGAGCAGAGGCCACTGAGCAGCATGCTGGACCAGGGGCTGCAGAGCAGGGGGCACCAGGGTTTCCCCTCTCCTAGCTGGTGGTGGCAGCAGCTGGAGGCACTGGGCAGTCTGGGACTGGACCCATCCAATCAGCTGCAGGAAATCTCTGGAGGGAGTCATTGGTTCCAACTAGGGACAGCGACCTCAAGGCAGCTTACAGACCTCTTGCTCCCCTCCTCCCAGACACAGCAGGACTCAGAGAGAAAACTGCACTCTGTGGCAGAATATTCTAGAACATGAACTGAGTGGGTCCTCCCGCCCCCTCCCGCCCGTTTTAAATAAATGGATGTGCCTTGGGGTTGCTTGGGAGGCAGAGGCCCCGCCCACCCATTTGGAGGCGTTGAATAGCTTGAAAGGCCCTCAAGTGCGGAGGCAAGAGAGAAAGGCCTCCTCTCAGCTTCCTTTGTGGGAAAGCCTCCTCTGGCCCCTGCTGGGCCTTTATCTGGCTCCACTGGCTCTTCCTGCAAGGGGGGGGGGGGGTACGAAGGGAGGGGGGGGGGAGGGGAGGCCTCCCTTCCCACAATCCTCGCCCTCCCCTTGGCTGCCTCTTTCTTCCCAGGCCACTAGGTTCCCCTAGGCCTTGTGCTGTACCTCCTGCTCTGGCCAGCCAGACCCAGGTCACTCAATATCCTTCAGCCATGAGCAGTCAGGCGCGCGCACACACACACCCCACTTGCTGCATGTCACCCTGTGAGGTCAGCATGAAAGAGAAACTGAAGGTCTGGGGTGCACTCTAACCACAGCCACTGAACTCAAGTGTGACCAGTGACCCCCTGCTTGGCCAGGGGAGTAGGGGCAGCAAACACTGGCGCTCTCTGGGGATATCACATCCAGCAGGTGAGTATTTGTCCCCCAGTCTGTCCATCTATCTGTAGAACAAGGAGATTGGCCAGGGTCAGGTGACCCCCACACAGCCAGCCAGCCTTCACCCTTGTGGTCACAAGAAGAGGACAAACTAAATGGCAGCCAGACCAAGCTGTCCAAAAATCCCCATCCCCTGTGCTCTTCCAGAACTTTCTAGGGCTGTCTCTTTTAACCTGGCAAGGACAGAGCACTGTGTCTAGAGACAGGAAGGGGCTGTGCTGTGACTTCAGAGTCTGGCCCTGACAAAGCTCCTACCCACTTTCCTGAGCATGTTGGTCTTGGGGTGGGGGGTTCCAGGAACTTCAACTGCCTAGAGGGAGGAAGCTGGAGGAATGATCTGGACCCGATGGACAGCCACAGAATAAGCTGGATGGCGACTCCAACATTTGGAAAGTAGCTCCTCCAGCCCCAGGGAGCAGCTGCCTCCATGGGCAGTGCCCACCCAGCTTCACCCATGGCAGGTCTATGAACAGAGCAATGGCTGCCTCGAATGGGGTGGTTTGCTAGCCGGGTAAAGGAGGAGTCAACGAGTCAACGTGCTCTGGCAGGATTGGCTTCAGAAGATCGGACCCCACATCATTTAGTGTGACTCACTGATGGCAGGTGTCACCTCCTAAACAAGGTGCTACAGTCACATTGCACTTGTTTGGTTCTGGAAGTAACTATCTCTATTGTATGCAGAGGTGTCAGGTCACTTGCTGGAGGGAACTGACATTCCCAGGCTGAGAGCTCCTCCCCAGTGGGAAGGGTTGGCCAATGACAGCCACACGTCATACAAGCCAGGACAGCCTTGATTTCTAGGACAGCGCTCTTTGTAATAAGATAAGTTATGTAGAACAGCCAGGCCATTTTTTTTTCTACTCCTATAAAAATTGATAAGATTTTTTTTTTTTAAAGTGGACTTAAAATATCCTCTGTCAGATCATAGTATTCGAGTTCTGACGGAAGAGCCATGACCTGGGTGTGGGGCAGCAGTGCTTGGCTCACCCACAGTTTCTCCCCAAGTTAAAAAACATCCATGATCATGATGCCTTGAGCTGGGGCTGGAGGACCCACTTCCAAGATGCTGGAGTCGCCATCCGACTTATTCTGTGGCTGTCCATCGGGGCCAGATCACCCCTCCTGCTAGGCAGTTGAGGTTCCTGGTTTCTGGAGAGAAAATGAGGCTGAAGAAAGAGTAGACAGGACACAGGAACCCATGTGTAGTGCACCCTGGTCCAGCATGGTGGTAAAGGCCTGTGAACACTGTGAACCCAGCTACTCAAGGGGCTGAGGTGAGCACAGGTTCAAGGCCAGCCTGAGAAACTTAGCCAAGATCCTATTTCAAGAAGGAAAGGAGGAGACAAAAGGTGGGGATGCATTTCAGAGGTAGAGTTCCTGCCTAGAATCCTCCAGTTGAGGGTCTGGGGCTTGGCTCAAACCAAGTTTGCATATAGGAAACACTGACCCCTCAGCAGGATGGCATATGCTCAGTGTCATACAACTATTACCACCATGTAAAAACATTTCCATCACCCCAAGATGAAACCCACCCACGGCGGTCACTCGGTGTCCTTCCTCCGAGCATCTGCAGTCTGTCTTTGGGTTTCGGTTCTGGTCATTTCTGACTGGTAAGTGTCTCACACTGTGTGGCCTCCTATGTCTCACTTCCTGGTTTTGAGGATCCGGTACTCTGCAGCCAGATGTGGCACACCTGGTCTAGCCTCCACTACTGGGCTTTTGTGCTGTGCTACCACCCCACTCCCTGCCCCAACAAGCTTCAGTGACTGGAGTAGCTTTGATGCCTGGATTTCCACTCTCTTGGGAACACTCCAGGACTTGCTAGGTCGGAATAGTAGCTTCTGGATCTCCAACTCTTTGCAGGCGGCTGCCCTGTGATTCCCCCCCCCCCCCCAAACAGGTGAGGATTTGGGTTTCCCCAGGTCTTTTGTCAGCAGTTAATGACTGCCTGTCTTGCTTTCATAGCCTCCTGTGTGCTCAGTGGTGCCTCCCTGTGGTTTCATTTTCCCATGCACAGAGCACTCCTTGCCCGATCTGAGGCCCCAGCCCCTCTGTTGTCCATTTATAGGGTGGAGGAAAGGCAGGCATGAGACTGCCACACGGAAAAACAGGATGACATTCCAGACACGGCAGGAGTCCAGGCTTACTTCTGGGACTATCATATTCAGCCTGGGGGTGCTGGTAAGGCCCCACAGCAAGGTCCTCAAACTGGGTTTATACTCCAGACCCTGGCTGACCAGCCACCCACAATTTCTCCTTTAGAACCCCCTAAAACACCTCTGCCTTCCTCTAGCATCCATCTTACTCCTCGGTGTCTGAACCAAAGGCCAGTATCTAACCTTTAACCTTTTACCTCTCACTCCAGCAAAGGGTGGCCCACATGGCCAAGGGCCCCTCGGCTTCCCTCCAAGCGCCAGAAAGTAGCAGGTCACCAGAAGTATCGTCTATCTCCAGACCACACCTCCCGATGCATCTGCTCCGAGGCCCTGCTTGGGGTTTGGACCTGGTTCAGAGGGTCTATGGCTCACCTGAGGCTTGCCCGGAGCACTTCCCAGGCCGTGTCTGCCACAAGCTACAACTGTCCAAGAGCTGCGGACAGGGACTCCCTGTGCTCCTGGGGACTATTTTAAAAGCCAGGTGACAGAGTTTGCTCCCCCAATGTGCAGACACTCTGAAGTTACCCCAGCCTCAGTTTCCTCAGACGTAAAATGGAAACAACTCTCCAGTCACTAGGCTGCTGACAGGTAACAAGGCCCCAGAGCAACATGAAGTGGTGCCAGAAGCTGGCAGCCTCCTGGAGGTAGCAGCAGGAAGCTATCTATTACCCGGCTGCAAACCACCCTGATTATTTTCCTTTGCAACAAAGTTTGTAAGTATAGGCAGTGTGGCTGGTTCCAAGGTTTCCAGAAAGCTCAAGCACAGGGCCACCCTGGGTGGCCAGGCTCCTCTCCCACTGACCCACTAGGCCCCATCAGACCAGATTGGCCACCATCATGGCAGAGGACACTGTGTGTTCCTGGAATGGGTGTCATATGACACGGGACTGGCAGCTTGGCAAAGGGTGATGTTGAATTTGGAACTGAACACTGGCTCTGTGAGGCTCTAGGGGCCCACCCAGTCCTCCTAGCCCCTGGGATCCTGACTGAGCCAGAGCTGGCCCCACACCCAGGTGAGGGCGGAGCCAGGGGCAGGCCTGGGGTGGGTGTAGCCAGGCAGTCAGCAGAATTAGGAGTGGTTGGTGCAGGCACTTGACCCCTGAGCTTCAGTGTCTGTCTGTCTAGCGGGACCGTGAGTCTCAATAGAAAGTGTGACTTTCAGTGTGGTTTACTCCCTTCTTTATTTTCCTTTTCTTAGATTTTATTTATTTTTATTTTCTGTGTATAGGTGATTTGCCTTCATGGACATCACTCATGTGGTAGCCGTAGAGGTCAGAAGAGGGCATCAGACACTCTAGGTAGTGTGCCTCCATGTGGGTGCTGGGAATTGAACCTAGGTCCTCTGGAAGCGGCCAGTGCTCTTAACTACTGAGCCAATCTCTCCAGCACCTGTTTCTCTCTTCAAACAAATGTATGTGCCTAAAAGAGCTGAGGGCCAAGCAGACAGCCCTGGAGAGAAGAGCATGCGTTGGCCTCTCCTCTTGGTCCTTCTCTCCCCACTTTCCCTGGCCCCTGGGCACCACAGCCTGGAAGTGCAAAGCCACAAGAACCTGTGTTCAGCCTATAGATCTGAGAAGGTTCTAGATGGCAGGAGCTATTTTAAGGAAGACAAAAAGTCACAAGGACCTTACTCTTTCCGCAGAGCACAGGCAGCAGGCGGGGGTTGCCCAAGCGTGGTCTGTGTGGGACCGACGGCAGGTGCAAAGGCCCTGGGGCAGAGGCATGCTTGGTGCTGGGAAGGCAGCCAGGAGGCTCATGCGTCAGAGGAGCAGAAGAGGGTGTGGCAGAGCCTTCTAAACTGTGTGATCACATCTGGTAGGCCACATGTATCGGCTTAAAGAGTCCCCTCAACATCACGCTCCAGAGGTCCCATCTTTGTAGATGTAGACCTAAGGATGGGGTGTCCAGTCGAAGTATTTCTGAGAGGGAGGAGGGACTGGGGGGGCACATGGAGTGACAAGAACACAAGGCAAGTATGCTGGAGCCCCTGTGAGCTGGAAAGGGACAGGAGAATCCTCCTGGGAGATCTCCAAGGAGACAGGACCCTGGCCACACTCCGGCCTTTTCCTCCGGAGCTGGGCACATCTCTGTGGGTTTTTTTTTTTTTTCAGACACCCACCGTGTGGCTCACAGACTGTGCATGTGAGAGCCAGCACACAGCTGTGTCTCCTGACATCTGGTTGGAGAGCTCTCAAACTGACAGATGTGTGCAGGCAGCTGTACCAGGCTCTGAGCTTCCACACGATGCAAGAGGGAAGATGCTTCCCTGGAGGCCTGTGGTCCCCCAGAGTCTAATGCTGCCTGGCAGATAAATCACAGGTGTCTCAGCAGGGAGCCCTTCCCTCTGTGACACAGTGACCAGGCCCCATGGTCCACTCAGCCCAGTGAAAAAGAACCACTTCACCATCCTCAGCCTCCTGTTGCCCCTGTTTCCCAGACAGAACTTCTGCTCCCCAGATGTGGCCATCCTGGGAGCCTGTCACCCATGGGAGGAGTGCAGATGGTCTGGCGGGCAGTGAGCACTGGCCTTGGCCTGGGAATGGGAGACTCAGAACCCCAATGTCTTGAAAGTTTGCATTGAACACTTTGTGTTTACTAGCACCATACCTAGCGTTGCTATAGCAATGCCTCAGCCCAGTCTAAGGTGATTTTGTTGAATGTTACCTACCCTGGGAAGTGAGTAAGTAAGCCTTGACAGCCCCCCACAGACCTGCCCTAGAGAAAACCATACAAAGGGAGGTAGTGGTCACCTAGCATCCGAGGCTCCCAGAAACCCATGTTCCGGGCAGAGCCTCAGCTTACTCATCTGCAGCATGGGTGTGACCCACACACTGGAGCCTGTCCAGAAACCTGAAGACAACCTGTGCTGTGCAGGGGTCTTCAACACAGTTTGTTTTTTTAGCTACCTGCTCTTCTCAATGTTGCAGGGAAGGGTCAGGGCCAGAGACCCAGGTGCCAGGCCTCATATTGGCCAAGGCTGGGGGCTGGCTGTATTCCAGCTTAGCTACCTTCCTACGCAGTGACTCTTATCTGGAAGCTTCTGTAATGACTTGTACTATACCATCCTACCCAGGCCACTGTGTCCTAGGACTGTCACTGGCTTGGAAACTGTGACCCATTCTCTGGGGAGGAGGGAAGGGAAAAGGTGAGGGAGCCATTGAGACAAGTTCATATCAAGGTCACCAACCCCACCCCAAATGCTGACCCAAGCTGAGAACATGCTGGTCCCAAGCCTTCCCAGACAGCTCGCCGGGTCCCCAGCGACTGTTGCCATGGGGGATAAGATGGGTGCAGAGTGGCTCGTCCTCCAGGGACAGCCATCTGCAGAGGGAGACAGCCTCGCCTAAGAGGAGCTGCTTGGTGCCCACTGGCAGCTGCAGTTCACAGGAGGCATGGCCGGGGTGGGGCAGAGGAGGCCATTGAGTAACTCAGTAGGCAAAGGTGCTTTCGGGGTACGCTTGGTGACCTGCACCCCATGTAAAGGTGGAAGGATGCACAAAGTTGTCCTCTGGCTTCCACATGTACACCATGGTTGTGTTCTCCCCAAACTCCATAGAAGTAACAAACAAACAAATAAGTAAACAAAATTAAAAAATTAAATAGCCGAGCCTGTGCCTATGGCTCCCTGACCCCAACCCAACCCTGTCGGACCCCTGCCTGCTCTGGTCATTGTCAGGTCTTTGCCAGAGCAGTTCTTCCTGCCATTCCCCCCTTTCTCAGTTTTCTGGAACCTTCCTAGCCATGTGTTAGGCTGGCAGACTAGAGAATGTTCTAGCACCGGTGGCTGGAAGGGATACTGGTAAGATGGGCAAGTTAAAGAGCCAGGACTAGGTGAGTTCATGCTTATAAGCTCATGCTGGGGGCAACAGGGTTCTGATCAAACAGAACCACACCAGCTCTGCCCGGTCCTGTGATGCCCAGGAGAGCCCAGCTTCACAGGAACTGTGCCCACCTTGTGCACTGCAGAGACTTTGTCCTGTACCCAGGTTGGGCGTGTACCTCCACTGGTCCTAGCATTAGAAACTGAGAGCTGGAGAGTTCCCAGTTCCCAAACCCATGTTGGATGGCTCCCAAATACCTATAACTCTATTCCAGGGGACCTGACACCTACTTCTGGCCTCTGTGGGCACCTGCACTCATGTACACAGACATATAAAAACAAAATGTAATAACAATAATGAAGTACAACGTAATAAAATGCAAAGCACAATAAAAACTTTAAATAAAATTTAAAAACAAAACAACACACACACACACACACAAAACGACAACAAAAAACTTCGAAACAAAACAAAAAACCAAGAGCCTGAGATGGATAGCCCATGGTCGACTCCCAACCCAGAGGTAGCTCCTCCCCCTACAGGGCGATGTTTCTTAGGTTCTCTTGAATCCCCAATGTCTCATGTGATGGCTGGTTCCCCTTTTGGACTACATGATGCCGTCTGTGCCACACTCGGTAGAAGTCAAGCCAGATGGAGTTACCTGTGCCAGGTCCTACGAGCTCTGCCTATCACACGATCACACGCAGGGGCCTGCCTGGCCCACCTTAGATGGACGCTGTGCGGCCCTGTGGGCTGGACCTCAGTGGTCTTAACTCTCACAATCTGCTAAACTGGCTAATTTCTATGGCCACAGAGGCAGAGAGCCCCCCCTGGAGACACCTGCTAACCTATGGAAGGGCCCTAGTACCGACCCTGTTGCCCTCTGCTGACCTCCTGGCTACCAGCAGTTCTTTCTTCGTGACCCCAGCAGGGCTGGGCCTGGTGGCCTGCTCAGCATCCAAAGAGGGTTTGTCCCTGAACCAGGCTGAAAGATCCATCTACAACTGCTTTTCCTACAGGGTTCTCAGGATCTCTGGCCCTGTGACCTTAGAGCAGCTGTTATATGTATAAGTAGACAGAGACCCAGAAGGTTCCATGTGAGGGACAAAACAACTCTGTAGTGACCTGCTGGGGCCATAGTCTTTGGTCAAGGGATATGTAGGCAGATGGGTCGTGCCGTGAGGAGACATAAGGTGGCCCAGGTCACTGGCCTCCTAGCCACACTGCTTGAGAGCCAAGAATCACTTTAGAATTTCTAGTCAGCCCCTTTGCCCTGTGGAGAAAGGTCAGGTCAGAAGCCATCACCGTCCCTGCTGCAGGGACCCTGCATGGTTCTAAACACTGGCTTTTCATTCCACATCTGGACCTTGCCTCCTGCTGTCTGTCCTCTACCTGGCTTGCATACCTGCCCCCACCTGGGGAACGGCCTGACCCATGGTGTGTCATCTCTTTTTCTGCCAGGGCCCCCTTTCCAGCAGCCTTCCTCCCAGACACTCGGCATGGCTTCAGCTCTAGGGCCAGTTTCATTTCAGAGAAACACAAACAGGCAGGAGACAGAGCTCAGAACCCAGCGCCTGTGGAGCGTGGAGCGTGGATGAGGCCATGGGTTCAATCTCCACTCCAAGAGAAACCAAAGCTAAAACCAAAAAGCCACAAACCTTTAAAGGTAAGCATACTCATTCAGTGCTGGGATTGACTTTCTTAGCATCCCAGGTACTAGGGGTGCGGTGGGGTGGGGTGGGGTGGAGGAGGTGGGGGAGCAAGCAAGAGGAGAGATCTATCCAAGGAATGAGACCCTGTCTCGACATGAAAACTAAAAAGAGGGCTGGGGTGTGGCTCAGTGGTAGAGTGCTTGCTCTGGGGTTCAATATCTAGTACTGAAAAAATAAAGAGGGGGGATAAACTTACATTAAAAATGCATCCCGCCAGGCATGGTGGCACACGCCTTTAATCCCAGCACTGGAGAGACAGGTGGATCGATGTGAGCGTGAGGCCAGCCTGGTCTACAGAGTGAGTCTAGGACAGCCAAGGCTACACTCAGAGAAACCCTGTCTCGAAAAAAACAAAAACAAAAAAACAAACAAAAAGAAATAAATCTTTTTTTAAAAAAATGCATTCCCACTCCTTCCTCAACTATCTATCTCTTTTCCCCCCACTGTCAGAGAGCTGCCTGGGTACCCTCCAGTAAAAACCTGAAGCCAGACACTTGCCACTGGCCTTTGGGTAGCTAGTGTCCATAGCGGGCATTGGCCAGGCCCTCCTGGGCACGCCTGGACCAAGCAAGGATCTTAGCTGGGCCTCTGCTTTGCCTTGGACATGTGGCTGGTGTACTCCCCCTCCCCCATCCAAATGTCTCCCTTTACCAGCAACAGCAGATGCAAGGGCTAGGGCGGTTTGTGGCTTGATCAAGATAGGAGACTCCGGAGCCAGAAAGAACAGGTCCCCCAGGCAGCCGCAGATGCCCCAGAAGATACAGCCAGGCTAACCCCCAGGGGAGCTGCCTGGGAGGTAAGATGAGATACGTGGGGAGGGAGAGAGAGAGTGCCAGCCGGAAGCTGAGTGTGGAACAGAAGGTGAGCTCCCTGACTGCTGAAGAGCCCTAGAAGCAGTGTGCTCTAGGGGATGGGAGGGCAAGGAAGGAGCCCATGTTCACACCACATGCACCCACACACACCCGTGAGTGTGTGTACATGTGTGGGAGGCCTCAAATGTTACCAACACAAGCCTGACCCCCGCACCTTGCCATGTGGCCCTTTCACAGAGCACCCGGCTGAGTCTGGAATCCCTTGTCATCGGGCCCCTGTGAGGACTTGGTTTAAATACCAAGTTCAGGGAACTTTCCACCAGGATGCTGGGAGGTGGAACATTTCTGGCCTCGCCCTTGGGTGGTGTGTGCGTTGTGCGTCTCAGGACCTGGGCTGCTTCTGTGATAGCAGATGGTTGAGAGAACGTCTTCCTCCTCTGATTTTTTTTCTCCCCACCACATACCAGGTTCTATGAGGTACTGTGGTGGGGCCCAAGGAAGACCTCAATCTGTCTCTGTTTCTGTCTGTCTGTGTCTCTGTCTGTGTCTGTGTCTCTGTGTCTCTCTCCCTCTCTCTCCCCCTCTCTCCCCCTCCCCCCCCCCTCCCCCCCCACACACACACACACACACACACAGTATTACAACATCCTAGGACCTGCTCATGTATCTTGGGTGTCTGAGGCTCTCTCTGCTCCCCCCAGGTGTGTGTGACTAAGGGTCCTGCAGGCCCAGGCTGCATGTTGACAGCTCAGCCTGGGCTGGAGGGAGGCAAAAGGCAGGCCTTGGCCCTGAGAGTTGTCCAGACGCTTCTTGACGGTGCATTCCTGCCAACATGTCCTGATGGTGCAGCCCTCAGCGGGCCCCGGAATCCATGCTTCCCTGTCTCCCCTGCCTGATGTCCCTCCAGCTGTCCCAGAATGACCAGCAAGGCAGGAAGACCTCTTGGGAAAGAGCAGGGAGCATGCAGGAAGGGGAAATGAAGTGGGGGCAGAATGACTCTGCTGGCTTCCTGGGGCAGGCGACATGAAAGGACCCGTTGTCCAGGAGGGAGAAAGCTGAGGTGGCCTGGCTGCCACCCAATGGAGCAGGCGGCCATGCTGGGACTTCCACCAGGGTGGTCTCTGGGCGGTAGTAGTCCTGCCCAAACAGTGGGATGAGGGTTAGGCAAGGCGCCCCAGGCTTTAAAGAGGCTATACATGGCGGTAGGCAAACCCCAGGAGGGTTGAACAGCCCCAGGGACACCCAAAATCTTGCCTTCATACAGGCAACAGAAGGCCTTGCACATGAGATTAGGGAAGATGTGGCTTTGCGGGGATGGGGGAAGTGGAGATGGATAAGAACCTCACCCCAGGAAAAGTCTAGTCCTGGCAGTGGAGTCTGCGGATCCCTTTACTCACTGAGAGGCTAGACCTTACCTCTCCCTCCTGTGAGAGACCCCTGGGCTTGGCCTGGACAACCCTGGACAGTGAGGGGACAGGAGAGCCTGGCTATCTCTAATCCACTGGCCACTGTCAACCTGAGTCCACAAAACCTCCTGGGATGCACCGGCTCCACTTTCATGTCCTTAAGGTCTAGAAAGGGAATCCCCCAGATGTCACCAAGCAAACGGGAGTTGATGGAGTTGGGTAAAACCCGAAATCCAATGACTGCTGCTCACTGGCCTCCTGGCCTCCTGGCCAGCACTCAAAGCTGGACACAGGCTGGGAAGCACAGAGGAGACCGTGGGAAGACAGGGCCAGCCCCCACTAAGCCCTGCCCTGGGGCCCTGGCTGCGTCCAACCATATTTTCTGAAAGTTCATCTGGGCGTTTACACTGGAAAACCCCATCAGCTGAACAGATTGAACCCCTCACACAGAAGAGGTGAAACAGCGTCCAGGTTTCCTATTAGGAAATAAAGCAAACAAGGAGGCGGCAAATGGCAGGACCGGATGAGGGTCTGGGGGAGACAGGAAGCCCACACAGAAGTAGGGATGACAGCTGAATGGCTGGATGGACAGTGTAGCACAGTGGTTCTCCCAGGGCACAGTAGCTGCTTGACCCCTGTGGATGGTTCCATTCCACAACCAGTCAGGCCCCCAGGAGTGACGTCACCCACTCCAGGGGAGCCCATCCAGAGTCCCCCTCTTATATGGTGGGCCATGGAGGTGTGGGGGCCTCAGGAGCAGCTGCAGGGCAGCTGGCAGGAGGCCAAGCGCTTGCAGGGCTTTGGAGCGTCAGGCCAGCAGGGACAGAGGGGCGGGTCAGGGGTGAGGCTGCGCTAAGTGGCTTATGCAGCTTGGAGGCCGACTGACAGGCGGCTGGATTAACAAAGACGCGCTCTGTTCCCAGACAGGTCATGTGGAAAGCTCGGCTGTGACCCCTGTCAGTTCTCCTTTTTTTTTTTTTTTTTTTTTTTTTTTTTTTTTTTGTAAGAGGAGATGTTTGTTCCTGAGCCCAGGGTGGGCAAAGGGAGGGGTGGCTGCTACTCAGCCAGCTGTAGCCACATCAGCTGCCGGGCACAATGGGCACTTCCCGGGTGTGTCACCCAGCCCCAAGAGTCCCCTACCCCAGAGGCTGCCAGCCACCCGCTGCCCATCACAGGGATGTCTGCCCTTCGGCTCTATAACACATGAGCCTGAGAGGCAGCTTGGAGGCAGGAGCAAACAACAGAACATCCATCTTCTATCGTGTCTGCAGAGGGCCGCAGGAGGGACAGGCCCTGGTGGCAGGAATGATGCTTCCGGGCAGCTTCCTGCAGCCAACGGGGTGCCACAGACGCGACTGACCCCAGTGGGCGTTACTTTGGCAATGCTGGGTTACCGTGCTCTAAAATAATCCCACCAGTTTATTTCTATTTTGTTTTTGAGACAGACTCTGGTGTAGTCCAGGTAGCCTTGAATTTGCTATGCAGCTGAGGATGACCTTGGTTTTCTGATCCTCCTGCCTCTACCTCCCCAGTGCTAGGATTACAGGCGTGCACCACCGTGCTCTGTCAGTACGGTGCTGGGGATCAAATCAAGAGCTTTGTGCATGCCAGGCTAGCACTCTGCCAACACAGTTAATGCACAGCATCCTTTCTACATTTGCACTATAGCTAGCTAAAGGGTGGTGTAGAGCCTGTGCCCAGCATGCTCAACGCGTCTGGGTCGCAGCCTCAGCACTAAAATTAAAGAGCAAATGAATGAACGAATGAAACTGTGTGTCGACTTAAAATTTGCCCACCTGGCCATCATTATATCTTTAGATCCATATGCAGCCAAGCCCAGGGCTGGTCACAAATGTAGTCTTCTGGCTTGTAGTTGAAGGCTGGTCCCAGGTCAGCTTTGAAGTCACATGAAAGTGTACTTGTGACCTGTCACCAAACAGAACCAGGAGTGTGTGCCGCACTACCACAGGCCCACCGGAGCTGAGAAAAGCCTAGTTGCCCCGGGGGCTTGCACTTCCCCCTGTGACCGTGCTGGTCTAGCTGGGAGCCTTCTCTGTGGGTCACGGTAGCAGCAACATATGATCTAAGAAGCTAAGCTTGACCTGGTGACTCCGGAACAGCTTCTGGTCTAAATCTTCTGCTTTAGACTAAATGGAAGTAGACAGATTTCAAGGCTATGTGCAGACCAGACAGCCTTGCACTGGCAGAGTACCAATGAAAACACAGTCACTTCTTCTTCTTCTTTTCTTCTTTTTTTCTTTCTTTCTTTCTTTCTTTTTTTTTTTTTTTTTGAGACCGGGTTTCTCTGTGTAGCCTTGGCTGTCCTGGACTCACTTTGTAAACCAGGCTGGCCCCAAACTCACAGCAATCCGCCTGCCTCTGCCTTCTAGGGTGTTGGGATTATAGGCGTGCGCCACGTGTTCACTCATTCATTCACTTATTTTATGTTTATGTGTGCATGTGCCACTGTCTATGTGTGAAGGTCACACGACAACTCAGAGAGTCGGGTCCCACCTTCCACCTGGGTCCTAGAGTTTGAACTCAGGCCATCTGTCTTAGCAGAACTATCCACTGGGCTCTCCTACCAGCCCCAAAGTCATTTCTTGGTGGTTTTTTTTGGGGGGGGGTGCTATGGTACTGGGATTGAACCCAGGGCCTCATGTACAGAGGCACGCACTAAAAACATTTTTGGAGACAGTATCAGTAAACTATCCAACTCAGCCAGGCAGGCCTTGAACTCATGATCCCCTAGCCTCTGCCTCCAAAGTAGCTGGATTAGAATCTGTGTAAATAGGCTCAGCAAAATATGTATTCTTTTTAGATGTTCGCTGAACATCTGGTGGGGGGTGGGCTTCCTATCAAAGACTGTTTTGGGGGGGGGTCAATCTTCATAACGGCCACAAGTCTGTGAGCACGTTTGTGAGGAAGTTTCTAGATGGAATTATGAGGAGCAAAGGCCTACTGTGAGTGAGGATAGCACCACATCACAGGCTGGGGTCCTGGATGGAACAGAAAGAATACGGGGAGCTCAGGGCCAGCGTTCATCTCTCTCTGCTTCCTGACTGTGGACCACGTGATCAGCTGCCTCATGTCCCTGCAGCTGTGTTTCCCCACCACGATGGGCTGTGCCCGCCAACCGTGAGTAAAAACAAAAGCATCCTTCCTCCTTACGTGAGGAAAAGTAAGTACCACAGTCTGGATTTGTTTTGTTTTCCGTCTCTGTGTCCCCACCACGCCCAGCCATGGGGGTCCACTCTTAATAAATGGGTAAGAAGACTTGCCCTTAACAGTAGGCTGAGGGAGGGTGCCCACAATTCCTGGAAGGCCTCCTGACCTCATGGGTGTCCCTACCTCCAGCCAGCCAGATCAACATCCAGGCATCTCAGAAAGCAACAAGCTGCAAAGGCATACCACCATGCCACCAGCTCCTCCCATACACACCCCATGGCCCTTGCTTGGAAGGCGCCAGCTTCTCCTGATGCCTCAGTTTCCTTAACTGGAAAACGGAAGCAGCTTGAATGTGGTACCCAGGGGGGTGCTACGAAGGTCCAAGGAATGAATCCAGGTGTCATCATTGGTACATAGAAGGTTCTGGTCAAGTAACAGCCACTTTGTGCCCAGTGCCAGTGTAGATGGACAACCGAAGCCACAGGGTCAGTGCAGAGGACGGGCACTCCTTCGCCCTCTGGTGGCAGGGATGGCGTTGTGCAGGAGCTAGGAGGGAGCTGCACCTCTGCTGGCCACCGGAGGGCAGCCACACCCAGCCAGCTCTGACAGATGGGTGTGACTCAGCAGAGAAAACCAAAGATGGATCCACTTCCTGGCCATGCCCTGACCTCTGCTCCAAAAGTGACAGCCAGGGGCAAGGCCATAGGCCATCGGGCAGACCTCTGGTCACTTGGCTACCTGTCCTGACCCTCAGGCATGTGCTAGACACCTAGCTCGGCTTGAACTCACAGTTCACAGGCGTCCCTGGCACCTATGCACAGTGTGCACCATGCCCCTTGCCTTTCTCTTGCAGGGCCACACATCCCCTACCACGCAGGACAGGTGGGAGCTGTCACTACTGCCTATGGTTCCTGCATCACTGGCCAGCTGGGACACAGGAGAGACAGTGCCAAGGCCACAGGATCACTTCCTGGACACCCACCTAGGCTACAATGTTCACAAGAACATGATTTTTTTGTTCAAGGGGTGTGTGTGTGTGTGTGTGTGTGTATGTGTGTGTGTGTGTGTGTGTGTGCGCACCCATGTGTGTGAGCATGCATATATGTATGCATGTGAACATACACAGATGTAGGCCACAGGCCAAGCCCTGGGAAACTTCTTCAGGCTGTTCACCTTATTATTTTGAGACAAGGTCCCTCTCAGTGACCTGGAACTTGGTAAGTAGACGAGCCTGGGTGGCCATTAAGCCCTAGAAATCCTCCTGTATGCCTCCTACTGCCGGGGTTATACATATGCAGCACACATCCAAGCTTCCTACCTGGGCTCTGGGGATTAAACTCAGGCTTAATGTTTTTGTGGCACACATTGTCTTAACAGTGTCACCCTATCTCCTAAATTCTGCTTCTAGAGTCAGGGTCTTTGTAGCCCATGCTGACCTTAAACTTGTGATTCTCCTGCTGCAGCCTCTCAAATTCTGGGATTACAGGCTTGCATCACCATGCCTGGCTTAAAAAAAAAAAAAAAAAAAAAGCATTTTCACTGCACGAACCACTGCTGACGTGGGGCTGTTTGTTAAAGCAGCTAATATCTGCCTGCCTGACTGCTACAGCAAGCCAAGAACCAACCTTGGGGGAGCTCACACATTCATAAGTTAAGAGGAACCCCACCCCAGCCCTCTTCTGCATCACTTGCCAGGGGTGCCTATGAAAAATGCAGATTCCTGGGCCCCTCCCCAGCCATTCCAATAGGAAGCCCTCTCCTTGCAGCCACGTTCTGACTCAGTCTCTCCCCCCCATGCCTCCTCCCCCCCCCCAGCTGATGCTAGACACCCTGAAAGCTGTTGGCCTCAGTAAATCCCCACAGACAGATTGGGGGGGGCCTCGCTTAGGCAATGACGACCCATTGAATTCTGATAAGGTCGTCCCTGGACAGGTGGGATAAATCTTGGCTGGTCTCTGTCAGAACGTGGCTGAATCATCCCGGATTAAATTAATAATGATTAATTGGGGCTCCTGAAAGCTGAACCGCTGGGGAGAAGATTAGAGTGTGTGTTCAAGCAGCCTTTCCCTCCCTCCCCCTTCCCCCCCCTCTCCTCCTTCTCTTTTATTTCCTCTTTCCCTCCCAGCCCACCCCGCCCCCAACGCATGACATTCAGATAGGAAACTGGGAGAGCGCCATCTGAGATGTGGGGTGGCAGGGCTGAGCACGCACGTGGGCAGGCAGCCACCCCGGAACACGCTCTGTTCTATAGGGAAAGAGTTCTAGGGAACTCGGCAGGGCAGCTGCCTGGGCCCTTCACCTGGTCACGGAAAGCTGGGCTTGCGTAGGGGTCCTGGCAGGCTTGGCCTCACCGAGCAGGTGGGAAGGCAGGCAGGGCATGGTCCTGCGTCCTGAGGCATGGGTTCATGCAACAGGGTCTGAAAGCCTGGGCCTGGGTCACAGGCTAGAAGGGTGATCCCACTCCAAGGGACTCTCTGCCCTGACCTAGGAGGGGCCTTGGGGAGACAGCCCAGCTGCCAGAGCAGATTGCCAAGCCACAGTAACAGAGATGCAGAGGGTGATGTCACTGTCCCCACAGGGACCAACAGGGTGGTGGAGAAGATGGGCATGCCCCAGCACCTCCATCTGGAGTGTCTCCTCTCTGCCCCTCAAGACAGAGCGTCGTCTAAGCCACTAACACTGTCACATCTGGCTGCACGCTCCCATTGGGGGCAAGACTGTTGTGTGCATCTGTGGAGATCAGGTGAAGGGTATCCTGCCTTCCAGGAGCTGTGGGCATCCCTGAGCCTGGCCTCCAAGGACCTGCCCATTCTGCAGCCCTCTTCACCTGCCCCCAGGGATTTGCTGAAGCTCTCTGGACAGAGTAGAGGCTGCTTCAGCCAGCTGCCCGGGTTATGAGCAAACCCTCCCTGTGGAGGGTACCATTTTGCTAGACCCAAACGGCTCATAAAACAAAAACTTGGGCTAGACCTGGGAGGTTAAACCATGAACATTCCTGTAGCAGGCTTGGCAGCCGCTCTAAACCCACATGCCATGAGCAGAGGAAAGGGCACCTAGCCAGACCCTGGGGCACCAGGAAGAGTCTGGGCCACCTCAGAGCTCCTAGCTAGAAGCAGGACGTAGAAGTGGCACCCCAAGCCCCGCTGTTTCCATCCCACATTCAAGGTACAGGCTTAAAGACATGTTAGAGCTGGCTCCCTGCTGTAGCTGGCTGCACCTCCCTCGCCTTCAACTTGCCACATCTCACATTCTTGGAGGCCCTGCCCAAGTGCCTGGGCGAAGCCCAGCTTGGCCACACACTATGAGGGGGCCATAGCCAAGATGCTTGACGGTGTAAAAATCCCAGACATTCACAAGCAGCATGGCGGGGCCTGGAGTTAGCACAAGAGATGAGGTGGGAATGCTTGGTCTACAGCCCGGCTCTGAAAAATGCAACTTGTGAGATGGTTAGCCGGATGTATCTGTGTCACTCGGCCATGAAGAAGGTGGAAACGCTGGCCCTCTACAACAGGGATGAACCCAGAATGCATCATGCTATGTGAAAGAACTCAGGTACAAAAGGCCATAGGGGTGGGATTCTGTTGATAGGCACAAGAGGCTAAAAGTAAAAACAAACAGTATATTGGATGAGGGTATGGCGGTGGTGGCGGCGGGGGCATGAGCCTGTGACTCCAGTACCAGGAAGGCTCAGCATGAGGATCCCGAATCCAAAGCCTGGGTAGCAACAGAGGCTAGGGCTCAATTGGTAGAGTACTCTCCTAGCACGCATGAAGCCCAGGGTTCCGTCCCTAGCACCATATAAACGGGGTACAGTAGCCACATGCCTGTCATCCCACCAGTCAGGAGGCAGAGGCCAGAGGATCAGGAGTTCAAGGACATCTTCATCTACATGGTGAGTTTGGGGCCAGCCTGGGCTTCATGAGATGTTGTCTCAAAAAGTAAAACAATTTAAAAAAATATTTATTTATTATCATATATACAGTGTTCTGCCTGCACGTATACCTGCAGGCCAGAAGAGGACATCAGATCACATTACAGATGGTTGTGAGCCACCATGTGGTTGCTGGGAATTGAACTCAGGACCTTCCGAAGAACAGGCACTGTTAACCACTGAGCCATCTCTCCAGCCCCAAGTAAAACAATTAAGAAAGAAAGAAAGAAAGAAAGAAAGAAAGAAAGAAAGAAAGAAAGAAAGAAAGAAAGATGTTGGTGTGGGTATAGCCTTGTTGGGGGAAGTGTGTCACTGGGGGTAGCTTTTGAGGTCTCAGATGCTCAAGCCAGGCCCAGTCTGCCCCCTCCCCCACTCCTGTTGCTGCTTGCCAATGGTCCAGAGACAGAACTCTCAGCTACCTGCCCAGCACCATGTCTGCCTGTGTGCTGCCACACTTCCTGCCATGACGATGATGGAGTAAACCTCTGCACTGTAAGCCAGCCCCAGTTAAATGCTTTCCTTTCTAAGAGTTGCCATGGTCACGGTGTCTCTTCATAGCAACAGGACACTGACTAAGACAGGCGGTATGCCTATCAGGCGGGGAACAGGGTGATCCTGAGTGGGGGCAGATATCTGAGAACCAGACAGAGGTGTGGGTTGCCCTCGGCAAATGTATTTCTGCTCTCATGTTGCACACGTGGCCAAAAGGGTAAATTTTATGTTATGTATTGTCACACGGTAAGCAAATGTAAATTGAAGTACTGTGTTTAAACTTCGATTTCTGTAGGGCAGAATGGACCGTGCCACATTACAGGCCCAGCTTGAACCCTAAAAGCAAAGGCAGTTGACAGGTGCCCAGAGCCGGGTGACTACAGACATGGCCTCCACCGATTGGCACTTATCTGGCTCCCACCCCCACCCCTCCTACCCCCCTACCTCCCATCCCACCTCCCCCCCACCTTCCCCACCCTCGATAAGGCATAGATGGGCATGCAGGCGACTAGCTTTCTCTTGGCCAAGCAAGGGGATAAGAAGGAATCAGAGGACCCAGAAGCTCCACCCAGGCCTCCCAGAGTTTGGGATGTGGCAAGCTGAAGCACGGGGAAACACAAGACAGCTACTGTGCACTACAAGTCTCAAGAATGCAGAGCCCCAGGCCTGCTCAGACTTGCAGTTCTAACATGGTCTGATGATGCATTGTATTAGAGTTTCTACTGCTGTGATGAAACACCATGATCAAAGCAACTTCCGGAGGGAAGGGCTTACTCTGCTTATAGTCCAGGTAACAGTCCATCACTGAGAGAAGTCAGGGCAGGGACCTGGAGGCAAGAGCTGATGCAGAGGCCACGGGAGGGATGCAGCTTCCTGGCTTGCTCCCCATGGCTTGCCCAGCCTGCTTTCTTATGGAACCCTGGGCCACCAGCCCAGCGGTGGCACCACATCAGCCGCTAATTAAGAAAGAGCCCTTACAGGCTTGTCTGCAGCCTGATCTTACAGAGGCATTTTCTCAAATTGAGGTCCTCTCCCCGAGTAGGCTCTAGCTTGTGTCTAGTTGACATAAAAACCAGCCAGTAA
Organism: Acomys percivali; assembly: GCA_907169655.1. NCBI lineage: Eukaryota > Metazoa > Chordata > Mammalia > Rodentia > Muridae > Acomys > Acomys percivali. The sequence goes on from OU015753.1 coordinate 8,007,351, forward strand.
ACAGGCACCATGTTTCATTGGAGGAGCCGTGGCTCGGCAGCCCCGAGAAGGTGGTGAAGGAAGCTTATCTTAGCTCCTCCCTGGCCCACCATCCTCCTGTTCTAACACCGACTTCACCTAGGAGGCAGTGACTGCGTGGCCTACACTCATAGAGGGAAGACAAACCGGGGCGGCTGCTTATACAGCCCAGCTGTGTCTACACGGCAGCTGGAGTGCTGGGCAGCATTGGGGACCACGACACCAAAGCCCAGCAGCATTTAGATAGATGCTTTTGAGATTTGCAAATGCTTCACTTTCACCTCCAATCCCTGCAGGCCCCCCACCCCCTGGCTCATCACAACCCTCCCTATCGCCTATCCTGCCCCTCCAAAGATCCCTCTGCAGGGTATTGTGGCCTCTGGCCCTTGGTGTCCAGGGTTTGTCTGCAAACACGCCTATAACTTCAGCGCCCCCTGGAGGGAATGATGGAAACTGCAGGTTCACACCCCTCCAGCTGACCTTCCTGAGGTGGGATCCCTACCAGCACCAGGCTGTGCTGGCTAGGAGTCTTCTGAGCCCCCCTTCCCCATCACCCCCTAAGGCCTCCTGACAACCACAATCCATGTCTGGGAGGCACTGTGAGATGAGAGAAGGGAGTCCAGGTACAAGCGGGCAGCATGGGCACTGTGTACATCCCTCAGACATCCAGGGGGTAGGGGCACCTGCTGTCCTCCAACTGTGACACCCCAGGCAACCTGTTTAATGGCTTTGTGCCTCAGTTTCCCAGACTGTCATGTGGGGCAAATGACTGTCCCCTTTCTGCCAGGGTCTCTGTAAGCATCAAAGAAGTTAGACAGAGGCTAGAGCAGAAATGTGGCTCTCTGGATGAGAACGGAAGTGTTCTAAAGAGCCGCCTGTGCCCTCTCTTGCTAACAGACTATGGAAACGAGGGGCCACCAGGAATTGGAATTTCCCAGGAGTTTCACCCTGAGAAAAGGAAAAGGAAAAGGCTGAAGCCCGGTACCAGACAGAGAGGGAGGTTGTCTCCCAGGAAGAGATTTCACACCTTTCTGACAGCTTGTCAGACCACCTTACAGGAGTGACTGGGGCTAAGGCATCTCAGGCCAGGCATGGGCAGGGGCCTTACCCTCACAGATCTCCTTAGCTGTTGCTTATGAGCTAAGCCTCATGTGAAGACCCCAAGATGGACTTAGGAGGGTGTGGTGGGGTGTCAGCATCTTTTCCCCAATGTGGCCTCATTGGCTGCATCCTTCCCTGTTTTTCATTATCCTGCGAGCTCTTTAATTGGTGTGTTGGGGACAGCAGCCACACCTGGCTATAAGGGCCGATAGAACCCTTCCAGAATGGCCTAGGCCCCATGGTCCAGAACCCAGCCAAGGCCTAGCTTCCCCTGCACTCACCAGGCTTTAGGGGTGCTAGTCAGGCCAGCAGGGACAATTCCTACATAGGGAACACCTCTTCTGCTCTAGGGACACCTCCTGCATAGGGCAGCATCACCATGCTGAACCCAGAAGTCATGTCCTAGCCACCTGCTTTGACAGTCATCAGGTTTCTAGAACCTTCCTCAGCCCTTCTCATTCTGGCCGCCCCACACTGTCATTCTGATCACAGTGGCATTTGGTAAGCCTCTGCAGGCCTCACCTACACGAGCCACCCCACAGGCCAGCTGTGCAGCAGGCCCCCCCTTCCCAGCCTCCCCTATCTCATTCTAACACTCTGTCTCAGGAGACCGTAGCCACCTGAGAGCTGATACCACAGAAATGCAGGCCAGTGGTTGATGGGAGCAGTGACTAGCCCGCCTAGTCCCTGTTTGTCACTGCTCCACAGAGTCGGCATGTCCAAACAGCATTGCCCTGCTCTGAGTCCTACTTTCTCACATCCCAGCTGTGTTACTTTAGGCTAGTCACCTGTCCCCTCTAGGACTCAGCCTCCCCTTCTGGGTCCTCAGGACAGGGTGGGGTGGGGAACTGATGGCAAGGTCCCATGAGCTGAAAGTAATGTTCCACATGGAGGAAAACCAGCCACTTTCCCGTGCTTTCTGTCACATCAGAACACTCAGCCCACTGTCACCAACTCCTCCAGGCAGCCATGCCAGACCTGTCCACCTCCTCCCCCACATACCCTACTCCCACTGCAGAGTGGGCAGCACCTTGACTTCTACTGTCCTATTGGATAAAGCCATCCCCCCCCCCAGGTGAGAATCCACTGTGACTATTGAGCTGAGCGGGACTGCAAAAATTCATCTTCCTAACGTCCCTTCAGCCCAGCAGGAGCACTGGCAGGGTGAAGCAGGGAGCCTCAGCTGGGTCTTTGCACACACACCACCTGCATGTCTGTCTGTCCATCCTGAAGATTCCTACCAGCTCTGAGGTTTTGGAGCAAATGCAGGGCCGCTCTATTTCCTGATGCCACACTGAGGGCCGGGTGGTTCTTAAGTCTTGATCACCTCCATCTCTCCCTCCCACGAGCCTTTACTGAATGCCTGTTGTATGCAGCCACCACTCTAGGCCAACCCAGGGCCCACAGGACTCATGGGGCTCACCTGGGGTTAGAAAGGCAGACAAGGTCCTCGGGTGACACGGAGCAGGCCAGCCACACAGTGAGGAGTGTGGTGTACCCCAGGACAAGGATCTCAGATAGGGTGGACAAGAATGGATTCATAGAGTTAAGAAAGAGTGGCCTAAGGGCAGCAAGTGAATAAGTGACACTTGGCAGAGAGCCTGGAAGGCACAAAGGCCACAGAACAGCAATACAAGCACCTAAGATAAAGATGAACACGGAGAGGTCAGGCCTGAGGTGGAGGCAGGCTTGTCTCAAATGGGCTGTGGCCACTGGAAGGAGCCAAGTGCCACTTAGCTTTTAGAACTTCCAGTAAGACCCGTAATGTCCTTACACAAGGCAATGCAGGCCAGGTAGTCAGCAGAGGCCCAGCGACTTGGGCCACCAGGGAGGCCAGGCCACTGAGTCCCACCAAGCATGTCTTGCACAATTTCTGAGAGCCAAATCCGACACAGCCATCTGCCTCACACAGACCCCGGTGCTCAGCCTCCAGCTGGTCCCTCTCACGAGCCAGCTCTCCGTGCGGCCGCTGTGGAACACGCATCTGCCGCCGCCAGCTAATCCCCATCCCATGACACAGGGAGGACAAAGTTGAGGCCAGAGAGGCATGCAGGCGAGGGAAGAAGCTCTCTTGCTTTCCTTAGCGACACCAATGCAGGGGTCTCAACATGGCCACTGCACCCTGAGAGAATATCGGGCAGACAGCCATCCCTTCCTCACAAGTAACTCCCCGCCTCTCCAACTGAAACGCACCCAGCTTTCACCTTCCCCTGTGACACCAGAACAGACACTCAAACAGCCCAAATCCTTCATTTAAAAAAAGAAAGAAATCAATTCAGCCTGAAGGTTGGACCAGTAGACTAATCAATAAATGGACCATCGTGCCAAGAGGCTCTGGCAAGCTAAGCTCCTGACAAGCATGGCTCCAGGATCTTGTCCTAACTCATCAGCAGGCCCTGGCTTCCCTGGCCAGCGCCTCATGGTGATCTTGGGAGAATATCTCCCAGACAAAGACGGCCTTTGGAGCACATCTTCTGGCTACCAGGTCCCCAACTCAGTGAAGCTGACACCAGCTGTGACTTTTGGGACACAGGCAGCCAGCTGAACCTGCAGGCGTAGCTGCTTCCCTTTCTATTTCCCAGAGCCAAGTATCATGTTCCTTCAAATAAATGTTCCCATCTCCAGTGAGTCACTTGGCAGGGACAGAGCAGACTGCTGCCAAGCCATGGGCTAACCCTCTTGAACCCATGAGGAGGGGAACAGAAAAGCACCCCCATCCCCCTGATAACAGGCTATGGCTGACATTCACTCCATCCCAGGGAGCCCACTGACCTCCAGGTCTGGTGAGTGAGGCTCATACATCCGCCCAGAGTGTGCACTGGAGAGAGAGGAGCCGTGGGTGGAGAAAACTTCATTCTGCAGGACAGACTGAGCCCCTCCTGGCTCCCACACTGCATCCTCAAAAGACAGGCCTCACGGTAGCTCACACCATCCCTGCTGTAGCTGCCCACCCGGCTACTGCAGAGGCTGTGTGTGTGTGTGTGTGTGTGTGTGTTTGTGTGTGTGTGTGTGTGTGTGTGTGTGTGTGTGTGTGTGTGTCTCCACATGACAGGAGCTCATGGGCCAGGGCTGGGTGCTGGAGAGGTTTTGTAGCCATGTTCCTGGCCTCAATGCACGTAAGGCCAGAGGCTCTTAGTTCTCTCACACTGGGATGTTGCTGTTCCTGCTGTTGTACTTTGGTGGTGAGACGTCAATGACACTCACCAAAGCAGAACCAGGTCCCCTCAGGACACTCTGACCCTCGCTTCACCAAGTGGCCGTCTATAGCACAGACCCCAGAAGTGATGCCACACCAACCTCAGAGCCTCACACTGGGGACCCATGGAGCCATCTGTCCGAACCTGAGTGATGTCGATGTCATCCATCATTTGTTTGTGGCATCTGTCAGATTTAAAGTGACTAATTCCCCCACCCCCCTGAAATTAATGGTGCTTAACAGCACCCAAGGGGCTGAGACAGGAGGATAGTGAGTTCTAGCCCAGCCTGGGGTACCTAGTAAGGCCATGACTCAAACACAAACAAACCACCCACAAATCATACATAAACATTAATCAGCATTTGGAGACACTCGGACATGACACACAGTCCCATCCACAGGCTGGGGCACTGTGTGGATTCTTACTTGGAACTATCATTATGGGCTGTGTGCACATGCTTTTCTGTTGTTGAGCTTAAAATCTGTTTGTTTCAAAGCCTGGTCTACCCTCACAGATCTGCCCAGTTAGCAAAATCCAGCCAGGTAGAGAGTGAGTTCTTGGCACTGGGCGGTGACCATGGTGTGTGGCAGAGGAGGAGGCCAACCCTGGCAGCTTTGTGCCATCATCCAGTGCGGGCCATCTCCTCACACTCCCTGTCACTCTACAATTACATCCCATTGTGAGCCGTGACTTTCCCACCACCACAGAGGCGGGCTGAGAATCCAGGCAGCAGCTTCTCACGGCTCATAGAGACCCATCAGTAGAGCCCTTAATTGGTGACCAGGAAAAACCTGTGTTTTGTGCTGCTACAACAGAGGCCTGGGGCCCGGGGCACGCAGCTTGTGGAGCTCAGGTGTCCTGCCAGCAGCTCGCACCTGCCACCTGCCAGGCAGATGTGAGCAGAGGCCATGCCGCCCCGCGGTGAGACCTCTCCCCCTCATCGGCTCTGCCCTCCCGCCTCCTCTGTCAGAGCCCTCTGTCTGTCAAGTTCTTTGTCCCTGCACTGTAGGAAGTGATTATAAGCCAAGAGCTATCCTGCGGTGACAGCCAGCTAACGCCCTGCCACTGCCTCTCGGTTCTCCAGCCCCACACCCTCCACCTGCAGGGCTGTCACCTGAGCCAGGCATCTGGAGGTTGTGCAGCTGGCTGTCTGTGTGGCAGGGTGCCTCCCTCTTTACTCACAGGGCAGAACTGAGGTTCAAGGATGAGATGACGGGCCCAACAGATCTGGGCAGAGGGGACCGAGAGTGGGATGGAGCCAGTATGGCTGTTTTGCTTTTTAGGTTTGTTTTGGGTTTGTTGGTTGGTTGGTTGGCTGGTTGGTTGGTTTTGGTTTTTTTTGTTTTTGTTTTTTTTTTGTGTGTGTGTGTGTGTGTTTTTTTTTGTTTGTTTTTTTTTTTTGGTTTATCTTGTTTCTCTATTTGAGACAGGGCTTTATTATGTAGCCCAGGCTAGCCCGGACCTCTCAGCTCTCTTGCCTCAGCCTCTCCAAGCGTTGCTATCATAAGTGTGTGCCATCCATACTTGCCTGTGCCTAGGTGTGAATATAGTAGCACTGTTGGGGGCTGGAGAGATGGCTCAGTGGTTAAGAGCACTGTCTGCTCTTCCAAAGGTCCTGGGTTCAATCCCCAGCACCCACATGGCAGCCCACAACTGTTTGTAACTCCAGTTCCAAGGGATCTGACACCTATATACCAATGCACATTTAAAAAAACAAAACAGCTGGGCGTGGTGGTGCGCGCCTTTAATCCCAGCACTCAGGAGTCAGAGGCAGGTGGATTGCTGTGAGTTTGAGGCCAGTCTGGTCTACAAACTGAGACCAGGATAGCCAAGGCTACACAGAGAAACCGTGTCTCGAAAAACCAAAAACCAAACAAACCAAACCAAACCAACCAACCAACCAACAAACAAACAAACAAAAAAACCCTAAAATATAGTTGCACTATTTCCTAGCTGTGTAATTAGGAGGCTGGCTGGCATTTCTGGATCCTGGTTTCCTGGTCTATGAGATGGGCTTATGAAACGGGACAATATCTATTCTTCAGGCTTCTTTGCTCATTATGGGAGCTGACTGGAGTCAAAACACCAAGAATGAGATCTGGATGCAGCTCTCAGGACTGTTGCTGCAGGTCAGGCAGGGCCTTCCCCAAGCCCACAGGCAGATGAGGTTGCACAAGGTGACCCTGAGTGCAGGTCCCCCGAAGCCACGCTGGCAAAGGTGTGTAAGGACTTCCTGTAGAACCCTCAGACACCCGTTCTGACCATATCAAGGTGCTCCTTGGCCTGGTACCCTGAGCAAGCCTTAGCCTTGCAGTGCCTCAGACACCCACAGCCCAGGAGGAGCGAGAGACCCACCAAGAAGTAAACAGGGCTGCAGGGCTGGGCCTAGCCCATGGCCACTCCCTGTGGCCATGCCTGGTCTCAGCACTGGGTTAGAACAGTGTGTGCGTGGGGTGGGGGGAGCATATGGGGCCAGCACAGAGCATTGTGGGATGGGACAGGGATTGGTGGCAGGGACCTGTCTGCCTTGGGGTCTTGGAGGTAACAAGCCAGCTGCCCTGCAAGTCTGACCCCTTAAGGGGTCCACGGCCAGTAGTAGACTTACATGCCATGTGAGATCACCCCTGGAGATGGACATTCCCAGCTAACCACAGGGCTATGCACAGGCGTAGGGCCCCTGACGGCTGCCTCCCAGGAAGCCCCAGCTGAAGGAACAAAGGGGCCACTGCTGGGTCCAACCCGCAGATCTGTGAGGACTGTGGCTTAGGCCACTCACTGTGGAGTTAATGAGACATGCAGTGCTAGATAATTACAGAGACCGATACCATGGCTTTTAAGCCGAGATCCACCCTCAAGGTGGACAAAGCCATGTATGTGGGCTCAGGAAACCCCGGTGCAGAAAATGTGTAAGATGCTGGACAGAGAGATGAGCATGGTGGCAGGCACTGACCTGTGATCATATCTACTAGGAGGCTGAGGAAAGGAGGGTCACATGTTCAAAGCTAGCCTGGGCTACAGAGTGAGTTCAAGGCTAGCCTGGGCTACAGCGTGAGTTCAAGGCTAGCCTGGGCTACAGCGTGAGCTTGACACCAGCCTGGACTACTCAGTGAGACCCTGTTTCAAAATAAAAATAGAACAAGGATTGGGAACGTGGCTCTACGGCAAAGAACTTGCCCAGCATGTGTGACGCCCTGGCAGTAAGATCTTCAATATTAAGAAAAAGAATATAGCAGCTGGGCGTGGTGGTGCATGCCTGTGATCCCAGCACTCAGGGAAGCAGAGGCAGGAGGATCTCTTTGACTTCAAGGCCAGCCTGGTCTACAAATCAGGACACCCAAGACCACACAGAGAAACTCTGTCTTGAAAAGCAACCACCACCACAACAACAACAAAAGAAAGAAAGAAAGACAGACAGACAGAAAGAAAGAGAATAGCGTAATAGAAAGGGGGGAGATTATCTATTTCATGACACACTCCTATAGAAAATTGAAACTTTGGGGGTACATCTGATCAAGGTGACAGTCATATAGTCAGTCCCCTTTTCTCCAGGGTCCCAAAACAACCAGACATGGGAACTTTTGCTGCCTGCCCACACTGACACCAGGAATCTGGGACTTCTGTGCCCTAGAACAAGCAAGAACTCCAGGCCAGGCCTTTGGGGTAAGGCACAGCTTTCACAAGCCTGGGGGAGGCACGCTTTGATGTCAGCCAACCTCTCAGGAGGCTGAAGAAACAGTGATGCAAGCCAGAGATGCAAGCCAGACTCCTCCTGCAAGTCAAACCTCCAGTGGCATCTCTGTCACATAGCAAACACCCAGGCCTGCAGGAGTGGACCTTCCTGCCGAGAGTGGCCAGCCCAGGATCCTGGAGCTTCTGCAGAGGCAGAGGGCTTGGTCACCACTGCCCGCCTTCTGCCACCAGAACCACACCTGGCCTCTGCCTGTGGACACCAGTTTGGAAGAGCCTGAATTCCCAGAACTCCCCATTTCGAGAGCACAGCATATACTTTTTAGAAGAAAACAGCAAAACTGGATCCTCTGAAAGTAGCTGGATGCGCCCCCCCCCCCCCAACCCTCAATGCAGGGCTGTGAGCCTGTGTTGACACGGAGCTCAGGCTCCACTTCTTCCCCTCCCTCTGCCCCCTGGGCCTTGGTTTAGCCACCCACGGAGGAGATGTGAGTCCTAATTAGCTCCTTTGGAGAGGTGCTGGGAGGGTTAATTAACTTGAGGCTGCAGCTGTGAGTTGGAAATTGGGCGGGGTGTGAAGACCGCCAGCCACCAGCGAGTGGAGTGGCCGAGTGGCCTGCTCTCAGTAGCACAAGAATAGGGACTTGGCAGGACTGCCCTCTCACTCCCCAGGCCTCAGCTGCCCCATGGGGCTCAGGACTGTCAGGAGTGCCCTCCAACTCTGCAGGCTATGTCATCTGTGCCACGGCCTTCCTAGGCTCCTCCTGTGTCTTTCCATGGGGTCGAGTCACCTGGCCACTCTCCTGGAGGCTCTGCCTTTCCAGATGATCTCAGAGTGGCCCTGAAGCTCAACAGACCGTGCCAGGAGGACCTGGGCAGGCAGCCTAGGACCCAGACAACTCGCCTCGGTCACTGGTTCAGGCCACAGGACTCTGCCACCTGCTTGCTCCACCTTCCTCTGCCTTCTGCCTGGCTTCCCAAGAAAGACTGATGCTCAGGCTGTGTGCTCGGCGGACACGTCGCATAGGAAAACACTTTCAAGGGTGACGGTTTTTGTAATAGAACCACAACACCATAGGGGGAGGGACACAGCCAATAAAGGAGGCCATGTGGCCTGGGTCCCTGCAATGCCTCCTTAGTGTGGAAACAGAGTCTGATTTGGTCAGCGCATCTCAGCCTGGCTTGGAAAGGCCTTGTTCAAGGTCTTGGCCAATGGGCAGCAAAGCCTGGCCCTTTCCCGACCTCCACACACACTCATCTGCCTGGCAGAGCCCGCCGGCTACACCTCAGCAGACCACGCACTGGGAGGCTGTGCAGGGATGATTCCACTGCTCGGAAATAGCTTGCGCTTGGACAGAAGATCAGAATGTTCTGGAGCCGGAGTAAAGCCAAGTCCCCTCAGATCTGTGGGAACAGAGCACAGAACGATGGCTGGGCCCTGGCACCACACTGCAGAGGAAGGAGCTGCCAAACCACAGCTCCGACAACCCCCCTCCCACATTTAGCTCCCCTTAAACCTTCAGGGAAGGCCTAGAGCTTCCAAGATGTAAGGAAGCCAAGGGAAGCCTAGGTTTCAACACTCCCCCTTGGGCTGGAGATGTGGCTTCGTGGTTAAGAGTGCTGGCTGCTTTTCCAGAGGCCCCAAGTTTGGTTCTCAGCACCCACACTGGGTGGCTCACAATTGCCTATAACTCCATTTCCAGGGGATCTGACACCCTCTTCTGGGCTTTGCAGTTACTGCATGAACATGGTATACATTCACACACACACACACACACACACACACACACACACACACACACACAC
>OU015753.1:8022660-8037439 GCA_907169655.1 Acomys percivali
TGTGTGTGTGTGTGTGTGTGTGTGTGTGTGTGTGTGTGTGTGTGTGTATAAGATGGGTGGCTCCCTGGGGCCTCAAGGCACTACTCTGACCTTCATGCCCTGGAGGCTGCGCCCACCCTGGTCACCCAGGAGTCTCCTGCTGTAAGGCCTCCAGGGCCCTGGGCTGTGCTCTCTCTGCAGGCAGGTCCCACAACCCCGCCCCTTCTCTCACAGGACTTGGTCATGAATCAAAGTGACTAGAAGCTAGAAGCAGGGGCACACACAGCTATGTTTCTTCCCTTAGCTCCCACGTCTGGTAGCTCCGACAGCAGACAGTTCAGGGTCCTAACGTCCCAAGAGAAGTGATATGGCTGGCGGGATCTGACAGGGGGGCAGACAAGGACAATGTGTATGCAAGTGAGGGGGAATGCCAGCAGCCCACAGGGAAGGCGAGAGCAGCATTGGAGCCTCACTGGCAGATGCTGTCCGGGACCCCAGGGTTCCCCCCACACACTGGCAGCTGCACCCCATGTTGTTCTGGACAGCTTGGGACGATGCTGCCCCCTCCACGCTGGAATCAGCTTTGGAGATGTGGGTTTGGATGAGCGCTGGTGGCCCAAACAGACTATACTCCTGACTCAACTCTTCTTCCTGCCTAGAAACAGGGACCACCAGCTAGGACCACATGGAGGTGGGGGCTGCAGAGGAGGGGAGGTGGCTCCTGTGTGAAATGTAAGCTACGAGGGTGGGGTGAGCAGTCCCTGAAGGGTGACCTTGGCCCCTCATTAGCACTGTCACCAGAGGGAGGAAGAGGAGACAGGTAGCTTCCCAGGGACCACTGTGCAGTTCTCCTGTCTTGGCTCTCTTAAGCGTCCATGGCCACACCCATGCCAGGGACCAGCAGAGGGTACCCAAGGCCTCTTGGAACCCATCGCTAGCTACCAAATGGACAGAGATGTACAGACCATTGGGGCCAAGAGGAGGCAGGGCACAGAGCTGGCCAGCCTCTGCTTACTGACCTGATAGCCCAAGACCCAAATTCTACATGGAGATACACACCTCTCCATACACACACACCTCCACATGCGCGCGCGCGCACATACGTACATATGTACGTACACACACACACACACACACACACACACACACACACACACACACACAGAGCTCCCTGAAACCTGACCACTACCCAAGGATATCAACACTTCTGCTGCCTGTCCTTTTCGGCAGATGAAGAGTCTTTTGAGGCCATTTAGCCAAGGTTAATGATCCCAGGTCCCACAGTCCGCGCTCAGTCACCCATTCTGCGGCCTCTTGCACGACAGGCGTATATCCATATTCTGCACTGGCTGTGGGGAAGGGCTGCCCACAGTGGGTTCGGAAGGGTGAACAGAGCTGATCCAGGAAGGGAAACAACCACAGATGGTGCTTAGGAAGACAGTGAGTACAGAAAGAAAGGTAAGTTAATGGCTGCACACAGTAGGTACTCAATAAACATTTGTCCATGTGGGTGCTGGGTGGGAGAGCACTTTGACAGGACTGAGGATGAAGGGTCTGGCTTTGCTCTGTCCTACATGTGCATACAACCAGCTCTGACACCCCTCCCCCCTCCCCATAGCAATCTCCTACCCTGGTAGTGATGAGGGCAGCTGGGAAAGAGGTTCAGGAGGGGAAGGCAGGGAAGCTGGCCCACAGCATCTTTCTCTGGATTTTATGGCAGGGGAGGGGGGGGGAGGAAGGGGACAGCTGGGAAGCTGGCTAGGGAAGGGGGGCTGCAAGCTCAGCCTCAGGGAGGGGAAGCCTCTGGAGAGAGCCAGCACTGCCGCTCTGATAACCTTCAGCCCTGACCTCATTTCCCGCAGTGGCTTCTGCAATTTCTTCCAATTTTCCACATAATTAGCTGACCAGGAGATGCAGGCCCTGCTCTGAGGCAGGAAGAAGGCAGCTGCTCAGAGCCGGGGGTAGGGAGGGCATGGTAGAGAGTAGGGCCACCCCCTTCAAGCACTGATGCTCAAAGCAGGCAGGGGACACAGGACAGGGCGCCTGCAGTGTGGTGCTGGAATCCTTACTGCGCATAGCAGTTTGTAAGCCTGCTGGCATGGGTCAGTTCCAGGCCAGTCCTTAGCTAGGGCCTCTAAGCACATGGGTCAGTCTGAGAGTATATGTGTCCATCAGGGCCTCCTGGTCTCCTGGTGTCCCTCACTTCCCCTGGAGGTTCCACCCGCTCCTCCCTTCTTCCTTAAAGGGACAGGAGCGCGGTGGGGGTTGAGGAGCCAAGTCCCATTTTGCCTGTGGTGTGACAGAGATGCATGTCCCACCATGGTCTTGCCATCTGTGACATGGGCATGACCCAGATACCACCTTGATAGTGGGGAGGGGAGAAAGGAGACGGGCGTGGGGTGGGGCTCAGCAGGAGCCTCTTGCTCTATAGGCAGATGGAGCCATTGAGGAACCAATGCTAAGCCTGGAGTGTGAGCCTCAGCTGCCCTCAACGCTCCCCCCCTGCTGGGTAGAGAATTCTGAGTCACTGTCAGAGGCAGGGACAGAAGAAGGAGAGATGGCCAGGATTCCCTGTAGTTCTAACACACACACCCCTCACTCCTTAGGCCTCAGTTCCCCCCCAGTAAGCCCCACATGAGGGTCTGTAGAAACAGTTCCCAGAGAGAGAAGACACACATTGGGGACCTCAGTTGGAGCAGGAAGGGGTCACACAGCCCCAAAGTGTTATGGGGGGCAGCAGCTCCGTCCTCTTAGGAGGAGCCCCTGGAATGGGTGGGCTGTGCCCTGCTGGCTCCTGGCACAGGCCTGTGTCTAACAGCGGTAGCCACCTGCTTCTTCCCTCAGAGCCAGTGCCACAGCCTGGAATTTCTTACTCCCAACAGTCAGAGTTGACACTATAAATACTCCCAACACAGCCAAGAATGGAGCGTCTCAAGTGCCATGGCCAGCGTGCAGGGACTGCCCCCAAGCCCTTCACTATGATGACCCAAAAACTCGATGGTGCATTTTGGGTTGGCCCTAGTGGCTCCTCACTTATGTGACTGGAACATCATGGCCCTGGGATTTGGTGACACTCAAGACACCTATTTTCTGTGTGCAGCTGAGTGCACCACGGCCTGATGGGAGCTTCCCTTCTGCAGAAATTCAGGACTCTCTGTGGACTGAGGTCTTTTATCTCTGTCCTCATCACAGGGGAGCCGCCAGTCTAGAACCTGCCTTTCACAGGCACAATAGGTTTTCAGGCCCTGGGAGATGTGGCCTTGCTCACCTCTGGCCAACAAGGGCCTGATGGCATGGCCCTGGGCAGGGCTACCACAGCCCGCTTTTTCAGAAGCCATTACGTACTCCCTCACATCAACAAGCCCGCCACACCAGAGGCTGGGGCAGAGATGTGTGCTAATTAGCTGTCATGAGCAAGGTACAGGCCTGCCCCCCTCCTCAGCAATCTGGCCCCAGTCACCCTCTGCCGCTGTGTGTCACTGTGCGATAAAAGGAGCTGTGTTCAAAGAGAGGTTCATTGACAAGAGGCTGAGGAGCCTGTGGAGGTTAGAGGAAGCCCATCCACCGCCACTCACGGAGGGCAGGCACGAGAACTGCGAAGCACAATTAGCCACCACCAGTTTTCAGGAGGAGGCCATGCCAGATGAGCAGACTCCCGTACTGAGGGGTTCTGAGTGACAGTGGGGGAAGTGGGGCACAGCGGCAAAGGGGCTGTGTTCCGGAGTTCCTCTTTCTACCCTAGCTATGTGACCATGGGCAAGTTGCAGAGCCTTGCTTGGTGTACCACCTGCACCAAGGGGAGGCAGCGACTGTCACTACGGAGGCCTGAGTGGAGGCCCCAGGCCATGCTTAGTCTTAGATGATTCCCAGGATACAGGCCAGGCCTCACTCTTTCATCCTGCAGCAGGGATGAACGGATGCCTGGTCATAAATGCTCCTGAGAGAAACACGCTGAGAGACCAGTGAGAAACAGGGCCACACACAGACTCCTCGAGTCTTTCTAAGCAGAGCCCTGGGTCCCCCATTGGCCACAGGTTGTCAGGACAGGGCCGGAACAGGGCTCTGCAGGACACACTGAACAAATAGAGCACAGAGGGTGGCCTTGCATCCAGCACCCAGGCAGCTCCCCGGAGACCACAAAAGCCCTGTGGGTTACCCTGTTGCTGTGGAAACTGCTCCTTCTGAAAGAAGCCCATGATGTGTGGTTAAAGCTATGTGAACACAGAGTGACGGATCACAGGGCCTGGCCCCTGAGAAGAACGCTTAAACCTCATGTGCTACCAGAGGGACAGAGAGCCACTATGTGTCTTCCATGAGTGGACCCAGCCTGGGAAGTCACACAACCTCTACAGGCACTACCCTGAGAGAGTGGCTTTGCCAACCCTTCCTAGAGCCTGGCCCTGCTCTTTATTTTTTTATTTTTTGAGATAGGGTTTCTCTGTGTAGCCTTGGCTGTCCTGGACTCCCTTTGTAGACCAGGCTGGCCTCGATCTCAGGTCGATCCGCCTGCCTCTGCCTCCCGAGTGCTGGGATTAAAGGTCTGTACCACCACGCCTGGCCCTCTGGCCCTGTTCTTACAGGGTCTCACCATTTCTAGTCACCTTCCACCGTCCTTGGGTCCTTTCCACTCTCCCTGGTAGAAGAGCCCTGACTAGCTCCATAGGACTAGTCCTGAAGTCACTCCCAGCCCATCTCTGGGTTGCCTGTGAGACCCACACAGCTTCCAGCAGGACCACACAGCACCTGCATTCCATGCCCCACAGCTGCTCATCCTATGATGACCATCCTGCAAGCTTCCGCGGTGAGACAGCCCCAGACAAGGCCCCTTCTTCCTTGTCTCTGTGCAACACCAAGCCAGCTGCTTGCCCTCTCTGTGCCTCGGCACCCTGGGGTAAGATGGACTGTTCCTAAAGGTCTCCAGTCTCAGTGGCTGGCCCACACTGGCTGTTGTTAGACACATGGTCTCCTCACACTAGAGACACGGCCTTGAGTTGTGGAGCTCTGTAACTCACAGGGGAGGCGTGTACCAGACAGTTGGGCAGGACAGAACACGCAGTAGGGCAAGGTGCAGCACACAGAGCAGGGCTCGGCACACAGTGAGGCTGCTCATAGGAGTGCCTTGGAGTCCTCTTGGACACCTTAGGTACCCAGACACCCTGTGTCCCCAGTTGCTGCTGCTCACTGCTCTCTGCCTTGACCACTTGCCTCACATTCCTGGCCCTGAACTCTGGCAGCCCCCAGCTTAAATCAAGAGTCACAGTCACCCTGGGCTCTAAAAGGACCCTCTGACCCTCTGACAGTTCCCCGTCAGCCTGGCAACCTGAGGGCCTCCCACGGGAGGCTCTGGCCAGTAGAGATGAAGGGAACTGGCACCAACTGACATGCTCAAAGATCACCATGGCAACAGCACAGCAGCCAGCTGGCAGGAGTTGAGGGGGCACAGAACAGCAGGCATGGGTTCCCCAGGGAGAGAACCAGGCAGCTGGGGGACAGGCCATGTAGGGTTGGGACTCCGGCCCATGAGTGCTAGTGACGGGCAGGTGCTTTGAGGGCAGTGTAGAGACTCCACTGGGCAGTCATCCAAGTGGGTCCTGGTCTCTGCCGCTGTCCCCAGGGTCAGCCCTCGGCTGCCCCCTTGTTAAGAAAGGGTTGGTATAGAGTCTTTCCCTATTTGGAGGCCAAAGTGCCCAATCCACGTCTTTACCTATAGACCAGCAGCAGTGGTCATGGCAAGAGGGCTGCTTTTCCGTGGTGAAGGCCACTCTAAGGAATAGGACAAGCAGGCTCTTCAAGTTCCCTTTCACGGAGGCTCAGGAGAGACCCAGCCTGCAGGGTTCCACCTCCAGGAAGTAGTCACGTAGAAGCCCTTCCTTGCTTTCACTTGAGACCCTTCAAGAATCCAGCATCCAGCTCCAAGGTCACCACGGCAGGTGGTCGGTCACACCTTGGGCCCTGCTCCTGCCACATTCATCCCACTGCAGCTAAGTCGAATAGAGTCCCTAGAAGATCAGGGAACAGACTTGTGACCCACCTCTGTCTTTCTGCTTTTCCCCAAAGTAGCTGAGACAGCCCTTGCTCCTGCCCAGGCCTCTCTGGTACGCCATGCGCTCACGTCCAGTGAGCTGCGACACTCACTCCACCTATTCTGCAGGCATAGGAGGAAGGAGAGGAGTGCCCAAGGTTCCCCAGGCACTCATCCATGGCCACCCTTCCCAGCCAGGATGGGTGACGACAGCTCCTGATGCTTTAGGGAAATGAGGCCCAACAGAGTCACCTGACTTCTTTTCTTTTGGTGAAGGCAGTCTAGAAGACGCCTAACCGGGATGCCACTTATACATCTTTTAAGACCTACTAACCGACTTACAAATGCACAAAAAGCTGCCCTCCTCGTGTCATGCCCTGTGTGTCTGAGACTTGATAAAATGCAACAAAATAAGCTCCCAACACAGATTGTTCCAGAATGTTCTTCTCAAACTCTAAGACTAACATAGAAACGACTGACCTGCCTTGTCTCACTGACCTCCCTGTGTCCTGCCACACCAAAGGCCAACATGCCCACATGCAAGAGCAGAGCCAGCCAGCACAATGCCTATTAACAATAGAATGTTCTATATTAGCACTACCCAACACAGCAGCCACCAGCCACCCATGGACAGGGCACACCAGCCACCCATGGACACGGGGCACTTGAAATTTAACAGTATGATCCAGATCTGAGGTTTGCACTACATGTTTTTAAGGAGAGTACTTGCCTAGCATGGCAAAGTCCTAGCTTCAATGCCCAGCACCACAAATAGTCGTATTTTTAAATTAAATAAACTCTCATGGCCACACGTGGCTGGTGGCCTCTGCTGGCCAGAAGCTTTTGAGAAGAAAACCTTTACCAACTGGCATGAGCATGTCCTGGGGCCAGAGGAGGGTGAGTGGAGCACAGAGGCTAGGGTTGGGCACATAGGTGGGCTGGCAGTGCCCTGTGATGGCCACACAGAGGCCTCGGTGTACTGGCTTCCAGGCTGCACAGAGGCACTGTACAAGCTGTAGACCCTTGGCCTAAGTAGAGATGAAGCCAGCTGTGGGATGTTTCTCTCCTTGATACCACCTCTCCTAGGCCCCCAGATGATCTGGGTCTCCCTCCCAGGCAAAGCCTGCCACTGCTCTTTCCCTGTGTCACTGTTTACCCTTGAGAGCTTTCACCAGAACAAGCCCCTGCAGTCTCAGGGTGTTTGTAAGGAGGATGGTGTTGTTCTCCCACTGTTGTAGGGGGGGAAGCAAGGCAGAGAGAGGTTAAGACTTGCTTGAGGTCACACAATACTGGAAAAGCAATGTTAGTACCATGCCGGTCCCAGGGGAGATGAAGGTTAGTAGAACTGTCCTCAGGGCACTGGGTGTCAATTCATCAGTATACACTGTGTTAGGCCTTCAGGCCTCCAGAGCCAGGCTTCTTGGCTCTCCTATCTCCTGGGCAGTAGGCGGGAGCAGAAGCCTCTGGAAGGGCGCAGAGGCTCTCAGGAGGCGCTGACAGGAGGCTGGGCTTCTGCCACTCGCTCCATCCCGGCTTCTCACTCCCGCTGCGCTGGGAGCCGGGAGCTGGCAGCACCAACTGTTGCAGCATCTCCTGCTCCCTGCCCATCTGCTCTGTGTCGGATCTAAGGCAGCGGGGCCCTGGAGAGCTGCTGCAGGGGCAGGCGGCCCCCATCTTCCCCTCACTCCAGCCTGGGGTTAACAGGGGACACAGGACTCAGTTCATGGCACAGTCTGATGAGACGAGCAAGCCAGATGTCCCACTACCTCCAACTGTGACTGGAGGGTTCCCTCCCTTGTTCTTGGCAGCCACACGTGTGACAAGGTCACAGCGTGTGTCCTGAATGTGACTAAAGCTCTTGGACCACGGCCAGGGCCCATCCAGGCCCATCCCCCTTCAGTTCCCTCGTAGGCCAGTCCTACCACCAGGACCACCCATCAGGCTGTCCCCCTGACCCGCTACACAGGCTGCACCTATGGCCCAGAATCTCTGACCATAGCATCTGACCCGCCCACCTTTCCTTCTGACTCAGCAACAGTTACTCCTGTCACCTAGTGTATGGCTGACTTAGAACCAGAGCTAATTCAGAACTGCAGTCTTGAACCGCATGACTCACAATCCCAACTCTGAGGGTCTGGGTACCCTTTGCTATGTGGCAGCCATGCTGAGGACGGCAGAATAATTAAGCACCCACTGTGTGCAGGGCCAAGCCCAGGAAGCTGAGGGAGGGCTCCATCGGCAGGGACCTGGTGTTGGGGCAGGCAGCCCACACAGGATTTCAGGGGAACAATGGTGAGTCCTCAGAGCTGGGAGGGGGAGCCTCACTGGGCACGCAGGGCACCATCCTTTTGCACCTCACAACCCAGGCCGGTTACCTGACTTCTCTGAGCTCCAGGACATATGGATGGCACAGCATGTACCTGCTGCAGGGGTCATTAGCAAATGAGCTAAGGCCTGGCTGGTTGCAGTGCAAGCATGGTAGTGGTAGTGGAGCACCCGCAGACCACACCTCTAGCTCCTCACCCCCACCTTCTGTCCACCCCCCCACTCTCCACCCCCGTGGAAATCTGGCCCCTGCTTAATCCAGATCTAACCTGCTCTGCAACCTCACACTACACTTCGGCTGCCTAGATCCTCCTTGGCGGCTGGAGCCCCAGCCAGCTGGCCTCAGCTCACTGTAGGCATGTGCACCGCAGACCCTCCAGCATAGAGCGCCCTCTCTGCCTGTTCCTCTCTCCACAAGGCTCTGGGACTCTTCTATCAGTAAGAGCCCTTCCACAGAGTTCTCACAGCCTGGACGCCCCCTGGTGGCAACCACATACCAGGCCATTTTTGACTTTGACTCCCAGCCTTGTGGAAAGGACCTCCCATCTGTCCTCACAGCCCACCCACCCCCCACCCCTTGCCTAAAATAGAGTACTTAGTAGGTCCTGCAAACAGCAGAAGAGGTGGCAGCCCTGACCCCAAGACTCCATCCCATGACACAGCATGACAGACTGCAAAAGCTCTGCCAGACCTACAAGGGACAGTGGCATCTAGTGGGCGGTTGGGCACATCCTGTCACCCTGAGGCCCCAGTACACCAGGAGTTCCCAAATGGGAACAGGGTGACCCTCCAGGATGGAGACTAGAGGAGCATCCAGAACAGGGACGCTCCACATGCCCACCCCCTTCTATGGCACGTGCCACTGCATGGGCACCATGTTCCCAGAGCATATGCCCACCATACGCTCGCCCGCCATGGCACCCGCAGTGCTTGGTACAGCCTGCTGGCGGAAGCATGCCTCTGCCCGGAGCTTCCTAACTGTAGCATGGAGCATCTGGGAGCTGCGGCTAGGGTGTCACCCTACCCCCACTGTGCAGCATCTGCTCTACCAAGGCCCTGCAAAGGAAGTGGCCTGGGAGCCCACGTCACAGTCAGACCACACTGACTGAGGCCCAGATGGGCCAAGCACGGAGCTGGAGGCGCACAGCATGCAACGGCTCTGGGCCCCTCATGGCTTCTGTTGCGTTCTATCTATGGCTGGGACACAGGGCTGTGGGGCTCACTCAGCCCACCGCTCTGCTGAATGTCCCCCACAGTTGCAGAGCTTCATGAGCTCCTCCCGTCCCACACCCACCACAGCCTTCAGTCGTCTGGGAACCCTTGGTGGCCTGTTACTGAGAATCTTCTCCAACTGTGTTCCCCAGAGCCCTGGAATCTGCAGGTGCGCTTAGGGTTTGCCAAAGGGATTGAGGGAGAGAGAGGACAGGCGAGTCTCATAAACCAGAAAGAGCCTGAGGCTACCTTCCATTAACCGGCTCTAAGTGATAGAAGAGAATCTTCTATAACAGTGTTTCTTGCCCTTCCTAATGCAGCAATCCTTTAATATACTTCCTCATGTTGCAGCAACCCCAACTATAAAGTAATTTCATTGCTACTTCATAACCGTGATTTTGCTACTGTTATGAATCGTAATGTAAGCTGGTGGGGTGGGGGTGGTAGCACACACCTTTATTCCTGGCACTCTGGAGGTTTAGGCAGGTGGATCTCTCTGAGTTCAAGGCCAGCTCGATCTATAGAGCAAGTTCCAGGACAGCCAAGCCTACAGAGATAAACTGTGCCTCGGAAAAAAAAAATCATAATGTAAATACTGCATATGCAGGATGGTCTTAGGTGACCCCCGTGAAAGGGGTTGAGACCCACAGGTCTAGAACTTCATACCTTGAAGGACAAATACTATCAATCCTGGGGGTGAGGCTGTGGCTCAGAAGCAGAGTGTTCGTCCAGCAAGCACAAGGCCCCGGGTTCCACCCCCAGAACACACAACCAGGTATAGTGGGGCCCACTTGAAATCTCCACACTAAGGAGGTGGAGGCAGGAGGATCAGGAGTTCAAGGTTACTCTCAGCTGCATATTGAGGGTCTAGGTTATATAAGACCCTGTTTTGAAGAAAGAAAAGGTTTGAAATCCTGTTTTAGTCATTCAGTGTATGCGGCTCAGACGAGGACACCCATCTCCCTGCGCCTTGGCATCCTCATCTCCAACATGGAGTCAACGGCGGTCCCCACCCATGTCTCATGATCTGGTGCCTCTGAGTCCAGAGGAGAGGGCAGGGTCCTGCAGAAGTGACAGAGGTGAGGACATCCCCCAGGAGGATCAAGACAGGAAACTGGACAGGGGAAGACGGACAGTGTATATGCCAGGCCACTGGGCAACCACTGTGTCCCCTAAGTACAGAAAACCAGGAGGAAAGGAGCCACCATGAAGCTCTGCAGACTTCCCAGTCAAGCCTGGCTCAGGTCCTCTCAGGGTTCCTCTTCTCTGGACCTCAGCACCTGCTGAGCCCAATGACACAGAACAGCAACATCAGCCTGTTGCTGGCCCAGGTGACAGGTGCCAAGTCCATCAGGAGTTGACCTTACTGTGTAGGGGGTAACAAAGTTGGCCACGGGGCCTGGTCACTCATCCAACGCTTTCTGAGTAGCCACTCTGTTGTCACCATCGGGCCAATGACTGAGAGGCGGTGCCAGATGAAAAAGACACCTGTCAGTCTCTGAAGTGACAGGGTGTGTGTGTGTGTGTGTGTGTGCCCCTTCCTCAGAAAGACAGCCACAAGGGCCCAGAATGGCTAGAATGGGTTGCTGTGAACTGTCCCATGAGACGTAGCCAGGCCACTCCTGGGCGTGCAGCGTACATACATCCACAGGGAAGTCTACACAGGCAGCCCACAGTTGTGTCACTCGCAAAAGCCCACATGAGGTGCCACCTCCACTCCTAGCAGGCTAGGTGGAAAAGCACACTGGGCAGGCCACACTGTGGAACACTACTCAGTCACAAAAGGATAAATGGAGCGTTCCCCGTGGGTGACGCCTGACTATGAGGTGCTCGGTGACAGAAACCAGATATGAGGGCCACACGTGGCTTGACAGCACTGACAAGGATTGCTCAGGGCAGGCAGCTGTAGAGGCAGACAGTGACTACGGTTGCCAGTGCTGGGGAGGGAGGAGCAGGGACCAGCCACTGAGGAGGCAGGATTGGTTTTTAGAGGGCGACAGAAACGGTCTAGAATTAAGCTGGTGATGGCCGCACAATGTTGTGAATATTCCCAACCATTGAATACACTGAGTGGGTGGCTTGCATGATCTGTGAGTTATATCTCAATAAGGCTGTCATAAAAAAAAAAAAAGGGAAGGAAGGGGAAAAAAAACCCTACTTACAGCTGCTGTTACAAATGCCAGCCCCCCACACGGGAGCATGCTGAATTATAAAGCCGACAGGAGCCAGCACATACTGTTTTTATGATCAGAGACACAGGAAGGTGCCGGCAGGGTTCTGTTTCCATAGGAGGTAAGGAGGTGGAAGGCTGCCCGGCTCCCAATAGGCTCCTGGGCTCCTGCACACACACACGCGTGCGTTTACACACACACACACACACACACACACACACACACACACACACACACACCCTCACCCTACCTGCCCAGCGCTCTGTGTTTGCCCAGGTGGGGCTGGACTTCATTTGCAAAGAGGGCTCTGCCAACACTAGGTGAGGGGGCTGGAAAAGGTTTGATGGTGCCAATGGAAACCCCAGTGCAACAGGGCAGCAGGCTCCGCCTCTCTCAATGGCAGCACCATTCTCACTTGGAATCCAGGGGAGAGGCCTCCTGCAGTCCCACCTTTCCTGGGTCTCTCTTCTCTCTGGCCCTCGCTCTCTCTGTGCTTGGGGGTTCCTTGGAGCATACAGCCCCTGGGACCCAGAGAAAAGATCAGGGGAGGGGAGGGGAGACTGCGGGCCATGGATGCAGGTCTGTTCCTCTTGGTATAATGCAGACAGAAACTGGCCATGAGGAGGCAGCTAGCCTACAGCTGCTGGTTAGGACCCTCCCACGCCTGGGGAAGATAGTATCCAATTGTGCCTCCTGCTAGCTAAGCAAAACAGAGGCTGTGCTGACTCGGTGCATGGGCAGAAGGGCTTCAGGCACAGCTGCATCCAGACACCCAGGCCTCACCTGCAGCTGCTCTCTTCCGACTCTCTCCTTGGGTGCTCCTGCCAATACCCTTGAGGGCTCTAACTGGAAGGAACACTGCCTGCCTGGCAGCCAGATCAAACCACTCCTGGCACTGACTCTGCATCCCAAGAGAGAAGTGGGGTCTTTAACTAAAGCCCCTCAGAGCGAGGGATGGGGTAATGGTACACCGCACTGGTGCATTCCCCGCATGGTTCCAGCCAAGATTGAGTTCCCGAAGGACTAATGCTGGTGTGTAAATATTAGACACTTCTGTCTCCTTTGAGACCAATTACACAGATCATGGTGGCTCCCCCAGGACGCTGCCTTCCACCCACTGTACCGTCATTAACAGTCTATTAGGAACAGCTGCTTGGAGAGGCGGGCGGGAGAGCAGGAGAGAAGCGGGAAGGAGGGAAGAGGAGAAGAGGGAGAAACAGAGAGAGACAGTCCAGTGGGGGCTAACAGTGACCTGGAGGCACCGAGACAAGGACATTCAAGATGCAGAAGGAGACAAGGAGACGGGGAGATGGGGGTGGGGGAAGATTGGGATCCGTAGGGAGAGATGGGGTCAGGAGATGGTGGAAGACGGGTGAATGGGAGGGGAGATGAGGGGGGACGGAGGGAGGTGGAGAGATGGAAGAAGAGGAAGAGGATCATCATCACCATCATCACTATCATCATCATCACCACCACCATCATCATCACCATCATCACTATCATCATCATCACCACCACCATCATCATCACCACCACCATCATCATCATCACCACCACCACCACCATCATCACCACCACCATCATCATCACCATCATCACTATCATCACTACCACCACCACCACCACCACCACCATCATCATCACCAGCAGCAGCAGCAGCAGCAGCAGCAGCAGCAGCTCAGAGCCCAGAATCCAGGCCTTCCTGCCCTGCATCTCTGCCATATCTCTGCTCAACCCGAGGTCTCAGCTAGAGAGAGTTGCAGGGCCCCACATGAGGCCTCTGACACTCTGTTCATCCTCAACCCTACAGGCTGGTGACCCGTCCCAACACAGTGAGACTCCCGTGAGGCTCCCGTGGAAAAACATGCAGGCAGAGCCTCTAGGAGCACAGCCACTTGCTGCACAACTCCATCAGGCCTGAGCCTCCTCCAAGATCAAGGAGGAATGTGTGGGCCCTGAGGCCACCAGCTACAGACTCACAGCCAGTCCTGCACCTCTGAACTCCAATACATGCAAGTCCTTGGCTGGCGGCTTGGGGACAACGTATTAGTTCAGGGTAAGGGGACCTGGACCAAGTTTGGGAAAGGCAGTGGTAGAGAGAAACCCTAGCAGCCAACCAAGACAGGCCTCGGGCCTCAGCTTATCCAACCGTAGCTCCTCCCTGAGAGCTAGGCCCCCGCAGACACAGCACCCTCCCCTTCCCCACCCATCTGTGTGCCCCTGCTCATCTGCCAATGTCCATCTGTCAAGCTCACTCCGCACACTGCCACGCAGACAGAAGCAGGGCTGCACAGTGCTGGCTTACATGTACGTGGTCAGGGACAACTGACCAGAAAGCACAAAAGAGCCAAAGGGTAGTCACAGTCCACAGCAGTCCCAAGTGCTTCAGTGACAGGAAGGAGCAGGGCAGCAGCAGCCAGGCCCGGGAAGAGTGGAACAGCATTCTAGGCAGTGGGAAAAGAAAGCACAAAGGCCTAGACGTATGAGCTAACTTAGGCCCCACAGGAATATAATATGAAGTCTAAGAAGGTGGGGGCACTCACACGTCAAGTCCTAGCCCAAGAATCTCTGCCTTGAGGATAGCAGGGAGTGACTTCATGGTGTCCTCCATCAGTTAGCCCCCTTTGGCTGTGGTCTAGAGACAGAAGAGCCCTGTACAGTGGAGGCTGGCCCTAACCCCTCCAGCTCTCATCAGAGGCCAAGGGGACAATGAGATGGCCTCACGCCCAGGTTGCTTGCAGAAAGTCCTCTCTGTTCACAGCCTTGCAAGTCCAGGACCCGTGGATGCCTCCCGTTCCTCCAGGCTGGTTGGAATCTGGGGCCTCTAAGGAGGATGGAAGCGGAGCAGCCTGGCGCCGGAGCCCCCCCTTCCCTCCCCCCTGCCCCAGCCCCTCTGGGATTTGGGGATATCAGGCCCCAAGCCCTGTGAAGCCTCCACAGTTCCCTCCTCCACGTCTGGGAGTAATTAGGTGACCAGGACATAAATCACCGCTTGCTCCTGTGTATCTGTTGATCATATCTCCTGCAGAGTTCGTGTGTGTGTGTGTGTGTGTGTGTGTGTGTGTGTGTG
>OU015753.1:8037449-8070668 GCA_907169655.1 Acomys percivali
GTGTGTGTGTGTGTGTGTGTGTGTGTGTGTGTGTGTGATGCACACGTAAACTCCCTGCAGCTGAGGTGTCCTGCAATGGCGTCTCCATGGCGCCCCATGCCTTCATCATACTCCCAGAGAAATGGGGAGCTGACATGTGCATAACCCAGGTTTCCTGCAACTCACACACAGACACACTTGTGCTCTTGCACACAGAACCCTAGCACACAGTGCTCTTCCCCCACCCCCACTTTTTTTTTTTGTTTGTTTGTTTTTTTGTTTTTCGAGACAGGGTCTCTCTGTGTAGCCTTGGCTGTCCTGGACTTGCTTTGTAGACCAGGCTGGCCTTGAACTCACAGCGATCCACCTGCCTCTGCCTCCCGAGTGCTGGGATTAAAGGCGTGCGCCACCACCGCTCTTATATACAACCAGTCCCCCTTAAGTCCCAGACAACTGCAGGTTGGGTTTTGGTGCCACCTGGAGCCCATGTCTGGAACTGCAGCACAGAAATTTGGCTGCAGTTAGCATCTGCTTCCTTGGGGAAGGTCTGTGGTCTAGGTCAACTTAGACTTTTTCACATACAAAGAGCATAAAACAATGTTGAGAAGTGAAGTAAAGGTTAAGACATGGAAGCCCAACATCCAAACGCCATAAGAAAGTGAGAGCTTTTTCAGATCCTTGTCTGTTTGGAAATGCCTTTGCAGTGACAAAGGTTGGGCACCAGGCCACAGCTATGAGGCAGGGCGGTGTCAGTGTGCTAAGTGCTTGGCTGTGTGCGCCAGGCACACACACTACAGCTGGACAAAACTGGGGTGACACAAGACACCTCTGTGCCCGGCAGGAAGGATGGTCTGTCTTGAATGAGGCTGGACAGGCCTCAGCAACCCTCACTTGTCTGCCCAGAGCCCTCGTTGGTGACAGATTCCAGAAAGAAGAGGAGATAAATAACAGACTAAGGGTCATGTGACAGTGTTCTCCCCACACGGGAGCCCAGGTAGCAAGAGGCCTCATAGCCACTCTAGAGGGCATTGCCTTTTGGGTCCATCCTTTGCAATGTAAGGAACTGGCTGCGTGCCCCACTTAGAGGCAGAGTTGAGTCCCCAGACCTATGCTGTGGTCTCCAAGATCGCCCCCACCCCCGAAAACACTAAACTGTCTCCTGCTAATCTCTTCAGGTCTCTGGCCTCTAGACCATTTCCTGGAGTCTTGGGAAGGGCATCTGTTTCTCAAGGTATCCCGTGACTCAGTTTACCCACAATGTGATCCTGCAGGTGTCTGCCCCTTGAGCTTGTTGTCAGTAGACTGGACAGACAGTGTGAGCTTCCTCTCTCTCCCAACTCCAGCTGAGGATAGAAAGGCCCAGTCGGAAAAGGCCAGCCCTGCTAGCCACCCTTGCCTCTGTAGACAGCGATAAAGACAGTCCTCAGCAGCACAGTTTCCTTCCAGACTTCTAGAAGGTCAAGTGCCAAGGCTCCCACTCAGTGTAAATAACCACCCTGGGGAGATGAAGAACCTAGGCTGATGGGAGTCACCCTTTCTTCTGTGTTACTCCCAGCTGCTGTGTGTCCCATACCTGTACG
Organism: Acomys percivali; assembly: GCA_907169655.1. Classification (NCBI taxonomy): domain Eukaryota; kingdom Metazoa; phylum Chordata; class Mammalia; order Rodentia; family Muridae; genus Acomys; species Acomys percivali. The sequence goes on from OU015753.1 coordinate 8,039,009, forward strand.
TGCATGCCTGTGGCGACATGGGTCAGCTGTGTGTCTGCCTTTTCCACCCCAGCTCTGCCTGCTGCACTGGGCCCAATGGGAGCACCATGGGGTGTCACGTGACCATGAGCAAGGGTCTCTACATGACCACCCCGGAATACTACAGCTGTGACGGCAAAGGGACACTCATCCCTGCTGTCCTCCCATGGCCCTCCCTCATAGGTAGCCTCTAGAAGCCTGAAAAAGGAACAAGGGTCCCAGCCCAGCTTACACCATGACACTAGCCCAGAAGCATCTCTGGAAGCGAAAGATAGCAAACGCGCTTGTCCTAGGCTCCCAGGGTGGTGATGCCTATCACAGCAACAACAAGAAGCTCACGCACCTGCATGGGACATTAGGTCACTTGCTAGGTTCCTCCCACCCAACTATCAGAACCCTGGAGAAAGGAGCAGCCAGGGAGGGGACACATCCTGCCGGCCCACCACACGCAGAGAGATGACACATTCCATTGGCCTGTCACACCCAGTGGCACTTCTGTCCTCACCCAGGCTCAGTGTCCGTCTATAAAGCATCAGGACAGGGGGAAATGCTCTCCTCCCTGGGACACAAGACTAAGTTGACACAGGCAAGGACCCCCTGACCACAGAGACACTCACAGCACAGCACAGGAGCAGACTCACATCACTGTTCGACAGCGGGATTCCCTATTCCAGCCTCAGACACTGCACTGCTCGGCATGTGACACCTGCTGTCACCTACATCCAAAGGTGTCAGGGACCTTCCGGAATGGGTGCCATATCCAGCCTGGCGCATCACTGGAGCATCAGGCCAGCTCACTCGGAGATCCAAGCCCTGCAAGCCCTGGAAATGTCTTGGTCCCAATGTGTGAGGCAGGGGCAAGGGCGTGGCTGGGGAAGGCTCACATGGCAGCCCCACATAGGCAGGTGACCAGGATACACTGTTGTCGCTTATGTACATACAGAGCTCTGCCCGGTGTGGCCTGGTCTCTGGCACAGCTGGCGAGTACAGAGAAGACAAGATGCCCTTCCTCGGGCCTGGAAAGGAAGCGCAGGCACGGGTGATGTGACAGTTCACGAGGACCACTGGTTGGGGGGTGGGGGTTGGAAGAAGGGAGGCATACAGGGACCTGCTGGCTGCTGCAGAAGTGCTACAGGGATTCTCTGACCAGCTGCCATGCACCACGGGGCTCCAAGAGTGGGTTCCCAACAGACAGTGAGTGTTCTCCACACACAGCCACCACAGGCTTCAAAAAGCCAGCTGCAGGGGCGAGGAAATGGTTCCATCAGTGAAGCATCTACTCTGCCAGCATGAGGACCAGAGTTCAATCCCCAGACCTGGAGTAAAAAAGGCCAGGCACAGTAGCATATGCTTGTGATTTCAGTACTGAGGAGGAAGAGACAACCGGACTCCAGACAGCTTTATCTAACCCGTGGGTCCCAGCTCCCAGTAACCCTGTCTCATAAAACAAGGTGACAAGGTAGACAGCATCTGCAGAACACCCCCTCCCCTAAAGATGACCACTTCTGGCCTCTACACACACACACGCGCGCACGCACGCACACATGCACACGCGCGCCATGCCAGCTGTAGTCAGCACGCTCCGTGCTCAGAGAAGCTGCCTGTGAGCGGTATCTGCCGGAAGATGAGAAGAGGGGAGGGGGCCAGTGGCCACCAGCGGGGATGACGTCAGCTGAGAGCTGATTAATGCTTGCCCTCCTGTAGACCCAGCCTGACCCATGCGTGGGTAGCAGGGACAGCAGACTATTGCCTGAGGCCTCCCCTGCCCAAGGCTGACCACATCCCTACAGCTCCTCCATAGGATAAAGCAGAATAGGTGGCAGCTGGGGACAGAAGGAGACAGAAGGAGCAGGACAGCTAGGGACACAGGATCCCTCTACTCTGAACTCCCTTCACAGAGCATAGCTGAGGCTGACACACACACACACACACACACACACACACACACACACACACACACACGTACAAAGACATCAACGGTGGAGGGTGGGTGTCTCCGGAACACTACCCTTGGATGCCTGCCTGGGTGGGAGGCGAATGTTCTGGAAGAAAAACAAACAATGGCTGGGGGTGGGAGGAAGCAGGCAGCAGATGCTGGCTGGAGGCCTTGTGAGGGAAGACACTGAAAGCTAGTGTCCCTGGACCCAGGCCTGGCAAGGAATGCTCCTGGGTGCTCTTACAGCAGTCACCCCAGCTTTCCTTGGCCAGGTGGCTCCAGCCAGTCCTCTACTGGACCCTAGACTACTTATCTGTCCTACCCATGTCTTTAAATAACCAGTAGGAGCTCCTACCCACAAGGCACCTGGGATGGAGAAATGGACAGACCCCTGCCCCCCTCTTCTCTTCTCACTCACTCTTGATGGCTCCCCACTACTTCCAAAACAACACTCCCGCCCATGCAGGCTTGCATTTGAACTTCTAGTGTTCTTTCTAACGCCCTTCCTAGGAGTACTCCAGGCTCAGAGGCAGCCCCACAGCCCCACAATATGCAGTGGGCCTTACCCTCTCTGCTATACCTCAGCCTGGCTCCATGCCTTCTGCCCTCTCTTCCCAGGGCTCAGTGACTGCTCTTTCAAGAAGTCTCCAGAAAAGCCTGGGGTGGGCAGGAGGGCAGATACACTCCAGGACCCTCAAGGAGAAGGTGGGATTCATCCCAGGACTCTGTGGTAAAGGCTACAGGGTAGGCGCTCCCTTGGGGGTCTCAAGGGTGAAAAGAGCACCCTTGCCTGGGATCTGCAGGAACGTTCCCCTTGAGCCTTCAAGGATTTGGATGTCCCACCCCAAAGTTCGAAGAGGTGCAGGTTTCTGGAAACTAAGCGCTGTGGGGCTGCCTCACCCAGGTCTAGGTACTTGGGAATGTCCCTGAGCACGGCCCTTCCTCATTACTCGCATTGGTCAGCCATGCCCTCTTTGCCTGCCCCAAAGCCCTGGCTTCCACAAACGGCACTGGAGCCCCTCGTGTTGGAGCCCCTCATGTCTAGCTTATAAGCCTCTCCGCTGCACTCATTCTCATCCTGGAGCTGTTCTCGTAACCGAGCCGCTTTACAACTGATGCGCGAGGCATTGGGAGGTAAGGTCACACAACCAGGTCACACTGCTAGGAAGTAACAGGGTCTGGGCAGAGTGAGGTCACAGGACCAACAAAGTCAATACAGCTAGGAAGGAACAGGATCTGGTCCCGGAACACAGATGGTGGCCTCCAGAGTCCCTGGTGTGGTTGGTGGGTGTGGGCCACGCTTCTTCCTATGTCCCTCAATGCTTGTCCTGGGCCGGTTCAAGTCCTCACGGAGCCTCACACAGTGGATATACTATCCTGGTGACAATAAGCCACAGAAGCTGGCATGAGCCACCAGTAATCCCTGACCAGGCACTGCCTCCCTCCCAGGCCTCAGTTTCCCTACTTTCTGGCATGGGGAGCACGTAGGGGGGCTCGCAGCATCCAGGCAGAGTGGCCCTCTCGCAGGCCCAACCCCAGGCAGGCCCCAGGCCAGGAGGAGCAGGGAGGGGCCGGGAAATCCGGGGGCCGCGGCCCGGGCCGGCGCCGGAGGGGGCGCCGGCGGCCCCAGGAGCGGCCCCAGATGCTGCCAGCATTCCTGGAAGGTAGCGCCAGGCCAGCGCCGCCAGATGTGCCTCACAAGCAGCTGCCCTGCGCTAATAAGGTCAGCGCCTGGCTCCAGCTAGCCGCGCACCGGCGGCGCCTCAACGCCTGGCACCGAGCTGGGGAAGGGGCGTGTCCGGGGCGTGGTCTGGGAGAGAGCCAGGAGGCTGCCCACGCCCAGAACCCCACCCCATGGCCTTGGCCTTGAATGCAGCGGGACCACGCCCCTCCTCTACCAAAGCCACGCCCTTTGCAATCAGGAGGGCGGGATGGGCTGGTGAAGACTGTTTTATTGGATGTTTCCTGGCCTGGGGTGGGGGTGGGGGTGTCCCTGTTCTTCCAGCAGAGCCAGCTGCTAGCAGAGACCCCACACTGTCCCCACCTCTCTCTGATTCAGAGACACCAGCACGCCCTCTTCCAGAGGTGTGTGCTCACCTCCTGTGGATCTGGGGTACAGGGAGGCAGCTGGGAGGCCAGGGCCGAAGTTTGTCTAGGTCCCCACAAGGCCCAAGGGCAGCCCCCCACTTCCCCTAGATAAAGGCTGCAGCCGCCTTTGTTTCTCTGGTGTAACTGAGCCAGATGCCTCTAATCCCCCAGCTGGGCCAGATTTGCAGTGGCTCTGGGGCCTCCCGGGTCCTGACGCCAGGCTCCAGGCCTCCGAGGCAGCTGCGATGGGGGGTGGGGCTGGCATCTTCGGCTCTCACAGCTCCTCTCAGGGTCAAGGGTAAGTGGAGCCATCAGCCTAGGGAGGCTTCATTCCCGGCCGGGTCTGTGAACCAGAAACAATTAGGGCGCTACAGGCCTCAGTTTCCCAGATCACCCTCACACAGCTGCTCCCACTTTCCTATTCAAACAAGCCACAGGAACAGCCACAATAGCACAGATGCCCAGATTTCCAAACTGCTCCCAAGAAGCTGAGATCCACCCTCACTCCACCCCCCCAGGAGGCTGGTGACTCAACAACCTTGCATGGGCATGGGAGGGGCTGAGAGAGGTCCCTACATTAGTAAGAAAGGGTCATTCTGAAGATAGAGACCAGGGAGGTCTGGTGACTCTCCTAAGGCCACAAAGCAAACAAGACCAGAAGAAAGAACACTTGAGGGGCATACACAAGAGAAAGGTGAGTGTCCTCAGCACAAGGAATTCTTGCAAGTGTGGCTCTAAGCCACCACCATCAGGACCCCTCCACCATGGTGGGCCACAGATGCTCAGGCCATGGTCTAAGGAACCAGGAACCAGCATTTATCAGACCCTAGGGATAGGGCTGGCTATGTGCCATTATGTCTGAGGAGTCACACCTGTGGCTCCAGCCATGCATGATGCGGAGGTGAGGATAGAAGACACCTGGAGGAGGGTGCCGGATCTTCCCAGCCCTTCACCTGGCCTCCTCTGCCAGGAGCCAGGCGACGCTGCCAAGTACAAAACCTGCTAGGAGTGTCTGAGGCAGGTGGGCCTCCTTCCAAGGCCATTCATCATCCCCAAGTCCTCATCAGTCTGTTCCCACCACTCCCATCCCAGCCCGCAAAAGCCATAGCCACCACCACATGGACAACTCACACATGCACAAATACACTCTCCACACACTCCTACAACCACACCTCACACACAGGTACACATATACCTATAACCACACCCCTCACACATGCACGCACCCCAAAACCATACCCCCACATACAGACACACATACCCTACAACTATACCCCATACACAGACACACACATCCCTGCAACACCCCCCGACACTGCACACACTCCCATACACACATGTACCCTACACATGAGGATACACACAGGCACATACCCTCACAGACACATACCTGCACACCTCCCCACAGAATCACACCTCTCCGTACACAGGCAGCCTCCACAGTTATACACTCTGAACTTGCACCCTTACACACAGATATACACCCACACACAGGTACAATCTCCAATATACATGCACACCCCACCGCCCCCAATACTCAGGTACACACATGCACCGCATGGCCCACCACATTTTCACTCAGCACACGCAGGAACTATTGTTCCTTGAGAGGAAACAGGCCCAGTTGTCCAACCATTCCCAGGACCTTCCATCTGAGGTGTCCCTGCTTTTGGCCATAAGTCCGTCAGCATAGGGCCTGTCCAGTCCCCAGCCCCTATGGGAAGCTCTGGCTGGTGAATGAGGAAACTCAATAACACTGGGAGATGAAGGGATAATGGCCCACAGGTGTGGCAGGCACTCTGCCCTAACCCTACAGGCTGGGACCACCAGGAACCCCAGCAAAAGGTCACATCACTGAACCTGCCTGTCACACTCTCACCTCAGCCACACAGGTAGAAGCTCAGATTAATCTGCTCTGTGTATCCTCCAGACCCAACCACTTGACCCAAGGGCATGCTGAGCCAACAGCCCCTCGCTCACTCACTCACTCACTCATTCACAAGAATACCAACACAGCCCAAATCCTAAAGGAGAGCTGTCGAGGACTGGAACGTTCTACAGCTGACAGGTCAGAGTAGCACCCATAAGAAGCGATCTGCACTGATACTGGAGTTAGCAATCCAGCAGTGGCACCTCCTACAGTGGCCCTTTCAAGGTTGGGGCCACCCTCTAAGCAGACCTCACTCTCCAGAGCCTGAGAAGGCATTGTTGAGAGGTGGGCAGTGGCCCTCTCCAGCCCTTAAGCCATGTAGCAGAAGAGCCAGCCTGCAGGACAAAGCCCAAGGAGCCACTGTCGGCTGTCCAGTCCATCTCCATCGGAGGGTACCAGTCCTGACCGGTCTGCGTTTCTGTCCTCCACATGGTTGGTTGAGAGCCAAGGGACACTGATGACAAAGATGGGACATGTGGCCATGAAAGGCTTCTTTGATGTTCCTCAGGGCTTGAAAAGCAGCTCCCATATAAGGAGTCCTCAGAATGCTCAGCTTTGTGAATCTGTCACTTAGGGGGCATCCTAAGGCGAGACCTGCCTGCCCTTCTCTATCTACTGCCAGAAGCACCTCCTCAATGCCCTTATCATGTCCAACATCATAGGGGACCAACACAGCTCAGGCCAGGCCACAGGGCGTGCTCAGGAAAGAGCTACCACTTGTCAGCACCAGGTGTCCCCGACGGGGTGGCTTTCCATTGGTCTTGCCAGCTTTTCCACGTCGTCTATATTAAGATGACGAGGCACCATTTGCTGCCGGGGGACAGCACGTATTATACTAGGGATACTGAGAGGTTAGTTCTGACCTGAGGAGGGGACACAGATGATGTGAGATGAGGGACCTGAAAGGGTTAAACAAGGTTGAACTGAGGCAGGGCGCACAGAGGAAGACTCACACAGCTTATAAGGCAAGCTACCAGAAGAGCCCAGAAAAGCAGGTGGGAGGGACACATACAACCAGCTGTTCCACCAGGGACCTATCTATCTCCACCCACTCACCTACCCATCTGTGGTGGTTTGAGTGAGAATGGCCCCATAGGTTCATATATTTGAACGCTTCAGGTGGTGGAACTGTTTGGGAAGGATTTAGGAGGCGTGGTCTTGTTAGACACGGTGTCTTACTGGGGGCAGGCGTTGGAAGTTTCAAAAGTCCACGCCATACACACACACACACACACACACACACACACACACACACACAACTTTCTCCACCCCACCCCCACCCCAAGTCTGTCTGCCTCTGCCTCCTGCTTATGGATCAGATGTAAGCTCGCAGCTACTGCTCCAGCGACATGCCTCCCTAATTTCTGCCATGTTGGCATGCTCCCTGCCATGATGGTCGTGGACGCTAACCCTCTGGGACTTAATTTGAGCCCCCAAATTAAATGCTTTCTTTTATAAGTTGCTTTGGTCATGGTGTTTTGTCATGGCAACAGAAAAGTAACTAAGACACTATTCTTCTGTCTACTCACTCATCCACCCAGTCATATATTCACCCACCGACCCATCCATTCACCAACCAGTCCATCCACCTGTCCACTCACTAACCCTTCCCTCCCTTCTTCCCTCCCTCCCTTACTCCTTCCCTCCCTCCGTCCACTACATGCTCATCTGTATCTTGGAAGATTTCCATATTCTCTCCCCAGCTCCTGACACTCCCTGCCCACGGGGCTGTCAACCAACATGCTCTTGTCTCCTTAACAAGCATCTCCATGTGTCCCAGGCCAATTGATTAGAGTCTGCTCAGGGGCACTGGTTAGGAAATCTCTGCCCGGCCCCTAGGATCACTGGACATCGACTCCCACCTGTTGGAGGAGGGCCATCTCTGACAGGACAGCACTCGATAGACCTACTTGGCCAGAACACAGTGGAGTTGGGTTTGCGTCCCTTCTGGAAAGATAATGCAGTGGGTAAAATCCCTTCCAATATACTACAAGATGGTGCCAATTTAGAATCTTCTAGAAGCTCAGCTCTGAGCCAGCTGCAGACACATAAAGTTACCTCCAGTAGCTGGCACTGCAGTGCTCAAATACAAGATCCAGCAGCTCAGACCGTCAGTGTCAGTGGGGGTTGAGGGAGGCTAGACAATGCTCCTCAGCAAGCGCTGGCTCCTCATACGTAAAAAGAACCCACCTGCTAAAATACAGGGCTACTGTGTGGTTAGAGACCGGATAGGTACCCCAGACTCTCACCCAGCAGCCATCCCCAGGCAGCCTGATACCTGTGGAACCCCAAAATGTCATATGCACATTGTGGAACCCCACAATCACACACAGGTGGTGGTCCAGCCCTGGACGATGGAACCTATAGCTATTATAATTTTCTTCCCTCAAAGAGAAAAGGGCAAGAGAGCCCTTGGTTCTTTCCCACCCACTGTGCTTTTAGATGCCATTGGGTGACAGTGTGATGCTCACAGCTATGGCAGCTATCTTACAACCACACAGGATCTACTTAGATTTTGGGAAAGGCCATTTGATACACACAGGGCTCCAGATGGCACTGCACACTCCTGCGGAGCCCTGGTGTGGAGAGGCAGTCTCCTGGTAGGTAAAAGCAGGATGCTGGTGGCTTGGAAAGATGGCCCACTCAGTAAAGTGATTGCTATGTAAGCATGGCCGCATTCAGATGCTCAGGTGGATCAGGAAGATGCAGGCTCAGCAAGAAATCGGATCTCAAAAAATAGGGAGGGGCTGGAGAGATGGCTCGGTGCTCTTCAGATGACCTAGGTTTGATTCCCAGCACCCACATGGCAGCTCACAACTGTCTGAAATCTTTTCTAAGAACTCTGGCACTCTCTCCTGGCCTCTGTGGGCAGTGCATGCACACGCTACATACACCTCACATACAAAATGAAATGGGGGAGAAAACGGTGAATTAAAGTGGAAAAAGAGGAAGGCACCCAGGCTGGAGAGATGGCTCAGAGGTTAAGAGCACTGACTGCTCTTCCAGAGGGCCTGAGTTCAATTCCCAGCAACCACATGGTGGCTCACAACTATCTATAATGTGATCTGATGCCCTCTTCTGGCCTGAGGTGTACATGCAGGCAGAGCACTGTATACATGATAAAAATAAATAAATCTTTACCCCCCCCCCAAAAAAAAGGAAGACAGCCAATGTCAACCACTGTCCTCCACAAACACATGCACACTGAAAAGCAGAAATTCTGGCCTTAGGCAGTTTAATCCCAGCTTGACTAACTGTTCGCTATGTACAATTAGGCAAGTTATTTAACCTCTCTATGCCTTAGTTTCCTTCTCTACAAAACATGAATAGAACTTATAAGTGCTAAATAATTTAGTAGGCATGAACGCATTTAGCACAGCACTTGGCATATACTGGACATTGTGTTAGCCAGCACAGTCAGAGGACGTTGGGTATGGGGAACGCCTGAGAGGCTGGGGGTGGGGTAGGACACTGGGGCCAGGCTGCAGGAGCTGAACAGGAGCAGTAAGCCTGCTCCCAGCCTTGGCAACACTAGGTCTATGCTGACTCGATCCTGTGAGCCCTGCCAAGGCTGCCGCTGGCTCCGGTCTGCCGCTGGCAGGCCAGCAGGAGCCCATGACGCAGCCCTAGGGCCACACCGCCCCGTGGGCAGCCAAGGGTGGGCACTCACAGCCTTGCCCTGCCTGCTCACTGGCTCCCCAGCTGGTGGCTTTCTCTTGGGTGGGAAAGGGAGGCCTCTCCAGCCCCCGGGGGCACATGGAAGCAATCCTAGCTGGCAGCCTCCAATGCTGAGGCAAACACAGTTGCCCTGTGGTGTGGCATAGACCCAGGTCCTGCATGACCAGCCACAGGCAGCTTAACTATTTTCATACTGTCCTCTAACAAGCCTCAACGCCCATGTCCATGGGGCAACTGAGGCAGAAACAGGCTACCATTTCTAGCATCTTTCCCTGAGCAGAATCTTGTTAGCACTAACCCCTCCACTCCCAGAGGTCAGCCAGTGGGTTTTATCTCCTCACTCACCTGTGTGTCCACACCTGTGGACGGATGGACAGGTGGGTAAACAGATGGACAGATGCATGAATGGGTGTGGGAGAGTGGATGGATGGACAGAGAGGTGGGTGAGAGGTGAATGGATGGGTAGGCAGATGGGAGGGTGGATAGAGCGACAGGTGGATGGGTAGATAGGTGGATGGATGGATGGATGGATGGATGGATGAAATATGAATTGATGGGTGGGTGAGTGAGTGGGGTTAGGCAGATGGATGGATAAGTGGGTAAGTGGATAGGTTGCTGCATGAGTAGATAGACAAAAGGCAAAGACAGCGTGCTGGATGGCTGGGCAGGCAAGCTTCAGGTGGAGTTGAGCACTGCCTGGGTTATTTATTCCTTTCCAGATGACCGCAGATTTTGACCGTAGATGATGGCCCCTGTCAAAGAACACCACCCCTAAATCTCTCACTGTCTCCCCACTAAGGGGATGGAGGGGGTACAGTGGTATGGTGTGGCACAGCAGGTGGTATGAGTGTGACCTTCACAGGGGACAATCTGTGCTGGCCACATACCTGGCCCTGTACCTCTGAGCTCCACCCAAAACTTCACCACAGCCAGGCACCAGCTATGACTTCTGTTACCAGGGGAAATCTGGGGCTCAATGAGGTGAGATGCTTGCTGGCGGGGGGAGGGTGTCACCCAGCCACAGGGAGCAGATCCAGGGTTTCCACTCTATCCCCCACCCATTCTTACCCTCATAGCCACAGCCCATGGACTGCTGGCCAGGCCCCACCACCCCTGCCCCAGTACTGAGCTGTGGCCTTTTCAGCCTTAGTTTTCACTTAACTTCCGGGAAATAAATCACTTTCTGAGCTCAGGTAAGTTAGTTGTAGGGCTCCTAGCGTCCTGCGAGGATGGTGGCGGCTCTGGGGATGGCAGGGAAACCATGGAGAATGAAGCCTAAGAGGCTGTTCCCATAGACTCTGCCCTCTAGTGACAGAACACTGGTTGTGAGGGACCAGACCGTGACCCAGTATGGCTTCTGTGTCACACAGTGATACAGTGATCTCATGGGAGATACAGCAGGTGGCCTAATAGCACCAGGAAATAGCTACCAGAAGGAGGAGCACCTTCAAAGCCCCACAGGAGACTCCCCCCCCCCGTGACAAAAGAAGGGGTCCTCCTACCACCAGCCATGTGAGACCAACAGCCATCCGCCCAGCCTGGCTTCCACGGGGGTCACAGCCTCAGAGATCCTCAGCAGGGCCTCCCTGACTCTCAAACTCTGCCCTGGAGAGTCAGAGAGGACCTAGGGTCCGCTATCCAAACCGGCAGTACTGAGGGCATCTCTCACCCAGCAGTGGACTGATAGATGCACCCTAAGGGCAGGGCCTCTGCCACAGCCACGGGGTCAGCATAGCTGGCAAGTGGATGATGGATCCATCAGGCAACTTCTAGGAGGGGCCTCCCCCAGGACAGCACCCAACAAACAGTAGGTGCTCAGCAGCCCTCTGATGTGTGAATGAAGGGAACGGGGCTCTGGATCCTGCCCCAGGCGCAGCATCCAGGAAACCAGGGAGCTGGGCGCAAACTAACCAAGAGAAGCTGTGAGCTCCCAACGGGAGTACATGCGGCCAACAAGCGGAGCCTCGAGCAGAGCCCAAATAGAAAAAGCGCTTAGCTGCCAAACAGACCGCGGGTGCTTAAATGAGTCTGGCTCCAGGAACCCTCCTGTGTGCTCTCCACTTCCTCTCCTGCCTTCCCACCCCACTCCACACCCACCACATCCCGCTTCAGTCACTCCCAGCATCTGGAACATGGCCCTCCCCCAGGAACCCCACAATACTTCCTTCTCCGTGGCCTCGGAGACACGTTACATGCCACCCTGGCTAGGGGGAGAGTACTCTACCCTAAATATCCTGGGAACCTTGATGGTAGTGGGCACAGGGCATCCTTTTGAGGTGTGAGAACGCTCCGGGGTAGAGTGGAGGTGGTGGTCCCGCCACTGGAACCTGCGTGCCATGGAGTGTGCTGTGAAACGTCCCTAGATGAGATGCGTGTCCTGTTGGTTTTACCACAGTTCAACCCGGAGGGGGGGGAGGATGGGGGGGGGAGAAGGTTGCAGGGGGAAGGGAGGTCTGAGGACTGACGCTGAAGCTCGGAGTGCAGAGTGCTGGCCTAACACCTGTGAAGCCCCGAAGTTGCATCTGCAGCACTATGTAAACCGAGGGCAGTGGTGCACGTCTCACCGGCACTCAGGAGGTACAGGCAGAAGGGTCAGAAGTTCAAGGCCAGCCTGGGCTACAGCAGACTACAAGAGAGAAGGATGGGGTCTAGAGAGATGGCTCAGCAGTTAGGGGCACTGTCTGCTCTTCTAAAGGTTCTGAGTTCAATTCCCCACCAGCCGTATGGTGGCTCACAACCATCTATAGTGAGATCTGGTACCCTCTTCTGGTGTGCAGGCACACATGCAGGCTGAAGACTGTAAAAATAATAAATAAATCTTAAGAGAGAGAAAGGGGGAGGGTAGCTAGGGCACAACCCAGTCTAGCCTGGGCTACACAGTGAGACCTTGTCTCAAAAACCAAGGGCTAGATGTGCCTGAGTTGTACAAGGTTTGCCCAACACACATAGGGCCCTTGGTTCAATCTCTAGCATTGTAATAATAATATATATATATATATGTATATATATATATATAATATATAAATCAGTTAGTGTCTTTAAAGGTAGTGATAGCTCCATTTGGTGCCATCAAGGTCTGGAGTTTCACAGTGACAGAGGTGCTGGCCTGGCCTGCCTCTTCTGAGATGGCAGCATGGCACTCCACGTGGCTCCTGCCCAGCATTACATCGAGGCAAGCTTCTCTTGGCACAGTAACCAAGGAAAACAAGCAGACTGGCAAAAAGCACCTGAAACTTGAAAGCGCAACTTCTCACACATGCTCTAGGCGCATGCGCACAATTCTGCGCCCAGGGACCAAACAGTGTGGAGGAGGAGGAGGGCGCAGGTGGCAAACCCATGGGACTCTGCGGGGATTTGTGGTGGGGGAGGCCTCGGGGGGGGGGGCGGGTTGCCACCAGGAAAGCGGAAGAATAGTAAGATGGGAAGTAAACAAGGAGGCGAGTCCCAACCCAGAGAGCCGGACCCTCGTGGGACACACGTTTAATTGGGCCGTGTTTCCTGCTTTTCGGGTCTCACTCATGTAAAGACGCAGAAACTGCGTGCAGCTTCCAAACCGGGCCCCAGCAGATGCCAGCATGGCTGTCGGGTGGGAATCAGACATCAGCATACTGGCCTGGTTCTCATGGGAATCTTCAGAGGCTGTGATGGACACTGAAGCCATAGGGCCTGCTTGGAGGGCCTGGGTGGTGGGGTGTGCTTCCTCCTGGGGGTGCCCAAGCATCCTTCAGGGCACCAAGCTTCTTGCAGAGATGTGTCCCAAAGGCCCTGGGGCAGGGTCTGGGGTAGGAAGTGACGGCAGAGTATCGCCCCAGGAGCATGGCGTTACCCTCACTTAAGACACCAAGGCACAAAGAGGCAATGGCACCAGGGACTCTCCCGTCCCCACATTACTCAAGAGCAGAGATCAGAAACGTGGTTACATTTCTTTTCCCAAACAAGAGGCTTGTTCAGCTCAGACCTCTGCAGACCCTGAGCGGCCTTGAGCCAGGGTGGTCCTTGCCTCTCTCACCCTCCCCAGGCTGGCCCAGCTGGTCCATGACGATGCTGTGAGACAGAGGCTGGGAAAGTGGTTGAGACAGAAACCCGGGTTCTAGCCTCTCCATCTAGAGGCAGAAAGATGCCCAGCTCCAAGAGGGCCTGGTGAGGCTCTGGCCCCTTGCCCAGGGAGAGGCTATACTAGGGGAATTCCATGTAGTATCCCACCTTGCCTGGGAGCTTCTGTTCACAGCCTCGCCTTACTCAGGGGCCTTGCTGGGCTGGACATCAAGGCAGACCAAGGTTAGCCTCCTTGGACTTGAAGTGAGAGCTACTTGGCTTGAGAGCTGAGCTGGGCAGAAGGAAAGCTTGGGGCCTGGGAGCCTATTGCCATGCTAGTCCTGGGAGTGTCTGTATGCATGTGAGCTGTTAAGTCCATAGCTTTACATGTAAGAGGTGTATGTGCATGCATGTTGGTGTGTAGGAGCATATAGTGGAGGTGTGTGTGTGAGAAGTAAGTTAGTGTGGACATGTGTAGTAGAGGCATAAGAAAGGTCTGTGTGCGTGTGTGTGTGTGTGTATGTGTTTCTGTCTGTCTGTCTGTCTCTTTCTGGAGCAGCTGACCTCCCCAGTAAGCCAGCTGCACAGTGGGCTCCTCCTACAGCACAAGCCACCCCGCCCACAGCAAAGAGGGACAGCTGCAGATGGTGACCTGTGACCAGAAGGCCACTTCCCTGGCCTCCCTCCCTTTGGGCGGGCTGGGCCACTTGACCCAGAGGCTGGCTCCAGGATTTTATAGCTGGGGGCCTGGTTTTCCCAGCCACAGGCGTCTCAGAGAGGGGAAGGCCCAAATGCCACAAAGGCTTGGCTGTTCTCCCAAGAGCCTTGCTCGATGGGGGGGGGGGGGGGTTGGGGGGGGGGAGGGGGGGGGGGGGCAGGGTGTGAGGAAGCTGGAGAAAGTGGGGAACAGGAGGATGATTCTGGAAAGTTCCTGAGACAGGGAGGGGTGGCGAGGAAGCAATGGGGGATCTAGAGACAGACACCCAGGCTCACACGAGGAGGGGCAGAGAGATGAAGGAAGTGGGCATGGAGGTGGTGGGGGTTGGTGGTGGTGGTGGAGGGGGGAGACCAATCCAGCAAGACAGAGACAAAGGGGCCAAGCCTGGAGAAGGTCCTAGAAGGCCTCCATGTGTGTGGCAAGGCTGAAGTTCATACAGGGAGGGAAGAGGTGGGTTGACGACCAAAGTCATTGAAAAATTTTTGGCGCAGCTGCCTGAGGCTTCTGGCTGTGGGCCCGGCTCTGAGCTGAACTTAAACAAACCCCACCACAGCCATCTGCTTGATTTTAAAATAAATCAAACAGTCTGTGCGCGGCGCTGATCGGGTTTCCATCTGCGCGGCCGCCGCTCGCCGGCCTGGAGCTGCGCTTGCCTCTCCCAGCCAAGGCTCCTGGCAACATGTGGCGGGTGATTCCTCCAGGAGGGGACACCGACCCCCGCCAGCCCCATGGCTCCAACTGAAACCCGGCACTATTTTTACAGCCACCCACTGCAGAGGCAACAAGAACAGGCTACACCACTGTGGCTTCTGGTTGGGGAAGAAGGCAGGGAACCCCCGCCTCCTGCCACGAGAGTTCGGTGGACGGAGGGTACGTGGAGGCTCAGGATTCCACATCACTTGTGAAGCCTGCTGAGTTGGAGACAAAACAGTGGCGGAGGAGGCCACACCTGAAATATCTAAACATAGCTCCTCTCCCAGGCCGGGTCACCCCGGAAACTGTTGATCTCTACCCTCCCCCAAAAGTTCTTGTCACCCATGGGGCCAGGATATCAGGCCCGAAACAGAAAAATACATCTCTGAGCCTTGGGCAAGCCATCTATAAAGTGGGGACAAGCATGGAGAACTGGCCCGTGTCCTGCAAAGGCAAGGACCCAGCCATAAAATTCTGGAAGGAAAGGAACAGCCACAGGACGCAGGTCCAGTGAGCAAACATGGATAATGTAAGAATCACACCTGGGCTATAAGTCACTAGTAGACTTGGAGTCAAAAGAGGTGGGAGCAGGGGCAATGTGTGTGCACGCCCTCAGAAGAGGGCTCTGCAATCAGTGTAAGGTGGCTGGACAGTGGGACAGAGGGCAATCTGATGCTGTGAGTCTGCCTGGGTCCCAAATCTACCCAAATTATTTTCAACTCAACGAAAGCTTTAAAAAATAAAAAAAATTAAGCCAGGTGGCAGTGGCACACAGCTTTATCCCCAGTACTCGGGAGTAAAATTTTTTTAAATATTTATTTATTATTATATATACAGTGCTCTGCCTGCATGTACAACTACAGTCCAGAAGAGGGCATAGGATCACATTACAGATGGTTGTGAGCCACCATGTGGTTGCTGGGAATTGAACTCAGGCCCTCTGGAAGAACAGACAGTGCTCTTAACCGCTGAGCCATCTCTCCAGCCCCCCTCGGGAGTAAATTTTTTTTTAAAAAGATATGGTCTCATGTAGCCCAGGCTGGCTTTGAACTTGCTATGCAGTCAAGGGTGACCTTGAACTCCTGATCCTCCTGTGCCACTACACCAGCTTCTGGGGCGCTAAGGATGGAACCAGGGATTCACACATACCAGCCTGAGCTGCTTCTCTAGCCCCAACTACTGTTCGTTTTAAATCCTCAACCGACTTCGGGATACATAGGAGAAGACAGGCTTTCACTGCGTGGTTGTTATAAAAACCTACAGAGGGTGCCTATCAGAAGCTGAAAGCTGGAGAGGTGTAAGGATGACATGGACAAAAGGCCCACTGGCCACAATGGGGGCGAGAAGCTGCAGGGGACCCAGAAGAACAGAACATTGCATGGAGAAAACGGACCCAGTGCCATGGCCAGCCAGCCCATGTGTCCCTGATCTGAGCCCGGCACTCCACAGGTCTACCAACCTGAGCTTGTGAGAGGAGGCACTGTCTCCCACACGAGTCCACAAAACTGGAATATCAACAAAGGAACAGTGCAGGTCCCAAGAGGGCGGCGCCTGTGCTGGGCCACCAGGGACACACAGCTGGGGTGTGACCTCTGTGCGCCCAGACCCCAAGCCTGTGATTCATGTTGGAGACCCTGAAGAAGAAAGACACCCAGGAGAGCCATTCAGAGGAGTCTCAGGGGTTGGAGGGCTTTTGTCTATGAACCCTTCGGAATCTGTTCCCCTCACCAGCCATTCTGCCCTTGTCACTCAGAGTCTGCAAGTGGACACGGAAATGACACACATAAAACATAGAAAAGGCCCCGAGATGTCTTTGGGGAGGGGCACCCAGGGCCACCCCAACGCTATGATGATACCCCTATGATAACATAATGAGCCTCACTCCCACCAACAAGCCAGGTAAGGTATCTTGGTATAGACTGCGCCACTCCAGCAGAATTGTCTCAATGCCTGCACAGGGTCCTGGTGGGGAGACACATGGGCACCCCCAATCTTGCATAGGTCCCCGACATGCACACAGGGCAGATTTAGAGGCTGAGTTGACAGGGGTGACCGGTACCTGCTCTCATATGTGTGCACGTGCTGTAGGTAGGTCAGGCTCACCGCAGACTTGGAACCTTGGTGCAACTCATGGGGTTGGGGAGCCAAGGATCAAGGATCTCCCAAGTTGGCCTTTCCTGCGTAATCGAGGTCCACCAGCTGAGGGGTGAGACTTGAGACTGAGGGTTCCTCGTGGCCCCCAATCAGCTCTGTGCTCCTCAGTCCCAAAGGTTACCTAGAGAGGTACCCTACACTTCCACCCTTGTCCCGCCACCAACAGCACTTAGTCAGGTGCTAATCAAGACGCCAAGCTTTGGGGCTCTTTGTGCCCTCTATTCAGGGACACTGAGGCAGAAGAGTCCCATCACGTGTTGCAGACCAAGCAGAGGTCACACGGGACCCAGCAGCAGGGCCATGCTGCCACTCCCGCATTCCTATCAACTTCCTCTTCACTGCCACATAGGCTGCTTCACTCAATTCCCAGAGGGTGTGCAAAGCTTTGTGCAACTAGAGAGACTGAGAGCAAACTAGAGGGAAACTGGGGCTCCCCTGGCAGGCTGGAGTTCCAGGCTATAGGCCCCTGAAGGCACAGTTTAGCCAGAGAAGCCTCTGCTGCATCAGCTGTGTGCCCATGGGAAGGAAGCTCTGCCTCTCTGTGGCCCGGTTTCTCATTCATGCCGTGAGATGAAGAAAAGAAACCCCTCTGGGGTTGGAGGGGAGGTTGCAGGGGGTCACGTGTCCAACCTGCAGGAGACTGATTAGTCTGTACTTACTGGCTGTCTAATGAGCAACGTTCTACCTTCTCGGTTTGATATCTGTTTTGATGAGCGTCATCTATAAGCACATGAGCGCAGAAGGCACCAGCTTCGTCGGAGCAGAGCCCTTGCAGGGACAGGGGCTGTGTGGAAGACCAAGAAGGGCTGAGGGTCTGAATGCCTGGGTGGTCACTGAGGTCAGACAGGAGCTTGCAGGGACCAGGGTCTGTGGTGGTTTTCTCCACTGTTCCTGACTGACCCTTGGGCTCACAGACCTACTTCGTGTGTACCTCTGGTCTCCAGGCGAGGATTTCCACAGCAATCCTATACCAGGAGACTCCGGGCAGGCCAAGCTCCAGTGACCCGGGGGCTGAGCCGCCCCATGTCTGAGTCACAGCCAGCAGCCTGCTCTTGTTCCACAACAGAACTGACACTACTAGTAGCAGGGGGGTGTGGGGGAAGCGGGTAGAGGGAGGGGTGGAGAGCATTGTCCTGAGCCAAGGCAGCAGGAACCATCAGCGGTAGCAGGCATGGGAAAGCCTGCTCCAGGAGGGCAGGAACGGAGCATGGCATGAAACAGGTGTTTGTTGCATGAATTAAAAACAACAACAACAACAACAAAAACAGTCCGTCTTTGTATCTGAGTAGCCCTCCCGCAACCCTGCAGGGTGGAGACCGTTTTGTAACCATTTTATAGTTGACAGCCATGAGGCGTGGAGCAGTGGAATGTCTTGACAGAGGAGGACACGGTGTTTCAGAGCTGAGGCCTGCCCCCCCCCCCCCCCCCCCCCCCCCCCCCCGAGACTGCAGAACTGAAATGATAGGCACCTGGCTTGCTGAACAACCCATGCCTGCAGCGGGGCCACTGTGCTCTCTGCGCTAGCGTCAAGGCTCCTGCACCAGCATGCTTTCCCTCTGTGGCAGTTTACCAAGCCCCAGGCCTCTCTACCTATCCCCCTCCCCTGCAAGGCGGGGAGAGTTGAAAGGAAAGGAGAGGATAGGGAGGGGAGGGGAGGGGAGGGGAGGGGAGGGGAAGAGAGAGGAGGGAGGAAGAAAGGTGACGGAAGGAAGGAAAGGGAAGAGGAGGCCGACAGAGGGAGGGGCGGGCAGGGAGGACCGGCTTTACTCTGAACTGCCTCCCTGTCCACTGTCCTTCCACCAGGCTCCTAGCTCTGTCTGTCCACGTGCATCCCATGCTGTGCATCTGGCCTGTTTGGGCATACGCAGGCCACAGAGAGACACAAGGGAGGCCCTGCAGGGCCTGTGAACAAGGACCACAGACACGGTCTTGTGACAGATGGACTCCGAAGAGCTCCACAGCGGTCTCCAAAACGGCTGTGCTTACCTAGCCCGCTGCTAGAGCCGTGGCGATGGCCCTCCTCCAGGCTCAGTCGCGGCTCCGCAGGGTTCCCCCTGGACCTGGGTGTCCAAGCCACTCTCTTGGCATAGGACAGCAGCCCCAGGCTTTGTCTTAACTCAAGGACATCTACAAAGATGCCATTTCTGTCTACGAACAGCTCATAGGCTCCAGGGAGGCCTGACTGGGGATATGTCACCCAGCCTGGACGGCTTCCTCAGCTGGTACCTGAGTAGCGAACAGAGCCCTGGGCGCAGAGAGGAAGACAGATGCTCTTTCAAGGCCCAGGGCTTCCATCTCTCACTCCCACTCCGGCTCTGTGGACCTCACACAGACTAGCTTATTATGGGAAATCAGGTGCCTAGCAGGACACTACCAGTTGGAGCTTTCAGCCTGGCAGGAGACTGTCCTGCTCAGTAGCACACTTCCTCAACCCCATATAACACAGGCCCAGCTCTCCCTGTAAGACAAGCCGCCAAGGACTTGGCTTGTCCTAGAAGTGTCCCCAAGCTCTTTGCCCCAATGAGAACCTATTAGAGGCCTGGCTTTATATTCCCCAGGGCTGTGGGTTCCTCACATGCAGAGCGTGAGTACCTAGCTGAGCATGCACTGGTTGTTTAGAGCAAGTACACAGTCACAGTCAGGGACAGTGACAGGGGCTGTAAAGGTGCCTGTCAAATGTCACTGGTGGGCATAGCAACATACTCTGTGCAGGTATTCACACATGACCAACAACATGGTGAGAGGCAGATGATCCACACCCTGCATGCCAGTCCACGGGGCACCGCTCCCACGTGCTCAGTGGACGTCATAGGCGCTACTGATGGCCACTCCTTCAGACTTTATGTCTGGGCATAGATGCCTGATGGGTTTTTCTCCTCAGCTTATACCTAGTGCCATCCCTGGCTCCCAGGCTTGTCTTCCTCACGCGCTGTGCCATGCCTTCCTGTAAAGAACCTGGTCAGCCTAGAATGGGCCACCCACATGGCTGTTTTTAAATAGTCACCTTCTAGAAGGCCTGGTCACCACAATCACACTCTGCAGCACAGGGTTAGAACATTAGATTCCAACTGGGAGTGGGTCACAATTTCACCCAGAGTGAGGTGTGATCCACCAGACAGGGGCCACGTGACCAAAACTAAGGACACGCAGAGAAGCCGTCAGCCCCTGTGGCCTTGAGACCTCCCTGCTGGCGGAGGACAGTGACTGGAACACACTGTGGCTCACAGACCCCAGGGCCAACCACAGTAGGTGCTCAACAATGCTCCCAGATTATACAAACCAATGCCAGGACAGCTAACCCGAGGCCCATACGACCACCTTGAGGGGGAGACTGGGGTCCTGAGTGGCAGAGCAACTTCTCCAGGATCACACAGCTTGCCTGGGGTGGCAAAACAAGAGTTGGGTGGGTCCTCTGTTTGCCACCCACAGACATCAGACTCCTGCCTTCCTCAGCCCTTCAGTGCCGACTCACACCAATGACTCTCCGGGGACCTTCTAGCCGTGGGTCCCAGACTGGGGCTACACCATGGGTCCTCCTTATTCTCAGACATCTGGTTAACAGGCTGAGATGGCTACCAGGTTCTCTGGCTCTCTGGCCAGCTTGCAGATGGTCACTGTGGACTACCCGGACCAGTCATGCAATCCAACCAGTAAATCCCTGCTGTAATTTTACACTCACTGTCCCTCTAGAGAAACCAAATAAAAACTACTCATCTCAATGTCCTGTTTTACTGTAGCCTTGAGAGTGGCAGTTTGGCACCAGCCTCTGTGGCCACAGCTTGGGGACACCTCTTGGTCATTTTCTGGGCCTGGTGCCTAATCAGTGGTGGGCAAGGCTCTCCCAGCAGACCCCTGGGACTTAGCTGCTCCCATTGCCGGCACAGACGATCAAGCCAACGGCTGGGCCTTTGCCTTCCGACCTGGAGATCGCACACAGGGGCTGAGCCTCAGGTCTAGGGTTACAGTAGGTGGGCCGAGCAGCTGTGGGGACATGCCTTGCCTTGCATGACATATGGGCCAGCCAGGTGCTCCAGGCGCTGCCAAAGCCATTTCTGGAACTCCACACCATTGCAGAGGGCTCGGGTCTAATGTGGAACAGAAGGAGGCAGGGAGAGGAGAGAGGCAGAGGGCAGAGCCACACACTAACCAGGGAGGGAAGATGGGGAAAGAGCCAGAGCATGGCTAGTCTGGTAGACATTGGAGTGCTGGTGAGCAGTGTCCCTGTAGCTAAGAGCAGTGACTCCATGACTTAGGTTCAGGTCCCAGAGCTGCCCTAGTCACTTGAGACTCCTTTGTGACTTGGTTTCTTAATCTGCAAAATGGGGCTCTGGGCATACGGCATATGGCTCAAGCCCATGTGTGTGCTGCTCTCCAGGCTCCACTGTGGCTGATGTTCAGTGAACCTGGGCCTGGATCCCCAGAAGCAGTACACACCCATCTCTGTCTCCACAGGGAGAAAACTCCCATACTTTAAAGGTTTGCAGAGCAGAGAGGCGGCTCAACAGAGAAAGGTGCTTGTCCTCAAGTCCTACAACTTGAGTTCGATCCTTAGGACCCCCACGGCGAAGGAGAAGCAACTCCCAGGACCTGTATTCTGACCTCTATACTCGCCCGCAAAGTAAACAAATAAAATATAGTATAAAGTAACGTCAAAAAGGTCATAGAGCTAAAAGAGTATTAAACAGAACAGGGAGCCCCAAAACTGTGGCCCACACTGAGGTCCCTTGAGATCATTTAAAAAGGAATGTAGGGGCGGAGACAAGGACACAGGACTTTGCAGAGGAAGTAACCGGAAGGCAGGGTCGTGCATGCTGCTGCATCCTAAAGATCTGTGTAGTCTGAGGGTCCTGGTGACAGGCGGGACACCAACGAGCCCCTGAGGTGTGGTGACACCAGGAGACCCACAGTGCCTGGCAGCCTTGGGGAGCCTCATGGTGACAAACTGACCAGGGTCATGAAAGGGTGAGGTCAGACATGTAGCATGTGGCCCTTTCCCGTCTGGAACCCTTAGGGCAAGATTGTAAGGGATACTGAGACAACCCTGGGCCAGCCATCAAGGTGATGAAGGACAAGACACGAGACTTCGCTAAAGTCAGCAATCCACAACGACAAGTGTGAACCATCTGGCTCCTGTTCCGGTGCTGCCTGTGCCATATGACAGCCACTGCCCAGACTCCAGCCGCTTAGAGCTTTCCTTGGCACACGTTAATCCCTCCTGCAGCTCCGTGAGTGAGGTGTCCGACAAGAACCAGGTCAGAGAGCCCAGCCCAGCTTCCCCGTAGTGACACCACACAGCACGGTGTCCTTCATAGCTGGACCCAAGACAGGTGTGTCTGTGGGCAATGTCTCAGACCCAGCATCCTCCACAGGGCTGCACACGGCACAGCACACGCAGTGACTCTGGTAGGTAATCAAATGGCCGAGGAGCAGCCTGGAGAGGTGAGTAGAACAAGTGTGTGCCATGTCTCTTGTTCTAGGGACAGAGGAGAATGGGACTGTTTACAGGGCTCGCCCCACTGGTTGAACAAGCCTGGGTTTCCATCTAGATCTCGGGGATTCTCCTTCAGGTCACTCATGAAAGGACCACACAGTGGAGATGAGACACTGTGAATAGGTGTTCCACAGGGAACCAGTCCCCAGCCAGGCTGCCAGGCCAGATGCATCTGGCTATGTCACCACCCTCACAGGGAGCACTTTCCCTAGCCTCAGCAGGGTGTTGCCAACGGGACTAAGTGACAGGGCAGGAGGGATGAGTGACACAAGCCCATGCCCCCCCAAGACCTCATGCTAGTCCTTTTAGCAAAGAGGAGCAGAAGAGGGGCCTTGTGGGGACAGTGCTACAGGGAGCCCCATCTTCTGCCTCTCATGGGGAGGAGGGAGAGCACTCGCCTGCCCCCGTCTTGGAGACCCTTCACAGCCTGCCAAGAGCCTGAACAGGAAACATGTCACAGTGAGGCCAGCCTGCCACAGCCACCGGAGCCAAGAACCACTTGCCGCAGGCTGTAAACAGTGTGTGCTCCTGGCTCGGAGGCCCACTGGGGCTGGGAACTTGTGCTCTGCCTACCCTGCCAGGGGCACTGGCAGACTCAGGAGGGGCAGTGCCTGACTTGGTAGCCTGTGGCTTCTCCTTTCTCAGGGAGGAACCAGGACATGAGTGCAGGATAGCTGGTGGGAGAAGAACAGAGGAGATGGATGCCCCCTCACCAGGCCTATGCTTGACCCAAAGGAAGTGGAGCTTGTATCAGCATCCTGACTACCCAGGTTTCTACCACATCTAAGATGAGTCAGGGACCTGGAGAAGAGTCCAGGCTTGATGAGGTCCCATTCAATGACGTCAAGAAGCCTCCTTCTTCCTAGCCTATGGTTTAAGTCTGGCCCCGCCCTCCCAAGTCACAGGCATCTCAGGAGGTGAAAACAGCTATAAAAACCCTAGAAAACTGTAATGGTGCTTGGCCTGTGTTCCCACCACACATCTCTCCAGCTCTCCCCACTGCACCTTTGGCTGCCTCAGACCCTGTGAATGTACTGCTTCCGCCACCTTGGATGCTTCTCCCTCCGGACCCCTTTGCCTGCTCACACCCTTCATTGTTCATACCCGGGCTTTGATGGTCCCCTCCAGCAAGAGGTCCCCCCAAGACAGCAGAGACCATTTCCTGTGTTCCCAGTGCTGCCTTGCCCTCCTTCCAGGCACACACCCAGGCGGCAGGTTATATCATGTGTGTCCGTCACATCTGCTTGTCCCTCCGGAGGCTTGCTGGGAGGGACTAGCTTGCCTTTGCTCAGCAGGTGTTTCCACAGGACAAGGACTCGCTAAGCAAGTGAATGGGTGGTTGAGATGATCACTCCACCAGAGAAGGGTCCCAAGGCTCCTGTCACATTTCCTAGCCTTAACTTTGGCCCCTGGAGCTCCCTGCAGCAGCTGGGGACCAAGAGGGATAACAAGGAAGAAAGAAGCAAGTAGACTGGAATGGTGCAGCCCAAGCATGCTCACTCCTGGCTCCTGCTGTGCAGCCATGAGCCAGCACTCTAGCTCTCTTAGACACTTTTTTTTTTTTTTTTTTTTTTTTTTTTTGGTTTTTTGAGACAGGGTTTCTCTATGTAGCCTTGGCTGTCTTGGACTCGCTTTGTAGGCCAGGCTGGCCTCAAACTCACAGCGACCCGCCTGCCTCTGCCTCCCAAGGCTGGGACTAAAGGCGTGTGCCACCACCACCCGGCCCTCTTAGACACTCTTATACAGAGTGGAGAGGGATGATAAAGGTATCCTGGCCTTTGTGGACTGTGCACAGGAGAAAGTGCTGTAAGACACACAGGCACATGCCCAATGAGCAAGTTTTATGTTCAAGCAAGCCTTCTTTCCAGAATATTCTGAGGGGCCAAGGGGTATCTCCCAGAGTGTTCTTGCTGGGGGTGGGGAGGCTTCAACTACCTGGACTACAAAACTCTAGGCCCCACCAGACGCTCTGTAGGAACAAGCTCGTGTCACCGGCTGGCTGTGACTGCCTGTGGCTGGCTGGGCATGCCCTCAGGCAGGCCTGGTCAGCACTACAGGAGGGCTGAAGCCACATGAACTCCACCCACCAACCAGAAAGTCAGCCCACTGAGCAGAACGCTAGAGCCCCTGAGTAAGTCAGCAGCTCGCTACAACCCCCTTAAAGGACAGCACATGGCTTGTCCTCAAGGGTGGTGCCAGCAGGCTGGGACCTTAACCACAGAGAGGCCACTTGACATCCCAGGATGGAGAAACCAGAAAGTCAGGAGCAACATGTGCTGGTCCCGTGCAGGTGAGGCTTCGAGGAAGCAGGCATCGTCCTCAAGAACCTGGCACATCCTGGAGAGAGTAGAAGTGGCCTATGATACAGTAAGCCTAACCCCAGGTAGAGAGGAAAGAGACAGAGACAGAGAGACAGAAAGAGAGAGAGGGAGAGGGAGGGAGAGGGCGGGAAGGAGGGAGGGAGGGAAGGAGGGAGGGAGGAAGAGGGAGAGAACGTACCACACTCACAGCGGGTAGAGGACGCTAGGCCTAAGGGCTGTGGCACCTGATTCACCCACACAGGAAGCCCAGAGCTGGGAAACACATGGGGTGGCCACCAGAGGTGGGCGCTGCATGCTCTTTGGTCATACGACTGATGTTATTTGCTTCTGGTCTGTTTTGGGGTGCTGGCGATGAACCCAGAACTTCACTGTGCCTGGGACACACACACTCCTGCTTAATTGGTCTAAACCTTATCCTAGAGCTTCCGTGAAAGCCTCTCTGACCCTGAGGCCCAGCGTGCTTCATCCACAAAGCAGTGGGAACCCAGGTCCTTCTATTCTTTCCTTAACTCAGAGACTTGTGACTGAGGCCCAGAAGCCCACCAACTGCACATAGGGCTGCGGCCTATGGCAGGAGAGAGTGGCATGTGCCCATAAAGCCACCTAGGTCACCTCATCTTGGTTCTGAGTTGCCCATGGCACTCTGCCTGTCCTCAGTCTGGACTGACAGCTCCTGCCACAGCCTGAGGGCATGCCCATAACAACCCACAGCTGCCCCTTTGGAGCAATGTGGACTCCACTAGAGACTCCTGTGTGTGGAATACCCAACAAGAGCCAGCCCTGGGGCCTCCACCCAGGATCATCAGAACAGGGCAGAGGACAGTCAGGAATGGATAGACCCTCAGCTGGGTGAGAATTCGGAGAGAGGCACGGGGTGGGGGGAAAGAGAAAGAGAAAGACAGAGACAGAGACAGACAGACAGACATATAGAAACAGAGACAGACAGACTGAGGCGGGGGGGGGGGAGGGAGGGAGGGAGGGAGGGAGAGAGAGAGAGAGAGACAGAGAGAGAGAGAGACAGACAGACAGACAGACAGACACAGAGACAGAGACAAAGAGAGAGAACTCTGCAACAGATGGCCAGAGGCAGGGCCATGTTCCCCTGGAACACAGATGGACTAGAAAGGGAGGGAAAGGAAAAGTGAGAGGGGAGAGAGAAAGGGGGAAGGACGGAAAGAAGGAAGGAGAGAAAACAGTACGTGAGGAGGGAGGAGGAGGTTGGAAGAATACAGGACAGGGCCTTTGGGGCTTCCTCACAGGGCTGGGGTGCAGCCAAGAGGTAGAGGTAAGAGGGCCCTAGCGCTGGCCTCCTGTCAGCCAAGCCTTATTCCACTGTGGGCCCCAGAGCCCAGCGTCTAGACTGGGATGTGCCTGGCAAGAAAGTGAAGGGCCCTAGGATTACTTGCCAGGCTCCTACTGCAGGCTCCCATGTGGGCAACGATGTATACCTATGCCCCAGCACGGCCTGCGGGACCTGGGGCCTCTTTAGAGAGGGGAGGACAATTTCATCTATGGGACCCGGGTATCAAAGGGCACCCATAAATGCTAGTGTCCTATCATTACGACAGGGTCCATGTCCTTCTTAGCTGGCCAAGAGCCCTCCTCAGTCTCATACCTTTACCCAGCCATGGCTCTGTGCCCAGGCCTTGGCTCCCCAGCAGCCAGGCAGCTGCTCCCTGGCCTTGGGGACAGGCCCCTGGGACCGTGCCACGAGAGCAAGGCCCATAGAGGATGCTGCGAAGAAAGAGTGAGGTGTCTGACCCAGAGATCGATCCCAGAGTGGGGCCAAAAAAAGGGGGGTTTCTGTCTCAGGTAAGGGGCAGCCAGACTAGCCGTTCCTCATCCAGGATAAGACCCGGGTCCCCAAACAAGCTTGCCAAAGCAGCACCTCACACCACAGGAGACACAGCCACCCATGGCACCCACGCACCACATCTGAGCCTGCTGTGACTTTGTTCTTCCCACCACCGTGATATTTGCCAGAAGTTTCCTTTTCAGAAGCTAAAAACAACAAAAAAAGTCACTTTAAAAAACCTCTAACACCTGCAGATAGTAAGAAAAATATATCTAGGGAATTCTTTTGACTTTTACTTTGGGGCAGGGTCTCAGTAAGCTGTGTAGGCTAGTCTTGAGCTCACGCTGTAGCCCAGGCTGGCCACGAACCAGTGATTCCCCCTGCCTCAACCACCTGAGCAGCTGGAGTGAGGCCGACTGCTAGGGAATTCTTCTCAAACCAAAAGCAAAACCAAACCTCCAGGGTACGCGGCTGGCCAGAGGGCCATCAAACCACGTGACAACAGACGTGTGGCCGACCAGCTACCCTCTCCATCACAGGTGCACATCACACAGGGTCACATGCAGGAAGTAATGTTTAAACTACATAGTCCAGAGCTGACTCGGTTGGGGGTATGGTGGTAAAGTCCTAATCGGCAGGCAATGAAATCAGGCTTGGCAGTAGGGCTACAAGCCCAGCACTCAGGAAGCTGAGGCAGGAGGATCACTACAAGTTGAAGGCTTGCATGGCAGCATAGCGAGACCACATCTTATAGCTAAAAAGAAAACGGAGGGCTAGGGCTGGAGCTCCACGGCAGAGGGCCTGTCTAGCACACAGAAGCCAAGGGTTTCACCCCGCATGCTGCCCAGAGCAAATACAAGCCACAGCGGGTGCTTCTATAAACACCTCTGGTCTTGAGGGCTCCAGGCCAGAGAGTCGAGCTCCACAGGATGCAAAGGGACAATATTCAAGTCTCTCTGGGGATTAAAGTCTGCCAACGGCTCTACCTACATCTGTTACAAAGTTGATTGGCACCTAGAGTTCATGGAGTTCATGGAACAGCATAGCATGGCTGTGCTGGGGCTGGGGCTGGGGACCGGGACCTAATGAGGACAGAGAATCCATTTGGATGGCCAGTGCTGGGGGGTGGAGGGGGGTGGAGCATGAAGGCTTACTACTACTGGACTACCTAACGGAGCAGGACCAGTCGCGCTCACATCGTATGAGTTTCATCACAACCAAAATATTGAGGTTTTAGAGGGGTGGTGGTAGTACATGCCTTTAATCCCAGCACTCAGGAGACAGAGGCAAATGGATCAATGTGAGTTCAAGGCCAGCCTGGGCTACAGAGTGAGTTCCAGGACAACCAGGGCTACATTGTGAAAACCCTATCTCGAAAAACAAAACGAGAAACAGACAAACACAAAGTGGGACTAAAGAACACACACCATTCCCTCCACATGACCCCCCCGCCAGCCCACACTCGCCTGTGGCCCCGTGGTTAAGCCACACTGCACACGAGTTACTTGACCACAACAGGCCACAGCCCAGAGCACATGTTGGGATCTGGGATCCGCAGGTTCAGGCGCTGCCTCATTGTGAACTGCTGTGTGACGTTGAGTATGAGCAAACAACAGCTCTGATTGGTGGCCCAAGACGGTGGGTACAGGCCACCACCAGGGCAGTAGATTAAGGTGCTCACACATCCAGTAAGACAGCTGGCTTACAACAGTTTCAACTGTAGCATTGGAATGCTGGAGGAGCCCTCTGGGACACAGAGAAAGACAAGATCCTCTGAGAGGTCCCCGAGAGGTCCCCAAGAGCCCCACAGAGATGTAAAGTTGGCTTTTCTTTCTTTCTTTCTTTCTTTCTTTCTTTCTTTCTTTCTTTCTTTCTTTTTCTTTTCTTTTTTTTTTTAGATGTATTTATTATGTATACATTGTTCTGTCTGCATGTATACCTGCAGGCCAGGAGAGGGCATCAGATCACATTATAGGTTATTGTGAGCCATCGTGTGGTTGCTGGGAATTGAACTCAGGACCTCTGGAAGAGCAGTCAGTGCTCTTAACCTCTGAGCCATCTCTCCAGCCCAAAAGTTGGCTTTTCAAAGTCAGTACCACTGCAGGGTAAAAATGAGAGCCAATCCATTTGAAGGAGGCAGGTACAGCAGAGTGACGGAGGTGTCTGAAGCAGGTGATGGAGAAGGTGAAATTGTCCTCAGACAGTGGAGAGGGATGACAGAGGAGGCAGGAAGGTGACAGCCCCTTGCTATTCTTATTTAGGGAGCAGAGAGAAGAGGTGATGTCAGGGTCAGTAGGTGGCCCTGTCTTCAGGTGAGGAGTCAAAGGCCCCAAACCTGGCAGCCTGCAGTGACCACCCACACAACCCCTGGCTGCTGCTGGGACCACTGCAGTAGGCTACTCCGTGTTACTCAGGCCACCTGCCTGCTGAGGTCATTTGCCTCTCCAAGGGGGTCTCCAGGTCCCCTGAACCCCCAAACCACTCTCCAACAGGGGCTGTTGGGGACATCACACACCCTCTGAGGAGAATGCCCCACTTCGGGACTTTTTGGAGGCAGAGCTCCCAACTTAGCCTTTACAGAGAAACACAGGCGGAGGCGTAAACTCTGGTTCCCACCCAAGGCAGACTGACAGACGCAGAAGAGAGGGGGGGTAAGCGCGGGGGGGGGTAGTCAGGGAGCACCCCTCCTTCCTGCAGCTCGCCAATCCTCTGGGGTCAAATAAACACAGCAGACGCTCTGCCGTGTGTCCCTGGGCGGGGGTGTTCATGTTTCTAAATGAACACCTCCCTCCTGCCAGACTTCTGGTCAAAGCTCCAGCTGTCCCTGCTCGCTCCACACAGCCCTGCCACCAACAGAAGGACTGCTTGTCCCAGCCAGGCTCCACCCAGCAAGGGAAGCCACAGGAGACAGCCCTGGATACAGGCCCAGGCTGCACAGTGCAGGCCAGGAACCACCCAACCAACGGGGGCACCACCATATCTGCAGAGGTCAGATGTCCAGAGCAAGTGGGTACCACTGGGGAGATGGCAGTATGGCCAAAGAAGGCCCTGGCGAGCCACACAGGAACCATCAGCATCTCCCCATCCATCCTGACCAGTAGGATCCAGGCCGCTGTCCAAGTCCTGTACATTAGATGCATCTGTGTTCTGCCTGTTCTCTCCCACCTCAAGGAGATTAGGGTGTCCTGTTGTCCAAGGCTCTGAACATTCCCACCCATTCCTGAGCCTAACCATAGCAGGTACACAGATGTGGTATCCTGTGGCTTACCTGGCAGGCAGCTGCCAACCACTTACAACCTTATTCACCTGGCCGTCAGAGAGTCTATTTCCCTTACAGCCAGGAGAACAGGGTTTCTTTCCCCCTGGAATAAGAAGCCTGGGCCAGAAGCAGAAGCCGCTGCCAGCTCATAGAACAAGCTGCCACTAATAGCATCAAGAAACCGTCTGTACCACACAGAGAGACAGCCACTTGACACCAACCGACAGGCTGCACCTCTCAATCAGCAGGCTGAGGCAAGGCCCCAGGCTGCGTACCACTGGGCTGCCCCATGCTCCAGAGACCTCCCCCATCCACAGCCTCAGAAACACCCCACATGCCAGTAGATTAGGGATCCTCTCCCCAAGACGAGACTGAACAGGGACCCAGGAGTGGGGCTGGTCCTGGTGGCCTGGCGTGTGGCGTTTACAAAGGGCCTCAGAAAGGCTGCCGTGCTAGTGGCTACCATCACCTACCTCCCAACGTGCAATTTGAAGAGCTACCTGGACTGGGATTCCAGGCCCTACACTGGGGTGACATCAGAAATTCAAAAGGTGGGAGGGCTCCAGGCATAATAAACCTTCCCCCAGCCCACGCAATCCCCCATAGACTGACTCCAGCCCAGTTCTAGGCCTGCTAATTGGAACTATTTCCCATTACGTCTACTCCACCGGGCTTTCCTCGGGCCTAGGCCTTGCTCTCCTGGTGCTCAATAAATGAGAAACCGCTTGTCTGAAAATATAGAATTTAGATGGCTAGCTCAAATTCAAAGACAGGTAGCAGGGCTTGTGTGGGGTCCCCAGAGGACTCCCCCACCCCTTGCAGGACTTGTCCCCAAGGACTGCCACTTCCAAGATCTGCGATACAATAGACACGCCCCAGCATGGTTGGGAGAAACCTAAGCCAGGCTGACCTTCAAATTCAGTTAAAAATGGATTTTGCTGATCCTAATAAAAGATCCATTTAGCTCCTGAATAAAGGAACAGATTCCTGGCGGCCCCACACTTGTAAACATGCTCTAAACCTGGGTTCTGGGGCTCCCTTGCAAGCTGAGCCACCGCCACTGTACTGCGGGGGGTATCTGGCCGGGGTCGCTGCTCAGGGCTCCTCAGGCCTGACCAGCAGCAGCAGCAACTGGGGAAGTGCAGGCTGTGTCCACCCACCAGGGAACAGCTCCAGGAAGCCTCTTCTGGAGTCCAGAACACTCTCAACGCCCGCTGTGGGCACAAGGAAACAGGCGCCAGCCACCCTCAGACAGGGCTCCTTTTTCTCTCTGGAGTTTAAACAAGTCTGAGGCACTCCCCACAGTGAGTCAGGTCACAGAGCGCAAGAGCCTATGAGCCCAGGGCCACGGCCTCCTTGCCAATCCTTCAAGGGAGCCAGTGCTTGCAAAATCCATGCAGGTCCCTCCCAGAGCCCCCTAAATCCAGACCAACACAGACATGAGGGGAGTACAGAGCCTGCTGTCCCTGCCAGAGGTGAAGTCACCCTAGTACTGCTCTCTCTCTCTCTCTCTCTCTCTCTCTCTCTCTCTCTCTCTCTCTCTC
>OU015753.1:8070678-8093372 GCA_907169655.1 Acomys percivali
CTCTCTCTCTCTCTCTCTCTCTCTCTCTCTCTCTCTCTCTCTCTCTCTCTCTCGCTTTTCCTTGGTAATATTGGAGATAGAATTCAGGGCCTCCTGTATGTAGCTGAACCACAGTCCAGGGGGTGGGAGGTGGGAGGGGGAGAGGGGGAGATCCTAGGCAGGGGCTCTACCACCAAGCTATTCCTCAGCAATTCACAGGCAGGGGCCCTGTGGATGAACCACACCCCCAGACCTCTTTTCCTATTTTCCTTTTGAGACAGGGTCATGTTAAGTTGCCCAGGCCAACCCTGAATTCACGCTATAGCCCAGGTTAGCCTTAGAACTCAATCTAGCCCACGGCAGCCTTGCAATTGCAATCCTCCTGCCTCTGTCTCCTGAGTAGCCATAGTGACAGCTCTGAGCCACCAAGTCCCTGAGCTTCCTCCCAGGAGACCTTCATCCTATCATTAGCTCCACTCCCTTCCCCAACTCTCTGAAATTCACTTGGCCGAGGGTCTGTCCTGCCCCAGGGTGACAAAGACCCCCAGTTCTCCCTGCAGAATATTCAGTAGTTTGCTATAAACACTACTCTGTCAGCCGCCAGGCACAGCAGGTCCCTAAGGGGCTATGCATACCCAGGATTGGTATAATGAAGTCATCTAAAGATGAACCAGATTGTGTCCAACGGGACTACAACAAACCAACCAACCAACCAAAAAAACAAAACAAAACAAAGCAAAAACAAACAAACAAACAAACAAAAAAACCAGCTTCCAGCTGGGTGCAGAGGCACATGTCTATAATGCCTGGGAGGTGGCATGATCTCAGCAAGGTTCAAGGTCAGCCTGGGCTACAGTGCCAAGTTCAGGCCATAGGGAGCTATATAGTGAGACCCTATAGCAAACTGCTGCTAAAAAAAGAAGAAAAAGAAAAAGAGAAGGAGGAGGAGGAGGAAGAAGAAGAAGTTGTTTAAAAACAAGAGAATGAAAGAGCGAGAGAATGAGAGACTAGTACCATCTAAGCCAGCTTTCGCTCTCCTGTCAGCCTTCCGAGATGTGTGAGGTGGTCCTGAGCCCTGCAGCTGTCTGGTCTCAGGTTGAAGAGCTCGTGGGGCTCATCTTGGCCACCAGGAGCCACGCAGCAGTGGACAGGCCCATTCACATGGCACACTCAGTCCCCTGGCTTCTGCGAGGGCCTTCCTATCACATTCACCATGGGTTGCTAAAGAAACAGTGAAAGCTGCAGCCCATGCGCTGTGTGCTTGCTGCCGGATGCGACGTGGCTGCTCTGGGAATCTGGGAGGCCTCTTGCAGCTCTCTCTCCTCTCCCAGGTCACATCTCCTGTAAGGTTCTGGCCTGTTTGCGTCTCGCCTCTCCTGCCAACTGGCTTATTGCTGCCTCTTAAACTAACTCCTGTCT
Source organism: Acomys percivali (assembly GCA_907169655.1). NCBI lineage: Eukaryota > Metazoa > Chordata > Mammalia > Rodentia > Muridae > Acomys > Acomys percivali. The sequence continues at coordinate 8,072,077 of OU015753.1, forward strand.
TAAGACCGTCTTTGAATACACAATGGCTTCTTATTGCTCAAGTGAGGGGAACTCAAGGCCCTCTGTATATTGAGAACAAACAAACATTTAAAAACAAACTGTCTGGGACTGGAGAGATAGCTCAGCAATTAGGTGTGTGACTACCTTTTTTTTTTTTTTTTTTTTTTTTTTGGAGCTTGACTACTCTTACAGAGGACCTGAGTTTGGCTCCCAGCCCCCACATTAAGTAGCACACAACCTCCAGCTCCAGGAGTATCTGATGCCCTCTTCTGGCCTCCATGGGTACTGCACTCACAGATACATACCCACACACAGATGTATACTACATAATTAAAATAAAAATAAATCTTTTATTTTTACATTTTGAAATCTCAGCAGCCTAACCCAGAAACTCCATCAGTGTTTTCTTCCCATCTATATACGCAGAGGCCCATGTGGTAGCCACATGCCACATGACTGGCTTGCCCACGGATGTGCCAAGAAGTCCAGGATCAGGCAGAGGTCAACAGAACTGGGTCCCAGCCATATACCCTTGGTAAATGGGCTCTTCCTTGTCAAGTGAGATAGGACACAGACCCCCACACACATCCATATGTAAACGCACACAAATACATACAGGGTTTCTCTGTGTAGCTTTGGCTGTCCCGTAGACCAGGCTGGCCTCAGACTTTAGAGATCTGCCTTCTGCTGTCTTCTAAGTGCCAGGGTTTTTTTTTTTTTTTTAAGATTTTTTTTTATTATTATGTATACAATGCTCTGCTTGCATGTACTTCTGCAAGCCAGAAGAGGGCGCCCTATCACATTACAGATGGTTATGAGCCACCATGTGGTTGCTGGGAATTGAACTCAGGACCTTTGGAAGAGCAGGCGGCGCTCTTAACCACTGAGCCATCTCTCCAGCCCCGTAAGTGCCAGGGTTAAAGGTGTGTGCCACACCACTGCCGCGTCCCTGTATCTTTTCTCATGAGTGACTTTATACCAAACAAGATGGAAAGTTTTGGAGGAAACCCGAGTGTTTGTCAGGACTTGGCTGGCCTCTATGGCTACCCCGGGACAAATGTCCCTACACAGGACATTATGAATGAGACCTAAGAGCTGGTCTGATAGAGGAACTATACTGAGCATTCAATACTCTCTCACTCTTAAGGCAGGTTCTGTGTTGTCCAGGTTAACCTCTAACCCCAGATCCTCCTGCCTCAGCCTCCCCCATCTGAAGCACATGTGCTGGATATGCTGTGACCAGTGGGCTCCCCCAAGCTCAGCTAAGCATCAGACACAGACCCATAGGCATTAGCCACCGCCTCTAGCTCCTACTGCCTGAGAAACAGAGGCCAGTCAGCATGCCTGTGAGGCCCTGCTGGCCAGAGCCACAGGAGACAGAGACTCCTGCAAAGCCATCCACACGTGGAAAGCCAGACATCACGGTGGCCAGGGCCACTGTGAAAGCTGGGCACCTGGGAACACGTAACTCAGCTGTCACTCCTCTGACAGAGTCTATCTTTCTCACCTACAGGCGACCTCAGGACACAGGCACCACCGTTATCTCTGCAATACAGTTCTGAAACTATAGCATGGAGAAGGTGTGTAACAAGGCAGAGAACACACAGTGGACCAGGTGCAAGGCTCAGGCTTGAACCAAAGCATCACACCCTACAGCCCATAGCTTCAGCCCCTCTAAAAGGCCAGTGTACACGGAACAAAAAGCACTGGGCACGTGATGCCCAGCATCATCCCACTGTGTCACATACTCACACGCGTGCACCTGGGGCCAAAACACAGCTGGAGGCAGTTCTGTGGAGGGGGTGTGCCATTTTTTTTTTCTGACTACCTTTCTTTTCCTACACGCTGTCGGCAGCGTGAATACATCTCTGTCTACAGCCCTGTCCTCAGTGGTCATGTCCCACTCTGCACCTGCCTGGAGCCTGTAGACTTCAGGTCTGTGCCAATGGCAAGGACCCGGCCTAAGACAAAAGTTCCCTGTGTTGCTTATAATACCCCCTACTGTGGCCTGCACCCCAAGATGCTGGTATGGGTGTGGCTGCTGAGACCCAAACCAGGGTCCTCAGGAAGGAAGAGCAGCCAGAGCTCTCAACCACTGAGCCCGGGGGTAAGACACTGAGCTATGGCTCACACTTGAGTGTCTCAAATACAAGAAAATCATGTCCCCATGACATCAGGAGCTACCTGAGTGATCAGGGCTCAGGATGACAGCACCCGAGTCCCCTCTCAGCAGAGGGAAACTGAGGACGGTGTGACTAGTGTAGCCTCCAAGCTGTGAGGCCTGATGGTGCCTGCGTGTTCCTCTTCTGTTCCTTTCTGAAATTCCTACAACAGCAGCAGAGTAACAGCCGGTTACTAACAGGACACAGGGCTTCTGATGCCAGAAACCACTCTACGCACCATCCAAGTGATAACTAACTCAAGCCCCTCCTGAGGCATTAACAGATGAAGACGCTGAGACACAAAGAGAAAAAGCTGTGTGCCCAGCACCCCTCCGCCAGGGAGTGCAGCAGCATGACTTGCTTGTATTTATTTTTATTTTGTGCATGCAAGTATTTTGCTTCCATGTTATGTACACCATAAATGTTCTGTGCTCAAGGGAGCCAGAAGGGGGCGCTGAGCCCTCGGGAATTGGAATCATAGTGGGGAGGGAGGTTATGGGTGTGGCTGCTGAGACCCAAACCAGGGTTCTCAGGAAGGAAGAACAGCTAGCATTCTCAACCACTGAGCCATCTCTCCAACTCCTGGATCTTGTTTGTCACCATTACGATTAGGAAGTTTCGCTGGGCCTGGTGGTGCACACCAGTAACCCCAGCATTCTGGGAGGCAAAGGCAGGCAGATCTCTGTGAGTTCAAGGCCAGCCTGGTCTACAAAACGAATGAATGCAGGACAGCCAAGGCTATCTCGAAAAGCCAAAAAACAAACAAACCTTTAAAAAATAAAAAATTAACCAGTTTCAAATTTTTCAATGGGACCTTGTGAGATGAACCAGACCACAAAGAGTTTGTTGTGCAAACTCGCCAGTGCCCATGTAGCCAGGGGCAGCAGCTTGCACCTGACCCAGTGTCTCCCAGAGACAGGAGGATCCCTGTGGCTCCCAGGTCAACAAGAGACTGTCTCAGAAGATAAGGTGGCAAGTGATTGGCGAACACAACAGTGGACAGTGACCTACAGCGTCTGCACACACTCTAACACATGTAAGTGTACACACACACACACACACACACACACACACACACACACATCATCTGTTGACAGATAAGGTTGAATGTGAGAGAGATCGTTAGCCATGCTGGCCACAGCATGCTACCCCGTACCACAACACAGGTCCTCCCGCCTGTGGCTACTCAGCTTTTCATGCCTGCTTGGCAGAAGTGGGTGGGGCAGTCTCTGCGGAAAGCAGTCTGTCACAGCAGTCCCTTAAGAGCTGAAGACCAGAGTGGACCCAGCAGCCCTACCCACTAGCCAAACACCTGACAAGCCAAGCCAGGTGCAATGGACACACACCTGTAACCCCAGCACTCTAGAGGCTGAGGCAGGAGGATCATCACTATGCATTCAAAGCTAGCTTAAGCTGCACAGTGAGATTCTGTGGAAGAGAACGGTGTGGTAGTGGTGGTGGGGTAGTATCTATATAAGAACTTGTGTATGAATTCTCATGGGGCTGGAGAGATGGCTCAGTGGCTAAGAGCACCTGCCCCTGCTACTCATGCAGGGGACGCAGGTTCAGTTCCCAGCACCACCTGGCAGCTCAAAACCATCTATGACTAGCTCCAGAGGATTCGATGGCCTCTTCTGGCCTCCAGGGGCACATACATGCAAACACTCACACACATTAAAAAAAATAAATAAATCTTTTAAAACACACGGACAAAAAGAATGTGACTATCCACCTCCTGGTGATCAGATAAATGAAGTTTGGCCTGTGTATAATGGAGTATTATTCGGCGGTGAAAAGGAATGAAAGCCTAACACACAGCAGTATCCATTCCCATCTGTGGGAACGACCCGCAGAGAGAGACCACACACCGTGTTTCCAGGGCCTCAGGGGACGGGGAAGGGCCCTTTCAGGGGTGGTGAAAATGACCTAAATTAAACAGGGCTGATAGTTGCACAATCCGTGAATGTCCAAAAATCATTGAAGTCCACGGTTTTAGAGGAGCTTTTGTATGTGAATGGCATCCCAGCAACGCCTTAACGAAGGGTAAATGTCTCAGACCACCAAGCTACACCTTAAACCCGGTCGCTTTTTATAACAATGAAACTCACACAGAAGAAACTGGCCAGGGCTCTGGCTGGGCCTCAGGCTGCTCTAGAGGTGCAAGGGGTGGGGGTGGGGCACTGAGCCCTCTGAGCCCTGGGCTGGGGAATACCACAGGGGCTTGTCAGTTGTGTACTGGGGCGGGGGGGTGGGCTCATCCTGGTGGACCACCCACTTCCACAACCCCATGGACAGGAGGCCCAGAGGCAGAGACAGACTGGACTAGTGATACTTAGAAAAGCAGAGAACCCCCACACATTTCAAACAGTGTGTATAGAAACCAAAAGCTTAAGTTAGAGGAGGCCTACCATCCTCAAACTACAGCTCAGCACCCGGTAAGGAGCCGTAGCCACCCCCTCAAACGCCCTAACCCCCCGGCCCCCCCCCCCCCCCCCCCACCACCCTTCCCCCCCCCCCCCATCTATGGTCCTAAATGATGCCCTTTCTAAATGCATTTAAGAGAGAAAGGAAAGCTCAGGAGGTGATGCATGTTTCTATCTCCAGCACTTGGGAGGCAGGGGCAGAGGCAGGCAGATCTCTGAGTTGGAGGCCATTGCAGTCTACAGGGTGAGTTCCAGGACAGCCAAAGCTACATAGAGAAACCCTGTCTTGAAAAATAAGTGAATTTTAAAAAAGAGAAAAGAAAAAAGAAAAAGAAAAACCAAGGAGGAGTTTGTTTTTTTTTTTTAAATGTTGAAGTCTAGGGTCTGTGACATGGTCCCCACAGGTAATGACAGTCGCATCCATGCAAGTTTGAGGACCTGAGTTCAATCCCCAGAGCTCACTGGTGGGAGAACAAACTCCTAAAAATTGTCCCCCTGACCTCTATATACAGACTGCAGTGTGCACAGACATACATGTAAACACACACGTAACACATACATATATCCACACCCACATACATACATACATACATTACATACACACATCCACACCCACATACATACATACATACATATACACACATACATATGTGCGTACATACATACATGAACATATCCATCTAGGTACGGTGGCGGCTGCAGCCCTGTAAGCCAGCACTCAGGAGATGGGGCCAGGAGGCCCAGAGGTTCACTGTTACTCTCTAGTATATACTGAATTTGAGCCCAGCTAGACTGAGCCACTCCACACCTCGTCTCAAAAATGAAACAGAACAAATGCAGGGCCTGAGGCTCAGTGGGTAAGGCATTTCTGCACAAGCAGGAGGCCTTGAGTTTGATCCCCAGAGCCCACAGAAAACCCAGACCTGGCAGGGCTCAGGGAGGCAGAGACAGGAGGATCCCCGAGGCTCTCTGGGCAGCCAGGCAAGGTAAGCTGAGGAGCTCCATGTTCAGTGAGAGACTTTGTAGCAGCATACACCTTTAATCCCAACGTTCAGGAGGCCAATCATGAATTCAAGGCCAGCCTGGGCAACATAGCAAGTTCCAGGTCAGTCAGGGATGCATAGTAAGACAGTCTCAGGAGGGGGAAAAAAAAGGTGGGAGGGCTCAGAGGTTAAGAGGATCCCAGGTTCAATTCCCAGCACCCACATAGTGGTTCACAACCATCTGTAACGCCAGTTCTAGGGGGTTCTGATGTCCCTCTGGCCTTTGTGGGCACCAGGCATATGGGCACAGGCATACATTAAGGGAAAACACTCATACACATATGTAGTAGGACACTGTTATGTTGTGGGTGATTTTTTTCCTCCTGCCCCTTAGCTCCTGGAAGAACGACTCACATGGCTCATTAAATATTATACAAATACCTTGGCCACTTAGCTAGTCTCTCCTCTGACTAGCTCACAACCTAAAATAACTCATCTATTCTAATGTACATTCCGCCACGTGGCTGGTCACCTGAGCTCAGGCACCATGCATCCACCTTCCTCACATCTTGCCAACTGAATCTCCCACACCTGGCTATATCCCAGAATCCCTTCTGCCTGCCAGATCTCTCACCCCTGTGTCTTGTCTAGGCCATAGGCCATAGGGTTTTGCTTTGGGGTGTTTGCTTCTTTTGTCTTTTGAGACAGGGTTTCTCTGTGTGGCCTTGGCAGTTCTGGACTTGCTTTGTAGACCAGGCTGGCCTTGAACTCACAGAGATCTACTTGCCTCTGCCTCCTGCGTACTGGGATTAAAGGCGTGCACCACCACAATGGGCTAACTGTAGGCTTTTAAATTGCCAGGTGTTGCATCCATACAATACACAAGAGATTCCTTCTACACACATGAAATAAATAAACGTAAAACAACTTTTTAAGGAAAAAAATTTACAAGAGAGTGATTAAGGAAGGCTTCTAACAGCTCCCTCCATAAAGGACATGGCACTCTCCTTTCCCAGGAGTCATGTAGCCAAGGATGACCTTGAACTCCTGATCCTCCTGTCCCTACCCCTGGAGTGCTTGAGTGACAGGTGTGTGCTATCACGCCTGAGATCAAACCCTGGGCTTTGTGCAGGACAAGTGAGCATTCCCAACTGAGCCACATTCCCAGGACCCAGAGAAATAAATTTAATCTTTGCAGCGCCATAGGGGGAGGTCAGAAGTGGACCTCCATGCATGGTTTGGAAAAGGCCTGGTGTGCCGACAACTGTTTCTTCCTTGCTCTTAAGGATCTTGCTGTGCATTTGGAAAAGTGTACCATGTCCAAAAACGACTGGTCAGAAACTTCAGAGAGGCACAATTTCTATAATATACATTTCCAGAGCAATTAATAAACAAAATGAACAACTCTACCACTGCGGAGATACAAAAGTAGAAGGAGACAGTCATCACTAAGACTGGAATGAGAGAGGAGCCATCACCACAGAACCTACAGATGCCACAGTAACACGAGGGAGAGGATGGATGAGTTATACAAAACAAAAAAAAAAACCAAAAACCAAAAACCAAACCAACACACACACACACTGGACACATTCAAAAAAACAGAAATGACCAAAGCTGACCCAAGAAGACACGCAGATCACAGGAGGACCCTCCTTTCCACATGAAAACAACCCGGCAAGTTCCCGATGTGTGATGCAGGAGCAGGTGCCTGGCTGCAGAGAATTCTTCAACATAAGACTGGGTGAGGAGGTTTTGGCAGTTGTGCCTTGAAGAATTTCTATTTGCTGTGCCTTTTAAAGGCACACTTCATGCCGTTTTTTTATTGTTTTTTTTTTTTTTTTCCTTTCCTCCTACCCTCCCATTTTCTCTGAGACTTTGATCTTGCTAATTGCGGTTTTGCCAAAGGCAACGCTTTTCAGGAACGCCATTGCCATTCTGCCAAAAGAGCTGAAAAAAAAAAAAAAGGCAGGACAGAGGATGGGTGGCTGGCAACTCCACTTCAGCTGGAGTTGCCACTTCTACATGGTTGGCCAAGCAGGCTGACACACACAGGCCAAGAGCTGTGACACTGTGCCTGACAAATGGTAAGTTACCGGCAAACATGAAAGCAGTGCTTATGGCCAAGTGCCAAGGTCAGTCCGCAGAAGAGAGATGGCATCAGTAGGCAGGGGTTGGTCGGGTTGGCAGGAAAACAGGCAGAAGGAGGAGAGCCACTGCTGAGATGTGACAGCAAGGTGGGGACTGCCAGAACCTCAAGGAATGAGGAATCAGCTCCTGGACTTTGTGAAAAACAGGGGGTCAGTGCCTACTTTGAGTATTGAGCATCTGCTAACCAAACAAACAAACAAATAAATAAATAAACAAATGAAAAAGAAAACAAACAAGAATGCACCTATGTGCCAAACCTTGTACTGGGTTGTGAGAGGTAGAAAAATGTCCATGAGAGCCAGGAATGGTGGCTCCCACCTATAATCCCAGCACTGGAGATAGCAAGGCAGGAGGATTTCCATGAGTTCCAAGTTCAGCCTGGGCCACTAAGGGAAACTATCTCAAAAAAAAAAAAAAAAAAGAGAGAGAGAGAGAAAGAAAAAAAGGTAAAGTAAGATATGTGTGAGGATAGCACAGTGCTAAGGAGCACGGGTCTCTATAAATTGCCGATTCCTGTTTTTAAAGAGCTTTTTTTATTATTTACACGTGTGTCTTTGTGCATGCTTGCGGGTGAGTGGGCACCTGAAGAGGCCAAAAGAGATCAGATCCCTTGAAACTGGAGTTACAGTTGGTTGCGAGGCACCTAGTGTGAGTGCAGGGATCCGAGCGCCCATCCTCTGAAAGAACAGAAAATGTTCTCGATGAGACATCACTCCAGCCCAAATTCCCGATTCTTTTTATCCTCCTTCCTGTTCCTTCTTTTCAGGAAGGCCAACAGTCAAACCCAGCTGTGGTCCGGAAAGTCCTAACTCTTGACCCCAAAGTGTCTCACTTCCCCCGTGTCCTCGGGGCTCCTATGGATCATGGCGGAGCACAGAGCCTGGGCTTCTTGGCAACGGCTAGCAACTACCACGGGTCCTGAGGGCAGGAGGATTGGCTGGTTTTACACCAACTTGACACAAGCTACGGTCATCAGAGATGAGGAAGCCTCAATTAAGAAATTGCCTCTGGCAGGGCGGTGGTGGCGCACGCCTTCAATCCCAGCACTAGAGAGGCAGAGGCAGGTGGGATCACTGTGAGTCCGAGGCCAGCCTGGTCTACAAAGTGAGTCCAGGACAGCTGAAGCTACACAGAGAGACCCTGTCTCGAAAATCCAAAAAAATAAAAAGAAATTTAAAAAAAGAAATTGCCTCTGGAAGGTAAAGCTGTAGGCAAGCCTATGAAAGTCTTATAAGAACAGAGGCAGAGCAAGCCATGAGGAGCAAGCCAGTACGCAGCATCCCTCCATGGCCTCTGCGTCAACTCTTTTTTCGAGACAGGGTCTCTCTGTGTAGCCTTGACTGTCCTGGACTCACTTTGTAGTCCAGGCTGGCCTCGAACTCTCAGCAATCTGCCTGCCTCTATAACATTTCTGTGTGTGTGTGTGTGTGTGTGTGTGTGTGTGTGTGTGGTTTTTTTTTTTTAACTGATTTATTTATTCATTATGTATACAGTGCTGTGCCTGCATGTACACCTGCAGGCCAGAAGAGGGCATCAGATCACATTATAGATGGTTGTGAGCCACCATGTGGTTGTTGGGAATTGAACTAAGGACCTCTGGAAGAGCAGACAGTGCTCTTAACCTCTGAGCCATCTCTCCAGACCTTGCTTTGGCTTCCTTCAGGTACGGACTATAGCATAGAAGTACAAGCCAAATAAATCATTTCCTCCTCAAATTGCTTTTGGTCTTGATGTTTTACCACAGTAATAATACCTTAACTAAGACAGAGATCGAAGGAGGCCATTAGAGCCACGGGCTACAAAGATTGTCCAAAGTCCTACGCAGACAGACAGCGAGCCGATATACTGGCTAACTGAGCACTACACAACATCAGGAGCTTTCCTGGGGTCCAGGTGTCATGCAGAGGCCATGTACCTGAGTGTTCCTTCATCCCTTAGATGGGCACTGAAGCCCAGAGACAGGACGAAGGAGATGCTGGTCCCTGGTGCCCTGGCTGTAGCCAACTACCGCCTACTCCTTGAGGACAGGGTCACGGATCTCCCCTCCCTGTCTCATATGGTTGTTATGTTTTCTGCCCTGGCCACCCCTGCCTTTGCGAGCAATGTCACCTGCTCTATGTCCCAGCTCTGGGAAGTGGGTCCAGTGACTGTCCTGGTGCCGGAGGGAGAAGCCAGAAGCTAAAGAACACAGAAGAGCCGGGAGCCGTGGCACACACCTGTAATCCTAGCACTGGGGGAGGCCGAGGCAGGCTGATCTCTGAGTTCGAGGCCAGTCTGGTCTACAAAGTGAGTCCAGGACAACCAAGGCTACACGGAGAAACTCTGTCTCTAAAGTAAAACAAAACAAAAACAAAAGCACAGCAGGGGATGGGGGTGCCAGCCTCACTTTCCCCTCTGGATCACAAATGCTAAGTGCTTCCTTCCATCACCCCTCATGGCAACCCTGGTGCAGATGGGTGATGATGAAATCAGGTAACCAGGGAGCTAGGAGGGTTTTAACAGGGAAGTGTGAGAGATAAGTGCGGACACCCTTCCCTCACACTGATCCTCTAGGGTTCTGGGTCCAGCCCATAGCCACCTCCATCAAGGGATGGAAGCTACTGCCCCTGCTCCTGCCCTCCCTCAGCCAACCCCGGCCCTGCGCTGCCTGTAGCTGCTGATGTTGCATCTCACTGACCTGCTTAAGGGCCTGGTGCAGGGCAGCCTGAATCACGAGGGATCAGTCACGTCCCTTGGGGCTCAGAGCCCCAGGTACCTGCAGACCACAGAGCCAGCCTAGCAGCTGGGCCACTCCCTGCCACCCAGCAGAGCTGCAGGTGACAGAGACAGTTGCTCTCAAAAGGTGTAGCCTGGCAGAGTCTGCACCAACCTCAGAGTGGTCCCGTCCTGATGGCACTCAGCCTTGTCTGTCACCACAAGGTCACTCTAAAGGGGGCAGTAGAAAGAAAGGAACCAACCTCCTCATAAACTTGTCCAAAAGGCTCACCCAAGAAGCTTGTCCCTGACACTGTCTTGTCAGCTTCCCACACAGTGGCACGTCATCTCTGCGAATGCCTCTGCGGCTTCATTGAAGACGCCCTGCCCAGCCCAGAGTGTCTAAAGTCCCACCTGGGGGCCACAGCTTCCAGCTCTGGTTATCAGTCAACATGAACATTTGCTGTTGCCACCTACCTGTGCTGCTGACCCACATGGGGGCATGCCTCTCAGCACCAAGACCCCATCCACCTACCCAGTGACAGTTACCCCAGACCGAGGAACTGGAAATCACTCCCCCAGAGCCAACAACAAGAGCCACTTCTCTCCCCAACATCTGGAACCAAGAACAGCATGGACTCAATGGGTGAGTACATAATGAAGAACAGCAGAGCAGAGCCTCCCCCCCCCATACACACATACACAGGGGTCTGCCTACCCTGGGTGATGAGGCTGAGGCCAAGGCTGGGCTCCAAATGGCACTGCCTCCACGTGAGGGCACCTGAGGCAATTCTCAGTGCCCCACTAATAAGTAACCACTCTATGTGACTAGAAGAACACCAGTGTGCTTTCCGCTCCCACAGGAATGAGGACAGTTGATTCTGTCTCCGAGAAGTCCTCTCTCCGTGGTAGCCCAGATGGCCAGGGGTACAAAGTCAGACTTCCGGCCCCTGATGGATGGATGTCCACTGGCTGCATCCAGGCTTCGGCTAGCACAGAAGCGGGTTCCACCTTAACAAACACTTTGGGCCTGACACCATATGCAGCTGTACAGATGTGCTCTGAAGGACCTAGGTAGGCCCTGTTGTTCACACAAACCCTAGAAGTCACACGATCAGGTAAGAGGGAAAATAGCGTAGAACAGCAGTGACATACAATCTCTTGTAAGGGGTCTGTGGCAAGGCGTCTTAACCAATCAGATGTGACCCACAATATATCCTGAAGGTGTCAAGCCTCAAGCTGTCCTGGGCTGTCTCTGGGTCTTTGTGGCCTTTCTGGGCTTGATGATGGGATGGAGGCCAAGCCCCAGGAGTCCCATGCCCAGGTCATTATGTTGGATGTCTGAAAAGTCAGTCACCTTCACTGTGCCCCCTCCCCCGAAGGCAAGAAGCAAGTGAGCCCAAGGGTCTGGTTGGCTCAGTGTGCCGACTCTTCTGCTGCTGTTCTGTCTAGAGCCATGGTTCTCAACCTTCCTAATGCTACGACTCTTTAAGACAGTTCCTCACGTTGTGGTGACCCCAACCATACAATTATTTCATTGCTACTTCATAGCTGTAATTTTGCTAATGTTATGAATCCTACTGTAGATATCTGATATGCAGGATGTCTGATATGTGACCCCAAAGGGGCCATGACCCACAGGTTGAGAATCACTGGTCTAGAAGCTGGTGACAATGGCGGCCTGTAGACTCTTTTAAATCCAGGCTGGGAGGGTGGAAGCCAGGACCCAGCTTCCCCTGTAAGTGCTACCTGATCCTTCCCAGTCTTGTTAGTCTCTTGGTCCTGAACTGTCTTAGGTTCCTCAGCCTGGGCCTCCAACCTGCTAAGTGATAAGGAGCCCACTGCCACAGGACATCCGCCATCCACAGCCTCCCTGGGTGGCCAGAGGAGGGATGGGCAGTGTGGGGGGGGGACAAGCGGAGCCACCACATTAGCAGATGGCAAGAGGATCCCAGATAGGAAGAACACAGTGGACAACAGGGAGGATGGCAGGGAAGGTCAGGGGTCACCTGACCCACGTCGTCCAACTGCACCGGTCCCGACCCATCTGTCTCCTAGAGCGTGACCCGCAGGCAGACCCTGTGTGCCACATTCTGAGGGGAAACAGGGCTTTGGTGGGCAGCACCACTAGAGCACTGATTCTAAAAGGTGAAACACATCACCATACATGCCCATTTTACAGAGGTAAAATTGAGGCCCAGTGGACAGGTGTCCTGCCTATAGGCACTGCAAGTGCTGATGTGTGCTTGTATCTGGAGGGTAGAATCTGTGTGAAGCCAGGGACCGAGAAGCTGAGAAAGAAGCGACCATCAGCTGGGTCCCCAGCATAGCACTGTCACACATGATTCATCAGCTTGTGTTACATGGAAGCCACTGACAAAGTACACACACCTTGTGGCCTGTTGGTCCTTATGGCACAAGTTATTCTGGCCTGATTATGTCATCCTCCAAGGGCCAGAATCTCATGGTGTTATGGAGTGTGCCACTGTACAGTGAATCGTGTGTGTGTGTGTGTGTGTGTGTGTGTTGTATGTGAGTATTCGTGGGAGAGTGTGCAGGATATTTGCTTTATTGTTTACAGGTGTTTTACCTGCATGTATGTCTGTGCATCATGTACATGCACAGTAGCCATGGAGACCAGAAGAGGGCATCAGATCCCCTAGAATTGGAGTTACAGAGTGCTGTGAGCTGCCATGGGGGTGCTGGGAATTGAACATGGGTCCTCTGGAGAAACAGCCAGTGCTCTTGATGGTTGAGCCATCTCTCTAGCCCCTGTATGGTGAATTTATATCAATTTATTATTCTTTGGATGAATGTGGCTGGGTGGGGGAGGGGCTCCTGAATGCTGTCACACACATATGTGGGAGACCAGAAGACAACTTTGTGGATGGCATTCTCTCCCACTTTTACATGCGTTCCAGCTCTTCTGGCATTCAGGGAATTGAACTCAGGTCCTACTGCTTGCGCAGCCAATACCTTTACCCACTGAGCCATCTCGTTGGCCCCATGCAGTGAATTTTAGACCCCACCCTTCAGAGGGCAGACTCCCATTCCTAACCCCACAGCATGGCACCCACATACCACAAGCCAGGGCCTTAACATAGGACTGTCCTGGAGACCAGTCCTGCTACTGTGACAAATGGGGGAACTAAGTAACAACCACGTGGCAGACTAGAGGCTCCTTCCACACCGCCCCATGTGTTTCCTACACAGGTGACCCAGGAAACAGAAATTGAAGACCAAAGTTTTGTCCTTCTCCGCCGTCTGACCCGGACACCGATATGAGGGGCAAGAGAGACCTGAGCTCAGGATGTGGACTCTTCCACAGCCATAAAAACACAACCCGAGTACCACTGCCAGGTCTGCCAGAGACTCCTTGCAGCACGAACCCTGCCAGGGCAAGGTCCCAAGAGAGCTGAGCAGACATGAGGCCTGCAGCCTTGCAAACTCGGCTGGCCTTCAGCCCTGCCCTTTTCCCACCCTGCTTCCAGGGAAGGCTCAGTTTTTAAGACCTTTTGCCTTCACTTCCTCTTTCCCAGTAGGCTCCAATCTCCTCCAGGGTTAGCACAAGGCATCTGGAAAATTTATTCTTCTGAGCAGAAGGCTCCCACACCGGCAAGAAAACATAGACATCCCTTGGAGGGAGGGGTCCAGGGTTCAGAGAGGCCCACAGCTCAGCTGCCCAGCTGCTGCCAGGAAGAAGGTGCCAGCACTGTCTGGCACCTTCCAGAAAGATCCTAAGCTGGTACCCTGAGGACCTGAGGCAAATGGTGCTGGCCAGAGCCTCCCTGTAGAGTGGGAAGCTGGTGATGGCTGTGTGCCAAGAAGCAGGGGACAGAGCGCTCTGCAGACCTGCGATGTGCCTAGATGAGACGCAGTGACAGCTAGGCTTGAGGGCTTGGCCAGGTGACTCTTGGCAACAGGCTGGGGCACAGCAGGTACCGAACCGCAGGCTCCATTAGTCCATGTTGCCACAGTGCCTGGGAGAGGACAAGGCGGCCTCAAGGGGTGGCAGCCAAAGGCAGCACCTGGCCATAAAAGAGAGGAGGGGGCCAGGGAGAAGAAAGCGGGGAATGACAGGGACAACGGGGTCCCCTCCTCCCACAGGAGCTTCCTGGGCCTCTGGCCCTGAGAAGTCCAAGTGGCTGGGAGGAGTAGGATGGTACACACACAAATGAAGAGCCGGTGACCCTCCATGGCCTCCGTCACAGCTGGAGGCCAGAGGGAACAGAGGGCAGGACAGGGTAGAAAGTGGGACAGATTCTAGAACAGAAGCCCAGGCCCAGTGCTTACCCCATAGGAACTGCTGGGTGACCACAGCAAGCTACATAACCTCTCTGGGCTTCTTTCTCACTAAGACAGTTGGGGGGGTGGGGTTAGACCCTTCACAGGAGCATTGAGAAGATGTGGTAACCATGGATACAGGGAACAGCAGCCTGGGAGTCGGCTCCTCATGAGGCTGTCTCCAAACTCACCTCATAATCTGGCCACCCTACCATCTGCTCTGACAGGACAAACTACAGACAGAAGCGGCCATTCACAACAGCAACAGATAGCAATGAGGCATGCTGGGGAAGGGGAGCCATGTCCCTATTCTGCCATCACAAAGCGGCATCGTCATTCAACCATGGAAAGCAAGGCTCAGAGAGGTCAAGGGTCAGACCCAAGGTCACACAGCCTGCTTCTTGTAGAATGATTCGGGCTAGATCTATCTTATGGCAAACCTGGGGTCTTTCCACAGATCTCATGGAGCGGGGTGAGGAATGGGGGGGGGCAGTGATGCCAGGCCGAGCTGCCCTCTCTGGCCCAATTTAGCCACTGCCCAACCCGTGCAGCAACCAGGGTGGCGTGACCTGCAGGGCATCAAGCTCTAGAAGAAGACCAAATGACTGAAGGAGGGTCCCCGGCCGGCACCCCAACTGGAGGGTGCCATATACCATCTCCTTCCTCCCCTTCCTCTGTCTTCTTAGACACTCTTTTTCAGATGTTTTCAAGTTGAGTCACGCCAGGGAGAAGCTATCAGGGTTCCAAAATTCCAGGAGGTTCTGGAACATGCCATGTCCCTACCAAATGTCTCTCCTAGCCCAGCCCCTTGCAAGGCTCTTCTGCTTCATAGCTAAGTCCTCAAACAACACGCAGGAAGAAAGGAAGGCTAATTTGAAGCTCGGGGACCTAGGGGTGGAGATGGGGGGGATATGGGGGGACGACTCACGGAGCCAGCCTGGGGACAAGGGAGAAGCTGTGCCTATGCATCCACTCTTGACAGCCCGGGGAGCCTAGCCCTCTGCAGTGCACCCAGTCTGGCTGACGGCCTCACGGCTCTCAGCGCTGCGGGAAACAGCCTTTTGGACCTTCTGTGCTTGTCCCTCCCCAGGGACACTGCAGGCTGTGCCTGCCACCGGATCCCAGCATCTGGAACAGTGCCTGGCTCAGAGCAGGCTCTCTATAAATATTTGTGGGATAAATGGAAGAATAGGAACGCAGAGGAAGGGCAGAGGGCAGAGGGCTCCGTTCCCGGCATCCTTGGACCCTGGGAGCTCAATGACCCCTCCTTCCCGCCATCACTATAGAGGAGTCTGAGACATGCCTGCCACCCCCACCCCCCCACTGCAGCACAGGCCTTGCCCGGCCTCATCAATCCCTGAGGGCTGCAGACACAGCCCAGTCCCTTATGTACAGCATGGAGATCAAGCACTTCCTCCCTGCAGAGGCTACCAGATCTGGGGCTTTCTGTCCCTTCATCCCATGGCCAGGGCTCCAGGAGTCTTCCTGTCTCTGCACTTTTTTCTTACTTTACCAGGTTCCACTGAGACTCAGGCAAACTGTTGGAGCTAAGCCAAGGGGGAGGTCCTGAGCCCCAGGCTAGAACCCTCAGGCACCTGCTGGCAGTGAGAAGGTCAAAGGTCATGGGACTTACCTGAGTTTCAGTGTGGGAGTAAGAAGGTCCATGGGACAAGGCGAGCCAGGCCAAGGACAGGGCAGAAGGTGGCTGAATGCTCAGCTAAGCCCCCTGGGTGCACACAGGAATGGGCTAGGGGCCACACAGACTGCTATCACTTCCCTACCCCACCTGGTCTTGGGGGGGTGTGTGGGGGGACCCCAGCCTCTTTTGATTACTTGGGTTTCTGCACTGAAGTCAAACTGGCACAAGGTAGGCACTCTGCAGAGAAAACTTCACGCCCCCCAGGGAGCATCAACCACCCACACAGCATCATAGCAAACCTCCAGCAAGCACCCGGCCTGTGGCTGTAGCCTTACACCCTCAAAACTGCCCCCATGTCTTCTGTCCAAACAGAGAGGCATCAGGGGTGGCTTAGACACAGTGAGCTTGGCCTAGGGAAATTCAAATGTCCCCCGTTTTGTTCAATTATCAGAATGTCCCTACAAACCATGTGGCCCGCATTCCTACTTCTCAGCCAAGAGAACTGAGCTCAGCCAGAATGAAGACTTGTTGGCAGACAGCATCGCTGTGAAGACAGCAGCGGCAGGCCGGGACCAGGCCTGTCCTGCCCCGGAGCCAAGCTCTTCTTGCACTTCAGGCCCTGCGGAGCTGTCCCTTCCAAGACCTAGCAACAGCCTCAGCATCGGCTGTCACACACCTGTGGCTAATGAAAGGCTTGGTGTCCTATGCCAGAAGCAAGTGAGTCCTCGCTTAGTGAAAAGTGAAGAGTGGGGGTGGGGGTGGGGGGCTGGGGGTGTGCCATCAAAGCCTTAAGGGCACCTCCAGTCCAACAGCCAACTCTGGGAAGGAAGGATACGGGCAGTGTGTGAGTGGGGGGATTGTGAGCTGGGAAAAGGGTACCCAGGCACATCAGGGCTGCTTCCTAGGTCACCATTCAGGCCCAGACATGACACACACATACATGTGTACATGTGAGCACAATTGCGGGACCCGGACAGTTTACACAAAAAACAACCATTCCTGAGCTGGTCCGCCTACCCGCCCTGTGTCTCTCCGCAGGGCCCTGGCCAGTCACTGCCATAGAGGCAGGACAGGAGAGTCTGTTAGGAATCAGGATCCCAGCCCAAGGGTGGGACAGTGAGTGTAATTCAGACGCCTGCCTGTCATAGCCTTCACCAGGGCCACCTGGCCAGCTCCTGCCCCGGGTTCTTACAAAGCTGGGTCCCAACGTCCCAGGGCCCAAACTGCCTCCTACCAGGCAGTCAGAGGCATCCTGAGAAGAGCCCGGGCCTTGGCTCAGCTCCACAAAGAAGAGAGACTCTATCCACAGCAAAGGTTGTCCAGGCCACCAACCGAGTCCCGCACGCGCGCCCGTCCGTGTCCCACACCTACGCGTCTGGAATCTGTTGCCATCTGCTTCGTAAAGCCATCAGGAAGACTCAAAACGGAAGGGCGCTTGGGTGGGAATCTTGGGAAGAACACGAGGCAGCCAGGAGCTAGTGAGAGGAACTCGCCACGGGGACCTCCCGGTGACCTGAGTGGCTGCACTAATTACCAATGTTATCGGGCGGACGACAGCCTTGCCCTGAACTTCCTCCGTTTGATAGATTTTCGCGGCAACCGCCCAGCTTCAGCCCCCATGCCTGCTGATTCCAACAGCAGCTATTCTTCCACTCCTGCCCCCGAGGTCCTCCAACCTCCGGCCCCACGCCGCCAAGGTCAGCCAAGCTAGCAAACCAAAGGGAACATCTCCTGCTGGGACACGCCACGCTGAACCAAGGAACAGAGAGCATCTCTCCTTTTTGACAACACAGATGTTCCAGAAGATGAAAGCCACCGCTTACCTTTGTCACTCCTGGGGCTGGGGAGCTCCAACCCATGGGTCCCTGGCTGGCGAGCCCCTGGCCTGCACAAACCAGGGTCCCGCATTCCACGCAGGCACCAATGATCAGCTGCCGGCCGTCATCCACCAACAGGCTGTGGCTGGCTCTCAAGGTGTACAGGAACAAGGGCAGCCTGGCCACTCTCACTGACTTCAGCCCCAGACACCGTTTCTTCTCTTGTTGACAGAAGAAGCACACAAATGTGTCCACCTGGTACTGCCTAGACCAGGCGCTGACAGCCTGGTGAGCGGCTCTGGCTTCGTGCTGCAGCCATTGACCCAGCAGGTCATGATAGCAGAGCACACAGGTGGCCACCAGGCCCGTGGAGTCTGCAGGCCTGGCCCGTGGGGCTGGCGGATAGACAGTGAGGAAAGGAAAGAAGGGCTCCTTCTCGCCCAGGTGGCTGGCGGGATTCATACTTAGCTGGAACTCCTTGCCCGGCCCCAGCTCGGCCCCGCAGATGTAGCAGACAGCAGGCGGGCCTCCTCCCTGCGAAGAAGCAGCAGGCAGTTCGCTCAGCGTGGGGTCTGAGGCGGAGAAGGCTTGGTGGTACCTGCCCAGGAATCCTTGTACCGAGCTGATGAGCTCGCGATTGTGCGATGCCCGGTACAGGGCCCAGACGTCCTCCAAGACGCTGAAGCACTTGGGGCAGCTGCGAACCTCGCAGCGCTTGTTGGGAGGCCGAGCGTTAGGCGGGCACGGCAGGAGGCTGAGGAAGGGGAAATGCATGGAGCCCCCTGAGTTGCCATTAACGATGCGAGAGGGCACGGCCCGGGCATCCCGTGTACAGTCCTCCCCGCAGAGGTAGCAGGCCTCTCGCAGCAGCCCGGTGGTGGTGGTGGGCCCCTCCTCTCTGGGGAGTCTCCGGGCCTTGGAGGCCATGCCGGGGGCGTGACTGTTCAGGGGCACCACGTAGAGCCGCTGCAGGACCGGCACGTTGGCCAGCTCGAAGCTCTGCCACTGGTGCGTGAGGGACGAGAAGCAGCAGGGACACACGAGGGTGCTGCCCGCCTCAGTGATGGGCTGGGCGCCGGGCGGGGGGCTGTGCAGCCACAGAAAGGGAAAGAAGGGTGTCTGGGCGGGCGCCTCCTGCTTCTGCACGTGGATCTGCTGCTGCGATGCCGGCGACAGCGCCGACCCACAGACGTAGCAGCAGCGGGCCTGACTGTCCGCTGGCGTCCGGGGAGGCCGCTCTAGCCCTTCGTCCCCGAGGCTCCCGGCGATGTCGCTGCCCTCGGGGGTGCTACTGTGCTCAGGGGGCCCCGCGGCACGGCTGGAGGCGGCGCCGTCCGTGCCGTCGGGCGCAGTGGGGCCGGGCCAGGATTCCTGGACGCCCCTCAGCACGCTGGCTCGTGGCTCGGGAGCCCAGTGCGTCCCGGGCCCCGAGCGCCGGCGCCGGGCTCCGGACTTCGTGGCGTCGTGCGCATCCTCGGGCTCCGGCTCCGGCTCGGGCTCCGGCTCCGGCAGCGCGTCGGCGTCCGACAGCTCCGACAGCTCCGAGTCGCGCGCGTCCTCGGCGTTCCACTCGCGGGCCCCGCGCCGACCGCCCGCGCTCGCGTCGCACTGGTGCGGCCGCTTGAGCCAGTACACGCGCTTGTCCACGGGCGTGCGCGCGCGCTCGAAGGCGGCCCACTGCTCCGCCAGGAAGCAGCGGCACACGGCGCACACCAGCACGCAGCCATCGGCCGCGCTCAGCCCGCGCGCGCCGGGAGCCGGCTCCTGCTGCTGCAGGAACGGGAAGAAGGGCTGAGCGGGGCCCGCCGGCCTCACCGGCAGCTTCAGCTCCTTGCCGCGCGCGATGCCGCCGCCGCAGATGAAGCACGACAGGGCCGCGCCCGCCGCTGCCATGAGCCGCTGCTTGCGGGAGAGCGGCGCCGCCCGGCCGCTCATGGCCCGGCCGCCGCGCCCGCCTCCGCGCGCCCCGCGGTTGCCGCTGCTCCGGCCGCGCGCCCCGAGGCCCCGCGCCCAACTCGCAAAGTTTGGCGGGCGGCGGCGCGCACGCGGCCCGGGGCGCACCGAGGGTCTCCGCGGAGGTGCCCGGGGCTGCTGAGTCCCCGGCGGGTGGCGGCGCGGGCCCAGGCGGCGCCGGAGAGCGCGCCCGGAACGCAGCGGTGGCGGCGGGCCCCGGGCGGCTGCGGCGGCCGCATGTGCGAGCTCCGGCGCCGGCCCGAGCGTCGGGTCATTTAATTGGGGAGGAGGGGGGCGGGGCGGCGCGGGGCGGAGGGCGCGGGAGGGAGGCGGAGGCGGGGAAGCCCTCCCTCGCTCCGCCCTGCTGCCTGCCTCCTCCCGGGCTCCTCCTCCCCTGCCTCCTCCTTCTCCTTCTAATCCTCCTCCCCTTACCTCCTTTCTGCCCCTCCTCCCCTGACTCATCCTCTCCTCTCCATCCTCCTCTTTCCTCCTCCCCTGACCTCTTCTCTCTCCAACACCCCCCATCCCTTCACCCTGTCCTCCTCCCTCCCCACCCTCTCCCACCCCCCCTGTGTCCCAAACTATGGCACAATAGTGCTCAGCTCCTCTGTCTATTCTGTGTCCAGCAGGAGCCCGCAGTGATTCATTGCTCCAATTAGGGGCTCTGCAGCCCGTGGCTTGGGCTGTCTGAAGGGTCTCCTTTGGGACCCACGAAACCCATCAGCCGCTGCTGCTGATCTTTAAGGAAAGGTCAAGCCGGACACACTAAAGCCAGGTGAGGACAATGGGTACCTAGGGAGGCTTGGGAAGCCTCCCCCTCCAGGAACTGGGGAGGTCCTGGCCCTTTAGCAGCCCAGGGTTGGGGTCACCTTTCTAAGCCCAGTGCCCTAGTTTTGGAGACAGAGAGAAAAAGAGTTGTCTCCTGCATCACCCTGGAGACATAGTCCTCACAGCCTGCCCCGCCCCTCCCTCTGGCTGGACAGGGGCCACCAGATTACCCTAGGGGTAGAGGTAAGAAGGGTATTGTGCGTCCTTGTGCCCCTTTGCTTCTTGTTAAGGTGTTGCTGCAGAGACCACAGATACCCAGGACTTAATGTATTGAATGCAGTTACATTGAGGTCATTTAACCCAGAGACAGACTCTCTGCATGCCAAGTTCAGCACTGCTACATGCTTAGAAGCAAGTGTGGG
>OU015753.1:8114242-8145840 GCA_907169655.1 Acomys percivali
TGCATTGATGTGAGGGTGTCAGATCTTAGAGTTACAGACAGTTGTGAGCTGCCATGTGGGTGCTGGGAATTGAACCCGGGTCCTTTGGAAGAGCAGGCAGTACTCTTAACCACTAAGCCATCTCTCTAGCTCCCTGTACTCTCATTTTATGTGCTGCCTGCAAATGCAGAAGAACTGCCGGCAGTGGAGACAGCTACCACCTCAGTGAGAAACAGCCAGCTAGCACCTGCCACGGCACAGCACTCTGGGAGGAACTTGAGTCAAACAGCAGCACAATGGAAGGTGGCCAAGCACCAGAGGATGGGAGACAGGCTGAAGGAAATGGCTCCCAAGGGTCCTCTGGCTCCTTTCCTAAAATGCAGAGAATATCCTGTCCCAAGCGCCCTTCTCTCTCCAAGGCCTTATTTGCTGGTGTCCCTAGGCACAGGGCTAACCCATGAGAGCCGCAGCCAGTCCTGCGGTTCTATGGCCTTGACCATCCGAGATTTTTTTTCAAGGAGGACAGATTGTCCTTCCAGGCAGAGGGTCAGGGACAAACCGGTTGTCCACATGCAAAAGGATGAAGTCGGGTCCCTGCCTCACACACAGTACAAAAGCTCAACGAAGATGGAGGCGAGCTCTGCGATGAGGAAACCGGAAATGCGCCCAGAGTCCACCAGGAGGGCGCTGCGATCACAGAAAGGGTGGCAGCAATAGTATGCTACCGAACTTCCGTCAACGCTTAAAAAGGATGGGCGCCTAAAGAACCCTTCACAAAGCCCCAGAGAGATGGCTCAGTGGTTAAGGGTTCTTGCTGCTTTTGCAGAGGACCTGGGTTCGGTTCCCAGCACCACCTGGTAGCTCATAGACATTTGTATAACTCCTGTTTCAGGGGATCCGAAACCCTCTTCCCATCTCCAGGGGAAGCAGGCATGGAAGGGATGTACACATACATGCATGTAAAACACCCGTATGCATAAAATGAAATAAAAAAACCCAAAGAGAGAGAGAAACAAAGAAAGAAACATACACACACACACACACACACACACACAGAGAGAGAGAGAGAGAGAGAGAGAGAGAGAGAGAGAGAGAGAGAGAGAGAGAGAGCGCGCGCTGGCAGTCCTTGTGGCATAGGCATGTCATCTCAGATACTCTGGAGACTGAGACAGGAGGATCACAAGTTCAAAACCTGTGAGACCCTGTCTTTAAAAGAAAGAGGAGGAGGAAGAGGAGGAGGAGGAGGAGAAGGAGGGAGAGGAGGAGGAGGAGAAGGAGGAGGTAAAAACAGGGGCTGGAGAGATGGCTCAGTAGTAAAGAGCACTGGCTGTTCTTCCTGGGGACCTGAGTTCAATTCCCAGCACCCCGACAGCAGCTCACAACTGTCTGTAACTCCAGTTCCAAGAGATCTGACGTCCTCACACAAACGTGTGTGCAGGCAAAGCACCAATGCACATAAAATGAAAATAAACCATTTTTAAAAAATGAAAAGAAGCCAGGTGGTGGTGCCACACACCTTTAATCCCAGCACTCGGGAGGCAGAGGCAGGTGGATTGCTATGAGTTCAAGACCAGCCTGTTCTACAAAGCAAGTTCAGGACAGCCAAGGCTACACAGAGAAACCCTGTCTCAAAAATAAAAAAAATAAAAAAATAAAAAGAAGCCAGGTGGTGGTGGCACATGCCTATAATCCCAGTACTCTGGAGGCAGAGGCAAGCAGATCGCTGTGAGTTTGAGGTCAACCTGGTCTACAAAGCAAGTTCAGGACAGCCAAGGCTACATAGAGAAACCCTGTCTCAAAAAAACAAAAACAAAACAAAACCAAAAACAAACAAACAAAAAATCAAATACTTTTTTAGACCAGTGACTAGAAAGGACATTGGTCACTAAAGAAAGGACAGCAAGTGATGAGCAGGGAGTTGTCAGGGATGAGGGACGGGCTCCTCAAAAGCTACCACTGGAGCCAGTAGTTTCTCTACTGGGTGTGGAAAGCATGCACGCACACAAACACAAACATCTGCAGCAGCATTGGTCACAACTGTCAGAAGCGGAAACAACCAAGTCACCAACAAAACGTGAATAAATACAATGTGTGTGGAATATTACTCAGCCACAAAAAGGACTGAGGTCTGTGGCAGGTGTTATAACAAGGAATAACCCGGGACGGAGTGAGAGA
Source organism: Acomys percivali (assembly GCA_907169655.1). Classification (NCBI taxonomy): domain Eukaryota; kingdom Metazoa; phylum Chordata; class Mammalia; order Rodentia; family Muridae; genus Acomys; species Acomys percivali. The sequence goes on from OU015753.1 coordinate 8,116,397, forward strand.
AGACAGAGGTAGGCAGCACAATTCGTAGGACCCGTCTGCAGGAGTTGTTGTTTGGAATAGAAACATCCGTGGATGGGCCAGAGCTGCCTAAACCCAGGGATGGGGAGGTGGAGGAAAATGGGGACACTGTGGGGTTGACAGTGTGAGGCTATATAAACACTTCAGGATTCAACAGTAGCGAGGCTGCCCACCTCCACAGCTACACTGCGAAGTGCTGAACCATACACTTAGAGGCATGAGGGTGGGGAACACAAATTAAACCTCACTGCCCTGTAACGAAAGCCTCCAAAGGAGGCTGCCTTCCAGCTGGCTCGGGCCTTGCTGACCGAGTCTCTCCTCTTCCATATACATGCCTCTAGGCTGAGCTCTCTACCTCCCCCCCAGACATGCACTTTGGAACACCCTCTCTCTGCTGGCAGGCAAGCTCACTGGAGTGACAGAGAGGCAGGCCAGACCCCTCTATGAGGACACACTGTGAGCAGACAACGCTCAGCTGTCACCCACCAGAGCCAGTTCACCCGAGGTCAAAACAGTATCCAGGAAACCCAGGTTCCAGTAACCCCCAAGACAGGCCCATGAAAGTCAACCATCTTGGTGGAGCCAAGGATAGCACTAAAGGATAACCTACCTCTGAGGCTCCTGGGGGTTGGGGTCACCCAAGGCTGCACTGCTGCCCTTCCAGGGGCATTCCCCTAACAAGTGTCCACGTGTCACTTATACCTCGGTGTCTCCCACTCCAAGTGCTGGGAACCCTACAGCGGCAGGCAGACAATCCCAGGAGCTCCGAGGGTCCCACAGAGGCAGATGCAGCCCTGAGGTTACAGGGTGGGATACAGGCTCACATCTCATTTATGTTGGCCTCCCATGGCTCACCCTGGGACCTGGGCCAGCATGGCCGAGTGTCAAGGAAATCCAAACATTCCCCCATCCCATTCTGTGACCCATTCCCCCACCCCATGCCAGCATACACTCCCCCCCACCCCTCCCCCAGTGATTTGCCCTTAGGAGACAGTTAACAAGATCAGGAGGGTGTTGGCACATCTGCTAGCATGCTCTGAGGGAAGGTGGTACTGATGGTATTACTGGCTTGGAGTAGACAGAGGCCAGGGACCCAGCTCTGGGGAACAGCATATGCTCAGAGCATTAAGGATCCAGCTTGGTGGCCACAATGCCTAGCCCTAAAGCTGGCTTCATCTCAAAGGCATGTTAGGACAGTGGAGAGCTCACCAATACTCCTTTCAGAGAGAGAAGACATTGCATATGAAGAAGTCTACATATTAAGTTAACCTTTTACAGGCTGGGCCTTATGGGGATACAGATTTGAACAAACCTGTTCCATTCAGAGAAGAAAGAGTACGCGGATGGCTTTGGGCATTGGCCAGGTGTATCCAATCACAGCCCGTAGGACATGTGCCACCTAGGCAGTCATAGATGCCACCAAACACAAAACTGTAGACTTATTTAAAGCCATCATGCAGTGTTTTTTGGGTTTTGTTTTTGTTTTTCAAAGACAGGGTTTCTCTGGGTAGCCCTGGCTGTCCTGGACTTGCTTTGTAAACCAGGCTGGCCTCAGACTCACAGCAATCTGCCTGTCTCTGCCTCCCAAGTGCTGGGATTAAAGGCATGGGCCACCATGCCTGGCTTCATGCACTGTTTTTTACCATTAAAATTTTTTTAAAGTTAAAGACATTAGCATGCAGATGCAGTTGCCAGTGCCGAGGTGCCAGATGATAGGACATCCTTGGTACAGCCTGCTTTCTCTGACAAGCCCCAGTGGGTGGCTGGTCCTGAGGTCAACAGACAAGCTCAGATCACAGCTGCGGATGACAACAGGCGTCTCTCTTCCCACACAGGCTGTGTCTCTCCTACTTCATTCTCCACACATCATCCTGTGTCTGTTTCATTTGGGGAAGTGCTGTGGAGGCTCCCCACCGTAGACAGTACTCTCCTGTGATAATGCCCGGCGGCAGCTCGGAAGAGGTCCAGGGTAGGGTCTCTGGTGTTGGATGCATATGTCTTTCCAGTTTGCCTTATCTCTTGGGTGGCCAGAGCTGATGGCTCAGGCAACTGATCAGGACTGAAAGGAGGAAGAAGAAAAGGGAGCCCAGGGTTTCTTCTCTAGGGACTGGCTATACTGCGGCTGAGGAGGAGAACTTAAACTGACCACAAGTTTCCTATGGCTGAGGCTGTAAAAGCGGCTTCTGGCTAGAGACTGCACGGGGTCCTAAAAGGAGGCTCTTTGATCTGAAGATAGGCCTCCTTGTGGAGATCTCCAGTCAGCCAATGTGAATTTAGGCTTATTAGGGTTAGAAGGCTGATGGCCCTGAGTCTGCTAACTTATTTGCAAATCTACAGGGAAATAAGAAATAAAAAAGAGATAGAAAATAAACCACTCACACACATGCATTCAAGAGAAAAGGTGAGCTGGGCATGGTGACACACGCCTTAAATCCCAGCACTCAGAAGGCAGAGATAGGCAGATCATTGTGAGTTCACAGCCAGCCTGGTCTACAGATAGAGTCCAGGACAGCCAAGATTACACAGAGAAACCCTGTCTCAATAAATAAATAAATAAATAAATAAATAAATAAATAAAATAAAATAAAAGAGAAAAGGTGGACTAAATTAGGCATCTCGACTTCAACTGAAGTCAGGTTTCCCAATCTCCACACCATTTATTGTAGATGACCATACTTATACTTCTGAGGAAAGGGTATTACCTCATAGTACAACAGGTTACATGTTTTAAATCTAAACATTTCTTATCTAAGTATCCATTATGTAAGTTCACAGTGAGTTCAGAGTGACGAGGCCTAAAAGTTACAAGAATATACCTCTTATCAGTTAGGACTGGCCAAACTATAGATTATCCAGCTATCTCTTAGTTCATAATGAGCTCAGGACAATCATTTTATCTGACTTTCATTCTAAGAAACAGAGTAAATTCAGACATGTCAAAGTAGCTTCATTCCACTTAGGTTCATGGAAAGTTCAAGCCAACTTGCCTACATTTATGGTGAAATACCAGGATTGGTGGTGCCATCTGGAGTGGAGGCTTATCTGCAGCCACAAATCTGCCACAAGGCTATTCTTAGTGAGGCATCTGGAGGTCCACAAAGGTATTTATTACAGCCATAAGCCAACTCTAACTTTTAAAACTATTTGAATCAAATCAGGAATTCCATACTTATTAATTAATCCAATTAATTCATCTGAATAACAAACAGTACATCTCAATAAGATCCTGTAGGAAGTTTGCTCAATCAGAGCTGGTCAATACCTAAAAAGTAACAGTTCACATCAATGCCAGATGTTTTTACTTTTCGGTTATTCGAGACAGGTTTCTCTGTGTAATCTTGGCTGTCCTGGAACTTGCTTTGTAGACCAAGCTGCCTTAACTCACAGTGATTCACCTGTCTCTGCCTTCCTGGGTGCTGGGATTATAGGCATGCGCCACCATGTCCAGCTCTAATGCCAGATGCATTAGAAAGATGCAACAAAGGACAATTGACAGGGTAGTCAGAGGTTGGAAGCAATTCTGGGGTGCATCATGATACAGACTTTGCAAATACCGGATCACCTCCAGAGATCTCTCATGCCTACTGAACCTCCTCAAATCAATGGCTCCTGACAGCATGTCAGAGGCTGGAAGCAGTTTGGGGGTGCATCATGGTACAAGACCTTGTAAATACCAGATCACCTCCTAGACAGCCCCCATGCCTAGTGAGCTCCCTTAACAGGGTGGCTCTTGGCACTCCTGACAAGCCACACTCCCAGCTTTGTCAAGGAAGAAGCCACATGCTACGCCATCAGTGGCCTGGCTGCTGAATACCCACCCCGACCAGCAAGATGTGACTGTTTTAAACATGTCAGAAAGCCAGGCATGCAATGGGTCTACCCTGCAGTCTCAGCACCTGGGAGGATGGAAGGGTCAAGGCTAACTTGGGCTACAGAGTGAAACTCCCCAAAAGACACAACACAAAGTAAAAATATTCTTCAGGGTAGGCCATTTCTGCCATGTGCTGTGTGTCCCAGGTGTGGCTCAGCCTCCTCACTCCTACAACCCCCAAAGTTGACAAAAAGTGAGCTGGCTTAGCAGGAAAAAGTGCTTGCCCAGAAAGCCTGATGACCTGAGTTTGATTTCTAGAATCTATGTAAAGGTAAAAAAGACAACAGACTGCTCACAGTTGTCTATTGGCCTCCCAGGCATGCTGTAACACACACACACACACACACACACACACACACACACACACACACACACACACGTATGCACACAGGCACACTAATAATGCAAATTAAAATGCTTCTTAAATGGAAGGTTCTGTTCTTGGGGTTGTCCTTCTGAAGGCACCTTAGGCAAGGTAGGAGGACCTGGGTCACCCTGAGCCCCACAGGAGATGTAGTGGGCTCAGCTCCAAAGTCAGTGCTCCCTCCATTCATCTTGGGATATCCACCTCTGAGCCCTGCCCTATGGCCTCAGGCCACCTACCTATCTCCATGTGATCACAAGACTCTTGCCAGAACCCAGTGTCTCTTCAGGACTAGTGTGGAAATGGAGCCTTGAAGCCACCTCTCTGATCAATGCTGTGTGGGTGATCTAGGGATGGAGGGCAGCCAATGGGCCCCTTTGATATCCCAAACTGCCACTGTTAACCCCACTGAACCCTTCTAAAGGCCAGGTGGAGGGCCTGAAGAAGCTACTCACACCAACTACAGTCAAGAGCAGAGAGAAATGATGGCCCCATGCTATCTGCTGGCTGGCTTCATGCTCAGCCAGCTTTCTTTATTCAGATACAGTTTGGAGGCCCAGCCTAGGGAATGGAACCACCCACAGTGGGTTTTGTCCATGAACAGTCTAGCCCACCCCCCATGGACATGCTCACAGGCAAAACTGATCCAGGTAACTCAACTGAGGCTCTCTTACCAAGAGATTCTAGGTTGTGGTAAATTGACAGTAAAAACCACTGTTACAGAGCCCACAGGGACAGAGGCTCCTTCCAGACTGTCCCCCACCTTTCCTGGCACCAGCAGCCCCAGCAACCCTGAAGTCATCCACTTCTCTTGAGTTCAGGCACACCATAGTTTGCCCTACATCTCCTCACGTGAGCCAAGGGGAGTGCAGCCCCTGAGATCCCTGAGGGTGTGACGCCTGCTGGGAAAACCTTCTCTCCCTCCCCACAATCCCACCTCCCCCTGCTCTTCAACTTCTCCTCCCAGAAGCCCAGCCAAACACCATCCACTGAGCACAGTTCTCTGCTCTCTGCCCTGCCTGTCCTTGTGTTCTTGCTATGTGACCCTGTAGGTGTCCTGACAAGGGAGCCACACTGTCACACGCTCCTGCGTTAGCCCAGAGTGTCTTCCCCATTGCTATACCCAGACCCCGTCCCTCCCAATTCTCTGGGTCCCACACACTCCTCCTCATTGAGGCCAGAGAGGCATCCCTTTTAGATCCAGGAGTCCACCAAGCTGCTCTGTGCCCCAGGGCCTTTACACGTGCCATTCTTGCTGCCTGGAGCATTGACCTGCTCTTTACAGGACTGAGTGGCTGGGAGAGGGAACCACAGGCAGATGGGTAGACAGAGGTCTCAGTCCCAGGTCCCGATGGGCAGAGCAAGTGGGTTTGAGGTAGGAGGTTGAGGAGCTGCTATAGGCCCCAGTCAGGATCTCCCTCCTCTGGTAAATGATCCCTATCCCATAGAGATCTGGGGCCCGAGCTGGATGGCTGCCATAGAGCTGGCCTTGTCCTTAAAAGGCCTGTGAGAATGTGTGACATGGTGTGGAGTTGCCGGGGTCACAGCCATTCCCCAGCCCTTGTCCTTTCAAGTAGAAAGAGGGGTCCGTGGAGAACTTTATAATCTATTCAGGTCTCCACCTCCAAGGGGATTCTGGGAATGAGAGAAGAGAGAAAATGAGGCAGGAGGGAGAAAGAGAAGGTAAGAGAGAAAGCAGCGGGAAAGGAGAAAAGGAGCAAGCTGGGGACAGAGAAGAAAGCATGAGGGGAAAAAAAGGCAGGAAGAGAAATAAAGCTTAGAAAGGAGGGGGCAGTGCCCTTGCCGCGGGTGTCCCCAGCCACCCCAGGCCTGCTGGGGACCTGGCGGCGGGCCCCAGCTGGAGCCCTGCCCCAAAGCCTCGCCTCTCTCCTGGACAAGGCTGGTTACACAACGGTGGTGGCCAGCGGCCAGAGGGCTGTCACGTGGGTGCCGGGTGGGGGCTGCTCCCCGGCGTGGCTGGGACTCGGCTCCAGCCTGGAGGCCAGAGCGTTCCCAGATGCGCTGGCGGCTGTAAAAGGCGCTGGTTCCTGTCAGCAGCAGGGCTCTGGGAGGGGACCCCCAGCAGCAGGCTGGCCAGATGGCTGCAACATGCTATCTGGTGACAGGGCTGGGGATACAGAGGGGTGTCCCTGCGCCCTCTCCTGGACACAGTGCACGACCCCCCCCCCACTTCCTCTGGCCTGCCCTCCTGCCATCCTGCAAGGATCTGCATTGGACTTGGGGAGTCAGCAGCACCCCAAATCCTGCTCCTTACTTGGAGGTGGTGTGCCTGACCAGGTACTATTCCTTAACTGGCCCTCAGCTTCTGGGCAGTTGCTCAGCTCAGTAGTCTGCCCTTGCACCTTGGCAACAAGGGAAAGCATATGGCCCATCTCCAGCCAATTGCAGGCCCCCATTCTTTCTGCTACTCTGATTGGTGCAAAGGTGGACATGTGACTCAAACAGGACCAATCAGTATCCTTCCCTGAGATCTTTCAAGGTGGACCCAGTTGGAGCAGACCTCAGAACAGCAATGTTAGACCCTTCGTGCGTACCTCCATCTGTCTGGTTCCCCAGTGAGGCTAGGGCTGACTGGATTCACAGCGCTGGCGAGGGCAGGCGGCTCAGGTGGCCCAGCCACTGGAATGGAAGAAGCAATCTAGGGGCTATGAGCAACAGAGCTGTGAAATCACAGCAGTTGCAGGAGCCTGCCATGGGAGCTCAGGAGATATCCTTTTCCCCGGGCCCTGCAGGCTGGGCCCTGGAGGCCATTCCCTGGGTAGGAGGGTCTGGAAGATAGGAGAGCAGGCCTACTTGCTAGCAAACTCAAATAGGAAGCCCGGGCCAAGCCAAGTCGGGCCTAGGAGGAGGCGGAGATGCTGTCCCTTCGCCCTCGGCTGGCCTTTCTGGATCTTCACTGTCGCTCTCCGCAGTGTGAAGCACTTGGCATTCTTCCTCTTGTCTGCTCCTCATGACAGCCCTGTGGGGGCGATGCTAGGTCTCAACCCCGGACAAATGGCTAACCGAAGTGCCTATTTAACATATCAGAGTGGGACCTGGTGGCTAGGTTCTCCCAGCATCCCTCGGTCCCTACCTGTTACAGGGTATGGCTGTCATACCCTACCCCCTACCCTGAACTCTCCAGACCAGGGACTGAGCTGTCCTTCCTCCAGAGGCTCTTCCCTATATAATCCAGACATTTTGGTTACCGGACCCTTTTGCTTTTTTTTTTTTTTTTTTTTTTTGCCCTCTTAGCAGTAACCCCCCCTCCCCTGAGTTGCTCTGGGACTGACAGGTCTGAGTCTGGGATCTGGCTGTCCCCAGGCCATTTCTTTCCTTCTGACCCAGTGACCCTACTGACCCTACTGACCAGCTTGGCAAGAGGCCAGAGTACCAGCCACCTCCCCAGGTGTTGCCCCTCATACACTCCGTGCCCAGTAATGGTCTCCCTCCCTCCTCTTGGTTTCCGCCTTCTGTCTAACTGTGCCCAAATTCACAGAGACATGTGTCCCAGGTTGAGGGTGGTCAAACACTCTTCCCGTAGGTGTGTCCTGGAGAAGCCTGGAGGAGGGCCCCTCGGTGCTTCTTCCTTCTATGGACCGTTTAGGACCCCTGCTCCCACTATAGCTGGTGACAACCCACTCCTAGGAACCGAGCCATAGGTTAGGGACGCAGGGACACCCCAACCCCGGCTCGCTCCACTCGGTGCAGGCCCAAGGGGCTCAGCAGTAGTGGGACCTGCTGGAGGCAAGGCTGAACTCTCATCCCTATCCCTTGGTTTTTCAAGACTGGGTTTCTCTGTGTATCCTTTGCTGTCCTGGAACTCTCACTATAGACCAGGCTGTCCTCCAACTCACAGAGATCCACCTGCCTCTGCCTCTGCCTCTGCCTCTGCCTCTGCCTCTGCCTCTGCCTCTGCCTCTGCCTCTCCAGTGCTGGGATTAAAGGCAAGTGACACCAACCAGCACCCATTCTCTCTTTACTGTGGATTTAGTCGTGTGACCCTGCCAAGACACTTTAAGACTCTCAGTGCCGCAATTTCCCCATCAGCACAGTGGCAAGTGACCCTTGCTATTAGGTTGGTGAGGGGAGCCTAGGGGCTGCCAAGTAAACGCACTTGTCATCTGTTCTAACAGTGGCTGGTACCACTGCCCAGCACTCTCTTCTGTCCTAGAGGAGCAGGCCTGTGGCAGGGTGGAGACTCAACCCTGGAGAGGTGTCAGAGGAAAGGTGTGGCCGGAACTCCTGGAGCCAGGACTACAACTGGAGGGAAGGAGTCTCCAGGTGGCCGCCCTGGGCAGGCTGCCTACAGGCATCGGGCCAGGTGGCTGGGCAGGGTCACTGGCCTCCGGAGACCCAGGGGTGTCCTTCGGGACAATGGGCCAAGCATTGTCCCTGATCACAAGAGGTGTTCACACAGTCATTGTGTGTGGGGTGGGGAGGGGGTGGGGGAGGGGCCGCGGGACCTGATCTCAAGCTCCTGAACTCAATAGCAGTTGGGGCTGTGGCCTCTCCAGCAGCCACCAGCCCTGAGCGGGCACTGTGCAGTCGAGTATAGGGATGGACACACTTCCTCTCACACACACCTTCAGTCTGCCACTCCTGATGGAGTTTTATGAGTGCCAAGGCCCAGGTTTTGGGGAGACAGCAACAGGCGAGGCCAGTATAGGGTCCCTAGTCCCTTTGGGGCTCCCAGGGTGGCCACAGGGGTGTTGTCATTTGACTGAAGCATCTCAGGAGCTGGTTCCTTGAGAAGTCCCAGGGTGGACAGATGGGAGGAGAAACTGAGGCCTATCAACCGAGAGCCTCCTAGGCTAGGGTGGCAGGAAAGAAGGTAAGTCAGTCCACAGAATGGCTGCGTGGAGACAACCCTGTGACCGTGGCCATGGGGCTGTGCTCCTGCAAACTGAAGGCTCAGCCCTGAGAAGGCGCTCCAGGAAGGAGGGGCAAAAGGGACTGCGTGTGAACTCACCATATACTATCAAGATCCCCTGGCTGAGGGGCCTCTGGCCTTAGGGCCAGCAGTCTAGCCAGACAGCAAGCAGAAACCAAAGTCTTAGGACACAGATGGCAGGCTCCAGGAGGGGGGTCTAGGCTGTCAGGGGAGAGGGGGGATAGGCTGTATGTGAAGCTGAGACCCACGGGAAAGTTCTCAGGGCTGGTTCCGGACCGTAGATGTGTCTCAGCACTCATGAGTGTTCCTAAAGATGGAGGTCAGGGCTGGTGAAAGGGCACAATGGGTAAAGCGCTCTCGGTGCAAGTTCGGCGGCCTGAGTGAGTTCAATTCCTGAAAGCCATGCGAAGGTAAAGGGGAGGGCCAACTCCACAAAGTCATCCTTGGATCTCCACACTCCCACTGTGGCACACGTGCCCTGTGCGCACACATGGCCTTGTGCACACACGCACAACAACAGCAGCAACACTAAACGGGGATGCCGAGAATGTCTGGGCTGAAGATCGCTCTTCAGAGGAGCCGAGCTGGGTTCTCAGCACCCTTGCCGTGCGCCTCACAACTGATTGTAGCTGCAGCACCGAAGGATATGGCACCCCCTCTAGCTGCTATGGGCACCTACACTCGCAAGCACATACCCACATGTGCGCGCACATACAAAAATATAATTAAATATAAAAATAAGTGTTAAAAATGAAAACTCGGGACCAGGTCACCATCCTATTTGCTGTTTGTTCTGCCTCTCTCCCTTTTCTTCCCTCCCTCCTGTAGCCTCAGTGTCCCTTTTGTGTGAGAAAGGAAAGGAGCTTGGAAGAAAGGCCAGGACAGTTCTGAAACTCTTCACAGGGCTTCTGGGATCTATGTCTGAGGAAGCATATGGGGTGGGGGGTGGGGCCTGGAACCTGCTTAAGTTACTCATCCCTCTGTCAGAAGCCTCTGTAATCAGGGCGGACCTCCCTGGGTACCTGGTACACAGTAGGTACTCAGTAAATGCTATGTGCGCTGACAAGTCCTCTCACACCAGCCCCAACATCTTCCAAAGCTGTCCCTGTAGCTGTAAGGCCAGGTTCCCTGTTCGGCAACTGCCCCTTTAAGGGACAGGGCCCTTCACCTTGGGACCAAGGAAGGTCCATCAAGTGAGCATTTATTGGTCCCCTTCTTTCTCAACCTCCTCAGTCACTACTTAGAAACTGGGCAGGACCAGGTCAGGAGTACTGAGTCCAGGGGACAAAGCAGGTAGCGTTAAGGCTCTGGAGAGATGGCGCCAAGTTCAGCTTCAACCACCTATCAGGGAGATGCGTTCAATGATGACGCACATGGCACATCTCAGGGGTGCTGTTCACACATCTGCACAGGTGTGCTTTTAGCAGCTTTGATCCCAACAATGGCTGTTCAGATGTTGCATCCATATCTTTTCTCCCCCTGAGGCTTTGAAGATGGAACCCAGGGCATCACATGTGCTAAGCAAGAATCCTACCATCAAACCACACCCTTGTGTGTCCTTGTCGGTCACATGGTGGCAAAGGAGCTCCTCACGGCTCCTGGTGGTTTCTATTAAAAATCTGCAGCTGGGATGGGAGAGGTGGCTCAGCAGTTAAGAGCACTTGCTGTGCAACCCTGAGGACTGGGATTTGGATGCCAGCACTCATGTGACAAGCCAGGTGGCCTACACAAGCCTGTAACCCTAGCTCCAAGTCAGGTGGTGACAGGACTGTTGGGGGCATGCTGGCATCTAGCTTAGCCTAGAAAATGAACACCCTAGCTACATAGGTTCAGGAAGATACCCACCGCACCTCCCAAAATGAACAGGCAGAGAGAGTGACAGAAGAGATGTTGCACACACACACACACACACACACACACACACACACCAGGAATACACAAACAAGCACAGACACACATAGGCACGAGCAGGTACACACACACACACACACACACACACACACACACACACAAGCTGGGACATTCAGATGTGCTGCAATCTTGCTCTGCGATGTAGCACATAGGGAGGGCATCTTGGTGTCTGAGTTTCCCTACTCTAGAAGCAGAATATAGTGCAAGATATCTCACAAGGGAGGTCACACAGTCCTCATCGCCCTGTTCCTGAGACTCTTGGCCCTGAGTGTCTCCCAATTTGGAGGTGCCTAGAGCTGTGACCCCATTTCCTGTGTCTGCACCTGCCCCTCCCTTCTGGCTGCCTGAGGGGTCCCTGCCAATCAGGCCCCTGAGACCCGAGAGACCACTCAGAGAGGAAGTCCCCTTCCGCCTCTCCAAGGCTGGACACTGCGGTGTTTCTTTTGGAATTTCTTGGCTCACATAGGGCAGAATGTTCTAGCCGGCAGCCACAGGCCTTCCTTCTTGGCCAGGGGACTTGACCTGCCACCACCCACCACTGCCTCCCATGCCTCTTGTAAAGAAAACACAGTGTGCCTGGGAGCTGAGACCGAAGCTCACCAACACCCCAAGACATCAGGGTGCAGGCCTGATGACTCGGGGCCTCCTGGTGATGAAAGGCAGGATGGGAGGAGTTGGCTGGTTGGCAGGACCCTGAGTGGCCTGTCCAGAAGAGAGAGCCAGCTCTTCACTCACCCGCTTCACCAGGCCTCTTAGCAGTGGGGTAATTAAATATTCATGCCTTTCTCTCTCTCTCTCTCTCTCTCTCTCTCTCTCTCTCTCTCTCCCCCCAAGAAAGTGATAAGTCAGATTTCTACACCAGCGAGAGTGCCCAGGGCAAGATGTCTGTGCCAAGAGCCATGAAGACAAAGCTTTCACTTCAAGCCATGGTACAAACAACCCTCACCTCCCACTGCCACCTTGGGTTCTGCACACTGGACAGACTCACAAGGCTCCAAGACCAATTAGGCTGGATGCTGACGTCAAGTCTAGGGCAGGATTTCTCTCCACCTTGATATTCATGACACTAAGAGATGGAGCAGAGGAATGTCCCAGTGCAGGACAAGGCCCAGGGGCACTGTGGGAGCAGGAAGGGGTCCCTGGGGACAGGGCTATAGAGCATCTGTACCTAGTGCCACAGAACGTGAAGACAGGGAAGACACACATACTGAGTGACTACTGTGTGTGCCTGTGTGCCTCCATCTGCCACAGCAGCAAGAAGACAGAAGAGGGCACTTACTGAGTACCCACTGTTTACCTCTTCGGAAATCTTCAGGAAGATGCACTTAGTGAACGCCTACTGTGTGCTGACATGTCCCTGGGCGACCTGGCAGGATGGTCACTCATTCTTCAGCTGGGAAGACTAAGGCTGTAGCAGCAGGAAAGGCTGAGGTCAGAGTGGGGCCTGAACCAATCCCCCAGCTCAGAGCACAGCCACCATTTGGAGTCCTTGCTGTGTCTGTGCAGATACTGCGCATGAGCTTCCAGAAGAATGCAGAGGCTCCACCTGAGGGCTCCACCAGCGAACAGGTCTCTCCTAGATGGCAGCAAAGTCTTGGAGACCCAGAAGGGAGGTGAGGTGACGCGAGGAGAGAAGCTCTCATGCTTTTTTCTGCCAGCTATAACCACCTGGAGAAGCACACCTGAAACTGTCCGCACGTGTGCGTGCATGCTCCAGCACCTGGTGTGTGTGTGTGTGTGTGTGTGTGTGTGTGTGTGCACACAAGGATGGTGCGCAGTGATGTGGCGACCTCCTGGGCACTGCCCTGGCGTTGGAGCTAGCAGCAGATCTCTCTGGGCCCTGAGAGACTCCATAGCGCTCACAATTCATTATGTGGTACAGCTGAGTTCCAGGCTTCTCCAGATACAGTGTTGGGGGAGGGACACTGTGTACACAAGCCCTTAACACAGTCCAGCCAGCAACTGTGCTCAAGGCAGGGTGCTGCAGCTGCTATTGTGTGGGCCGGTGGGAGTCGTGGAGAGTCTCAGAGTAGCAGAGCCACAGGAGCCAGGCTGCCAGCCTGCACGTTATCTTTTTTAACGGCTGGAGGAAAAGATAGCCAGGGCAGGCAATATAGCCTGGAAGGTGGATCCAGGTTCCTTTGTAGAGCAGTACTTAGCCACCCTGGGCAAAAAGAAATAACAGAGTGCGGTTAATGAGGGCCTCACTCCAGGCTTTTGTCTCTCTGGCTCAATGTCCCTCCCCTGGCCCCCTGCCTAAACCAGGCATCCCAGCCTGGCACCTGCAGTGCGTGGGAAGGCTCCTCACCTGGCCAGGGGTGAGCCAGTGGGTGGGAAGGGTGGCATTTGACATCCTGAGTCCTGTCCCAGCTAGCCTAACGCCACCCTCCCCCCCAAACACACACATTTTCCCATCTCTCTTTTCCCTCCTGCAATCCAGATTGTGAGTGGAATGTAACCTGAGAGGTGGGGGCTGGGGGGGGTGGGGGGCGGTGATGCCAAAGGCTGCAAAGGAGGAGTCCCTTGTGTGAAAGGTGAGCCACGCTGCTTGGAGTTCTCTAGCGGCTAGGGAGCCTGAGACGGATGGGACCAGCTGGGGAAAGCCTAGGCGCCAAGGAGGCCGAGTGGGAGGGGCTGTCCTCACCCTGAGGCCCCATCTGGGCTGTTTGCCACCCAACCTCAGGACAGGCCTCCCAGGGAGATGCTGACCCTATGTAGCTTGCTCTGGGCTTCCACCTGCAGGAGGGGCCTTCTGGCCTCCCACGGTCTCTCCCTCAGCACCTGGCACTGAGGAATCATCAATCACTTGTTTGTTTATTTCTTCAAATATACTTTTCTTTCTTTCTTTCTTTTCCTTTTTTTTGTTTTTGTTTGGTTTTTGTTTTGTTTTGTTCTGTTTTGTTTTTCGAGACAGGGTTTCTCTGTCATTTTGAGAGCTAGGCATGGTGGCACATGCCTTTAATCCCAGCACCCAGACAGAGGCTGGTAGATGTCTGAGTTTTAGGTCAGCCTGGTCTACAAAGTGAGTCCAGGATAGCCAAGGCTACTCAGAGAAACCCAAACAAACAAATACCTTTTGGCCTTGGGATGTGGCTCAGTGGGTAGATTTGTTCATCTGGCATGCACAAAGCCCTGGATAGGGCATGGTGGCCAATGCCTGTCATCCCAGGACACCCAACTGCTGGATATAGGAGGATCCAAGGTTAGGGGCTGGAGAGACCGCTCAGCACTGTCTGCTCTTCCAGAGGTCCTGAGTTCAATTCCCAGCAACCACACGGTGGCTCACAACCATCTATAATGTGATCCTATGCCCTCTTCTGGACTGTAGTTGTACATGCAGGCAGAGCACAGTATATATAATAAATAAATAAATAAATAAATAAATATTTTTTTAAAAAGGAAAAAGAATTTCAAGGTTATCCTTGGCCACACAGAGGGTTTGAGAACAGTCTCAGCACATAGAACCTGTCCTCCCCGCCTTTTTTTTTTAATTTGTGGCTGGTTGAATCCACAGCCACCAAGTCTGCAGAAACAGAGTGAAGGGGCTGTCAGACAGATCAACAGACATGAGGAGCTGAGTTCGAATTCTCAGCATCCATGTTAAAATACGGGCATGGCCCTGCGTCCTTATAACCACAGCACTATGGTGGGGGGAGGTGGGGGAGGGGGAAGACAGGATTACCACAGCTGGCTGGCCAGCCCAGCTTAGCCCCAAAATGATGACTCCCAGGTTCAGCGGGAGATCCTGTCCCAAGAGAACAAGGCTTATAGTATCGGGGAGCAGGACACCCAGTGCCTCCCTCTGGCCTCTGTTTGCACATGCGCACAGATACACAAACATACAAATGGAGTGTCATTTGCAGCTACAGGCTTTGCAGTACCGTGAGCAGCCTGAAGGCAGCTGGGCCTGGGGCGCTGGCCTGTGAGCTCAGGGCTTGGGAAGCTGAGGCAGGAGGATTATGGGTTCTAGGCTAGTCTGGGAAATAGGGTAGTTGAGACCAGTCCTGGCTACACACTGATCTGGGAAAGGCAGGCACACAGCTGCCCTGCATGTTGCTGTCCCAGGGCTGAGTGCAACACTCTAGTGAACAGCAACACACTGAAAGGTGAATACAGTAGTTTCTCAAAGTGTCATCATGTTGGCCACAGCTGACCGTCACTGCTTTAAGAGCTAAAGATCCCTAGTCCCTAGTTACATGTTATCTAGGTACCATATCAAGCCCTCCGTCCTGGGAGCATTTCTAAGTTCTGCCTGCAGTTCAGGCACTACCCTCCAAATGGCTGCTCCAGATAACACTTGTTGTGTGTGTGTGTGTGTGGGGGGGTGTTGCAGAGTAGGGCCAGGCTGCTGGTCTGAGGTGATGGCCCTGGTCCCAGGAGTCTAGCATGGTGAATTGCTCCCCTAGTGGACAAGCCATCTTGGCCAGTGGGGAAGAGGCAGGGACACAGAGCACTTGCAGTTCAAAGGACAAACATGTGTAAACCCTCTTAGGGATGAGAGATGGCCCTGAGCAGAAAGGCCCGAGGAGGAAAGTCACTCTTTCTTCCCTCCGATACAGGTGGCTTGGACAGTGGCTGCTGGCCTCTGCAGCAGCCACCTGAGTCAGCAGAGCTTGACTTGGGCACTGTCCCACTTTCCCTGCCCAAGCTGTCTGGACTCTGGCTCCAGCCTAGGGACACAGAGAGGAATCCAAGCAGGCACCATGCAGTGTCATGCGCAGGGCACGGGTTATGCCTGGGCCTATCTGTGTGCCATGCACTGTTTATTTCTCTGAGGGAAGAAAGACACTTGACCATTTCACACA
Source organism: Acomys percivali (assembly GCA_907169655.1). Taxonomy (NCBI): domain Eukaryota; kingdom Metazoa; phylum Chordata; class Mammalia; order Rodentia; family Muridae; genus Acomys; species Acomys percivali. The sequence goes on from OU015753.1 coordinate 8,132,260, forward strand.
TGGGGAAACTAAGGCCCAGAGACAGTGCTGGTCATAGTCTCCAGGTGTGAAGAAACAGAGCTAAAATTTAACATTTTTATTACATTTATTTATTGTATATGTGGCTGGGCGTTGATCCTTTTTTTTGTTTTTTTTTTTGTTTTTGTTTGTTGGTTTTTGGTTTTTGAGACAGGGTTTCTCTGTGTAGCCTTGGTTGTCTAGGATTCCCTTCGTAGACCAAACTGGCCTCAGACTCACAGAGATCCACCTGCCTCTTCCTCTGGAGTGCTGGGATTAAAGGTGAGCTCCATCAAGCCCAGCTGATGCTTTTTTTTAAAACTCTATTTTATCTGGGGTATTGACGCCTCTACCTACCTTCCACCAATGTTAGTGGGGCTGGCTGTTTAGTTCAATTGGGTTCTTTTGGGGCAATACCAATCTCCGTCAAAAACAAATGCAGCAAGCAGTCTCCCCCGAGCCACTGCGTTGAAACGTTTCTTTCCGTCTGCCACACTGGTCTCTGGTCTGTCCAAACTGCTGCACTCCAGAGGCCACCACTACATGCCACACTAGACCACGCCCCTCTCTCCTTTCCATGGTGCGTGCTGCATGAGGCAGGCTGTTACCAGCTGGCAAAGACAGCATCCCAATGCACGAGACATTTATCAGCTGGGGACAAACTAAAGCCCAAACTAAAATCCCACGCTTTGAACCAAAACAAAAACATATTTACATAACGTAACTGAGATTACAAAGAAACCCAAACTTCCATTACAGCTGGGTGCCTACCTGCCACTGAGGATAACTTGTGGGATCTGGGTCTCTCTTTCCACCATGGTCAGGTCTCCAGAACAGAACTTAGGTCATCGTGCTTGGCCGCAAGCGCCTTCGCTCACGGAGCCATCGCTTTAGCTCCAGAGCTGGAATTAGAAGCAAGCAGTTTGGCTGTGGGGTCCTCAAGGTGGGAGGGTGGTGAGTGAGGAGCCACACTGAAGTAATTAGTCATTCCAAGCTGGGCAGGTGGGAACCGAGCTCTAGGACAGACTCGGGGTTGCCATGTGTCCCGTGGGCCTCAGCCCGGACCTCAGGGATGCTCTGTTGTCCCAGAGCTGTGGCGGTTGGCCTGCCAGTCATCGCCAGCTTTCAGGTGCCTTGGGTAGGAGGCTTTCCCTCCTGGTTCTGGGACTCACAGGGTGTGCTCACTTTGTGTGGTACAAAGTAGGGTCCCTGTCTCACAGCTGGACAGCGACAGAACCCCAGGCTTCTATGTGTCAGGCAAGAGCTGTGCCTCTGAGCCACATCCCAGCTACAAGGCCATATTTACAAATTGCACACAGTCTGTCATTTTATACTTAAAAGTATGAGGATCAGGGATCCAAGGTCATCCTTAGCTATATAGTGAGTTCAAGATCAGCCTGGCATACCTGAGACCCTGTCTCAGTAAATCCCAAACCCCACAACCACCACCGTCAACGAGCAGGAGAGAAGCACAGGGCCAACCCAAGCTAAGGAAGAGCCTGGCACACTTTCACCCAGCACTTGGAGGCAGAGGCAAGAGGATCTCTGGTTTCAGGGGGCAGCCTGGGCTACAGAGGAAGACCCTGTGGAAAACACACACCCACACCAAGCTCAGCAGGACCTCCTATATGGATCGCTCTGTAGGTTCCACCCCTTTCTTGCCTGGCTCCTGGCTGTGCAGAAATGCTCCAACACTCGGCAGCATATAGAGGCATGGCTCTGGCCCTCTGCTGGCAAGGGGCAGCCCTATGATTTCATTTTAAGGAAGTGGTCCCCACCATACTATCAGGGAGTTGCCATGGAGACCTTCCCCCTTTATGGTGCATGAGCCCCTGGAGAAGGGCTAAAGCCTGTATGACTGTTTGAAGCATCTTGTCGCCTGGGATCTCCTGCTTTCCCAGACAGAATGTTCTCTGACTGAACACAGCGCTATGTACCTGCTGTTCTCTCACTGGCGTGGCCCAAGTGCCTCGTGATGGCGTGTACACAGTAGGCACTTATTTATACTCCTCCAGTGGCAGATTACACCCAAACATATGGCCTAGGATGGACCGGTATTCAGCATGCAAAAAAAAAAAAAAAAAAAAAAAAAATGCCCAGAAGGATCCAGATGGCAGGCGTATGCATCACACAGTCTGCTTTCTCTCATCCTGTGTATTTAAACCCTTCTTAATAAGGAGTTGAACATGACAGCAAGTTGAGCTGACAGAAGACAGGAGGTCACACCACAGGCAGGGTACGCAGACATTAGGAATCCATGGATCACCAAAAGGACAGTGCTGTGTGGGGTGACCACTCATGGTCCACACCTATGGGGCTAGCTCCCAGACCATGGCTCCTGCTCCAGAGCTTCACAGAACTGCCCAGAGGGGCACAGTGACTGCCTAAGTCACACAGCTCACCCGAGGCCAAGGCTCAACTGAGGCACACTCTGGCTGTGGAGAACATGGCCACTGCCAGACAGTAGCTGGGCTCCTTTCTTGGGTGGGGAGTGGCCAGGATGCATGCATGCACTCCTGAGACCAGACGCAAGCTGGGCCTCCTACATGGCTCAAAAGGATGTTTATCTGTAGGAGGAGAGGAGAGAGAAAGGGGGGAAGGGGTGACAGAGGGGGAGGGGGAGAGGAAGAGGGAAGGAGGGAGGGAGGGAGGAAGAGAGGGAGGGAGACAGAAAGAGACAGACAGGGAAAGCACAGACTTCAGGGAACCAGACAAGGACAGAGAGCATGCGCCCTCCAGTGGTCACCATGGATTGTGTAGGTTGGTGACTGGAGACCCAAACTTCCCCCACGGGCCACCAGATGTCTTCATTCTGCTTAGCCCAAGGCAGTTTTTATTTTCCACAATTCATAAGGTCCTCAAGGCTTCCAAGAGGGCCGATGAACGGAACCTCACATACTCTGTTCCCCACACTATATCACACTTGTGTCTCCAGCCTCCTGTGTCCCACCTCGGCAGTCCCTCCGCCCCAAGCAGGAGGGCCCGACTGCGGTCTCTGTCGCCCTCTTGTGGTTCACACGCTATAGTACAGGGCAGACAGCGGTAAAGCTTATTTACTGGAAGAGCTGGGGTCCCGAGAAAACCGATCCCTTAACACAGAGACGGATGAGGGCATGTTCTCGGGCTATCAGAGGCAGGGTTCAACGTTCCTGCGTCCCAGGAACCGGCCATACCCTTGGGACATTGACAAGCCTTCTCACCCACAGACAGAAAAGCCACGAGCTGTCAATGAATGAGACAGGTGCCCTGCGTGGGAGCTTCCTCTGCGCATCAGCGCTTCCTCTGAATGAGCCCTAGCTCCCATGGCGGAGTGATTCATCTGCTCCTCCAATCTGCAGAGACTCCGTTTCCAACAAAGCTAGGTTCTGAGGCCTAGGGTGGACATCGTACTTCGGGGAGATACTTTTCAACCAGCAAAGCACCCCAGAGTGGAGGGAGTGGAACCAGGCTTGGGATAGTGGATCAGGAGGCACCAAACATCCCATCTGACACCATCCAAAGAGAAAGCCACAGGACTGGCACGGCCCCTGTGGGCCGCAAGGGCCATGGCTGCCCCAACCAGTGGACGTAGTACTGTAAAGAACACACAGAGATTTGTCTGTGTGTTGTTTGGGGGGAACCTGTGCCACGCCCTCTAGAAGGGGAGCATGACACAGATGCCACTGACACCTGCACCCGTGTGCTCCTAGGGCCAGCATCCAGGGGAGCCGGCTCCCAGTGTCTGCCCCACTGTACCTCTCCCCATCTCAGGATTGGGGCCTTCATCTCTGACTCTAACAGTGGAAGTTGCATACTCGGGGAGACCCAGGATTGCCTGAATCGCTAAGCATGGTTCTGAGCTGCTGACCCCTTGCTCCTTCCTCTGGCCCCTTCTGTTCCCTCTTTTACCATCTACTTCTCCCCTGGTTCCTAGGCCCCGCCCACGTGGCCTTCTGCCTGGGGACTCACACGTGCGGGGCCCAGGGCGAAGTCCCAGGCAAGCTGCCTTCAGCGACCTCCCTGTCTCCTCCTGGTGAACCCTGGTGCTTTGAATTCCGCCAAGCTCCATAGTCAAAGGCATGTGGAATCTTTCTGTCCCCCTTCCCACAGCAGAGTGCAGTTAAGCCCCAAAGCAAGGCTGGCCTCCTCTCGCTGCAGGGGAGGCCCTGGTTGCCCAGCAACCACCTGGGCTCCTCCCAGGGCTTGCCTAGGATGGCCCGTTGCCTGGCAACCAGGCAGCAGAGTCCCTTGAGCCTAGCCCGACCACACAGCTGGGTCCAGCCCTAGTTAGCTTCTCTCTGCCTAGGGGACCCCTGGGGCCCTGCCCTTATTCCCCAAGATCAAGGCAGCAGGTGCCTCGGTCCACAATGAACGTCGTCCTCTCCAGGTGAGCAGCCTGTGCTGCAGGCAAGGTTCTCACGTTCTGCTGCAGCAGCGGGGAGGAGGGCAGGTGAGCTCCCTGCCATCCATTCTCAAGGAGGAGGGAGGATAGGGCTTGGACCACAGAGGCTTCCAGAACCCAATCTGTCTACCTCGCGTTTACTGCCTGAAGACCAGGTGAAGCCACTCCACTGGTCTGTTCCCTGCTTCCTGCATGCGCCTCTTAGAAACCCCTTCAACAACTCAGACCCCAGACCTTGCTCTTGGGGGAGTCCTGACCACTGCTCCACCTAGTACCCCCAGGCCCACCGTCTCCTGCCCTTGTTGATTGACTTTGAGTCTCCCAGCAGCCCAGCTTTGTGATGCTCCTTAAAAGCTGGCTGCCAGCCTCACTCCATGGGGTCTGATTCTCAGAGCCTGGGACCTGCATGTCTAACTGTGTATGAGTGGTGCTGTTCTGGGGTCTGGCCTGATGTACACCCTTAGGCGGATTTCTTTGTCTCTCTGGGCCTTGGTTTTAAAATGGCAACAGTAAGCCGGGCAGTTGCATTTAATCCCAGCACTAGGAAAGCAGAGGTCTGTGAGTTCGAGGCCAGCCTGGTTTACAGAGTGAGTTCCAAGCCAGCCAAGGTCACACAGAGAAACCCTGTGTCAACCCACCCTCCCCTCCCCAAAGGCAACAGAGCATATGTGAACTCTAAAGTTAAAGCTCTTTAGGAGGGGTTCCACTGGGGGGGGGCACAGCTAGAGAGGGACTTGGACTCTAGAGAGCGAGAACCTTGGGCTGGGGGAACAACCTGAGGCAGAAGGATGGGAGGATGCGGTGGGGTACCTAAAGAGGCAGGTACTGCAGCAGGCTCCCCCACTTCAGGAAAACTGAATCTGCGTGTCGGCACTGAGCACTGGCTGAGGGCAGGTTGCTGGGTGAGGGTGGGGCGGACAAGGATGGGTCATGGGGGAGGGGCACAGGTCCTGGAAGTTGTGCCAGGGAGGGCAAGAGTGTGCAGGGCAGTGGGCAGTGGTCTGCAAGGTACTCTATGGAGGATCCCGGGGCCAACCAGAGGAGTAAGGGTTGAGGGAGGGCCCGAAAACCCTGCAAGGAGCTTGCTGAGGACGCAGCACCCAGAGCCATCACAGTTGTCCAAAGCAACATGTCCCTGTTGGAGCTTCCTTGGTCCCTAATGGGAAAGAGAGAGGGTGTGCCAAACAGTCCTCTTAAAAGTTAAGTATAAAATTAATTATGCATTTGTGTGTCTCTAACATGTACGTGGCTGGCTGTGTGTGCCTGTGCACACTTGTGTGGAGGCCAGGGGAGGACATTGGGTGTCCTGCTCTGTTATTCTATGACTTGAGATCCTTGAGACAAGATCTCTGAACTAAGAACGAGGCTGGTAGCCAGAAAATCAGGCATTCTCCTGTCTCTGTGCCCCCACAATGCTGGAATTACATGCATGTGCATATGTGGTCACTCTTGACCGTTTTATTCTAAGTTGTGCTTGCATGTATGTGTGCGCACGTGTGTGTGCATGTGTGTGTGTGTGTTGTGCATGTGTGTGTGTGTGTTTTGTTTTGCTTCGTTTTTGAAACAGAGTTTCTTTATGTAGTCCTGGCTGTCTTGGAACTCTCTCTGTAGACCAGGCTGGCCTCAAACTTGCAGAGATCTGCCTGCCTCTGTCTTCCCAGTGCTGGAATTAAAGGCATACACGAGCACGCCCAGCTCATATTTTTATGTTTTCAGTTGCGCATGTGTGTATACAGATGTGGATTTGTGCACAGGAGTGCAGGTGCCCATGGAGGCCTGCAGAGGGCATCTGATCCCCTGGAGCTGCAGTTACAGGTGTTTGTGAACTGAGAACTGAATCTGGGTTTTTGGTTGTGAGCCTAGCCTTTAGCGGCTGAGCCATCTCTCCAGCCCAAATCTGGTTTTTTTCTGCCAGAGGAATAGACACACTTAACCACTGGGCCATCTCTTCAGCCTGCCCCCTGCCCTCCCTTATTTAACACAGGCACTGGGAATCGAACTCAACTCTTCATGCTGTGTGGTTGTTGTTGTTGTTTTTAACCAATGAGCTGTTTCTCCAAACCCTCAAATTATCTGTCAGCCTCAAGTGGATTCCCAAAGGGCCATTCATTTTACCCAAAAGTTTCTAAAAATGGAGAACACGTAGATAGCATGGTGGGGGGGTATGGGAGTGGAGGGGGCTGGAGGAGAAGCCTCTGCAACTGGTACAGTGGTGTGCATGAGAGTGTGGGGTGCTGTAGCCCTTCACAGGCCCCAGGACAGAGACCAGGTTTGGACAAAGCCCCTGCCATCCACCTCTGCTCAGCCATGGGGCACAGACAGGTCTGGTCTTCTGCTTCAGTGGGCCCAGGTTCTTGGACGGTGCCTGCCGCATTGGAGAGGTGAGTATGGTGGCTCCAGTGACCATGATCGTGTCTGCACTTGGTGTCATCGCCCCCATCCAGGGACAGCCAGGTGAAGGCCATGGAGAACACGGTGACCAATGCTGAGAGGTACTTTGGTCAGTTCTGCTCACTGCTGGCGTCTTACACACGCAAGACGGCCCGGCTACGTGACAAGGCTGACCAGCTAGTGAAGCAGCTGATAGACTTTGCCAACACTGAGAACCCTGAGCTGCGGGCTACCATGCGCGACTTCGCCGAGGACCTGGCCAAAGTGCAGGATTACCGGCAGGCGGAGGTGAGCACGGCGGGTCGGGCCTGGAGTGAGAGCTGAAACATTCCCTTCCCTTGTCACACTGGTGACAGAGTAGAGAACTGAAAGACTTTACTGTGTCGGATGAGAATCATTCAAGTCAAAGGGACCTGGAGACCTATTGGGGGCCCCATGAGGGCCATTCCTGGGTGGGGGAGAGGATGAAGGAGATGGGGGTAGAGCGATGTCTCTTCAGAAACTCCCTGTGTGACTGGCAGAGAAATGAATTTGAGTCCACTGGGGTGGAGTGTTACAGAGGGCATGCACACAGCACACAGGTTGTATGACAGACAGTGCCTGCTACACCCACACATAGCCAGGCAGGTGCAAGCTCTTGGGACAGAGAGTCCCTGAAAGAGGCTGCTGTGTTTCTCCCATGGTGCACGGAGATGTCACATGGTCACTGGGTGGCTGCCTATGCCCACTGTCCTTTTGGGATAAAAGGGTCACTCTGGAGCATCGTCTGGTCTGGAACTCAAGGCCAACCTTCTGCCTCAGCCTCCTGTGTGCCAGATTACAGGTATGAGGTGCCCTTCCCTGTTCTAACCTGAGGGAAAAGTGAAGCTTCTGGCTCCATGCTGGGCAGTTGAGTGCCACCCAGCATCCCCACCCAGCTTCAGGGCCTGGCTTCTGTCCTGCCTTCCATTCTGAGAGCTGGCACTGAGCCTAAGAGCCCAGACAGCCACCAAGAAGAACATTCTGTTCTTAAAAGGTTTAGGACATGAAAGGGACAGAGAAAGAAATTGCAACTGAGTTTTCTGAAAGTAAGGAAGGGGTGGGACTGTCCCTTCTGCGGCCCTTTACCATGACACTGTCCCTCTCAAGGGTCAGGGGCACTGGAAGGAGTGGCCTGATGGGGCTCCAGCCACTTCTGCTCCTTTGGCAAGACCAGTTCTAAGATGCTAGGAGACATGACAGGAGGACAGACCTCTCTCGCTGCCTTGCTCAGACACTGGGCACACATGCTCCCAGGCCTCCTCCATCAAACCCAGGCCTCCTTTGCTGCTGGTTCAACCCCAAGACCCAGAACAGTGCCTTATGATCCTTTGGGACACTGGGGTGTGTGTGTGTTAGCCTGACATTGTTGAGATCAAACACCTCACACCTAGGGAAGGAAGGCAAGGAAGTCATGGTGGCTAGTGTGAGGCAGCTGGTCCCATTGCCCCCGCAGTCAGCAAGCAGAGAGTGATGAAGGTGGGTGCTTACCTCACTTTCTCCCTTTTCTTTAGTTCCAGACTCCAGACCGTGGAATGGGGCCACCCACTGTCAGGGCGGCTCTTCCCATCTCAGTTAACCCAACCACCTAGAAACTCCCCCACAGATATGGCCAAAGTTTATCTTCTAGGTAATCTAAGTCCTGTCAAGTTGATAATCAGTGTAAACCACTGCGGACTAGAGGAGAGCCTCGCCCTTTCTCTCTCCTTCCTGAGCTGTCAGATGTTCAGGGAACCAGGAATCAGAAGGCTGGGACGGTGCTGGAGGTCAGAGGGTTCTGCACTTCTTCCTGTGCCCACTTTCCGGGCCTGCCAGCACTAGAGATCAGAAAGAGCAATCAGCATGGACTCCTACACCAGTCTTTGCTGTCTGCACTCCATCTACTTCTCCAAGCAGCTAGACACCTCGAGGCAGCCTGGGGCCCAAAACTGTACTGGGCCCAGGAGAGAGAAAGGTCTGAAGTTTTCCCTCTGCCCTTCTGGGACTCTCCACACAAACTGTCCCCAAAACATGTCGGCCCTAAGTTCTGTGCCTGGTTGTCCTAGACTCTGCACATGTTCCGGTGACCTGCTGAGATACCCTGGGGGGCACAGTCACTGTCTTGGTGCACAGATGGGGACTCTAAACACATAATCAGAGCCCTTGAGGACAGAGCCAGGCCCTTGCCAGGCCTGGTGCTTGCTGTTCTAGGTGCGGGCCCTGTGTGTATCCCCTGGGGGTGAAGGTGCTGCTCATGAAAGTTGTCTTCTCTGCATTTCTCATGCTGCCACATGTGTCCTGCAGGTTGAGAGGCTGGAGGCCAAGGTCATCAGCCCCCTGAAGCTCTACGGTGCCCAGATAAAGCAGACTCGGGTGAGCTGGGCACGCCTCAAGGTGTGCAGGGATAGGGTTGGACCCCACGGGATCCCTAGGAAATGGCCCTCTTTTTCCATGTAGGCAGATATCAAGAAATGTAAACGTGTCCAAGATAATGAGATCAAACAACTGGAAAAGCTGGAGAAACTGAGGCAGAAGTCACCCTCAGATAGACAAATGATTGTATCCTTACTGCTAAGTAGGGTGGCCATTCCACGCAGTGCGCTGAAGGGTTTGGGGATCCAGATTCACTGGGCAGGGGTTGCCAAGGGGTACCACATGCAGGCCACCTGGGCTTCACCTGGATCCTTAACAGTCCTCCTCAGTCCCAGGTGAGTGTCATGTGTCATATTTCCATCTGGGGCAGGTGGCACCACATGTATAAAAAAAATACCTCATGGATCAGCAGGTGAGATTTACCGGGTGAGGCCGGTGTACACGTGGCACAGCATGGCAGGGTGAGGCAAAGGGATGGTGGTTACTGAGGGTCAGGAGATCTGGGCTCTGTCCAGCAAGCCACCCAGTCACAGGATAGCCACTGCCAGACCCAGCCCTTGCTGCCTAAGCAAGCTCTGGGAAGTATGCATGCCAGTCCCAGCAAGATGGCAGGCACTACCATCTCTAATGCCCATGAACTGGGTGCCCATGAACTGGGTGCAGGATTTTGGGGGGTTGTCACCTCTGTTCTGCTTTTCACTAGAATGGCCTCATTCACAGTGGTCCCTTCACGGACCTACATTCTACTGAAGGCTGCTTGGGGGACTGGGTTTGTCATGTAAGGAGGAACAGGCCAGTCACCTGCAATTGTCTGTGGGCAGAATCAGTTACCATGACCATGGAGCCCCCATGGAATAAATCTCAGACCTTAAAGTGCCCATCTTGGAATGATAATTATTGTTTTTAGTGGTGCCGGGGATATGTTTGGGGCACTTATGACCTCACATATACTAAGCATGGGCTGCACTGTGGAGGGGCTCCATACCCCTTTACTGCCCAATTCTCCCAACTTTGCAAATAGATCTTACTATTGTCTCCCAGTTATAGGCAAGGAAATTGAAGTGCAGAGAAGTTACGTGACTTGTCTGAGGTCACACAGCTGAGCAACAGGTCTGTCTAACCTGTAGTCACTCTTTTACCATGGTCCTGCCTGGCCATTTCATCAATGACTACATTATCAAGAGACCTCATAAGGCAGGAGAAACTTCCCAAGAAAGATGGTAGGGACTGAGAACAACCCACAATAGTATCTAGGAGCCAGAACCACCCTGTGACACTTTCTACCTCTTATGTCCCCGAGGCCAGGCGGAGACCAGTGCACAGAGGGCCTCGGTGGACACTAATCGGTCTACCCACCACCTGGCAGAGACGGTGGATGCCTTTCAGGAACAAAAGCTGAAGGACCTCCGGGTAGGCAGTGGCAGCCTTGTGTGAGTGTGTGCATGCATGAGCGTGTGTGTGAATGCCTGTGTAGGACACACACACATAGTGTGTGGCCACACGGCCCTCACGGGCCAGGGCTCCCAGGAGAGTTGATCCAGGCTGCAACTGAGAGGCTGTCTGCTCAGGGAAGGCTGACCTCACCCAGCAGCCCAGTGCTCTGAACACAGCTTCCACCAGGAGGATGCTGAGGGACAGTCTGTCCCCATTGTTCCTTCCTGCACTGGCTCTACTTTCTCACCTGTGTCCACAAGAAGTCCCAGGTGCCCCCTTGAGGCTCTAAAGAGCCCGTTTAGGAAGTAGCCATGCTGAAGTGCTATGAGGCAGGCAGGGTCCCCTTTTTCTCCACCAGACCACCCTACCCCCAACACCACTGGATACTAGGTCAAGCCCCAGGCCTTGCAAGAGGTCTCAAGGAGCTTGTTCTCACAGGCCTAACTGACCATGGATGCCCTTGTCTGCTCCAGTCTCCAGTCTTCTCTTATCTACTCTTCAACCTCCAGAACTTGTCAGAAAATTCTGATCTGCCACTCTTGCAATTCACACCCTTTGGTGGCTCATGTTGTCCTAAGTTGTCAAAGACCACTCCCTCCCAAAGCAGCAGCAGCCCAGGCCTTCCCATCTCCTGTGCAGCCATCCCCACCCCAGGCTCAAGACCCAAGCTCCTTCCTGCCTCAGACACTCAGCATAGGCTGTGCCCTGCATCAGGCCTCCTGTGTTGGGTTTACTCCTCTCATTTCTGGGGTGCAGAAGATCAGCTAGACCCCAGACCACCTGGCCTCCAGATGCGGGGCCTGGGATGTGTGTTGTGCATCTGGAAAATATTTGTGGAATGAATCAATATGCATATAAATGAATGAAGCTGGGAACTAGTGCAGGCTGTCTAGATAGGAGGCCTTTCAGAAGGTCATTGTTAGTGTGGTGTGAAAGGGACCCAGCGCCTATGGGGTCTTCTTGTCTCTAGGTACAGGGCTATGCCCAAAATACTTTAAAAGGCTTGGGTGTCCATGGTGTGACCCTGTGTGACACTGGTGCTGACCTGAGCTTCTCTCCCACAGAAAATCTTCTCTGACTTTGTGACCATCGAGATGGTCTTCCACGCAAAGGCAGTGGAGGTGTATTCTAGTGCTTTCCAGACCCTGGAGAGCTACAACCTGGAGAGAGATCTGCAGGTGGGTCCTCGCCTCCGTGGGTTTGTCTGTGCACCTGTGATTTGTGTCTGGCTTGAGGGCTTGCTCTGATGAGCTAGCTACTTCAAACACTTGGTCCAAGTGCCACCCCTGTGGCCAATCTTCTTCTGGTCACCTGGAATGTCACCTGCTCAGCATCACAGGACTTTTAATACTGAAAAGGACCAGCAGCGACAAAAGCCTTCTGTGGCTGGCACTCAGCTTTTCATGCAAAGCTTTGACTGTCCTGCGCCACACGGATTAGAATCACAGCAAGCTTTGCCTACAGAGGTTGGCCCCATCCCTGCTCCTGTGAGCCAATCACCCGTGTCTTATCTTGTGGCTTTGGGTCACAGTCTGGAGCCTCTTTCTGTGTGTGCAGATGGTGGCAGGAGGTAGCCGTCCTTCCGATGTATGCTCTGTGCAAGGAGAAAAGTGCCTTGAGAGGCAGTGTGGGGTTTTATGGGTGTGGAGCTTGGTAACTGAGCCAGGAGCCTACTAAGCCCACAGCCTGGCACCTATTCCCTGTGGTGGATGGATCCCATCAGCAGCCTGAGACATGGTGAGCCCTAAGGCCTTGGGGGGACCAAGAGGAAGTCACTCTGTGTCCTCCTACTAGGATGTTACAGGTGACCCACTAAAGCTGGCACTCAAGAACAGAATGGGAGAAGGAAGATCCATCAGAGGGTTTTTATATAAGCTTTAAAGCCACACAGGAGGCTATAGAAAAACCCCATGTTCTCCAAAGTTTCACTCATCATCATTTCAATCATGATCCTCCTGCCTCAGCTCAGTGCCAGGGTTACAGGCATGTGGCCCAACTCTTAGCTCTATACTCTTTGAGGGGTTGAGAGTGATTTCAAACCAGTGATCTTCCTTGTGACTGCATTACCTTTTGTGTTTGGGCCTCAGTTTTTCTAACTGTTTGATGGGATTAGAACACCCTCAGGGGACTGCTATGGCACTGGGGGTGGGGGGGTGAGTGGGGGTGGGGGAGTTGGTGGGGGTGGGGGGAGTGGTCCATGAAGTAGCAAAAATAGGAAGTGCCCAGAGATGTCTCATAGCCTCTTATCTTTGCTTCCTACCTGACTCCTGTGCTTTCAAGCTGGATCCAACCACCCTGATTTTTTTCCTTGGCAGGACTTCAGAACTAAGATGCGTGGAATTTATGGGCACAGTGAAGCTCGGCCACTCACAGACACCAACCCCTCTCCATCTGTCCCCTGGCCTCTGGCCAGCCAGGTGAGCACTTACATATCATGGGAGTTAATCCAGGCACAAAGTGAAGAAACCAAGGAAGTGGCTGGCTGGCTGACAACTGGAGCAGCGATTGTACTGCTGGAGACAGTTGCCAGTGTCCACCTTGCATGTGCTCGCCACGCCAGAGGCATGCTGAAGGGAGCGCACTGGAGGGAGGGGTCTGGTATGGCAGGTCTGACTTGACCTCATCTGGGCCACAGGCAGATTCAGAACTTCTCATAGGTTAGGAATAAGGCACACTCACCAAATGTCATCTGTCCGCTCGGGAAAAGCTTGCTCTCATCAGCCTCAGGCCAACGACCTCAGGGAAACTGGCAGTCTGCAAATGGGATGTGGCCAGTGCAGGGATGTGGGGCAGGCATGGCCACAGTCCCAGTGAGGGGAGTGATGACTGTGAATGGATGTGCCTACTGTGAGGGGAGGTGGCTAGTGCAAGGGGAGGTGGCCACTGTAGGGGAAGTGACCAGTGTAAGTAGAAGTGGCCACCATGAGGAGTGGTGACCAGTACAAGGGGAGGTGACCAGTGCAAGGGGAGGTTACCACTGTGAAGGGAGGTGATCAGTGCAAGGGGAG
>OU015753.1:8145850-8159291 GCA_907169655.1 Acomys percivali
AGGTGATCAGTGCAAGGGGAGGTGGCTAGTGCAAGGGGAGGTGGCCACTATGAGGGGAGGTGGTCATTGTAGGGGAAGTGACCAGTGCAAGGGGAGATGACCACTGTAGGGAAAGTGACCAGTGCAAGGGGAAGTGGCCACTGTAGGTGAAATGACCAGTAGAAGTAGAAGTGGCCACTGTGAGGGGAGGTGACCAGTGTAAGAGGAGGTGTCCAGCCCAAGAGTCTGTCACTGAGCTTCATGAAGGTCTATTCTAAGCGCAGTAAAGAAATTGGGCTTTCTCCAAAGTCCCTCTGCTAGCTGGTAGTTTTGCCTTCTCTTGGCCTCTCCTGCCAAGTGGCTCATGGCCACAGCCACTCCTTTTCGTGGCACAGGAAAGCCACCTTCCACTTCACTGCCACGCTGGCTTGGATGTTGTGGCTATGACTTTCCTTTCTGTCATTCAGGGTGTTCAGAGCACCTTGGCACAGCAGAGGAAAGATGAGGAGGAGAGTGAGGCTGACTCTGTGGAAGAGATCTCCCTCGAGGACCTCAGGGGACAGCAGCAAGGACGCTGTGACTAGGAAGAGGATCCCAGTGGCAGGGGTAAGGCCTAGGCTGGCCTGGACCTTGGCGTGTACTGCTTGTGTCCTCGGGTAGAGGTCCCTGAGGCCTCACTTTGTTTTATTGGTGTAGTAGGTTGCTCTGCAAACCCAGATTCCCAGTGTCAGTAAAAGATATGAGATACTCAACTACATCTTTGCCTTGTCTGTTTCCTGCCTTCACCAGGGGACAGGAGTGGCCACACTTGTGTTAATGCTAAGAGCATGGTGGATTAGCTTCTGGGGTCCTCCCAGTCAAGTGCCACCAACTGGGAGGCTGCAGCAACAGAAGCATAGATCTCCCTGCCCGGAAGCCACAAGCCACATCAAGTGTCAGAGGGCCAGTCCCTCCTAAGGCTGGGAGGGAGGGGCTGCCCAGGCCTCTGACAAGTGCAGCCACATTTAGCTCCTGTTCCTGTGGCCGTGATGCACCATGTCTGCACTGATTCTACATGGTGCTGTCCAAGGGGGCACCAAGCTCTGTGCCCAAATCTCGCCTTCTGTAAGATCAGGACACCTACTGTATCTGCCTCCCAATCTCTCTGCAAAGACCATTTGCAGGCTCTTCACCCTAGCTCTTTACTCTTCGGTGCATGAACCTAGCAGATGGGCACTGAACTCAGCCATTACACAGACATGACACAATATGACATCCACACATACATCCACACACATATGTATGCCATGGGGTCATGAACACACAGAGACCCACAGTGGGGATAGTAGGTAGAGGAGCACATGCGGAATAAGCCCTTGACACGCTATTCATGGTATCGGGGGGATCTGCTCCCTAGGAAGCATGAGGCTCTCATGAGCATGCCAGGGTCCTAGACTTGGATCTAAGTACGCATGTGTGAGGGGACATCTCTGTCCTTTGGAACTTGGTTCCACAGACAACTTGGTGAACCATAGGGCATGGTCACCACCTAGGCATTGGGATGCCTCCTGGCCCTGTCTCCTCTCTGAGCCAAAGCACCTCCCTCTCCTACCTGAGGAGTGGCAGATGTCAGAACCTGAGCCTGGCCCCACATGACAGGTGGTGATCAGGTCCAGGGAGGCCCACATGTCCAAGTAGCAGGGCACACTCCGTTCTCAGGAAAACCTTAACCCAGCCCCCGCTCCAGTCAGCCAAGTCACAGTAAGGGTGGGGTATCTATTTCTGCAAGGCCACTGACGTGACTGTGTATTCCATGAAGTCCTCACGGATATGTGAAAACAAGCTAATCTGGCTTCTTTTTAAAAGATAATTTATTTCAGTTTCCACCTCCTGACAAGCCAAGGTACTATATATATGTGGATATATACACATTTTTTTTTCCTTCTTCACAGGAAACAGCACTGCCTGAGATCTCCAACCTCACACCTTTCTCAACCTTAATTTTAGAACATGACCTGGCAGGACACAAAGTTGTGTAACTCACATATAAAACACAGCATCCCTGCTGCTGGCAACAAATGGGTGTGGAATCCTGAGAAAGAACAGACTGTGCAGGTAGAGTCCCCACAGAAAGCTGCATTGGAAACTGGGTGCAGCCTAGGCAGCCAATGGACCAGGTCCTCAAATACGCTCCATGTGGACACATGCCTGATGTCTGAGCCCCTAGCATCTGCCAACAGCCAAACGTCCAACTCATCTCTCCTAAGGGGTCCCCATCCCGAATGAAGTATCAATCCAAGGCCACTGAGCAGAGCTCTTCTCCCCAGCTGACCCTAAGCTAACACCTCTTGCAAGGATGGTGATGAGCCCACCTTCTTCCCCAGGCAGGCAGGGTCTCTTTCTTCCTTCTCATTAACACACTCCCCATCTAGGAGTAAGGATAGGCTAAGGCCAGCATGAGGCCAGGATCAAAGCCACGGGCAGGGTGCTTTCTAGATAAAGTGCAGTCTCTGGAGTTATAGCTAAGGGGAGCAGGGCTTGCCGCTGGGCCCATGCCACTTCCTGTCGGAGTCTGGAGTATGTAGTGAAGCTGGTCCCCCAAATCACCAACTTCCTGAGGAGTCCCATGGACACAGCCTGACTTGGGGTGGTGCTCCCAGCCCTGTGCTCATCTGCTCTTCAGAGCTCAGACCAACTAGCAGAGGGATGTTGGCTTGAGCTGCCCCGTCACCCTGCAGCAGGCCCTGGACTCCATCACTAACTGGCTTGGGAGGTGGGAGGATTAGGGGCAGGAGCCTGGAGCCAAAGAACCTTTACCAGGAAGGGGCCTGTCATTTCCCTGAGTCCCTTCCTACTGCCTTCACACAAGGATCCTCCAGCTCTCAAGTCTCCTGGAGGTCTGACTGCAGTCTAGGAAATGGAATGAAGCTGTTTGAGTTGAGCCCGCCCAGACCTTTCTTCTCTAAACAGAAACCAACTAGTCAGTGTGACCCAGGAAGGCCAAGGCTGGGTGTGAGTCTATAGCCTGGGACTACTAAGGTCACCACAATTAGACCTCAGTTTTTCACACAGTTCCCTGCAGAGAAGCCTGGAGTGGCAGGTGTTTCGAGAATAGCTGTCTGTGAAGCCTCCTGCATCCATGGACCCTGCAGTGTCCCTGGGCTGCAGAAACAGGGACAGAGCACTCACTGCTTCCTCTCAGATGAAGGGGACAAGGCAGGCTGTGAATCTCTCTTTTGCACTGGGGCACACTGGCTCTAAGCCCACCCTGCATCCTCAGGACCACCTTTCACTGGTTGTTTTTTCTTGAGACTAGGTCTCACGTGGCCCAGGCTGGCTTTGAAGCCCCTAGGTAGATGAGGATGACCTTGAACCCCTGATTCTCCTGCCTCCACCTCCTGAGTGAGGGATTACAGACACACAATAGGCCCAGCTAGGAAGACCATCCTCCTGTGTGGATGAAGCTTGAAAACTAGCTTTGACCCCAGTCCTCTTGTTGAGATCCTGAGCTCCTCAGTCTCTTTGTTTCTTGGACAAGAGGAAAAGCGCGGCCTGCCAGGTTGTACAGTGCAGATCTCCTGATATACTAGAGCGTGTCTCTGCCTATGGCTAAACACTCAGCAGATGCAGCCCCCAGGCTACAGCACTCTGCCTCCAAAGCCCACAATATCCTAAGGAAGCAGAATGCGGCAGAGAGGCAGCTTACCATGGCCTGTTTTCAGAATAAGGGACTTTCTTTTTCCTTTGAGGGCAAACGCTATAATGTGTGTGACAATGATTCACGTAGTTCCCAAGGTCACATCCTGGAAAGGCTGGGATGTGTTGCTAATGGGCCTGCACAGATCAAGGCCACTACCAGCCAAGACTGGAGATCCAGGTAATCTGACCTCTTTGTGGTTCGTGAGCTCATCAGGGTGGCCAAGGAGTGCTTGCCAGGGAGCCCAGTTCACGCTTGCTTGGTAGGCCTTAGGGGAAAGCTGACAGGAAGACGAAATACCTCAGGGGCAGACTAGCGACATTGTCCAGAGGCTCCCAGGCTTGAAACACTCACCAAAGCTAGCTGTCAATGGAGGGCATCTGCAGGTAATGGTGGGTCCACCTCTAGGCACCTGCGGCTTTGCTCCCATCAAGGGCTGCCCTGTCCTCAGAGGGTTACCATGTCCTTAGCAGTGCCATGTGGGTCTAACATGGGTCAGAATTTCCTGACTCCATGGGGTGAGAGCTGCAACAATAAGGAGCAAGAGACAGACAAAACAGAAGCCATCCTTCCTTCCTTCCTTCCTTCCTTCCTTCCTTCCTTCCTTCCTTAAACGAGTATCTCAGAAGGTCAGTATGGGACAGTCTCAGAGCTGTTTCTGAAGCCCATGTGCTGGAACCACGGGCGCTCTTTCCCTGAATGGGAGCAAGGCTGACCACACAGGTGCTGCTGTACAAGAGGCACCTTGGAGTCACGTCTTACTGCACCTCAGCTCACGCTAACGCAGGACCAGGAGGAGCAAGGAGAGGTTACCGTGCTTGCGCAGCTGAGGAGGGCTCTAGAAAGGATAGCAGACATTAGCGGGGGGGGGGGGGGCGATATCACTTTACGTCATCTTTATAAACACAGAAGTGAAGACAGGCACAGTTATGGGGTCCTAACATTAGGGTGGGAGTCCTAGCTTGCCCCAGTAACACAGAGTATGCCATCAGGGGCTGATCTGAAGGTCGGCATTTGCTTGAATTGTTCAGTGACGGAAGCTCAGCTTCCATCACCCCCAACATCCAGGCAATGCTCATCCCACAACTGGACCCGTCCTGCTCTTCTCTGGGAGGTACTTCCCACGGGGTAGGCTCACCCACACTAGCTGAGGACACAGCTGTCAGGAGAGAAAATGCTGTGCTCACTGATGGACCTTGACTAAATGTGACCGAAGGGTGAGGGTCAGA
Source organism: Acomys percivali (assembly GCA_907169655.1). NCBI lineage: Eukaryota > Metazoa > Chordata > Mammalia > Rodentia > Muridae > Acomys > Acomys percivali. Next base: position 8,150,735 of record OU015753.1, read on the forward strand.
CAAGAATGAGGCGATGAAGGGTGACGGGAGAGCCTGGAGGCCTAGTTTAAAGTCAGTGACCAGAATGGCTGGTACAGAAGGAACCTAGGCCGCAGGGGCAGAGTGGGACAGCAGCTCTGGAGCCAGCTGGATGTTGCGGGTCAGACCTGGCCTGGTACACAAGTGCAGAGGAGGCAGATCCCCGTGGGTCTTTCAGAAGGAGAGGGCTGTGGGCTAGAGCTACCAGGCAACCTCACTTCCCTGTGGCCTCCTCGCTCAATCAGATCCATTCTGTGTGCTCCAACTCCAACCATCGCTCTCGGCAAGGGTGTCAGCCCAGGGCCACCGTAGAAACCTTTGCCCCATGCTGGCTTCTTGCATTCCCTGACATATACTGCCGCTGCCTTGGGAGCTGAAGGAGTTTTCTCTGCTACTGAAGGACAGACCGCTGAGTGGACAGTTCACAGGTTCCGTTGACAGGCCTCTCGAGTCTGAGACATGGTTGCGGCTGGCAAAATGCTCACACCCCTAACAAAGTAAAAACCCTTGAGTTCTCTTCCAGTTCCTGTGGTTTCCAGTTCTTGTTCATAAGGAGATGGAGAGGGTCAGGTAGCCATGACCTTTCAGGAAGGCTCCACAGTCCCTGCACACGGTGTAGGCTCACAGGATGACCCACGGCAGGGGGTGTCAGGCTGTGACCCACAGTAGTGGTTCTGCCCTCACCTTATAGCTGTGTGGGTCCCCTCCTGCACCTCTGTGCCCACATGTCCCTGGCTCTCAGCAGGAACTTGGGGACCCTAGCTCATGGCCTCTTCCTCCATCTTCTGTCTCATAAGCCTGGTGCTCAAGGATAGGTCGGGGGAGGTGGCAGACGGTCCCTCATTTTTAGCTGTGTAACCAAAGGGACACTTTGTACATAGAAGGGAGAGCAGACACAGGCGGGGGGAGACAGGCTTCTGGAGTCTTTTAACTGCTAGTTCTAGGGCAGCAAGGAGTGGCTCTGGGTGCTGCTGGTGTCATGCAGGGTCATCACTGGGGTGACAGCTCCTGGGAGAACATCCTGTGCTGATCTCCTATTCTGTGGCCATTTGCTCAATGTGGTCACTTAGCAGCTTGTATTGCTCTGGAAGAGAGAACAGGGTTAATTCCAGAAGAGAGGTATCCAGGAACGACTTGGCTCAGTCTGTGCACTCAGGCCTGGGATGAGGCTTCTGGCTTGAGCCAGTCAGCCACAGGGCTATAGGCAGTCAGTCACTCCTTGGTACATCTCAGAGTGCCATCAGCACACCGTGCATCTCCAGGAGCACACACTTGGAAGTGGTCCCTGTTTCTCAGGAACAGGACTGGTATCATATGTGGAGTGTGGCCTCCAGCGGCCAACAGAAGGCATGCTGAACCCTGATGGCCACACGGAGGGGGAGGTAACCCTGAAGCTACTCAATGGCTACAAATGCCTTTGTGCCTACATAGCTTCTCTTCCTGGCTGGGGATAAGGGCAGGGCCCAGTTACTGGTTCATCAGAACACAGGTCTAAGTAGAAGGTCTTGACCCAAGGGAAGTACCAGTAGCAAATGGTGACACACAGACATGGCTGCAGTGCTGAAATGGCAGCCAGCACTGAGGCCAGAGGCTCTCTGCTGAGGCAGACCAAGACCCTGGGAAACCTCAGAATTCCTCTACTCTCTACCACGCTGCCCCAACACCGTGGTTGAAAACATGTGGCACTCTAGAAGGTACCAACTTGTGGTCAGGGTTTTGCTGTGCACAAGTGACACAGAAATAGAGTGCAGGGGCCATGTTCATCTCTGATGTGGCTGTGCTGCATGCCACCCACCATCCCTCAGCAGAAGCGACTTTCAGTGGCTCAGCCGGAGTATACATTCCACGGACTCGGGAAAGAAGGCAAGCGAGGGAAGCAGGCTTCTGTGACAGATGCCCTCCTTCTGGCAGGGTGGGAAGCACCAGTGTGGAGGGCTTGGTGTGACTCCCACCTCCCCACAGTACTCCTAACCCCAGCTCACCCTCATCCAGGTTGCCAATCACAGCCTGCTTCTTCAGGAAGTCGCTGCATAGCTTCTTGTTCAGGCCAAAGGCCAGCATGTTGTGGGTGAACGTGCTGGAGGAAAAACACCCATGGCCATTACCCTCTCGCCGGCCCAGGAAAGGGAGCCAAGATACTGGGGCTCTAACACTGGGGGATGGCTGGGGCCTCAGGCAGCATCAGGTAAAAATTTCACCCACACTTCCTAACCGGAGATTGCACCCCAGGATCAAGAGGAGGACTGATCACCCAGCCCTGTGCTCCTAAGAAGTCAGACCCACTACACCGCCCTCTCCTGGTAGGTGACCCTGGCTGATTTCACAGCTCGGTTCTCACCCCAGCTGCCCGAAGGTGATGTTCTCATTGAACCGCAGGCTGTCGTCCCGCTCTTCCTGGGTCATGTGGCACCATTTTTCCCTGTGGGCACAGGAAGGATGCGATGGGCTTCAGAATGGCCTGGGACCCTCCCTCCCCTGCTCTGTGGAGCTGGTAGTCTGCACTGTCTCTTGGATGCATAGGGACCTGCCCTGGCAGGTAACTTCCACCAGAGCCTGCCACCACCAGAGCCTGCCACTTGCCTAGGGGCCTCAAACACCAACATTTATTCTTTGCCTAAGATGAAGAACCAGAAAGCAAATGACATTCTCTTGTCCTGGAAGCCTGGGTGGGCCTTGGCCGCTCACAACCTTCCTAGGACTTGGTCCACCTAATGGGGCAGGAAACGCAGGCTAGGGACCTGCCTGGTGTCGTGGGACCAGATGCACAAGGCAGCATCTACAGGAGACACAGGGTTGGGGATCCCAGGAATGTATGACAGCCACGCTGTCCCTCACACACAGTCTCCGTCTGCCTCACAAGGGTTCCCCAACATGGCTGTTTTCTGCCCCGTATACCATGGAGGAGACAGTTACACTCTTCCTATAGTCCTCCTGGCACTGGCCTATAACCACACGGCCATTGTGAAGCCAGCCCAAACTCTAGAGCCCAAGTGGGGTAGTAGGGTAGTGGACAACCTCTAAGAAAGAATTTCTTCTGCTTTCTGTGCTAGGCAGGTGGCATGGGATGGGTACCTGGGTGAGGTTGGGATGTTATTTTGGGCATCCACCTGCCCTGTACAGAGGGAAGGCCCTGGAGTAGGACAGAAAGGTGCCTATGCTAATACCTCTGCCACTAACTACCACAGAAAGACCGTCACATGTCACACATCACCCTGCCTCTCCCCCTTCCTGGTGGGGCTCCTGGAGCAGCCACCTCCTCAGAGGGCCCAGAAGCCCCTCCCCCAACCCCAGTGTCTGTGCTCATTACCCATGTGAAGTCAGACCCTGGTACTCAGAGACAGAGACACAGCTTCAGATCAGAGGGTATAGCTCATTTTGTCCCATTTCCTCCAAAGAGAAGCCTCAGGATGGATGAGTCTAACTAAGGTTACAGTAAGGTTGAGACAAAGATCAAAGCACAGGGAGAGAAGAAGTAGCATGGAGGAAGGAGAGGTCAGTCAGTCGTGGAAAAGCAGAAGGAAGGAAGGGAGAGAACAAAACAAAGGGACAAAAGCCCAGGCCTGGCTCTTCCTGGCCCAGGCCACTGACCGCCACAGCTCAGTGGGATGGAGTTCACCTGCAGCCTCTGCACACTCAGGCAGAACACCTATAAAGATACCAGAATGCACTGGAGACACAGTGCGGCCTTCCAAAACTGGCTCTGAGGCTGTTTAGAAACACAAAGCCCAGTACCACCCAGCAACCTGCCATGTACAGGTATCTGTGCACAGTAAACCACTCTCTGAGTTGTTTGGCATAGTAGCCCAGATCCTTCATGCCTGACCCCATGAGGAAGTGGCTGTCCTTGCTGTGGAAAGGACTGAAACTAAGATATCACTCGACTTCTGAAAAAAGTGAAAGGCCACAAGAAACTTGGCCTGGCGGGTGCCTGCTATCTAGTTGCTTCCTGGGAGCTGAGTTCTAAGCGCCCATCGTATGCACGTGTGCGTGTGTGTGTGTGTGTGTGTGTGTGTGTGTGTGTGTGTGTGTATGTGTGTGTGTGTCCATCTGCCACTTGATGGAAACCTGTGGGACTGGGTGATGGAAAGGAATCTGCTGTTAGAAGGGATCATTGAAAAAAATGGCTGCTGAATACTGGGGGACCCAAGTGATACCAGATATTCTCCAGTAGGCCTGTGCTGCTGGTCAGTTAGCTGCCTGGGCTCCAGGGAGAGGCTTGTGAGGCCCAGGAAGCTGGCAGTTTCTTCAGCTGGACTCGGAACAGATCAGTGGGCATAAACCAGCTCAGCTGTCTGGGAAGGCCGTGGTGGTGCCTGTCTTTGGGCCCAAGCTGTTCCTAGGAAGCTGGTTTGTCACAGGGTCCTCTGTGGTGGGAATATGGGGCCCTGCTACTGTGAGGGGATGTTAGGCCTGAATGCTCCTCACAGCTACTGTAAAGCCACAGCAGTGAGAGTCATCAGAGCAGCACAGCTGTGAACCATCGCTGTGAAAGCTGCACACCCAGGCTCCAAGGAAATCCACCTGGATTCATAGCTCTTTATGGGTGGGCATGGCTTTTACTCTAAAAACGTGTCACAGGGCCTTCTGGGAAACATGAATCAGACCCATGTAGGCTCAAAGGCAACCCATTTTGCTTCAAGGGACCCCCGCCCCCCGGCCAGCTCTTTTGGTCACCCAGTGGCTGAAGGAGAGTGGGTACCTGTTCTTCCATGTGACCCTAGAACAGTGAGAGTGGAAGGAACTGCAAACTTCAGGAAACTTCTCCACGCCCACCACCCCCCCTTCCACAGCAGTGGAACTCCTGTGTTTGACCCAGGCGCAGAGGGGCCCATGGAGAGTGCCACGGCCTTGAGGACAGCAGCCTTTTGCCCATGTGTGCCTCTTGGGGTGGCTCGCAGTGTCCTGGTTTCTGATTGTCTCAGGGTGCTCTGGCCATGGCAAGCTCTATCTGTCTTGGGCCAGGCCCTATCACCAATCTACCTAGCACAGGGCATGCCTCCCCAGGGGTACCCTCCCCTCGTGGCAGTGGCCTTGGAAGAAACCCCAGAGCTGTAAATGGAGCAAAGTCACGTGGACACACACCTCTTCTCCTCCTGCTCTCCAGCATCCCCTCTGGAGCGGCAGCAGAAACAGGTAAACAAAGGCACATGTCAAAGTCATGCAAGATATGTGGATGGAAAAGAACAAGCAGAGAGGATTATTCTAGGTGGGAGCAGAGAGGACAGAGAGAGACAGGGAACCCAGAACAGATGGGTCCCTAGGAGCTGGGAGAGCTCAGCAAGAAGCCAATGGCGCACCTGGAGCCGCCCAGCCTCCAGACGGAGTGGAATTTTCCCCACGGTCTTCTGGAAGTCTAGGGTCTTGCCAACCCCATGCTCCCACTGCCTCCCCAGGAAACAGTCCCGACAGACAACCATGGGACTTGAGGCAAGCCACCTCATTCCCACTGGCCAGCAGAGGAGCCACGCCCAGAAGATGCTCTGCTCATCTGCTCCCTCCCAAACACAGCCAAAGGCCCAGGGCCTCCCTAGTGACAGTCAACCAAAGCTCTGAGATACTGGCTACAAAGTCCCACACTTGGAGGTCCAGTAGGGCCGGCCTGGCTTCCACAGGGGCTGCTGCCTCAAGGCTGACTGGAGTGGGTAGCAACCTGTGCCGGCTCCACCCAAAGAAAGCCTCTGTGGTACTGGGGACAGGCCCTTCCTGCTCTCCAGGCTTTCTGAACAGGGTCCCACAGAGCATCTGAGGTGTAGGACTAGCTTAAGCACCACAGGTGCTTAGGCTTCAGCAAAGGGCTCAGGGGGCGGTTGCACTGCCAGGCTTGATTCTAACAGTGAACAGAGGGGTAGAGTGGAGGCCAGTGATCTCCCTTGGGCAGAGGTGACATTGGAGGATCAGGCTGTATCATGCCAGAGCCCCAGAACAGGAAGCACCATGCAAGCTGAGCACCCCACCCCCAAAGCTGTGAGCACTGACCCCTCAGGCAGCTTGCAAGGCTCTGGGACACATGAGTGGAAGAAACCATCGACAGCAGCTCAGCCATTTTGCTGGCTCCCAAGGACATGGGAGACCGAGCCAAGATTTGGTCCTCTCTCCCAAGTCTGGAGAGGACAGTCTTGGCTCCTACCTGGTGGTGGGGGATCGCTTCCGCCTCTCACAGTGGACAGCATCAAAAAAGGCCGCATTCCAGAACCTCAACGTGTGCCTGCAGGATGAGACATGGTAAAAGTCTACGCAGGTCCTCTCTGCCCTCCACACCAAAAGCAACAGCTTCTCGTTTTGTAAGAAGTGTCTGAGAAGCCTGAGAGATGAATAAAGTGTTGCCCTGGGGTCTTAGCAGAGGATGGGATAATTGAAGAGGTCTTTGGGAAGGCGAAGCAGTCTTGCTCAGTTGCTTAGACAGGCAGTAGTGCGGCTTCCAAGAGGAAGTGGACAACTGGAACCCTGCTCTGCTGAGCAGCATCAACATGAGAACCCAGCAGCCACATGCCATGGTAGTCACGTGAACATAGCCACAGGGACATGGAATCAGGAACAGTTCTTCCTGTAGAAGATCTGGGGTGGCCTATGCACATGAAGGTCCGTTGTCACATGGCAGCTTTGACTCCAGCGCATAGCGTGCAGGAGAATGGAGGCCATGTGTCCACAAGAGTGGCTTCTGGCCCTTTGTTTCACCAGCTCCAGGAACCTGAGGGCCCAGCACGGTCACTGAAGTAACATGGACCCAGTGAGGCCCTCCACTCTTTGCTACACAGCATCTCCAGTTGGTTCAGGTCCACCTCCCTGTACTGGCCTCTGCCAGCTTCCACCTAGCTCTTTGCCCTGGGGGTTCCCATGGCATTTCTCAGCCACACTTCTCACATGACCCTTGCTGGACTGTGACCTTTGAGAGAGAGGCTACGTAGATGCATTCTGTTCCATGCTAGAGTTGCTCCTCACTGGTGAGTGAATGTGAGGTGGGAGGTTGCCCAGGGCTCCAAGCAACACTAAAGGCTGCTGGAGCGCCTAACCATGGCTGTCGTGTGCTAACACCTGGTGATGTTAGCACAGTGATATATAAAAAAAAGAGATTTAACTCAATATTTATGGCAAGAGGGTCCCAACAGCCTTGTACTGATTCCGGCAAGGGTCACTATCATTCCAACATGGCAGAGGAGAGGCAAGGGCACAGGGTTTCACAACATACTCTCAAGAGCTGACTCGAAAGTGAGGTAGCTTCTCAAACTCCTTCCTGATGGTGCCCAGGCTGATGTCCTTGCACTAGATTTCACTCTTACAACTCCCCCATCTTCAATTCACCACACCAGGGACCAGAGAGCCAGCATATGAGCCTTTGAGGGACACACTCAAAGTACAGTCCCTAGTTCTTACTTCAGCAGTGTGTGTGTGTGTGTGTGTATGTGTGTGTGTGTTGGTCTGCACAAATGGGACCAGATGGCTCATGGTCTTTTGTGTCTGCTTCTCTTGTGAGTGCAATGGCTTGTGGGTCACTGTGTAGTGATCTGTGTGTCTAGAGCCAGCTAGCCTTGTCCTTTTGGGACTATTCTGAACAGCTTGCTGTAAGCTCTTTACAGATTTCCATGTAGGGACATGCATGGCTGGTCACATGGCCACTCTGTTAGTCCCTGGGGAGCTGCCAGGCATTTTCACAATGTCCACGCTGCCATATCTTCCCACCTTTATGGAGAGTCAGATGTCTTCACATCTCTATTAACACTTGCTAGCACCTGCCATCTCACTGTGGCTACCCTGGAGGTGAGGATGGCCACCGCCATTGCTGGAGACACAGTCAGCTAAAGGGCTGGGCAGCAGCTGCGCCAGGTCAGATGGGGCAGAGTGCGGATGGCCTTACCAGATGGGCTGCTGCCTCAGGTGCGTGTACAGGTAGACTTTTTCCCCCTTCTGTTCATCTTCCGGGCTGATCACAGTCACTGCGGGAGGAAGGAGGTTTGAGGGCAGCCTGGGCTGGACACCTACAGACATTCAGCAGGACCTGCTTCTCCCAAAAGTCATCAAGCTACACCGTTCAAATTCCATGAAGCTTTTTGCCAGCGTTAGCTTAGGGCTTCTTCCTAGTGTGGTCCATGAAGTGGCACCCTCCCCCTAACATCTGGCTTAACTTCCCTGGGGTTAAGGATTTAATTTCTGCATAGTCTGCTTAGAATGGTGGCAAAGCCCTTTCATTGGCAACTTGCTTGTTCCTGTTGCTGGCTAATGGTGAGCCAGTGTGTCCTGGGTGGTGTGTCTTCATTACAAGGCCAGAGGGTAGGCCCTGCCTTCTTTCACAGGTACCCATTTGTCCCAGCACCAACCTCTAGGTTCCACCTTGCATAGTACCCCCTAGGCTCCACCACACCATAGGCCCCATTTTCCTAAGGCTCCATCTCCTAGACAGTCCAGAGAGTTGAGTTCTTACCAGTCTTCAGCTGTCTGTCCTTAGGTTTGTTCTCGTCTTCCCTGGAGGGAGAGAGACCAAAGCAGTGAAAGGGGCCCATGCCACACTTCCTTAAAGCAGTGAAAGGGGCCCTTGACACACTTC
>OU015753.1:8181303-8192248 GCA_907169655.1 Acomys percivali
TGTGTGTGTGTGTGTGTGTGTGTGTGTGTGTGTGTGTGTGTGTGTGTTTTAATATACAAATGCTCTGTCTGCAGGTCAGAAGAGGGCATCAGATCACATTATAGATGGTTGTGAACCACCCTGTGATTGCTGGGAATTGAACTCAGGACCTCTAGAAGAGCAGATGGTGCTCTTAACCACTGAGCCATTCTTCAGCCCGAATCTGTGTGTTTTAAAATACACTCCAAAATGTCTGTTTTACTGCATGATTGCTATAAGGAAGAGAATCAACAATGCAGCTGAGTGCCCAGGTTGAGCAGTTCCCCTTCCCTGGGAAAATGGCTGGAGTGAGAAGCAGTAGGAGAATATTTACCTGGCATCACAAAATAAACTTAGGGAGAAAAGAGAAAAAAAAGAAACCCCAGACTCAGCAGCTGGCTGCACCCTCCCACCACATGGGACCTGGCCTTGGTACTCAGACCTAGCTCTCTCCCAGGTTTCTTCTGTCCTGAGCTACCTCACCTACATCCCTCCCTGACAGGAAGCTCTAAAGCTGGTCCTTTGAGAGTATGCATCAGTCTCTGTCATTGGCAGGCCCACATAGGACAAAGATGGTCCTTCCTATAGTCTCACTTGCTCATGGCAATGGTGAAGTTCACTGAAGGTCTAGAAGCTGGAGGGGGGCTGGAAACAAGAAAGGTCAATTCCAAGTTCCCTGCTAGAGGGGGTGGAGGTGGTGGTGGGTGGGGTGGAGGTGGGAGTGGGGGTTGGATTAGGAGGGAAGGGAGGAGAGCTGAGGCTTCCCATCCTCTGGCAGTGAGGAGGAGCACATTCACGCTCAAAACCACACTAGGGTTGAACTGAATGGGGCAGGCAACGCCAGGGAGGGTGGCTGCCTGTGCAAGGTGCCACTGCACAGCAAGAAGGACACCAAGTGAGAGGAGAAGGGGCAAAACTCACAGGGTCGCAAGGACAAGGCCTACCAGGCTTCTTTGGGAAGCTCTAATGACTCAGGGCTAACAAGAAAAACACCTCCCTCACTTGGCAGGCAGATGCACCATTGCCAGGACCGTAACCAGCTTGGTTCTGAGATGCTGCGTTGCACACTGCACACCCCTGCTGGGCACTCTTTAGGCTACGCCTACACTGGCTGTCTTCTCCTTCAGCATCAGTGGCTCAACCATGAGTCCAGGGCAGCACAGAAAGTCCACACCAAGTGTGGGGTCAGGGGCAGTGAGGCCCAGGGCCCCTGTGGCACAGAAAACCAGATAAGTCCCAGCATCACAGACTGCTGACAGGATGAGCATGGGAAATGCCCCCAGGATGCATGTTACTCTCTCAGGGTGAGAGAACAGATGCTTCCAGAGCTTCTGGGACAACGGGAGCCTCAGTTTTTGTCAAGAGTAATAATGCATGCTGCAGGCTTCCTACAGGAGCTCCTGCGACCAGCTCCATTTCCAGTCAGCTCCCAGAACACCATGGCCTACCCTGGTTGACAAAGAAGGTCACCTCGACTTCCTGCAGGCATCCACCCCTCCCCTTTCTTCCCTATAAATCAACACTACTGACTGGCCAAGAGCCAGAGCCACAGACATCGATAAGCAACACATTTGTTGCCTCTGCCTTGCCCACTGAGGAAACGAGTGAGAGAATGTTTGCGCCTGTCTACTGCATTTCACCTGTTCAAACACCTCCATGGGAGTGGGGCAGGGCAGCCCAAAGAAAAGGGCAAGAGTCACCAGGCAGGTCACCAGAGCTGCACCCTCATCTTTCTGGGAAGGTGCCTCTGGCAGAGGAAGAGCTGCGCTGACACAACCCTCTCCACACTGGGGAGTACTGAGTACTAGCAGAAGGTCAGGCTCAGCAGGGCTCAGGAACAGACCACACCTGGCCTTCCTGCCCCTATGGCCTCACTTTACACGCGCTGTTCCTGGAGTGATTCAATGCCTCTTGCTGCAGAATGCTGGATTTAGACAACTTAAAGGGGCTTTAGCAGGCCTGAGCATGGCAAACATTGCAGACAGGTTTTGTTCTATTACCCTTTTTCCTCTCTTGCTACAAACTGTTACATTGCTAGAGCTAGGTCCCTTATTTAGCCACTGAGTCATTCCTGAGACAAAACATCGAGGTCCAATAGTCAAAATGTATGATTTGGCTAATGTGTCTAACCAGGATTTACCAACTCACACTAGTACAGACTCCCCCTTTCCCCTTAAAATCCCCTCTTGCAGGAACACCTCTTGCTTTCCTTGCTCTTGCTGCTGCTGCTGCTGCTGCTGCTGCTGCTGCTGCCTTTGCAGCAACCCCTCCCCCCTTCCCACTCCTCTGGGGTAATAAATCTCCTTTGTGCAAAGAATTTGCTGCCTGAGTATGTCCTGTACCAATTCTGGGAGGCCAACCTCCTTTTCACAACTTCCTAAAGTGCCATACCAGATCCTTCAGACTAAATAAGCCTCATGGGTCAGATCTGCAAAATACAGTGAGCCGACTCTCCACACTCCTTTGACCAGAGTCATTCCAGTGGGCAGAAAGGAAACACATGGGATTGGGGGGGGGGCACACCAGAGTCACAATACAGAGAGAAAAAGACACAATGTAAGACAGAAATGGAAAGGCTAATACTGAGACAGAGAAGTGGACACAGGGACAGAGAGAGAGAGAGAGAGAGAGAGAGAGAGAGAGAGAGAGAGAGAGAGAGAGAGAGAATATGAACAAGAATTGGAGACAGTGAGCAAGCACCTCACTGTGTGCCAGTAATTGGTATCTGAGATATTACTGAATTTTAGATTTTGGAGGGAGACAAGGTCTCACTATGTGTCTTGAACTCAAGGGGTCAAGTGTTCCTAATGTTTCAGTCTCCTTAGTATCTGAAACTACAGAAGTGCACCAGCACTTTAATTTCAAAGACTTTATACTACTCTGTAGTTTTGATAAAACTACATTTGCATGCAAGAGTGGATTGAAAGAGACCCTGATGTACCTTCTCCAGGACTGTGTGACGCGGGCACTCCTCTGCATGCTATGTACCCCCATCACCAATTGCCCCAGAGTCAAAGCCAGCTGCATCCAGTGGCAAGGACTTCTAGGTTATTAAAACTAATGGCAACTAACACTGTGCTGTCACAATCCTCCAGGCACTGAGCCACACAGGCCAGGTGCATTGCTACAAGAGTCTGTGGGTGCAGAAGCCTAAAGTCTTAGAAAGCTACATAGCTATCTGGGGTCAAAGGGCTACCGCAGAAGCCCAGATAGAGCTGGCAGAGCCTGGCTCCACAGCCTTGCTATGCTGGATTGTGGATATGGCTACAGCTAGAATGGACTTTGTGTTCCTCCAAAGGCCCGTCCTGTTACAGGCTTGGTCCACAGGCTGGCAATATGGAAGGGGCCGGCAATGGTCTAGAAGCAAATATAATGAGAGGTACTTACGTCATCGGACTCTGTTCATCCTGTCCTGATTAGGCTAGAGACGAGACCTCTCTCTTTTCATAGGCTCTGCCATGGTATGTTCCTCTCACTGGAGGCTGAACCAACAATGTGGCCCAGCCTTAAGCTGGTGAGCTAAACAAACTGTTCTCTCTACCCATTTGCCTCTTGCATTGCACTTCAGTAATGAAAGCTGATTAATATAGATAAGGACCCTTCAAATAGCACAGTACTGAGGTGGGCTGGCAGCCCCTGGCTGTGGAACACTAACAGAAGAGACTGTTTCTGTCTGCTCTGCTTGGTACAGAGTGCTCCAATTCTATGTCTGCGCCTGGATGCCACTTCCCCTTCCTTCCCATGGAGGGCACAGATGGGAGGATATAGGGTGTTACTCTGAAGAGTTAAGGTAATTTGTTTGACAACCATTGATTGGGGACCATCCTTGCTGACCCCAGAGATGTGAAGATAAATGGGGTATGGCCTCACATCCCAATTAAAAGCTAGAGACACACCAGAAGTGTCTTAGCATCCTGACAAATGCCACAATTCTGGGTGCAGATGCTAATGGCAGCACCGGAATGATAGCTTGGTTCTGCCTGAGGAATCTAAAGAGTCTTGTTTTCCTGGTGCTGAGGAGATGGATCAGTGGGTAAAGTGCTGGCCCCACAAGCAGGGAGACTCAGTTCAAAGCAGGAAGACCCTAGAACTCATGCAAAGCCATGAGAGGTACGGTGCAATTACAACCCCAGTGTTCCTACAGCGAGATGAGAGCTCGTGGGCCAGATTACCTAGCATGTGCATTGGCTAACAGCAACCAGGTCTCAAACAGAATAGAAGGTGAAGATTGACACCTAAGCCTATCCTTTGACCTCTACATGCACACCCTGGCACAGCACTCATACATCAACATGGATATGAACACAACGGGGGGGTGGGGGGAGTAATCTGTGTTAGATCAGATGTGGTAGGAACCTGAGCGTGCCAGATACAAAAGATATTTAAGACCACAAAAGCAGATGTAATAAAGCAACAAGAGTGAGGATCGAGGTGGACTGGTATCCCCCACATAGCCAATGCAGGCTCACTCAGACTTAGATGGAGGTGCAGAATTTGCAGGTGCCACTGGCTGGCGAGTGATAAAGAAGGGCCCTGCCACCCCAACACTCAGGGCATTTAAACAATGGAAGGACCACTCTGTGTGCAAAGATGTGGTGCCTCTACTGCCTGTGGCAGAAATCTAACTCAGTTTACAGGGGCCCTTCTCTTCTCTCAGCGCAACTGCTTTCAGCGGAGGCTGCTCCCATTTGCTCTATCCTCCCAGGGAAAATGACATTAGGTTGAGAGACTCCAACCTGGGACAAAAGGGGATGAAAAGATAGGGTCTCCATGGGGGTGTCAGGTCCCTAGACAAGGACTTTGCTGATGTTACCAGGTGTGATGGAGTAGGCACCATGGATTACAGCAGAGCAGGGCACCTCTCCACAACATGGCGGACCTTCAGGCTGTCAGTCTCCTTTGATTACAGTGTAGCAGACAGTGAGGCAAAGGCCTGGGTCAGGAACTGGGGCTGGGAGGGCTCCAGGCTAGTGCTGGTGCTAGAGGCTAGGCTAAAGACTGAGGCTTATATCCTAGGAGTGATCCGTTAGGGCTGATTTCCATTCTGCTCATGGAGCAGACTGCGTGTTGGCAGAAGAAAATTAGGACTACCAAGCAGAGGCACTGACCCCAGCCCTACAGCTCTGGGCCTTCAAAGCTGGAAGCCCCAGGGTTATAGGCTTGCATCACTATGCCCAGCTGTAAGCTGTAAGCATACATGATCTCAGGGTAGAAGCAGCATTAGGCTGTGTTATTAGGCAGCTTTCCTTTTCCTTTGGACTACCCCAAACTAAAATACCAGGGGAGGACATCTCTGATTCAATGCTGTTTGGATTTCATTTAAGTCTTTTCTCCATTCTTAATATTTATAGTTTAACCAGGATGGGGCTCCTGTTCTTCCAGAGCCATCATCCCTTTCTCAGGATCTCTGGCTCTGCACCCCAGTTTCAGCTCACCCCTCCCAGCTCAAGCATGTTGGCTCAACATCAGGCACTGGTGCCTGCCTACTTTGGTATTTTCCATCTGCACTGCATCTGCTCTTTCCAGTGTCCCATTTCCCCCAAGCTCAGTGGCCAATTTGCAGCTGTGACTCATCTGCTCTGAATCATGCCTGCCTAAGATGCAAAGGCCAGAGAAATGTCTCTAGCATACCTGGCTGGGTAGGAGGCCCTGCCGATGGTGCTCACAGCACAATGCTCTGAATGGAGGCAGTAGCTAAGAAAGACAACCCTTGCACCAGTCTTTGCTGGGCATTTTCCTGTCCTGAAATGGGTCTTAGCTACCCAATTCTGGCTTTAGAGGCTGGAAAAAGCTTCTGCAAGGAGCCCACATAGCCATGATCCACAGCTGCTTTTACTCCTGATGGTCATCCCTCCACAATGCAGTAGGCAGCCTCATGTACATTCTCTTAGCCTCCCTTTCTTTTTCCAAAGCTGATGAGTCTTACAGACACTATCATACTCTGTGTACATGTACATGTGTGTGTGTGTGCATGTGTGAAGAGGCCAGCCAGAAAGGGGTCCTAGTACAGGGGACTATGACAGAAATGCAACAGAGACCCTAACCAGGATTCCTGGGACAGAAAGAAAGCATCCATGGACAAACTCATGCAATTCAAACAAAGTCTGAGCCAGGCTGGTGCCATCTTCCACTTGCCTGTGATCCAAGCACTGGGGAGGCTAAGGCAGGAGGATGTGGGTTCAAACCAGCCAGAGCTACATAGATGTTATTCCCATCCCTAAATTAAAGTCTACAGCTGAGTCAGCAAGAGTGCTAAGGGCACCCTCAGAGCAAGGCATATCTGCAAGTTGGCAGGTGGATCTGGGAGACAGAGGGACAGAAGGCACCATACTTTTTCAGGGAAAAATAATGGATGAATGGGAGCAAAGACTGGTCCATGCTCTAAAAGGATTGAGCTAGAAACATTTGCCACAAAGGGCCACCTACTGCAGAATAGGCAGAATCCTGGCAAGGATGCAAAATGGTGGCTCCTGGGTTTGGGATTGGACAAAGAGTAATTGCTGTCACTATCGACTTGCTTTTTTTGGGGGCGATGGAAATGGTCTAAAATTAGACTATGACGATGGTCTTACGACTCAGTAGAGCTACTAAAAATAACTGAATCGTGAAATGGGTAGATTCTATAATGTGGAGGAAAAGGAGGAAAAAGGAAAGAAAGTGGGGAGGGAGGAAGCTGTTTAAAGTTTATGCAAAGAGTGGCGGGGGAGGGAGGCAGAAGACACATGAGTGGCCTCTTAGGTCCAAAGCGGAGAGCAGAACAGCTCCACAAAAGGAATTGGGCAGTAAGATGGAAGCCAGGTTCAGAGAGGCCAGGGTTTTCAAGCCACCTGCATGCACCCTTCCACCCTCAGCACTTTTGCATCCCTGAAGTGCTGGGAAGTGCTGAGGCCAGGCAGCAGAGTGAGTGAGGGGGGTGAAGGCTCACCTGGCCAGGCCACGCAGCTGTTGAGATAGTGCTCTTGGTAGGGAGGGGACCCATAAGACTTAGAGACTAAATGTCAGGGCTGGCAGAGCAACAGGAATGCCTAGGCATAGAAGGCAGAGGGGCAGTGTTGTCTCTAGCACCGGTCAGAGGCATACTAACAGGGGAGGTCTCACAGGTCACTTGGACTTAGCCCAGGAAAGCAACCAGAATAGACCCAAAGCCAGGGAACATGGATTTGCAAATTCCATGGCTCCTCCAAGCCTAGGTTCTCAGCTGTAAATTGGGATGTTACCAATGGCTACTTTAGACTGGTTTTGTGGAGACTGAGGGACAGCCCCCATAAAGCTGGCCACAATTCTTGTCATGGCAAGGTATACCCTATAACAATCACCAGCTAGAATAAGGCTCTGAACAATTTCACGCCCTTAGAACATACAAGCAGCTGACCCTGCCCTCAGGGTCCCTTGTCCTCACTTCTGTCAGCTCTAACCTAGCTAACGAGGCTGAAGAAACAGGACACTGAAAACCACCCCTCCAGAGAAGCACTTTCCTCACATTTGTCTCAATGTGCTACCACCGAGTCATCCCTTCTAGCACTTTCCTTCCCAATATAGAACTCCTGGCAGTGGTATTGTCATCAGCTCTGAACACATGGGAATAAGCCAGTCCACTGGGCACAGAAGAGGCAGGAGGAAAGAAGGCTGGAAGGAGAGACAACAGCTCTGTGGTGACTGGGAATGACAACATGAAAAAAAAACATCAGGTCTCAGGAAGGAGCCCCAAGATGCTGTCAGTAATGGTGCCTTGTGGATTTGGGAGAGGACAGCACAGTGACCAAAGCAACTCCTCACTAACATCTTCTTCTGTCATTTGAATTTGATACCAACCACACCGATTACCTAATCAAAAAAATACTAGCAACCTGGACATTTTGGCATGGATTTGTGATCCCAGCACTTTAGAAGGCCGAGGGAGGATTGTGAACTATAGGCTAGCCTGGGCTACACAGAAAGATCCCATCTCAAAGCAAAATAACACAGGATGAGGATTGAGAGGGCTAGGAAGGGAGGGCAAAGTTCTTGCCCCACGAACCTCAAACCATCCTGGCAGGAGCTCCTGAAGGGCTCATACTTAGTCAAGGGTTAAGTTCAGAGACTGCACGCCCCGTCTTTGGGAACCATACAGGGAGGGCACAGCTTTCCTGATGACAGCACCATCTCCAAACAGAGATGTGAGGCCCACAGTGAACAGAACAGTGATTCAATATCTTCGCCTTACTGCTAGACACTGACAAGCTATTTCTACTCCATTGGACAGAATCCAGAGAAAAGCCAAGGAGGGAAATCCTGTCCCAGAGCCTGCCATGAAGCACACAGAACACCCTTGAAGATGGAAGGATCATGGACACTGTCCAAGAAAGCATATAAATCACTATCATTGTTCCTAAACATCAGCAAGCACCTTCCACCGATTCTCCCTGTTAAAATGTCACTATATTTGGGGGGGGGGAGGGTGTTGTTTGTTTTTTCATTTATTTGCTTGTTAGTCTTTTGATATAGGGTCTTACTCTATAGCCAAGACTGACTTCAAACTTACTATGAAACTGGTTTCAAGTTTCCTTCAATCCTCCTGCCTCAGCCTCGCACCCCCAAGTGCTAGGATTACATGTGAGCACCACTACACCCAACTAAAGACCACTAGATCTTGTAATTGGAAGATGTTAAATTGTATTACATGCGCCCCGCCCCCCACCCGATGTCAACTGACGTTCTATGCCCAGAATCTGTGAGTGTGAATTTATTTGGAAAAGCATAGCTATAGATGTGATTTGTTGAGACCACAATGGGATACAATGGATATAAAATTCAGTCTAACTGGTGCCCCATTGGAAAAAAAAAAAAAAAAAAAAAAAAAAAGACCCAAAGACAAGGAGAGAAGACAACTATGTGACCAAAGATACGGAGGCTAGAGTGCTTCAGCTATAAGGGCAGGGTATCTGTGCTCACCACCAGCGTGGCTGAAAGACACATGGAGTCTGAGTCCCTGAAAAGGAACCATCCCTGTTCATGCCTCAACTTTGGGCTTCTGATCTATCTACAAACCTCTGAGAGAATACATTCATCTTGTTTAGAGATACTCAGTTTGTGGCGCTTTTTTTTTTTTTTTATAGCTAGCTCCTCCAGGAGACTGACACAGCTCATCACTTGACTTCTCTTGCCATCCACCCAAGCCTGAACTCTCCTGCCCAGTGGTCAGCTGCCAGCCTGCTATTCCAGTAAGAGAAAGCCAAAAGTCAATTCGGTATCTACCTTGGTAGAACCTCCTCCCGACTTGCAAGGCTCTGACTGACATAAACAGTCCTACTGCAAGTATGCATTGAGCACGTACTACAGGCCAGCCACTGTTCTGGGCCTGTTGACACAGCAGCACACAATGAACAGATAATAAAAAACATTCTCAAAGAAACAAGGTTGTTTCTAATACAGATAAAGAATAGTACAATGTGCTGAAGGGGGGTGGGCTGGGGACCAGAGAGAAAATCACTTAACATGTGACCTCAGTGTCAGGGAGATAGAAATCTAGAAGGAGGAACAACCAGTGTACATGCCCATCGAACTAGGAATGCTTAAGGAGGGACCTCTGGGAGTGAGTGGGGTAGCTGCTGACACTGGAGAAACAGGTGAGGTCAGCCTAAGAGAAAAAGTCTGAACTTCATCCTGAGAGACCACGGCATTTTTCAAGCAAGTCTTTCTAACTGTACTCTTTGTCCTTTGCTCTTTGGGATCTTACCAGTAACAGACCTGAATGTTCTGTAATTCTGATGTCCCTGTAATCAAGATGTTCCTGGCTTACCAGCCCTAATTCCTGTACCTCCGTAGAGTACTCTGCAAGGCTTCCTCTGACCTTCAATAGTCGTGCTATCCAGTAAAGAACACAATTCCCTCTCAGGTCAGATCTTGGCTTTCTGTCTGGCCTGAACCACTGGCCTGCTGAGGCAGACAGACACAAGGCAACTCCCTGCTGCGGTCCTGTGGTGCTGCCCGGATTTAGAGAATGGGATAAAAAGCTTGTTCCTCCCTAACAAGAACAGCTGTGTATGCTAAAAATAGGGGGGAAGTGCCACAAAACCTCAAACAATGCCACATACAGAAGAAGCTAGGTGAAACCAATCAGAGCCAACAGCAGCTCCATGGATTTCACAATGCTTCTTTTCCAGATGGGAGATGAGGAAAAATCATTGGGGGCAGGTCTCCCTAGACCTGCCATGCTGTCTTGCATCACAGCTGAGGACATCTGGCCTGTTTGGAAACGCGAGGCACTTGAGCAAAGATGCTCTGCAATGCACTTCCTACTGGCTTTCTCAAAGCCTGGAAACAAATCTGAGTTGCCACAGAGGGTGTAGGAAGAGGTAACATTATGGTGATGTTGGTTGGCCAGTCAGGCTGACTGTCAGTGAGGCAAGGAGGGCAGAGAAGGATGCTCCACCCAGCACCCCCAGCCCAGCAGGAGGCATAATCTACCCAGACCCATCTCATGCCCTCCTGGGTGATGCACTACTATACCCAGCACTTGTAGCAACAAAGTTATTGTGGAGCTTTCTTTGCCTCCAACAGAAAAGTGGTCCTGGACAAGTGAGTCTTGGTTTCCTCATCTGTGACACGGTAGGATGCCACCTGCCACTCCCAAACAAAGAGCTCCTGTTGAAAGCACTTTGTAAGCTAGCAAATCAACTGGACACTGTGACAGTGAAAGCCATCCTCCTAGTGCTGCTCCCTCCCGAAGTGGGCTGTCATTCAGCTTTTTGAGTCCTCTCTTTAGACTGAGTCTTCTTATAGAGCCTAGGATGGCCTTGAACTCATGGTAACTCTTGCCTCAGCTTTTGGAGTTCTAAGATTACGAGCCTCTGCCACTACATTTGGCTTTTGATATTTTATTGGTTTTTTTAAGGAGTTTGTGTGTGTGTGTGTGTGTGTGTGTGTGTGTGTGTGTGTGTGTGTGTGT
>OU015753.1:8192258-8235414 GCA_907169655.1 Acomys percivali
TGTGTGTGTGTGTGTGTGTGTGTGTGTGTGTGTGTGTGTGTGTGTGTATGCATGTGAGTGTAGGTGCTTGAGGAGGCAAGAAGAGAGTGTCATATTCCATGGAGCTAGGGTTACAGGTGGATGTGAGTCACCTAAGGTGGGTGCTGGGAACTGAACTCTGGTCCTCTGAAAGAGCAGAACATACTCTTAAATGCTGAACCTTCTCTCCATGCCCTTGACATTTCTTTTAACCTGATTATTTTCCTTTTGTGAAAGGAATGCAGAGGATGGAGAAAAGAAAAGAAAGCCAAATGTTCACACGACTTTCCCTCTCCATAGCTCCGCGGTGGTGGTGGTGGTGGTGGTGTGTTCTAAAAGAAGCTCCCCCAGCACCATTTACGGTTACTATAAAACAACTTACCTTTGAAAAAACAAACATTGCTGTGAAGATAGAACTGCAGTTAGCATCTGTGGAGATACCTCACTTCAATTTCTTTAAGGCTTGTGATACGCTCATCTCACTGCTTGTACTTATAACAATCGCAAGAAATAGGAATCCACACCACAGGAACTAACACAGACCATCCAAAAGACAACCATTGCAAGAAACTTCTGGGATGCAGCAGAGACTGAGGTAGCCCACCATCACCAGTCAAGAAATCATCAGTGTTTGAGGGGAAAGGAAAAGCTCAGATGTCAACTTTTTCTAGGAACCTATACGAGCGAGCAGCTTATCTGCCATCTTGGTCCTCAAAGACCTGAATGTCCCGACTTTTGACCACAGTGTGGCAAAGAGGGAAGGGTGAGCCTCTCGCTCCTGTCCTGGGGTTCACGCTATGTGTCTGTCGTGCTCTCGGGATTAAGGAGGAGGCAAATCGAATGGAATGAATCAGAACGTCAGCATCGGGTTCCAGGCTGGATCGCAGCCTGGCGAGGGCAGCCCGGCCTGCCAGCTGCCAGCTCACCTCTACCTCTGACTCACCACCCGGACAGCTCCCCGTCGGGGGCCCAGCCCGTGCCAGCGCACCTGTGCCGGGCAGCGCCGCGCTCCCGCTCACTCTGCAGGTCGCACTCGTGTGCAGCACTTGACAGCCCGAGCCACCTTCCTCCTCCCCTTGTCACCTTCCCACGTCCCATCAACCCGCAACTCGGGGAGAGCGCAGACCAGCGCAAGACTGGGTTTGGGCTTCCCAAATCCTAGAAGCGACCTCGGGGTCCCAGCCTTCCCCGGCAGCCCCGCGCGGTCTCGGCCTCTGACTAGCTCGCGGCCCTCGGCGGCCCTGCACTGAGCCCGGAGGAGTGACAGCTCTGCCCGCCGCCCCGGCCGTCCAGCCGACCCGCCCACACCGCCAGCGACCCCTCCTCACGCTTCCTCACCTGTCCCCACGCGGCCACTCCGCCCAGCCCCTCGCGAACGCAGCAGCCCCGCAGCCCGAGGCCCTCTCACCGCGGCTGCCCGCGGGACCGGCCAAGGGGCGGACGCCGTCGGGTTCGCAGCTGCCGCTAATGCCCCGCGCGCGACGAGCCTTGCCGGGTCCTTCTGAGGCGCGGCGGAGCGAGCTGTCAGTCAGCTGGAATAGCCCCGCCCCTTTCATCACCACGTGACGCGAGAGCAGCCGGGTCCTTCTGAGGTCTCCCGGAGAGAGCTGTCAGTCAGCGGGAACACCCCGCCCAACCCCACCCCCTCCCCACGTGACGCGCAAGTTCTTCGCAGCCGTGGAGCGGGGCGCCCCGCCTCCAAGGTACCACGTGACTCGCCAGCAGGCAGGTCCTCAGAGGCGCACGAGCGAGCTGTCACTTTGGGAGCGCTCCCCCTCTTTTCGGCTCCTGTACGCAAGCGCAGAAGCACTCCTTCGTCCCTGCGCCGCCTGACGACCACGCGGGCTAGCTCCGAAACAGAGTTCGCGTCCGTGCAGAAGGATAACCAGGGCGCGGCTTTTTTTTTCCCCCCTCCCGCACAAGAGTGGTTGGGGAGAGGGAAAAGCTCCTCAGGGGTCACTTCCTGGACCTGACTGAGGTAGCAGAGTCCCAGCTAAGATCCCGGGGACCGACACGCCTTTGAAGGCGCGAGTGGCAGGCTGCGTCCCGTTTGTCTTTTGAAAGGCGTGTCTTAAAAGGCCAGCAGATTTGGCTCTTTTTCACAAATAGCAGTGAACACGACATTCAGCCATTCAGCTTCTTCCACATCTCTTCAGTAAAGAAACACAGAGAGGCTGGGGGTGGAGCACAGTGGCGGATCGCTGACCCTGCGTGGCCAAGGCCCTGGCTCCCATGCTCAGCTCCAGAGAGAAGGGAAAATTTAAAGAAAACGAAGTGCAATTTTGAGGGTTAGGCGGAAGGGGTGTCGGGGACGGGACCAGACTGAGGCTCTGCCACTCAGGAAAATGATCTAGATAGAGACAACGAAGCCTCTGCCCTTTGCTGCCAACAGATCAGAAGATCTGTCCCGCTAAGACTTCTCGGGAAAGGTTAAGAGATGGTGAGGAAAGGGCTGGGGAGTTCCGTTTTTGGAGAGTTTGGGATCTTCCAGGTGCATGTGGCCACCCCCAGGAGAAGTTAGACCTCTGGGTGTGAGATCTTAGTGCAGGGAGAGAGGGAGCGGGAGGGGGAAGAGGTAGCCTTCATTCTTGTGTGGACACTGCAGTCAAGTGCTCTGTGTGGAGTTCAGCGGACTATGGCCAAAGCACAGAAAACTTGCAGGATGGAAGAGGATGGTGCCAGGGCTTAAGGACCCCTCCCCTGCTTCAGGGAAGGAAGCTGGCGCTAGGTACCAACTTCCGAACCCTTGATCTCACCTGGACAACTGTCGGGGAGAACTGGAAACAAATGAACTCATCAAGGGTCATGGTCCATTTTGAGAAACACCATTTCTCCTCGTGAGATTCAGCGGCATCTGCCCTGCCTTCTAACAGGACTGTGCCCTCCTCAGGAAGTTGGACAGAGGCAGATGACACAGCATTTATAAATGAGGAAGAACGTTCTGCAAGCCACGGATCAGTGAACTTGGTATCAACCTAGGAGGTACTCAGGGAAGATGACTCAGAAAACATTTGTGACCCCTCTGAAACACTGGCACGTGATAAGCAAGGAGCCAGATGAAGAAAGAAGAAGACCAAGGCTGTGTCTCGGTAGCTGTGTTCGCTGATGGTCAGGATGTTCCTCCCCAGGCAAACACCCTTGTATCTGCAGACAGGTTGCCCATTTTTATCAGACTAAAGTGCCATAGATCTTTCCCAGTTGCCACATGTGGGCACTGACAAAAGGTCTGCACCTTCAGAAGACCCTCGCTTCATCATGCGATCATTTATATTGTGGTGTTGTGCCTCTCTGTGGGCTTTTCAAGAGGATCATGGGAATATCCTAAAAGGGAGATCTGTCCAATCGTGTTCTGGGAGTGGAAAAGAGTTGTCATACCTTTAAATAATCATAAAATCAGCCGGGCAGTGGTAGTGCACGCCTTCAATCCCAGCACTTGTGAGGCAGAGGCAGGTGGATCTTTGTGAGTTTGAGGCCAGTCTGGTCTTCAGAGCTAGTTCTAGGACAGCCAAGATTAAACAAAGAAACCCTGTCTTGGAAAAAAAAAAAAAAAAAACAAGCAAAAACAAAACCGTAAAAATTTCCCTTTAAACGCACAATGCAGACCCACTGGGACAGCCCACCCTTATCTTTCTCTGGAGTACAGCTCTGCTTTGCTGAACACATGTTTACTTAAACTATCCACGTCTCTCAGCTAAATTCCTCCCCTGGAGAAGACAAGAAAAGAGAGGCTCTTGTAACAGCCATGAAGTCAAAGCCCACTTGATGGTTAGTTGGCTTTGTTTCCCAGTGTGAATCTCTAGATAAGGGAGTGTGGTGGGAATTACCATCTCCAACCAAAGTAGGATGGTTAACCTTGGTTGCCAGCTTGCTTGGATCTGGGATCTAAGAAAAAAGCCTCTGGTCAGGCATGAGGGTGTTTCCAGTAAGGATTAATGAGGGGGAGCCCTTCCCCCAGGGTGGGGGACACCCAGATAAGAGGCAGGGAGAGGAGTGGCGCTGCTTTTGCCTACCCACCTCTGCCCTATGATGGTGAACGCATCTACGCTATTGCTGCCATCAGCCTTCGCTGATTTCACAACGTAGCTTGTCCAGCCATCGAACATGTCCTGAAGACCAGCAGCCTCCAATGTCAGATTTAGACTGCTAAGGCATCCAGCCTCATGGACTGAACACCCACCAAGTTCTCAGACTCTCCAGTATGCAAGTGGTCAGTGTTGGGCTGCCCAGGCCCTGGCATGTAAAGCAACCCAAATAAACCTTTGTAGCACATCTTCTATTCTGCTCCCCCGGGGAACCCTGACTGATAGATGGGACATTCCAGGATTCTTTATAAGCAGGGGACTCCATTCAGATTGCCCTTTTGAAGAGGGATTTGTGGGTTCCCATAATGAAAAATCTCTGAGGCAGGCCCAGTAGGATCCAGGGGCACAAAAGATGTCACTAGGACTCATCTCTTCCTGGCCTGCCATGCTGTCTAGTTTTATGTCTACTTGACACAAGCTAATCATTTGGGGGAAAGGAATATCAATTGACAAAATGCCCCCACCATATTGGCCTGCGAGGCATTTCTGGACTGATGGGCAAGGGCCCAGCTCATTGTGGGAGGTGACGCCCCTGGGATGGCCCTGGGAGCTATAAAGCAGTAGGCTGAGCAAGCCACAAGGAGCAAGCCAGTAATCACCACTGCACCAGGCTTTGTTTCAGTACCTGCCTCCAGGTTCCTGCCCTGCCTTTCTTCAGTGATGGACTGTGATGTGTAAGTGCAGTTACTTTTCCTCATAGTGTTCATCATAGCAATAGAAACCCTAAGCAGACACTGCCTATATCGACTTCCTTCTCAGATTAGGATCTTTTCACAGAATGGCCTCAAGCAGCTCCAGGGTTACACAGTCTCACCTTCACAGCCCAGTGGACAAAAGGGGTCTTCTCTCTTGACTCTTCCGGCAAGACCTCAGAATTTGGTGCGAATGAGTCATTCTTAGAGTTTGTCTGAGCACAGTTCACCAGAATAACTGGATTGGACAAATCTGAAGAGTGGTATGGGCCAGCCCCACCCTGCTGACTGGTGCAAGGAAAAGTGATTTCCAGGAAACAGGGGTGCTCTTGCTAGAAGAGGGGGGAGCACCAGGTATCTAGGACAGCATGCTTGCTGAGGTTCCAACATGTCTCCCTGCCCTCTGTGAGGCTTGCATAATGGGGAGGAGGAAAAGAACTGGGTAGATGAGTGAAAGATGGGGACAACCAGAGATAACAGGCTGAAAGGCGGCGGGGGGGGGAAATAAAATGAAATGTTTCAGGAGTGAGACAGAGGGAGGAATTCTACAGGTGGCTGGGTAGGAAAGCATGTCAACCCAGTCTCAAGGGACATGACAGTGAGTGGGGCATGAAGGGGAGCGTGTCAAGGATAAGCTCAGCTTTCAGTGAGTAGCCATTCCCAGCCCCAAGGATGCTTGGGCAAATCAAACACCTCCCACTGAGAACCTGATCTACCAAGCACCCATCCCAACAAGTACCTGATCTACCAAGCACCCATCCCACCAAGCACCTATCTGACCCAGCACCAAACCCACCAAGCTGGCCGCTCCTAGCAGGCTTTGCCCAAGGTGAGGTGAAATGCCCAGAACAAAAGATTTGAGGAACACATTGCCCCACTTTGGGTTTTGACTTCCGGGGCCTTGCTCAACGCTGTGGGGTGTGGAGTTTCAGTCACCAGGCCTTCCTAATCTGGCTGTTGACAAATTCACTCCCACCAGCTCAGCAGAAGATGTCAAACCACCCAGGCAGCTTTCCAGAATACATCTCTGCTTCCCCAGGGTGCTGTCTTTGGGGCTGTCTCCCCAGCATTTGCTTAAGGAAGCTATAAGCCCTAATGCCTAGACAGGCTCTCATCAAGAGAGCACCCTGCCCCAGTACCCAGGCCACAAGGCAGAGTATTACTGCTTCCTGTACCTTCCCTTCAATGGGACCACAACAGCCTGGGCTTTGCTGAGGCCATTTTTATGTGTTTTTGACAGGAATGCTATGTGCATTCTTGGCACTTTGAGTCTTCTACACAACATCACGTCACAAGTGCAGCTCATACTGTTGCCTGTGTTTTCCTTCTCATTACTGTAGACTACTTCTACATTTTCAGAGTCTTCCTACTGTACCACAGGCCTGTGCTTCAGGGACATTTAGTTATGTCACATGTGGGGCACCTAGGGGCAGAGCATGTGGAAGCTCCGGTTGCTCCTGCCCCTGTGTTCTCATTGCAGCCTTTAGGAGGGAATGTGATCAATCCTTCATTGTGGTCGGACTCTGACTAACAAAAACAAGCAATCATCCCTTGCCCAAGTAGAAGCGGCTCCAAGTCAACACAGCACAGACCACAACAGGGTACACCAGTTTACTGCAGCAGTGGAGCTGCCTAGGTGTCCAAGAACAGAGGGGAGCTATGAATGATGTGGGCTCACACAGCGGAATTTTGCTCAGCCGTAAAGAACAAAGCCATAGCATTTTCTGAGAAATGGATGCAAGGGTGATGATCACGTTTAGTGAATCGAGCCAACTGCAGAAAGATTTTTAGAAAACTTAAATGTTTCTGAGTGCTTGCCTGAATGTATGTATATGTACCATGTGCAGTACCTGGTACTGAAGGAGGTCAGGAGGGAGCAGCATATCTTTTGGAATGGGTGTTATGGATGGTTGTGAACCATTGTGTGGGTGCTGGGAGCCAAATCCCAGTCCTCTGCAAGTGCAGCAAATGCTCTCAACCACTGAACCATCTCTCTAGCCCCTAGATTTTATAAAGATATCAAATCATATACATAGATGTATGTGTGTGTGTGTGTTTAGAATTGACATTCTCTTTTTTAAAATGTGTGTGTTCATGCATATGCCTTTACCCCCGATCCATCTCTCCAGCCTCAGGCTTATTTATTACACATTTTCCACAGGCATTCTAGGACCACATAAGCATGCATAGCCCTCAACTCTTCTTTTCACACAGTTTTATATAATAGGATTAATATATCCTGAGGACCATAAATACAAATTCATGAGAGCAGCTGCCTCTAGGGCCTGCCTAACACCCTGGAGTAAGCACAAGACACTCACATGCTGACGGGCACAGGGGATGCGGCTGAAGCTACTGTCAACACTCAGGTGCACACAGCATTTAAGCAAATAGAAGTCTTTATGCACATAAAACCCCAGAGGCTGGATCAAAGGGGTGCACACTCACATTCTGAGAGTCCTCCTGTTAACATGCTCTGGGGAGATGAAATCTTTAAGTCTGCCTTGCCAGCACTGGGTACCCACTAACCTTTCTGTCTACACTGACCAGTAGGGTGCACTCCTTCCTGCCTCCCTCTACTGTTGACTGGAACCTCCATGGGCTGTTTGCTGGAGGAAGGTCTTTGCTGGGGACCAGTTCCTGTTTGTCACTCCTGACAGTACCAATGTTCCAGGGTCCTGGGCTGGAGAGTAGTTAAAAGCCCTTGTTGCTGTTGCAGAGGACCCAAATTTGGTTCCCAGGACCCACATCAGGCAGGTCACAGCTGCCTGTAACTCTAGCTTCGTGGGATCTGACACTTTCTTCTGGCCTCTGGGTGGTGGTGGGGGGGCAGGGCGGGGCGGGGGCGCTGAACTTGTGGGCATACCAACACACAGACACATACACATAATTGAAAATAAATCTTTTTTAAAAAGAAATCCTCACCCCCAAGGGCCTCAGGGAAACCAATGAGATTGATGAACCAAGGTCACAAAACAGGAAGAAACCTTAGAAATCAAGTCTAATCTTGCTGCAGAGCTTTGCTTGGCCATTTTAGATGCTCTGGCTGAGAGAGGGGAAATGACTGGCAGGTCAGACATCGCTGCTGAGATGAGACAGCGATACCCTGTGAGGCAGTGAGAGTTGAGCAAGGGGCTGGACGGCTCAGTTGGTAAAGCGCTTGCTGTACAGGGACGAGGATGTGAGTCTCATCCCTGGAAGCCCTGCTTTTCAAAACAGACAGGGGTGGTGGCATGCCTGTAATCCCAGGGCGCAGGGTGGGGGTGAGGGGACAACAACAAAGAAAGAGGGACCCCTGGGTTCCCCCGACCAGCTACTCCAGCCAAATCATCGAGCTCCAACCCAGGGAGGGACACTATGTTCAAAAGCAAGATGAATGGCTCCTACAAAATGACACCTAAACTGGAGTCTTCTATGTGTGTAGTCCAAGCTGGCCTCATTCACTCCTGCCTTACAGGTGTCCACCACCCAGTCCTGCTGATTTCTGAATTGTGAGTATGTGCAAGCAGGTGCCACAGTGTTCACGTAGTCAGAGAACAGCTTGCTGGAGTCAGATTTCTCCTTCCACATGTGGGTCCTGGGGATTGGACTCAGACCATTAGCTTTACATAGCAAATTCAGTCCAGTCAGGTCTAGTGAGCAAGACCCTATATCAATAAAACAAGCACAGCCGGGTGATGGTAGCGCATGCTAAGTCCAGCACTCAGGACTTAGAGGCAGGCAGATCTCTGAGTTCGAGGCCAGCCTGATCTACAGAGTGAGTGCCAGAAAAGCCAGGGCTACAAGGAAACAAAAAACAAAACAAGCAAACAAACAAATAAATAAATGAAAAACAAACAAAAAGTTTAGCTCAGGTCCGGGGAACATATGTTGACAAAGGCTAGAGGTTGAGGGAAAATGCCCCAGAAACTGCATCTCTTTCCGGCTGGCATTTGTAAGAGGGTGTCACGCTTTGCGCCTTAGAGGCTCCTGGCTCTCAAAGAGTGTGGCTCCCAAAACCAAGAGGAGGCTCTTTCCACTCTCTATACTCTTGTGAAAATTCTGGAATGGGTCCAAAGGGTGGGCACACTGAAGAGGAAGAAAGCTCTTTCCTTCTTCCTCCTAAGTTCTGGGCTGGAACCCCAAAACAAAGACAGGCTGCCAGGAGGGAAACAGGCAGGGATTCATGTACTTCACTGGACACTTGGAGGAAACCCAGGAAGGACGTCAAATCTGGTTTCTCTAACACTGTCAACAAAGAATCCATCTGCGGAAGGGCAGGTCAAAGAAAAGCAGTTTTAGGGTTCAAGGTAGCAGACAAAACAGGTCACATATGTCCTCAGAAATTCACAGGAGGCTCCTTTGCACTCTCCAGTCATGCCTTCACTGTCATTAGGCAGGGAGCGGGGGAGGCAGAGCAAGCTCTTCAGTGACCTTGAGCTCAAAATAAACTTGAAGTTAGAGGTGTGTTTTGGGGTGACATGTTCTGATCTCTTTGAGGTATTTTGAGAGAGCAGTAAGCCTGTCTGCAACACCTTTCTGGATCTGTGGTTCTGTGATCCTGTCAGGTTGTTAGTGCAAGGATTCTTATCAATTTGCTATGTATTTTGTGGCTGTTTTTTTGAGATACGGTTTCATTCTGTAGCACAGGCTTTTGGAGTCGGATTCAGGGCAGTTTTCCTCCCTAAGCTTCCTAAGCTCTGGGCTTGCATGAGTGAGCCCCATCACTGGTTACGTGATTCTCGTCCACAGACATCAGACATACAGATGAACCTGTCATATATAAGTTTAGCTGCACTCTCCCTCCCCTAAGAGTCAGTTTTGTGTGTATTAAGCAAGTCACCGCAGCATTCCTGACTACCTAGTCATGTCTTCCAGATTCATCCCTGGGCCCACTGCATGCTGACATGTGCTCCTTTCGCTCTGTACAAAACCCAGTATTGCCTTTTTAGAAAGAGACGCTTCTAGAACTGCTCTTTGAAATTGCACTCCGCTTCTGGTGGCCATTCAGTCTTGCTGTTAGAAGAACAAAACCTTCCTTCTTTTCACTACAAACAACCAAACAAAGCCTGGCCACCAGCTAAAGGTCACAGAGTCAAATCCACAAGGATAGCAGGCTATTGGTTTGACTTTTCCTGGCAAGACACAAGAAAGTATCTGTTTACCCTAGGTAGTGCACCAGTGACAGACCAAAGAAATGATTTTGTGAAGGGCTGTGGGAGACAGCCCCACAGCCAGCAGCAACCTGAGGAGTTCCCTTCCTGCTCACGGCTTTCAACGCAAGCACCCTAGACTTGGCTGTAAGAAAGAAGTTCAGGACGAGCCAGACGGAAGCAAAGTTAGTGAGTTTATTAGGCACTGAGAGAGTCTTAGAGGAGAAAGAGAATTCACAACCTCACGACAGGTGTGTGGGCTTCTCCAGAAACTCATACTTGGGTGTCTTCACAATGGCTACACATACCAACCCGTGGCCTATTAAGTTAATTCCTCAGAAGCTGCAGCTTACAAGCTTTACAAATTAGGCAAAGCTGGAAATTTAGTAAAGGGTTGGGGATGACCTTGACTTTCTGATCTTCTTCACGTTCCAAGTGTTGGAATTACAGGCATGAGCTATCATGACTACCACCATACCCAACTTTATACAATACTGGGGACGGACCCCCCAGGCTTCATGGTAAGTTTGAAGCTAGTCTGGACTCCATGGGATCCTGCCTCAAAATAAGGAATTAAATAAGTAAACATTAAGTAAAAATACATGAGTGGTAACTCTAAAAAATTTTATTTTTATTTTATGTAAATGAGTGTTTTGCATGTATGTACATGGACCTTGTGCCCTCCAAGGTCAGAAGAAGGCATCAAATCCCCTGGAACTGAAGTGCAGATGGCTGTGAGCTGTCTTATGAATGTTGGGAACCAGCCCTTGGCCTTCTACAAAAGCAGTAAGTGCTACTAATTACTGAGCCACCTCTCTAGCCAGCTCCAAGGTTAACTTATATTTTATTCCTCTGTGCGTGCATACATGCGTGCGTGCCTGCACACGTGTGTTTGCACTTACCTGCCTGCCTGGGTACTTAGTGGTCAGAGGTCCTCCAGCGATCACAGAATGTCTTCTTCATCACTCTCTGCCTTACTCCTTCTGAGGCGGGGTTTCTTGCTAAAATGGGTGCTTTTGCTATTCAGCTAGGCTAGATATCCAAGGTCGCAAACACCCTGGCCATGAGTGCGCACAGTTTATTTCCTGTTTCTAACATCCTGTTTGGGTTGTCTTGAGGAAAGCACACTATCTCTGTAGGCAAAGCCGGCTTTATCAATCATGCTGGAGTTTCTTGACTCTCGGCCAAGCAGGAAAGGCCGGCTAGATCCCAGGTGAGGGGCTTCTTTCCTTTCCCATGTCCCTTAATGTCCCTGTCTTTCTATTCTGCCTCAGTTCTATTCAAGTCCACCTCAGTAAACCAATGGACTCATTGGGCCGGGGGTGGGGGGTGGGGTGGGGGCACGGAGTGTTATTTACAAGTCCATGGGGGAGGGGCTGTTTAGAGGTGTGTGCGGGAGGGAGGAAGCACCAACACTTGGAAAGGCCTGCCTAGCATGGGAAAACACTGCTGAAGGCTCTGAGTTCCTCCTGAGCCTCCCTTCCATACTGAGGAAATAGTTACATAGGGCAGGTCCAACAGAGCTGACTGAAAACGGTTGGTACCATAGTGAATGAACATACAGATGCATCAGACGTAATCACAAAGGGGGCTGGAGAACCCGCTAGTCTGTTAAGAGCACTAATTGCCTCTCCAGAAGACCCAGGTTTGATTCTCCAGAACCCATAAGGTAACTCAAAAGTGTTAACGCCAGTTCCAGGATCTCTAACGCCCTCTTCTGGCCCTCCTCACACACTACATGCATGTGTTGGACAGATGCACAACGCAGGCAAAACACCCACAGACAGGAAAATAAAATAAAATAAAAAAGTTAAAAGATATAACCATAAAAGTTTAAACCAAAAGATTCATTTTTAGAGATGGCATTACTATGTAATCTCGGGTGGACTCCAACTGAGGGTCCTCCTGCCTCAGCCTCCCTAGTGCTGGGGTGTAGACGTGCGGCCTCGCGTCTAGCTTAAAATCTATAATTTTGGAAAAAGTTAATTTAATGTGCTCTTACTACCAAAAGTCTCGCTCGAATAGCAGTTTCTGGATGCAAGCACCGTTAAACCCGCGAAGGTGGCGTGCAGACCCCCTGAGATCCCTGAGCTGTCACTGTAGCCTTTTTCAATCTTAACAGCGCATCCTGCGTTCGCCAATTAAACTACCAAACACGTCTTTGCCCTGGACAAATTGTACAATAAATTGCGCCAAGTTTATCAGGGGACCCAAGGGGGGAGAAAACACACGTTTCTACCTCTGCCAAACTCAGGGCCGTCATCGGGAAGGGTCGCAAGCGACGCTCCAGCGACTAGGGAGCTGTGCAAGTCCGGAACAAGGCGCCCGCCCTATGCCCAGTCCAGGGCGCTTCCTCGGGCTCCCAAGAGCCCTCTGACTCAGTTGCCTCCACCCCCGCGCCTCCGTCCTCCATCTCCGTAGTTCTCCCTCCTCCACCGGGCACAGACCAGCCCTGAGAGAGGACCTGAGTCGCCACTCGCTAAACCTATGGTGCTGTGGAAGGCATTTTTCAGGTGAATTCCCACGAATGGCGACGCAACGTGACCCTCGCGGCGGCCCGTAGGCACCGGATTTCTCTTCCGGGCCACCCTTCTCAGAGCTCTCCATTTAGCCGTCTTGCCGTAAATGCTGTCTCTTCTCTAAGAACCGCCAGATTTTTGGAAACTCGGTCTTGGAAGAAATCGCTACAGTCTCTTCAGGAACGTCCTCCCGGAAGCCCCGGGCGGCGCGGCCGGAAGAACGCAGGCGGTGTGCCTTGACCTCGCCGGGTCCAGTTCCGGGGTCGTTCCGCTCCGCTGTCCAGGCCGCGGCGTCAGGCTCCGGCTTCTGCTGGGCCGCTGCCTCCGGCACACCAGCCGGGCCGGATCGAGCCGAGCGGATCCGGGTCCACCCGGCCCGGCCATGAGCGGTGCCGCATGATGCGTCGCCACCCGCGCCGCTGCAGCCGCTGGCCGCGA
The DNA here is from genome assembly GCA_907169655.1 of Acomys percivali. Lineage (NCBI taxonomy): Eukaryota > Metazoa > Chordata > Mammalia > Rodentia > Muridae > Acomys > Acomys percivali. The sequence goes on from OU015753.1 coordinate 8,205,140, forward strand.
GGAGCCGCAGCTCTGGGCTACCCCGCCCGGGCCTCGGGTGAGTACAGTTTCCGTGCGGCGCCTGCGACCCCAGGCGCCGCAGTCCGCTCAGGGGTCTCTTGCTTTCTCTGTCGATCTCGCCGAATCGGGGCCCCATTTGCACCCTCATCCTTTTTGCCTGACCTTGGGCGCGACACACCGCTCCAGATTCAAGTGTTTTCTGTGACCAATGTGAGGGTTGCTGTCACCCGACTGTGAGCTGTGAAGTTTTTGTAGCCCTGCTTTGTTGCTGATCTGTCTTTCCCAATCCTCTGTTCTCTTCTCTTTAATGGGACTCTTAGAATCTTTGCCGATTTTCTCTTCCCCGCTGCTCCTGCCCCTGTCCATGGTGTTACCCGGAAGGGCGTCTGGTTCAAGCAGGTCGGCTTTCAGGGTAATAACATTCAACTCTTCTTAGCTACCATCATTTCTAGAACTAAGTCCCTTCTGGCCATTAAATAGACATATTTTATTAGCTCGTGAATAGCCAGTTTATTGTGGCAATTAGATAGGAGTGATGAGAGTTGCAGCTGTCTGCAGCGGCTTTCACTGTGTGTGGGTGCTGTCCAAATTCTAGCTACAGTCCCTGAGGGACTGCACTTGTGTTTATTTTAATGGCTTGGGTGACAGGTCATTTACATTTCTTCCTAAATCTTTCCCAGCTGCCCGCCACTAGACTGGTCTTTCTAATGTTGTGTACAGCTTTCACTTAACCTAAAGATACTTTTTAGAAAGATACCTTGTTGCTGGGTGATAGTGGTGCACGCCTTTAATCCCAGCACTCGGGAGGCGGAGGCAGGTGGATCTCTCTGAATTGGAGGCCCTCCTAGACTACAGATGAGTTCCAGAACACCCAGGGCCATTACACAGAGAAACCTTCTCTCGAAAAAACCAAAACCAAAACCAAAACAATAACAATAAAACGATACCTTGTTAAACTTGCCCTTGAAGAAATCCTTAATGTGAAAGGTTCTTGGGGTATTTTACAAAATGGGCTAATGGGAGTGCTAATTAAATTTTATTTTATTTTTGAACACTCTACAAAATAGACAGGTTGGAGGTGTTGGGATTGGGTTGTGCACTTTGTGGAGTGACTGGTAGGGCACACTGCTTCTGAATTGAGAGCAGGAGGAGAGAACAAAAGTGAGTGAAGAAGTAATTTCACTTGGAATTTGATCAACAAATTTGTTGAAGTCTTGAGCACCTCAGCAATTGGTTGGTTGCTATATTAACAAATTAAACCTCTAAACTGGACATAGTGGATGCATACCTTTAGTCCCAGCACTTGGGAGACAGAAGCCGGTGGTTTTCTGTGAGTTGAAGGCCAGCCTGCTCTACATAGGAAGTTTCAGGACAGCCAGAGCTACACAGAAGAGAAAGTGTGTCTCAGGAAAGGGGGGGGGGGGGGGGGGGGGGGGGGGAGGCATGCTTTAAGAAAGGTTTATTTTTATTTGTGTATGCATGTGTTTGTGTACATATGTGCATATACCTGCCCCATGTGTGAGTCAGAGGCCAGAAGAGAGCATCAAATATCATGGAACTGGAGTTACAGGTGGTTGTAAGCTGGGAACTGAACTCGGGTCCTCTGGAAAAATAGCATGTGCTCTTCTCTCCAGTATGCATACACTTCATTGTTGCTGCTCTTGTTTTTGTTTTTTGTTTTTTGTTTTGTTTTGAGACAGGGTTTCTCTGTGAAGCCCTGACTATCCTGGAACTCACTCTGTAGACTAGGGTGGCATTGAACTCAGAGATCCACCTGCCTCTGCCTCCCAAGCACTGGGATCAAAGGTGTGTGCCACCACTGCCGGGCTGCCTGTATACAGTTTTCAAAGAATACTTTCAATCAAATGAACAGAACAGAATGTATAAAATCAAAACTACCAATCAAGTTCTTATTCCCTACTGAGCTCCGGGGCAGAGTGAACATTGACACCTTGCCATGGGACACTTACATTCTAACAGCTGAGAAATGAAGTCCACTGTGAGCCCTTCTGAGATACAAAGTTTAGGGGGAACAGCCCCAGCCTCCACACTGAAAGTAGGGCTAGGGCTTTCCAAAGCCACCCGTTTGGTCCCGGTTCAGAGGAAGGACTCAGAACTCACTGGAAGAGATGACAGTTAGGTGGTTGTTACAGAAAAAGACTGCAAATTAAACTTGCCTGGGAGAGAAGAATGGAAGCCAGGGAAGTCTCAGATCTCAGCTTCTGCCATCCTCCTTGTGCGGCCCCAGCTCCCTGACACTGCTGTATGATGGTGTGGCTGGAGTATTGCCAACCCAAGCCTCCTGACGCAGAGGCGTCATTGGGTAACGGCTCAATATCAGCCTTGCTCCCAGGTGGACAGACACTGTGACACCCAGAGCCTCACAGTACACCATACTGTTAGTCTTTCCGACTCTCCCTACTTGGAAATGTAAGGCTTCCCTTTGCCATTCACTAAAAACTACCCCTTCTAAATTGTGGAGGAGACAAAGGTCAGTGAGAGAGCTGTGTCAATTCCAGTTCCCTTCCATTTAAAAGCCTCTGAAGTAGGCTGTGGTAACAGATGTCTGTAGTCCTGGCCTCAGAGGCTGAGACAGAAGGAGCACTTGGGTGCAGGGGTTTGGGGTTAGCCTGAGCAACGCAGCAGGTCTTTGTCCGCCTTCTTTGTTCTCCACACTGTGTTTTGCTGCTGTCTGAAAACATTTCTTCTCTTGCTGCTCTGAGCCCTGCTTACTGCTGAGTTCCATTCCTGTATGCATTTCGTAGAGTTCTGTTGCTTCTTCAGTGAAATCCAGACTGTGTACTATGTTTTATTGGCCCAGCACCTGATCGGTTTAAAAATATTGTATCCAGTCATATCTTGAAGATAGTAGGTGCTTGAAGATTGGTAAATGAATACTTGTGCTAGGCAGAGGGAATAAAAGTGAATTTTAATTGGGAGAAGGAGCAGAAGCCAAGAGGCGCTTACGAAATGAGCACCTTGTGGAGCGAGGCGGAAGGACTGAGCCTTGACAAGTCTGAAGGAGAGTTCAGTAAAGCAACGATGAGGGCTTTGGGGAGCTGAGCTGTGGTTTTCAGCAATAATTCTTATTACTGAAATCTTGCTGTGGGCTCCTTGTTATCCCCAGGAAAAGAATTCAGATGGGATGCATCATAGTGTGGGGCACTCTTGAGGGTGGGTGGACAGTAGCCCAAGGGACCATTATGGAGAGAAACACAGGGTAACAGTGACCAGAGAGCCCATCACGCTGACCCACGGTTTGGCAGGCGTCATGCTACTGAAGTCCCGGGCAGACAGCTTCCCTGAGAGGTGGCTTCCTGTGCAGGTGATTGACAGGCCCATTGGATTGAACTTTAAGGGGTGGGTAAGGTCTGTCTTCATTGTTGACCAGAAAGCCTCTGCTAGGTTGGAATCCTGGGATCTTCCTGGAAGTTCAGAGGTCGTGTCTCCACCCAGGGCCGTCGATAAGGACACAGATCCCATTCCACCAGGTCCGAGTCCTGCAGATGCAGCTCCTGGTTTCACAGGCTGCCGATTGTCAAAGGCAGCTCTGTCCTCCATGGCCCTTGAACCTGCCAGCTTCTAACTAACCAACTAAAATAGAGTCATTGGGACCTAGTGCCCAGAGGCTTGAGTTCCTCTGGGGAGCTCGAGGGCTGCCTCCACATGCATCATGGAGAAGTAGTGACAAGGACCAGAGCCATAAGTAGGCGTGTCCTCTGGCATATGAGGAGGGGGATGGGGCAGTGGGAGGTATTATGCATGCAGGTTGAAAGCCTCTGAGTAGATCCTGGCTGCTTGAGGAAGCCAGGCTGGGTGATTAGAGCACAGTGGAGAGGGACCACCATCTACAGAAATGTCAGTTTCCCTGGACAAAAACCTTCAAAGTGTCATTGAGAGTTTTGAGTTTTCAGAATCCTGCTCTTCCATAGAATGTTCTTCTCATCCCTGGGCTCAACCCTGGAGGGAGTGGATGTCAGCGACGGAGCACAGCAGTGGAGACTGAGTGGCCCCAAGCCCATGTTCACAGGCTGTGCTTGAATGAGCTGCTAAAGTGCCCTGTGTTCAGTGAGCTTCACAGATACTGTCTGCTTCCAGCATCCTCCCCATCCCCACCCAGCACACAACCAACAGCATACAACACCCTCCCTGCTTTTCTCTTTCACTCACTGAGCGGTTTGGAGTGTAGGGAAATGCTCGCTGACCATCTTGATGAGAGGGTTATGGGAAACGAGCAACAAGGGAAAGGCCAGCAAGAGGGCACATGTGCACAGACTCTGGGTGGCTGTGACTGCAACCTGTGAGGGAGCCTGTGCACAGGCGAGCATGGGACTAACACGACCTGGTTCCTGAAGGGTTGCACTGCATTCGAGAGGGCTTGCTGATTTAGATGGATAGAGGCACCAAAGCTGCAGGGGACTGGGTGGAGGCAAGCTGAGTGCACAGTGCCAGGATCTGGGTGGGCAGGGAAGGTGGTGCCGTGGTCAGGGTTAAGACTGTTCTGGAGGGCAAGGCCCCAGCACTTGCCCATGGCTTAGATGAGGGAACTGGAGGAAGAGGCTGGTGAAGGTGAGTTCTTAGTGTTGGCCTTGGTGGCTAGGTGGCGTAGTGCTGTTTATTGAAAGGGGGCGAGGTGAGGTTTGAACAGGGGGAGCTCTGCTCCCACCTTCCTGCAGTGGGATTTGCAGTTGACTAGACAATGACATCACCACTGTGGGTGTTTCCAGATTCAGTTCTCCTTTCCAACTCCCTGTGCCAGGAGTGCCCAAGAGGGCACTGTAGAGGGCACAGAGGTACAGAAGTGGACAAGTGTGGCTGCTGAAGAGAAAACCCAGCGGTGCCTCCCACCCCTGAGGTGGCTTCCTCCTAGCCTCCTGCTTCCCTGCCTGTGTTCTCCACCTGCGACTTTTGTGACCTGCCGTGTTCCAGGTGCTGTTTTATTGTGACTATGTCTTTTTAAAGGAAAGGTTAAATAATGCCACTTAGTTCTTACAGAGTACAGCCCTTGCCAGTGTGTTGACACTTAGCTTTTGTTGGGTGTGTCTATATTTTCTTCAAGGTTAATAGTTTTTTAGACTTAGTAATTAGAGGAGAAAATAACAACTCATGTGCACAGGTACTCAGCATGGTGTGGGAGGCTAGCTCCACGCTCACGCCTGCATACTAGGGTGAAGAATGCTTCGGGAGCACTGTCCTCTGGCACTGTGCTAGGTCACACCTTGAGGGTGGGCTCCTTTTGCAGTTGCCCTTCTCACCTGGCTGGTGACATACCCAGGACAGTGTCAGGAGGTGTAGGTGTACTTGACCACACGGAGGAGTCTAGTGCCCTGATGGTGCCCTCTGATGCTTAGGATTCCCAGTGCCACCCAGTCTTAAGGAGTCCTGCCTCATCTCTCACTCTGAATCTGCTGCTGGGTCTCCTCAGGACCTGGGGTGCCTTCAAGTTTTTCACTGCCCACAATTTGAGCATTTGCCTCTCCATCATGGACTCTGTTTCACTTTTCCAGGCCAAGTCTTGCCTTCAACACCTACTTTCCTGTCACCAGCGCTTTGGTAGCCTGCCACCTTGGTAGACCTTCATGAGCCGTGGCAGGGCCTTTGAACAGCCCTCTGCAGTGCCTTCTGAGCACGCAAGGTTCTCGGCATGTGGGTACAGGACTGCGTTTCCGCTGCTCTTTCCCTTCCTGGGCTCCACGGCTAACCCTTGTTGCACAGCCTAAGGTGGGGCACTTCAGTTGATGCTCACCCCGCATCCGTGCAGACCCTTCCCCCAGCATCCAAAGGCTCTTGTGTTGGGGCTTGCTTATTTGAGGAAGGGTCTCAGTTTGCAGGCAACCCTCTGAGACCTGAGACTTGCCATGTAGACTATATTGGCTTTGAACTTGCCGTGATGCCCTGTGCCTGTTCCTGCCTGTCTCTTTTCCTGGGTGCCAGGGTTAAGGCATGCACTACCGCCTCCAACTGTACATTTTAGCAGGTTGCCCCCACCCTATGGCTACATGCCACCATCTCAGTTAAGAGAGTCACACTACCCACCCTCCAGCCCCTGCAGCCACTGATCTATTTAGTTATCTGGGCCTGCTGCCTTGTTGAATCTGTGATAGCTGTCAGGTGTGGAGCCTTTGTATTCACTCCGCACACTCACCACTGGTTTTGTGAGTCTCCAGGAATGCACTGTTTACAGGTGCATCACGCAGGCAAAGGCAGTTTCCCACTCGCCTTTTGCAGTATGCCATAGTGACTGCTGCCCTTCAGCAGTGTGAGGAACTGTGCACACTCCTGTGCAGGGGTCTGGAAATGCCGCCTTGGATCACGTGGGAGTTCTGCATGTGATTTCCCTTCAGGCTGAGGCGAGCCTTCCACCCTCTAATGGCTGGCTTTCTCCTCATCCTCCCTCTTCTTTGTGGCTTCCTTCCCTGGACCTGTACACAGGGCCGCCATCCCTCAGAATTAGAACTTTATGAGCCTGTGCCACTTTGGCGGCCGTAGACAAATTCAAGGCAAGGACAAAAGAAAGGGGCCTCTGGGGTGAGCCTTATCTCACTCGCAATCCAGTGGCTTAATCGGCTTACTTGGCATCTGTTCCTCCACCCCTGTAGTGTCCACTGTGGGTGAAATGTGGCATGGTTATAGCAAGGTTCCCCGGGCGTGGGAAAGCTCTTCTATAAGGTAGGGAGACCAAGAGTGCCTTGCACATGCCTGCTAGTGTAAAAGGAGGGGACACTGGAGAGACTGAGAGCCAAAGCCTCCTCCTCTTCCCCCTAGCCTCAGCTGCTTCCTCCCAAGTGCTGTTTGCTTGCCTAGCATGTATGAGGCCCTGCCTGCAGCCCCACCCTGGGAAAGTCTTGTAACTTTCTTAGCAGGCAGTAGCCCAGGCTCTTAACACTTTACTGTAAGTGCCAGGAAGAGGTCCCTGGTGACCCAGTGAACACTGCTTGTGGTGGGTGACTGCTCCAGCCCTCCTGGCTCCCCTCCCTGCCCTGCCTCCTCCCTGGAATGCCCGTATTCCCAGTGCCCAGCCTATGGTGAGCTTACCTGCCTCCTCCCTGGGATGCCTGTGTTCCCAGTGCCCAGCCTATGGTGAGCTTACCTGCCTCCTCCTGTCCCCATGCTATTGTGCTGTGGCCTCTCCTTCTAAGTCAGAGCAGTGGTCAGCAGCTGGGTAGCTTTTGGGGCATACCCAGCAGACACCTCAGATTCAGTAAGCCCCAGTCTCCTCACTCCCACGTTCCGGAGGCTAATGAACCCAACCATCGCTGCTGCATCACTACCCTTCCTGTGACCGCCCATGCCCTCGAGCCTGCTCTTTTCTGCTCACTGCTCATCTTTGCTTGGCTGAGGGGAGGCAGTCGGCTGCTGGGTGAGTCCCCCTGCCACCCTCACCTGCCTTGATGCCAAGCACTCTTGTTTGCTACCTCTTCAAACACCTGTCCTCCTCTTACCTGGGGAGGGTGCTCGGGGGACTGCTCAGTGGACCCAGTCCTCTCATGTGCTGCCTTCCCACCTCTTTTCTCTGTAGCCGCTTGCCCGTCAGGCAGACATGTGGCCGGGCCGTCCTTCCTGACTCTAACTCTGGTTCCCAGCCAGAAGGAACTGTCACCATCCCTCCCCTGATCCCTCTGCTCTCAGCTTGGAAGCTTTTGGCACATTGTTTGGGAGGCTCCGCCCCACCTCGCAAGTGTGGGAACTCTGTGGATGAGCGCTGGTCTTGAGCCTCACAGCTCTGGGGTTTTGTAAAGAGTCTGCCGCAGAGGTCTGCTGTATGTCTCTGTGTGGAGAGCACTGGTGTTCTGTGACTATGGCGGCCAGGAAGTTTCCCAGCAGTCCACTAACTCAGTGTGAGGCCAGGGTCCAGGCAGGCGCTGGGCAGAACCGTGTTAGATGTCACATCCCTGATCCTTAGAGGAACCCATCGCCAACAGAGTTCCTTCTGTTTACGCCCATCCCTGTGACCACAGAGCCTAAAGCCACAATGGAGTAAAAGGCAGGCAGCCTTGGCTCAGGCTGCACTGATCAGGAGGCCTTTTTACAGCTTTTCCCTCCAGCCCTGCCGCGGTCCCTGGACGGGGCACTTCACCGCTGCTTCTTTTCTCACAGGAACCTTACAGATGCACAGAGAAACATGTATTTAAAGTGTATACCTCATCTGTTTAAAACAGCTTAGTGAATTTTTTTAAAGCATAGCCTCAGTACGTAGCCCAGGACGACCTCAAACTTGAGGCAGTCCTCCCATCTTTGCCTCCTGAGTGCTGGGGTTACAGCTGTGTGCCACTTAGTGGAGTTTGCTTTGATAAGTCCATGTACCCATGTCACTTGCTTCAGCCAGATGGCAATCTCAGCCTTTTGAGCTGGAACCTGTTTCTTCAGAAACCTGTTGGTTTGTCTGGTTTTCAGTCCACAGAAGATCCCTCTGTACATGTCCTCTCCACTCTGGATATCTGGGAGACTCCCCAGTGTTGCCTGATCAGTAGGTTTTTCCTTCCCTGTGTGACTATGCCTCAGTCTGCCTGACTGCTGCGACTCTATCTGCGGTAGCTCTCACTCGGTCCCAGCACTTCCTTTTGACTGTTCTGCCCCGCCCCTCCCCTCTTTCTTTTAGGCCTGGTGCTATAATTGCCTCTTAGGCACACTCTCCCCCATGTGTGGCTTCTCCATGGCTAGTGAGAAACAGGCTACAGCTGGACACGCCTAGCCCTGAATCGATTTTTCTTTTCTTTCTTTCTTTTTTATTTTTTTTTTATTACTTTTTTTTTTTTAGGTTTTCAAGTTATTTTTTGTTTTGCTTTGTTTTTATGTTTAAACTCTGAAACAGGTTCTCTCTCTCTCTCTCTCTCTCTCTCTCTCTCTCTCTCTCTCTCCTGAGAGTCTCTGTCCTGAGACTCACAGTGTAAACCCAGCTGGCTTCAGACTCACAGATCTGCCTGCCTGTCTCCCAAGTGGTAGGTTCAAAGATGTGTGCCACCATACTCAGCTCCTAAGGCTTTCGTTTTTCTTTCTTTTTTAAAAAAGATTTATCTACTATGTATACAATGTTCTGCCTGCATGTGCGCCTGCCAGCTAAAAACACCAGATCTCATTATAGATGGTTATGAGCCACCATGTGGTTGCTGGGAATTGAACTCAGGACCCGTGGAAGAGTAGACAGTGCCCTTAACCACTGAGCCATCTCTCCAGCCCGGGGCTTTCTTGAAGGACCCATGCATCTGGATTTGTATCTTAACATGAGGAAGGTAAAACATCCTACAGTGAGCTACGGTCGGCTGCAGCAGTGTGTGCTTGTGCCTTAGCTGTTGTGGTTCAGTGACTTGAGCTCATGAGGTGAGGCTGGTCAGAGCAACCTGGAATACTTTTGTCTCAAAAACATAAACAATGAAATCAATAATTTTGTTTCCAAGGTTGTTAATTTGCTAGTGATGAGAACTCAGCAGCCCAGTGATTCCACTGTTGTATATAGTCCCAAGTGCAGAACCACATGCCGCTGTAGGCTGTGCATGTGGCACCAGGGTTCATGGCCTGTGTGCCATGCGCTGCTCTGTCACACGGTGAGTAGCCTGCCATTGGGTTTATTATCTTGCAGGCCACATCACACAGGACAGCATGCGCCTTACGGTCCTGAAAAAAAGGCACAAGTGCTCCCATGATGCTTAGAAGCAGTTTGTAAGGTGAGTCTGTGGCTGGTGTGGGTGGGACAGGGTCTCACTCTAGCTTAGACAGGCTTTGCACTTATCATCCTCTTGTCACAGCCTCCTGAGTGCTAGGATGTGGGCATAAGCCACCGGTCCAGCTCCTTGGGACCCAGATGTGGGTTGTGGGACAGGTAAGGGTGTGCATGTGCTCAAGCCCAGAGGAGCTGCTGATTGACACTTTAGCCTTTGGCCTGTACCACAAGACACTACAAGACAAGAGGATGGGCTGCAAGTGTGGCTGTCACCAGGGCTGACAGAGATCCATGACATTAAATGTAATGTCCCAGGAGTCCATGCTTTACTTGTAGCAGGAGACTCTGTGTGGGGTACAGGCTCAGGAGCAGACAAGCACCGTTAGCTGGAAGACATGGAAGATGGTGCTGTTTCTCTCACCTTATTGACACCAGCGTTCTCGGGACATCATTGTCTGTTGTGTGGGACATGGCTCCTGGTGGTCGTGCGGCTCAGCATCACATTTCTGGATGCCAGTCACATGCTCTTCATGTGCAGAGCTATTTCCTTACTCTCTCCCCTTTCCTGTTGCACTAATGCAGTGCACACAGTGACCTGGGGTGGAGGCCACTCATAGACAGCTGCAGTCCTGCGGTGTTCAGTGCCTGCCTTCAGAGCCCATACGGGCAAGCAGCACATGCTTATCATACCAGCACTTGGTGGGTAGGGGCTGAGGGACAGCCTGGGCAGCGTGAGGGTAGTGGGAGAGGGAGAGAAGGAGGGAGAGGAAGGTGGGGAGAGAGAGAGAGAGAGAGAGAGAGAGAGAGAGAGAGAGAGGGGGAGAGAGAGAGAGAGAGAGAGAGAGAGAGGGACTGTGAAATGATAGCTAGCTTGCACTTTTTCCTTCTTTGGTGTCCATGCATACTGCAGGTGCACTACTCCAGTATTCACGTGTTGCACACTGCCAGCCTGATGTGCACATGTAAGAATATCCTGCTGCGGCTACTGTTGGGCATGCCATCGTAATGGTAGACACCCTGCCACCAGCGCCCCAGGAAGCTCAGAGCTCTCCGTGCCCTCTGACCTGCAGTGCCCTGCCCTCCAGGGAGCACTCAGTCTGGAAGCGTGGAACTCTGACCCAAGAGCCTTGTGTCCCTCTGTGTTAGCCAGGATGTTCCTCTCAGAGCACGCCGTGCAGAGGAAACCAGAAAAAAAGGGCTCCTGGGCTGTAACACCCTTCAGCTGGGGCCTTGATGTCCCTGGGCCCAGTTCCAACTTACCTAAAGGACTGGAAATTAGCTGGGTGTGGTGGCACACTGCCTTTAATGCCAGCACTTGAGAGGCAGAGCTCTGTAGGATTGAGGCCCGTCTGGTCCATATAACTAGTTCTAGACCAGCCAAGGTTACACAGTGAAACCCTGTTTTAAAAAAGAAGAGGGGCGATTATAGGAGAGTGTCAGATCTGCAGAGGGCCTTTCCTGTCACATCTGCCTTTAAGCAGACAGCTTTTGCTCAGTGCAGGTGTCCTGTCTCGGGGGACACATCTCCAGTATGTTGGTGTCAGTCAGGTAGAAGGTATGATAGGTGGGTGGAAGCTGGCTAGTAGACAGAGCTCAGACGAGGCAGAGCCACCGGCCTCTTGTTGGCCCCTCAGAACCCAGCTCAGCCAGTGGTACTTGAGGCTCTGAGACCCTAGTCACAGTGTCCAGGAGGGAGGAGGTGTGCAGGGTGTTTGGGGGCAAGGCGCTGTGTGGCTCCCAGGCCTCCCTGGGAAGGCTGCATGTGGGGCACGAGGTGGGCAGTGCTGTGCAGATGTTGACATTCTGTCTTCTGCTGGATGCTCCCTGCTCTTTTGCTGAGAGTCTTCTCTGGCTCTGCGAACAATGATGTCTCTTCTTGTCCTGCTCTGCACTCTGCAAGTGGGGGCTCCCATGGGCAAGTGTGCTCCAGCTACAATTAAGAAAGCATGTTGTGTCCAGACTTGAAAAGCCATGCTGCTGCTTGGCGGAACCCCCACCCCCCTCCATTGCCTAACCTCAGTGCTGCTCTGGATGGGGCAGGTTCACCTTGGTGCCCAGCACCATTTTCCATGTAACAAGGCCAGGACACAGCCGGGCTCTCCCTGCCCTCGCTGTGCTTGTCACGAGTGTTTCCACCCTTAGCAAACATGATAAGTGAAGGAGGACCAGGCAGGCCAGGCGCCACAGAGCAGCTCCTGCTAAAAAGCCTGCTTCTTTAGTTTCTCTGACCTCTATGTTCTTGGCAATGAGAGACCACAGGAAGTCTGGGGAAAGTCTGGAAAGAAAGAATGGATTCATAAGCAGAGGCCACGTTATGAAGGGTAAAAGTCATATGCTTGCCAGTCGTGGTGGTGCACGCCTTTAATCCCAGCACTCAGGAGCCAGAGGCAGGTGGATCGCTGTGAGTTTGAGGCCAGCCTAGTCTATAAAGTTAGTCCAGGACAGCCAAGGCTACACAGAGAAACCCTGACTCAAAAAAAAAAAAAGAAAGAAAGAAAGAAAGAAAGAAAGAAAGAAAAAAAGTATGTATATGTATGCATGTTCTGCCAGGAGCCTCACCAGCTCTCACCGCTTCTGCAGGGTGTGTCAGGGAATCATGCAGCCATCAGGACACAGGCTCCGGGACATCGAGCACCATCCTCTCCTGACCGACAATGACAATTACGACTCTGCATCCTCCTCATCTTCGGAGGCTGACATGGCAGACAGGGTGTGGTTCGTCCGTGATGGCTGTGGCATGGTCTGTGCTGTCATGACATGGCTCCTCGTCGTCTATGCAGACTTTGTGGTGACCTTTGTCATGCTGCTGCCTTCCAAAGACTTCTGGTACTCTGTGCTGAATGGAGTCATCTTCAACTGCTTGGCGGTGCTCGCGCTGTCATCCCACCTAAGAACCATGCTCACTGACCCGGTGAGTCCACAGCATCTCTGGCTTAGAGCGTTCCCATGGCTGATGCTGTCAAGGAGCCGCACACAGCATCGGCTAAGATGAGCACAAACATGAAGAGTGTGTTGTGGTGGGATCCTCCCCTGTTGAGTAGAGGCCGACCTGCACTTCAGCTCCTCAGTTCCCGATGCACTGAAGGCTCAGGTCAGATCTGCCAGGTCAGGAATAACTGCTTCTCAGAAACTTGAGACACCCTGTTTGTGGCCACCCCAGAGCCAGGGGAGATGGCCAGGGCATCTTCCTGGCAAGGACAATCTGAACGCCACATGAGTGCTGTCCCCACAGGTAGCCGCTGCACTCCAGGCATATGAGGCCATGTGTTGTTCCTTCTAAGAAAGTACTTAGCGTCCTTACAGCATTAAGTGTGACCCAGGCACAGGGGATCTTGGTCTGTGCATACAGAGTGACTGTGCTTGTATCTACCAGTCTCCTCCTAGGAAGATGACAAGAGAGAGATGCTGGCTGAGCTGCTCCTTGTAAGCCAGTGTGGGTCACAACCCCTTTGGAGGGGGTCACATATCAGATATTTACAATTCATAACATTACAATTCAGTAAAATTACAGTTATGAAATAGCAACAAAATAATTGTATGGTTGGGGGTCACCACAACATGAGGAGCTATAGTAAAGGGTTGCAGTGTCACGAAGGTTGAAAAGCACTGCTGTAAGCTTACGCTGTCTTCTAAGGTGAGGCAAGGCTGGCTGTCCTCACAGGCACCCTGGCCTCAGTCCGCCTCCCTGCTGTGCTGGCTCCACAGCACAGCCCTTGCTTTCTCTCCTGTCTGATTCACAGTAGCCTTGCCTAGCCTAGCCATGGGAACAAAGCTGTGTCATAGACCTCACCCTGTGGTGCACAGTCTGCCAGTGACCTGGTGTGCTTGTGAGGCCTCTGTCCATACTAACTCCCTTCCTCAAACTCACACACTCCGGCCTTCAGAAGCCTTTGTTTTCCTAGCCTTAAACTCAGCCATTCTCCCGCATCTGCTTCCCCAGTGTTGGGATTATGGGCATGTTTTATAGATTATGTGTGTGGGTGGGTGAGGTGGTTAAGACAAGCTAGCCCTATGTAGCCTTGGCTGGCCTCCCGCCTCTGCCTCTTGAGTGCTGGGATTAGGGCCTGAGCCTTGTTCTTTTTGTCCTGCCTCCCTTTCACCCAACCTGAACTCACTCTGTGTGCACAGGGGGCTGTCCCCAAAGGCAATGCCACGAAGGAGTACATGGAGAGTTTGCAGCTGAAGCCGGGCGAGGTCATCTACAAGTGCCCCAAGTGCTGCTGCATCAAGCCGGAGCGCGCCCACCACTGCAGGTATGGTGCCTGTAGTCTTGTGGGAGTTTGTAAACAGTGTAACTTAAGGTTCCCTCCCTGTTTGGGAGACAAGCCGGACAAGAGTCAGAGGAAGCAACAAGGTGTCCGCTTGTTTCCCTGGCCTGGCTGCGCTGGGCTGGCACATGAATTTTGTAGCTGGAGAAACAGGCCTCTGTAGGCTCGCTGCCCTTCATGCCTGGCAGGATCTGCAGGCTCCTGTGCACATGCTTCCTGACACTGGTTAGTGAGACAGAGGAGCAGCAGTCCAACCTACCAGCATGCACCTCTCTTGGGCTCCCTCTCCTGGCCTTGCTGCAGTCTCTCATTTGCCTGCTGCGCCAGGACTTGATTTAAGGTAGGGGGTACTCTTCCCTAGGGATGCTCATATCAGCTGTGGTTGAACCTGGAATACTTCGCCATTCCTGGAAACCTGTTGAGCTTCCTTGTCCTTGCACTGAGTCCCTGTATGCACAAAGATGGAGCGTGACCTCCCGTGAAGTGTCCTCCTGATGAGTTGGAATTTGCCAGGAGCAGGGAATGAGGATGAGCAGGGCCAGTCAGTGCTCTATCAGGAAGAACAAACCTGTGGCTGTGGAGAAAGTATGGAAAGATATCTCTCTTCCCAGCTAAGCTAGAGGTGGCATAGAGATGAGCAGTGGCCTTGGGCTGGGGTGGCAGTGGGGAGTGACTGGCTGTGGGCACAAACTGCTTTCAGAGTGGTTGCCTCATAGCTCTGCAAGTGCAAAGTCACTGCGCTGTGCATTTGAGGTGGGTGAGCTGCTGTGACAGGCAACGTACTCCTTAGATCCACTGGAGATGAGCTGGGAATGTTCTGGAAGCTGTTGGATTAGCAGATGCATTGGGGGGCACGCAAGAAAACTACATCTGACAGAGTGGTGTAGTTATGGAGTCCACCTGAGCCAAGCACTGATGCCGCAGTGCTCTCTGAATGCAGTCAGTGGTGTAAACAGTTCAAAAGCACAGCTGGCAGCAAATCCAGGCATGTAAAACCATATAGAAAAGGCAAAATACATGCTTGTAATCCTAGCACTTAGGAGGCTGAGGCAGGAGACTCGTCATGAGTTGGATACCAGCCTGTGCTGCATAGACTTGTGGTGTGTGTTGGCAGTGTGCTGGGCTGGATTTCACTCTGTGTTGCTATGGTTTCTTCAGAGCATAAGGTACTGAAAAAGTGTACTCTCCTTTGCAGTATTTGCAAAAGATGTATTCGAAAGATGGACCATCACTGCCCATGGGTGAACAACTGCGTAGGAGAAAAGAATCAGAGATTCTTCGTGCTCTTCACTGTGAGTGGAAATGTTCTGTGGAGGTGGCATTGAACTGAAATTGAACCCGATGGATTTGGGGGAGGTATTTGGCCTCCTGGCTCCCCACCTCCCCAGAGCTGATGGCTCTGTTGTCACATGCAGGGCACAGTCCTGTGACTGTGTGCCACTTGTATTACATCACCTGCTGGCCGTGGATCTGTCTGTCCCTCCTTCAGTCACCATTGTCATACACAGGGCCTCCGTTTCACATGGAACTCATTTCTCCTCTGCGTATTCTGCCATGCAGCTGCTGGGCTTGATCCAGTGTGGTGGTGGATAGCTGCCCCTGCCTGTAGTTCACCCTTCCATGCCACCTTCCCTCATTGGGGTGGGAGGTGTGAGCGAGCCTCTGCGTACAGGTGGCAGACTGTTGAAAGCAGCTAACCCGTCTCCTCCTTCTAGATGTACATAGCTCTGTCTTCAGTCCACGCGCTGATTCTCTGTGGGCTTCAGTTCGTCTCCTGTGTCCGAGGACAGTGGACAGGTATCTAAGGCTCCGTGTGCCATTCCCAAAGTACTGCAGTGTGGGGGAGGGCCCCCAGGGAGAGTTGGGCTCCTGGGTGGGAGGGTAGCCTGCTCTTAATAACCTGAGAGGGTCTTTGGTTTAGTACTTGTTTTGGGTTTTGTTTTGTTGAATAGGGCCTAACTTTGTAGCCCAGGTTGGCCTTGAACTCCGGGATGATTCTTGTACCTCAGCTTCCCAAGTGTTGGGGTAACAGGTATAAGCCATTGTGCCCAGTAAAGAGTTAACACTTCTTTAGATTAGACTGTGGTCGTCTCACCCTTGCCATCCGGCTCATTTGCTGACATGTCATCATTGGACTCCCTCAGTCAGTACCTGACTAACTTCTGATAAATCATTTTAGCTGCTCACAGACTTTTGACATGCAGGGGCAGGATTGCTACTGTTCACATAAGCCTTGCCTTTGCTTTCTGGCTAGCTTAGTTTGTCACTGTTCACAGCTGTCTTGGCATGTCCTGATGGGGTAGCCAGACGAGTGTCACCCAGACAGGCATTGACTGGCAGCTGCAGAAAGGCAAGAGGAGCTGATGTGACGGTGCCTGAGTGTAGAACATCCCATGTAGCTGCACAGTGTAGATGCAGGAGTGCCCCTTCAGGACAGTCTCATGCCTTCAGGAACCCATGCACAGGTACTCAGGTGCTAGAGGCAGGAGGATCACAAGTTCAAGGCCAGCCAGGCAACTTAGTGAGACCCTGTCAAAGTAAGAAGAGGGTTGCGGGGATACAGGGTAGGATGCTTGCCCAGCATCTGTAAAGCCCTGGGTACAGCCCAGGAAGAGACATCAGGGAAGGTTGGCTCCTCAGAGAGCTGCCTAGGAAGGATGGTGAGGCTGTGTGCTGGGCAGGGCGCCATCCCTGGCAGCATCTTAGAGAGCTCAAGTGGGCCTGTGCATCAGGAGCATGTTCCTGCAGGTGCAGGGGTGCTGAGTGCAGCGCTCCCTGTAGGGTAGGTGCTTGCGGTACACTGACCACCTTGCTCTCATCCCCAGAGTGCAGTGACTTCTCACCTCCCATAACTGTAATCCTGTTGGTCTTCCTGTGCCTTGAGGGCCTTCTGTTCTTCACGTTCACGGCAGTCATGTTCGGCACCCAGATCCACTCAATATGCAATGATGAAACAGTGAGTCTTTCCTGTGTCTACAGAGGGGGTACGGGTGGGGCACTGCCATCAGGAACAGCACACATGCACTGATGTGGAGCTTGTTCGCCTTAGGCCCCAAAGGCCTGTATTGGCTGCTCCCTCCATTGGCACAGTTTCTGGGCCCAGGATTGATTTAAGTCGGTAAAGCCAGGCAGGCTCCTGGTCGGAACGCTGAGCAGGTCTCAGAAACTCAAATGCCCTCCTACCTTTGCAAGCCTGGAGTAGGTGCTGCCAAAATACAGACTGAGTAGGAATTCAAGCAAAGCATTGGTCCCATGTGAAGGGTCACTATGCCTGTCAAGAGCCACAGCAGGCTGCCTTTGAAGCTGGCCCATGTAGATGGCTGCAGCTTGGCTGTGCCAGTGAGTCAGGGAGGAGGACACAGCGTCTAGTCCACAGGCTCTGGAGGCCTGGCGGCAGGCCTGTGTAGGCATGCTCGGCCGCGGGTGTCTGTGAGTCTCTCCTCACTGCTCCTGTGGCTTCTTCTGCTCCCAGGAGATCGAGAGGCTGAAGAGTGAGAAGCCCACGTGGGAGCGAAGGCTGCGGTGGGAAGGGATGAAGTCGGTCTTCGGGGGCCCTCCCTCCCTCCTCTGGATGAACCCCTTTGTTGGCTTCCGATTCAGGCGACTGCAGATGAGGGCCAGGAAAGGAGGTCCTGAGTTCTCCGTCTGAGCCTTCAGGGCAGGACAGTGGCAGACATCCCCATGCTCACTGGCCTGCAAGCACAGCAGCAGCCTGGTGGCCAGATGGAGCTGGCCAGCTGATGGGGACCTAGGGCCACAGGCACTTGTCATTTCTCACGTGTATGGCCAGGAGAAGCATGTGGCCCCTGGAGGTCACCCTCTCGCCATCCTGACACTTGGCATGTCATGTGGGTCGTGAGCGCCCCACAGGTGGAGCTGCTTCTCAGTCATGAAGAAAGCCAGCTCAGCAGCTGCTGGGAGTCCTGCTGGCCGGTCTCCAGCACGCTCCCTTACCGGGAGGGGATTCCATGGAGACTCTGTGGCTTGGAGGGCTCCAACACCTAGCACTGAACAGTGAAGGCGGCTTCCAGACACTCCCTGCTATCCCGGAACAGGCATCCTTTGACCCTTCCAGCAAATCTGTGTGTGCTCATCCGTGTGTGTCAGTGTGTATGTGTGCGCGTGTGCGCATGTGTCAGAATCAGCAGTGTTGTTCAGGCACGTGTGTGGTAGACAAGCTGTCTTTCAGACTCCAGTGTTTCAGGGAAGTAGGATGCACTGCTGGCCCTTGCTGGCCTTCTATGAATGTATCATACAGTGTCCAGATCCAAAGAACAGGCATGCCTGCGCATGGGCCCGGCCTCCTGCTTTTATTTCACTGATAATTTAGTGTTTGAGGGTGTGGAGCTGAGGTTGTGTTGTTCCAGCCAAACTAGCAGCATGCAGCAGTCCCTCAACAAGGAAGGTGGTGGGCCTGTCCTGAGGCCCAGCACTGTGGGGGAAGGGCTGTGGGAGCTCAGCATGAAAAGCAAGCCGTCTTGGGCCCCTTTGGGCAGGTGCTGCAGGGGGAGACAGCCTGGTGCCTGAGCTGTCAGAGTGGTGACATGGTGACTGTCTTTCTACCCATGGCGCTGTGGTCAGAGTGGAGCCTTGGTGCAGGCTTAGACTTACGTCAGTACACAAACAGCTCCCCTCAGGGGACTTGCCTTAAACTCGTAGGTTGTTCCTTTGCTGCTGGGTGAGAGTGGGTCTGACAGAGGCTGGGGACTCCCTGTGAGTCTACTCCCAGGCAGACACCAGTGTTTCCCTGCTGGGACCAGCTGCCTTTCTGTCCCTGTGACACCATGACTGTTCTTCCTGTGTCAGTCGCTTGTGCCCTGCCCTCAACAGGGCTCCTATGCTACTGAGGTGAACTCCAGGGACCTATGAGCCCAGCCCTCATGCAGTGAGCAAACTGTGGGGCCCCAGGTCACTGCCGAGGGACAGTGTGGCCTCAGATTGTCTCTGCATTTGTTTGCACATGTGTCTGGGCATGCAGGCTCTGGTGGTGTCACCCTCCAGTGTGGAGTCTGTGGCCGCGAATCCAAGCTGAGTATACTTGACTTCTCAATTCCTCAGTGTGATTTTCTATGAAATAAAGTGACCCGTCCACAGTTCTCACCTCCTGCAGCCCTCTTCTTCCTGGGTGGCCTGCCTTGCTTTTTTTTTTTTTTTAAAACCAGGACCTACTGCTTGTGCCTGTGACGAGATGTGAGCATCTGGGCACAGCTCTAAGTGTCACCTGTGCAGCTGTTGCCTGGCTAGGATTTTACCCTAAGACCCCTTAACCTTCTCCTAATTAACCTTGCGTTTTTGTTTTTTAAATGTACTTTAAAATAATCACTAAAGCTGAGCACAGAAGCTGACATCCATGACCTCAGCCCTTGGGAGGCCTGGACAAGGGGGCTGTTGCTGTGCCTTGGAGCCCATCTGCCCCAAACAGGTGAAAACATGCTTTTAAAAGGCTTTCATGGGCTGGGCGTCGTGGTGCATGCCTTTAATCCCAGCACTTGGGAGGCAGAGGCAAGAGGATCGCTGTGAATTGGAGATCAGCCTGGTCTACAAAGCGAATCCAAGACAGACAGAGAGACCCTGTCTCAAAAAACCAAAAAGAAAAAAAGCCTTTCATTTCAGTACTGAGGAGGCAGAGGCAGGTGGAAATCTCTGCGTTTGAAGCCAGCCTGGTGTCTACATAGGGAGTTCCAGAATAGCCAGAGTGACATAGAGAGACACTGTCTCAAAGAATGCCCGCCCGCACCCCACCCCACCCAACCCCCATGGAGCCTCTAGTATCCACTCTTTATAACACAGGATCTTCCTTAATTGAACAGGTTGGACTTGACCTCAGAATCTTGCCTTGCCCTCCCAAGGGCTAGGATAGCAGGTGTGCACCATGCCCAGTACCTCACAACTTAGTTTTCACATTTTTTCTGGGGCCAGAGAGAAAGCTCAGTGGTTAAGGATACTTACTGCTCCTCTGAAGGACCTACGTTTGGATCCCAGCATTCACATAAGGTGGCTCATGACCATCTTACAACGGCCCCTGGGACACTGGGCGCCCTCTTCTGGCCTCCACGGGTACCTGCATACACATATATTTTTAAAAAGAAAAAGAAAAAATCTGCATGAGGAGGAGTCCAAAATGGTCTCTTCATCTGCCCAGCCTTGGGTGTGCTGTACAGATGCCACCTTGTGAGGCTCCTTCATGGTGGCCTTCCTGACAGGAACACAGGACACCATGACCACCAGTGTAGCTCCGAGCCTGAGGCGTTCAGCTGTGACTCTGTGTCCCTCCTGCGACATTAGGAGTCTTTTACCACACAGCAGCAACAGGGACTGTAGAAGGAAAATAGGATGTGGCTCCAGCTGCCGTTCTGTTACCTGTGGACTCCAGTCTGCTGCCAGTGCGGAGGAGGAGGAGAGAACGCCAGTGGCTGCCCGGCCTGGCTGTTGTAGCTGAGGCAAAAGCCCCACAGAACCCCAAGGACGCAGTGGCACCTCAGCTCTTGATGGCCTAAGCGCAAAGACACAAACCTGCAAGGGACGGCATGATGGTGCCAGGGCCCTGCGGCTGCTTAGGGCAGAGTGATGGGCAATCTGGGCTGTGTGAGGGCCAGCAAGGGGCAGCCTCCCAATAGCTCAGGCAGCTTTCTAGAAAATCTAAGAGGCTACAGAGGAGGTGGTTCTGGGCATGCGCCCCCAAAGATCAGCGGTGGTAGTGTCCCTTTGCTTCCTGTTGGCTTAGGGCTCGCTGCCTGTGTTCCTCCCCAAGACAGTACACACTTTCTTTATTGTGCAGCTTAGATTGAGACTGGATTTTTTTTTTTTTTTAAAGATTTAGTTAGTTAGTTTAGTGTTCTGCCTGCACATACTCCTGCAGGCCAGAAGAGGGCACCAGATCTCATTATAAATAGTTTTGAACTACCATGTGGTTGCTGGGGATTGAACTCAGGACCTTTGGAAGAGCGGACAGTGCTCTTAACCTCTGAGCCATCTCTCCAGCCCGAGACCGGATATTTTGTTGCTCAAGATGAGGGGTCTGAATTTTGCAGGACCTAGCTTCCCTTGGTCATGTCACCATGTCATCTGTCATCTGCCTGACCCCTCTCTATCCCTGGGTTGACACACCTCTCCTAGTACAGCCAGCTGTCTCCCAGCCTCCTGGGTTCATTCAGTCTTGAGGTTCACACCTTCTAGATCCCTGTAGCTGGTGGTGATTGCTACAGCAGCGGTGGTGGCAGTGTGGCACACCTTTAATCCCAGCACTCAGGAGGCAGAGGCAGGCGGATCGCTGTGAGTTCAAGGCCAGCCTGGTCAACAAGAGTTTCAGGACAGCCAAGTCTACACAGAAAAACTCTTGTCTTGAAAAACCAAAATAAATAAATAAATAATACAAGAAAACAAAGTGTCTTAAGGACATAAAAAAGATGGCTGTAGAACAGTGGATAGTGGTGTGGTGTCCTCAAATCCTCACCATGAAATCACGTGGCTAGACCGGGGTTTACCTCACCTAGCATCCCCCACCCCACTCCCACTGCGGCTGTCCATGGGCTGCGCTCCAGGCTGTGGCATGTACGCTGTTCCCTTCTTCCGTCCTGTGTTCTCTGGCTGCCACTGCAGCCTCTTCCTCAAGTCTGGAGTAGGATGCCCAGGGGCCTGTTGGGCTGTGGGGGAGAGGGGACCCCAGATGGAGCAGAACATCCTCTTAGGGAGCCCTCCCAAACCACTTCATTCAGAAACTGGGGGCTCCCTACTCCCGGAGAGGTGGCACAGTCAAGGCATCACTTCACAGGTAGGGAAAGACACAGGCTCAACATTTCCCCAACGTGCCCCATTGAGGACATCATTCTCCACACTGCTCAGGACACAGCCCAGGACCTCAGGGCAGTGTTGCTCCCTGAAAACATGGCTCGGCCAGTGAAGCATTCACTTTACGAGCATGAGGACCTGGTCCTGTGAAAAAAAAGAACCCATGCTAAACAAAAAACAAAAAACAAACAAAAAACACACAAAAAAAACAAAAAACCAACCAACCAAACAAACAAACTGGGTGTGGTGGTGCCCAGCTGAAATCTCAGCACCTTAGCACTGGGGAGGGAGAGGCAGGTGGATCCCTGAGGCCTGTTGGCTGGCCAGCCTCACCTACTCAGGGGAGCCTCAGGACAGTGAGGGACCCTGCTTCAAAAGCAAGGTGAAGCCACCAGAGATGGCTCGGTGGACAAAGGCACCTGCCGTATCAGCCTGATCCCTGGGACCTAAGTGTGTAAGGAGAGAACTGACTCCAGCAATCATCCTCTGACCGCCACACACGTGCTAGGACATATGTGCCTGCTTCCCTCCTACATAAGTAAATGTGTCATAATTTAAAGGAAAACACCAAAGGTCCATAGGGACCTGAGGGACATACCTAAGCACAAGGGGTGAGTCAACACCCGCTCTCTGGGAATAGGCCAGAAGAAAAGAAAGTGGGGGCGTTAGTGCTAGATGGTGGCCACCAGGGGGCACCAGGAGACAGCAAATGCCTGCAAACGCTCAGACACCTCAAACAAGGTTTTTTTTTTTTTCTCTCTCTTTTAAATGTGTTTATGGCATATTGGCACAGCACTCAAGTAGGCAGAGACAGGTGGATTGCTGTGAGTTGGAGGCCAGCCTGGTCTACATAGCGAGTCTAGGATAGCCAAGGTTATACAGAGAGACACTGTCTCAAAAAAAAAAAAAAAAAAAAAAAAAAAGAAAGAAACGAAGAAGGAAGTTAGATGTTTGTGTGTCCATGTGAATGTGTGCTGTGTGTGTGGGTGCCTACAGAGACCAGAAGAGGGTGTGGGATCCTGTAGAGATGGAGTTATACCTGACTGATATGGGTGCTGGGATCCAAACTCAGGGCCTGTAGAGAGCCACAGGTGCGCTTAACTGGTGGGCCATCTCTCCAGCCCCATAATAGGCCTGCAGAATGTTTCCTTGGCTCAGCAGTTATGCGGTTGCTGACCACTGTGTGTAACTAGAGTTCCGGGAGTCTGCTGGCCTCTTCTGGCTTCCTCAGGCACCGAGCACACACATGGTGCATATACATACAGGCAGGCTAAATACTCATACGCAGAAGATAAAAATAAGGAAAGCTGGAGTGATGGCTCAGTAGTTAGGAACATGTGTGCTCTTGTGGAGGACCTGGGTTTGATTCCCAGCCCCACATGGCAGCTGGGACGCATCCATAATGCCAGTTCCAGAGAATATAATGTCCTCTGCTGTGCTCCAGAGGAATCAGGCTCTCACACATATATGTATGCATGAAAATGTCCATACATGTAAAATAAAATGAACCTTAAGATTTTTTTTTAAGGGGGAGGGGGAGCTAGAGGGATGGCTCAGTGGGCTAAGAGCACCGACATGGCAGCTCACAACTGTATTTAACTCCAGTTCCAGGGGATCTGACACCCTCACACAGACATACATGCAGGCAAAACATCAATGCACATGAAATTAAAAAATATATATATGCAGTCTGTCAAGACACTGAAAGAAAGCTGGGTGTGGTGGCGCATGCCTTTAATCGCAGCACTTGGGAGGCAGAGGCAGGTGGATCACTGTGAGTTTAAGGCCAGCCTGGTCTACAAAGCAAGTCCAGGACAGTCAAGGCTACACAGAGAAACCATGTCTCAAAAAACCAAAACCAAAACAAAAACAAAAACAAAAACAAAAAAAAGACACTGAAAGAGTTTACACATACAAGTTAAACGGAGGGTGGGAGTGGGCACATCAGCTGGGCCCTCTTGCATGAGAGGCAGGAAGGGTTTTGAGGCCAGATGAGGATCCCTTAGGCTGTGCTGCAGTGTGTGCAAGGGTTCTGGGGCAGGGCTGGTTGAGAGGCAGTCCACCCACCAGTGTGTAATCTCTGCCGACTGGGTCAACAGAACACTGGGTAAAAGCTGGAAAAATCTCCCAGCCCAGAGGTGCTGGGGACTTAACTTTCTTGGTCATCAAGCCCGTGGGTGGGTAATGGCTGCAGAGATAAGTGCCTGCCCTCAGGGCTCCACCTCGGGGAGACCCAACCATCTGAGGTACAGGAGACAGGTGCTCGCTGGGTGACTTTGGAGGCCAGCCCCAGCTGGCCCACAGGGAGCCCAACCAGGCTGCAGAGCTCCTGGTGTGACTGTGTTCCAAACCCTGGGGGACAAACTACCCCCAGCTCCCAGTTTGTCTTTCCCGAGTCCAGTGGTGCCACCTCACAGGTATGCATGTGCGGTGCAAAACTGCAGACTACTATCGCAGCCAGAGAGAAACCCTTAGGGTTTTCCCCACCCTCCCTCCTCCCCTAGGCAGGAAGGCTTCTGCTGAGGGTTTCCCTCTGTCTTCCCTCCCTGAGCAGCACACCTACCAGGAGAGTCTCCTGTGCCAAGCTGACAGCCACTCACACCTCAATGTGAATGCGCCCATTGCTCCCTTCAGGACACACTCCCTGCTCCCCCAGAATCCCTGGGTCAGCAGCACAGGCACTGCCAGGTGTGAGAAAGGCCACCCTGACCTCCCGAGCTGGGATCTGGGGTTCAGCAACAGCATTCGGTCAGAAACAATGGCCCTGGGTGCTCCTGGGTGCAAGCAGGCCTTCTGAGTTTGCCAGAAATGGGCAAACCTGGCTACTTGGCTGCTGCTCCCCGGCTGTGTGACACAGGGTGAGCCCCTTTGGCTTTTTCTGAGTTCCTTTATAGAGTGATACAGGTAAGCTCCTGCCTCGGCAGCTGTTTGGGGGTGAGAAACAAGGAAGCACACACAGTTAAGGGGACCCCCCGGCACACAGAAGACTCTCAAGAAACAGCAGCCAGTGCTCTACAGCCTATACCAGCAGTGACAAGCAAGGGTCCCCACCTCACTAGGCCAGCTCAGCATTTGTGAAGTCAGCTTTCCTGAGTAACACAGCGTCCTCGCTGAAGACAATTCTGTCAGGGTTTTTGTGGTTTTTTTTGTTGTTGTTGTTGTTTTTTGTTTTTTGAAGTAAATAAAATTTTTAACCAGCTAAACAAAACCAAGTCCATTTACAACACATGCCAGCACGGCTAACATTTACGGTCTCCCAGAGAGCTTCTCACCCTGGCAGAGGCCCGGTGGATCTAAAACCACAACCGTGTCCTGCCATTCCTCTGGAGCTGAGGTACTTTTCCGTTTCTACCTTCCTCCTGTCCTCACGCAGCCAAGGGGTGAGGCATGGCAGCCCCCACATGACCCCAGTCATCTCTGGCTGAGGTTGCAGGATGGTGACTGAGATTCTGATCTCCTCCCAAAGTGTCGGTATGGTTCCTTGGTCGCTAAGATCTACAAATGAAGGGACTTTGTATATAACATCCAGACCCATAACCTCCCTGGCCTGGTGTCCCTGGACAGAATCTCCCAGGACAGGGTCTCAGCATGTAATTTTGTTTGTTTGTTTGTTTGTTTTTGTGGTTTTGGTTTTCTTTGGTTTGGTTTGGGCTTTTTTGAGACAGGGTTTCTGTGTATCTTTGGCAATCCTGGAACTCACTCTGTAACCCAGGCTAGCCTTGAAAAAAAAAAAAAGAGATAACTGAAGCCCACATGGTATAAGGGCAGCCATTTTAAAGTGACACCTAAGGGGCTGGGGCTGGAGAGATGGCTCAACAGCTCTTCCAGAAGGCTCAGAGGTTAAGAGCTCTGTCTCCTCTTCCAGAGGTTCTGAGTTCAATTCCCAACACCCATTTGGAGGCTCACTTCAGTTCCAGGGAAGCCAGGTCCTCTTCTGGTCTCTGCAGGCACCAGGCATGCACAAAGAACATAGATATACATGCTGGGGAAACAAAAATAATTTTAAAATGTATTTTTTTATGTATGAGTGCTCTATCTGCATATACACCTGTGTGCCAGAAGAGGGCATCAGATCCCAGTATAAATGATTGTGAGCCACCATGTGGTTGCTGGGAATTGAACTCAAGACCTCTGGAAGAGCAAACAATGCTCTTAACCACTGAGCCATCTCTCGAGCTCCAAAAATAAATCTTAAAAAAAAAAAAAAGACAGCTGAGAGTGTTGGTGCATGCCTTTAATCCCAGCACTCAGGAGGCAGAGGCAGGAGGATCTCTGAGTTTGGGGCCAACCTGGTCTACAGACTGAATTCCAGAACAGCCAGAGCCACATAGAGAAACCCTATCTCAAAAAGCCAAAAATAAAATTAAAAATGAAAATGGCAGTACATGACTTTCATCCAGTTTCAAAACACTTAGTTACACAACCAATTCCCATGGAAAGCCTGCCGTGGGCACCTATGCCACAAGGCTTGGTCTTCAATGCAGCCTTCATTACTGGGTCTCTAGGGTATCACCTTGACAGTGGGCTCACCCCTTGGGGCTCACAATCAGATAATTTTAAGTGGGTCTTAGTTGGAAGAAGTGAGTCACTGGGAGGCGTGCCCCAAAAGCACACCTTGTCTTCTGCTGTCCCATGGTGTCCTGAGGTGTCATGAGGGCTGATGCCCAACTCCCTCACACACTCCAACTATGCTGCTGCTGAGAGCCAATGCTCTGAAACAGGAGTCCAGGTAAGATGTATTTATTTCTTTAAGACAGGGTCTTGAGGACGTGGTGGCACACACCTTTAATCCCAGCACTTGGAAGGCAGAGGCAGGTGGAGTGGTGTGAGTTCGAGGCCAGCCTGGTCTACAAAAGGAGTCCAGGACAAGCCAAGGCTACACAGAGAAACCCTGTCTTGAAAAACTAAAAATAGGTGGGTGTGGTGGCGCATGCCTTTAATCCTAGTACTCGGGAGGCAGAGGCAGGCGGATCTTTATGAGTTTGAGGCCAGCCTGGTCTACAAAGTGAGTCTAGGACAGCCAAGGCTACACAGAGAAACCTTGCCCCTCCTCCAAAAAAAGGTCTCACTGCTCTCCATAGATGGCCCCAACTCACTGCATAGACCAAACTGGCCTCAAACTCAGAGATCCACCTACTACCTCCCAAGCGCTAGAATTGAAGGCATGCTGATGGTCACTCCTGGCCAAGGGCATTTTGTCACAGGGACAGAAAGCTGCCATTAACCCACAGCCATCCTCATTTCAAGGCTCAGGTGATGTTTGGGACCAGGAACAAGCGGACAGGATAGCAGAACCATGACTGAACACCCAGGCCAGCACTCACTCACCCATCCCTACCTTCGGAGGGCTACATACCCCCTTACCTTAGAGCGGTGGGGTTCAGTGCTTTAAGGTTCCCTAGATGTATCAGCTCACCTCCCAGAGACTTGGTGTTCCCAGGAAGAGGGGAGCAGCGCAGGACCTGCAGGAGGGAGTTGACGTGGAATTTGCTGTCATGGCTGTAGGGAAAGCCCGTGGCCATTTGACCACCACAGCTCAGAGTCAGAATCCAGCACATTGCCCCAGGGCTGACTTCCAGGTGAGGATAGCCGGATCCTAATCCTTGGCCTTCCCTGGCCCAGGTCACACACGGGCACCCATATTCCTGAGCCCTTAAGTCTTGCCTCCACCGTCAAGCTAGCTGCATTGTCTCTCTCTGACTTTCTTAGTCTCATGCCCTCTAACCAGAGCTGGAAAAGGCTCTCCCATGTGAAGGACTTGGGTGTTTTATGAGACCCACCTGGCAGCCTGGGACGCTGCTCCCTCGACACACGTGTGAAGCCCCTTTGCCAGTAAAGTCAGGAAAGCTCAGGTTTGGGGGGTTAGGGTAAGGGCAGCCAGGGTGTGCAGTGCTCTGCAAACCACAGGTAAATAGAATTGAATCCTGCTGGCCTCAGGTGTTTCTTCTAGAAGCAGAGAGTCCCAACAAGACCAGTGGGTTCCCAGCAGTTTCCATCTTCCTGCTGTGTCTGATTCTATTCAAAGAAGCCCTGTACAGCCAAGGAAACAGGCAGGCCTGCCAAACCCCTGCTTCCCAGTGCACAGTCCTGGGAAATTTCCACAGGCCCCACCCCTCCCTTTCCTCACCTGCCCCACAGTCCAACTCCAGGCAGCCCACCAGCATAGCTCTTATAGGATGCATCTTTCTCGGGTTTGTTTTTCTGTCAAACACAGAGGCACTTGGATGTCCTGGTGGGTAGGTGGGGTGACTTGACCCTGGCCTAGGATCACAGGGGTCAGCTTGGAAAAGAGCCTAGCCTGTCACCCTGTCCTGGCTACAGCCCCCAAAACATCCATTCTTGAGAGTGTGGCATGGTGGTAGCCCATTTGTCCCACTGGCCGCCAATACCAAAATGTCTGTCTGATTTCAGTCCCCTTCGCGCCCCCTCTCCCCCCTCCCCACCTCCCCGCCTCGGGAAAATGGGCATTTACAGCCAGTTCAGAGCTGGATCCTTGTACATGGGGGAATGGGCATCCATTTGTATTTCTAGGAGGTATGATGGGACAGGTCCTGGACTGTCTCAAACAGTCACCTCAGGAGGAAACAGGATGGGAGAAGAGAGAGGACCAGGTCCTGGCAACCAAAGAACTGGGTCTTGGATCTACATCCAAACCCGCTTGCCTCACTTTCCAGAAGGTCTGACTGGCTCCAATAACAGGTCTCTGCTACAGCAGAGCGGCAGATAGAGATCTTTAGCTTGAAGCTGGGCTTTGAGGACATGCCGGAGCATGACTAATGCCTCTCCCAAGCATCGATAAGCATTTGTGACCTCGGAAAAAGAACCAGGCCTCCCTGTAAGAGAGATGGCTGCACAGTGGGCTGGCTGGCTGGTTGACTGCCCTCCTGTAAGGAGGAGAGGTCAGCCATTTGTTCATCTGTCTGTCTGGATATAAACCATACACATGTGTGTCTGACACCCGAGGTTTATAACCCCTCCAGAAAGGCTTGGGAAGGTAATCGCATTCCACTCATCCCTTGCTTAACTCCAGAGAGCAGACCCAAGAAAAAACTACGGAGCAGCCAGACCTTCTGTCTGGGAATGCGCAGGGCAGCTGGGGGTACGGGGCTGCCTGGGGAATAGGTTGGCACAGCTCTCTCAGACTCTTCTGCAGGTAGGGCAGGTATTGC
The DNA here is from genome assembly GCA_907169655.1 of Acomys percivali. Lineage (NCBI taxonomy): Eukaryota > Metazoa > Chordata > Mammalia > Rodentia > Muridae > Acomys > Acomys percivali. The sequence continues at coordinate 8,234,023 of OU015753.1, forward strand.
CTTGTGGGCTGGCTGCTCCTGTGGCATCCTTGGAGCACCATCTCTGGGAACTGTAGCAGTGAAGGCTAGTCCCCATTCAGCCAACTTCCTGTGTGGTGCCTTGCCACACACAGCCACCAGAGGTCATGGTTCAAAAAAATTACAGGCCCTAGTCCTTGGGGAAGCCTTCCCTGGCTAGCAGTGAGGGTGGGGAGCAGAAATTTAGAAATGCTGACCTGTAGTCTTTCCTCCTCAGCTACTTCCCTGTTCTGTGCTGTAGCAGCACTGGCTTTCAGCAGCTATGGGACTCTTGAATATAGTGTCCCTTTGCCAATGGGACACTGGGTCTCCTTTAGCTGTTACTTTAAATATCAGCCCAAAGGAAACCTCTCAAAACACCCCCAGTGAAGTCACATCACTTGGCTTATGTCCTCTGCTGGCCTGCCCCAAGATGAAGAGGCACACAGGACAGACATCTCTTTACTGTCTTCAGCTACAGGGAATGAGCAAGTTTGGGGGGTATTCCTAGGAGACACCCCACTTTCAGCTTGAGGCAAGAATAATGAGGTTGAGGGCCCAGGAGCCTAGGCTAAGGAAGGCTGCTGGGGTACCGTGGTCTAAGGACAGTTAGACCTGGTATAACAGCAGCTGGGGTTGGGCCCACAGAGGTCAAGGGGACTTGTACAGTGTACAGTGTTCCCACCATGCTTGACACAGGGTCTGGGATTGGTGGAAACCACTATTAAATATTCATTAAGAAGATAATTTTGATTTATTGTTTTGATGTTTTATTTTGAGGCAACCTTTATGTAGCTGAGGCTGGTCTTGAACTCCTGATCCTCCTGTCTCCACCTCCCAAGTGCAGGACTGCAGGTGTGTGTTTCCACCCATGAAAGATGATATTTACTTATATAAAATATAATTTCTATTAACCTGAGAACTAATAGCCTTATCATATCAATTGATCATTTAACATAATAAATTAACAAATACAAATGGATGACTGAAGGGCTTGGAGAAGGCCCTTGCACTGTATTTTTCTGGAATTGTAGGAAGCAGAAGCATAATCAAAGCAATGGAGAAAGGGCAGTGCGTGTGCACCACCCCCAGCTAGGTTTGCCTCCCTTGTTGGCCCCAGCATAGAGGCTAGGGAAAGCAGTGCTGGGTATAGATATAGAACAGAGTGAAAGCTGTGCTGGGTATAAATTTAGAACAGAGTGAAAGCTGTGCTGGGTATAAATTTAGAACACAGTGCACCAAACCTGAGGCAGGAGCTTCCTGGCTAGGAGCAGCCCCAGGAGCATGGCAAGCCTTCGAAGGGGAAAACATGGGGCAGGGGTGGAAATTATGGGGGAGTTAGTCCAGATGGAGGTCTCAAGTAGCTCAAGTCAAGTCAGTCTTTTTTTTTTTTTT